>JAEOAD010000018.1:17892500-19092500 GCA_036365145.1 Orientallactaga sibirica | reverse complement strand
GATTATCTTTTGTATATCTTGTCAGCCTACCTCTTTCATCAGCCCCTGAAGAAGACTTACCCATTCTAATAGCTCAACACCAAATCTCCACAGAGGTTACCTACTTATTAAGTCCCTCACAAATACAAGCTGATTGGCCAAATAGAATCTTGGATTCTTTATTTCAACCCATTTGCTTCAACAACCATACAAATAAAAAATCAATACACACACATTACTAATGCTCCTAGAATTTGTAGGGAAATGCAAGGAACACATTTTGGAAATTTTTATTGCATGTAAAGTAAGAGTCTAAGGCCTGAGACAAGGTTGGCCAGATAATGGAGACAAAGCTGCCTCTGTCCAGTTATGTTTGTCAGTATTCTCTAGCTCCCTTTGCACTCTGGCTGCTTGGGAGAACAAGCGCAGGGCAACAGACAACTGAAGAGGACAAAGCTTGTTCTATTGCTGCTTTCACATGCGTAAGTATTTCATTCAAAAAGGGTCAAAAGAGATTTCTTTTCTACATGAGGAAATCATGGAGGGAAGGTTAAGGTAGGCATTCTCAAACTCCTGACCCTCCTTTCCAGTTTTGTCCTTTGTCATTTAGTGACATGATGTTAAAAAAAAAAAAAAAAAAAAAAAAAAAAAAAAATTATTTGGAATATCAGCATCCTAGGAAGTATAACATAAACATAAGAATCTGAAAGTCACAGCTTCTCCAGCCCCCTGGCACCCAATCAGAGAAAAACCACTCACATACTACTAAGTTCTGGAAAATAAGTTTCCTATCAGTGCAGCCATTACAGGATTTTTCTATTAAGCTCAGCACACCCTGATTTGTTTGGCGAGATAAATTCCACCCCCAGCATTTCTTTAATAATCCTTTTATACTTTCTTCTTATCTCTCCTCTTGCTGCTATTGTTTGATAGTGCCACTTAAACAGGTCTTTCCACAAGGTTACTCAAATTAAACATTAGCTAGCTCACAAAGAAGCTACAGAAAACTACTGACGGTATCTAGGCAGATAAACATCCACACTACAAACTTTTGAGATTTCTTTATTTCTGCCTTGATTGTCTTAAGGGAAGGCCTTTGAAAACCACCCGACTTATTCTCTGTTGTTTTCACAGATATTAGGGCTTCTGGTGCCAAAGGACCATGTTGCATTGATAATTGGCTAGATTTCACTTTATTTTTTTGATAGCAAATGTGCTTACATGGTATGTACTTCAGGAGGCATCGCCAGTCATTCTGTTGAATTGAACAAAGACATAAAAGAGCACCTGATCCTTTATCTGGCTCTCTACATAAAGCAAAATACCTCACATCCAAACCCAAACCAACCAGACCAAACCCAAGTATAACATAAAACAGTCTCTTGGCTAGCCTTTAAGTGAGAATCAGTTTATCAGAAATGATCTTGTGGTAATAAATACAGGTAAGACTATATTTCTTTTAGAATATGGTATAACCAAGAATCACACAATAGTTAGTGGCTGTTTCTCTCTCATCCCCTAAAGAAAACAAGAGTCCTTGCATTAGATGTTGAAGACACTTGAGACTAGTAATTTTCACCAATAGGAAGCTTCAACCTCTAAAAGCTATGAGGAATTCCATTTTTATAGAGACCTCTAAAAACTCATCAGAAGAAAAACAAGTGCCTGTAGAATTTATTACACTATATACTACAGAAAAATGTTATTGTAACATTATTATACACAATACACTAGTATATTATAGACTGTAGTATATAATTTGTTATAAGATATGCTATTATACTACTATTCAATATTTCATTATTATGTAATAAATACATGCATATTAATACCTATTACTGTAGTTTCCTGTGGAATGCACAGTGAGGAGCTTTTTATAATTAGGTGGGAGAAAATGCAGAATCAATAGTGACAACCTGTTCATGGGTAATCACTTTTCAAGTAATGTTGCTTGCAAGGGAAATAGAGAACCATTATATGGGTGGTGGTGGTGGTGGTGGTGGTGGTGCGTGTGTGTGTGAGTATGTGTAAATCAGGGCCAACAGGAGAGAGAAAGCAGATAGAAGACAGAAAATTCTGGAGGTTTCCAGATGCTGAGACCCTCCAGAGTGGACTGGCTAGGTGAGAGCAGATATTTCCTTTTTATCTTTCAATCACTGCCCTTGTAGGTACAAAATCAGAATATTGATCATTGGAAGGTGATAATGGTTTCCCAATCAAAATGTTATTCATTGTGAGAATTCATTTCCCTGTGACTTGGTTTTTATGCCACTCTCCCCAGGTCTTCAATCTCTGTCAAACATGGCCAATGCCATAGCAGGTCCCAGGAAGCCATAATGGTTGGGACATTCTTGGGAGGATCCCAGACTGTCCAAGGCAATTTCTTGCCAGGATTCACTCCCTGCTTCTGAGTGTCTCCAGCTTTCTACCCTTGATCTGAAAGGTTACTCTTTATTTTTGGTTCCCAAGGAGAGGGGGAGGGAGAGGGAGAGATAAAAGATACTTTAAATATGAACAATTCAGGCAGATAGAAAAAATTTTGATTAAAAAAAAAAAGCAAAAAGGAGTTGGGGAGATGGCTCAGTAGATAAAGTGCTTGCAGCATACAGCACAGCATGAAGATAGATTTGATTCCCAGTATGTATATAAATGCAAGTGGGTATGGCAGTCCTCCTGTAATCCCAGGACTAGGGAGGTGGAGACAGGGGATCCTCGGGAAGCTAGCAGCTAGAGTAGCTGAATCAGGGAGCCCTGCATTCAAGACAAATTCTTACCTCAGTAAGTAAAGTGACAAGCAAGCAACAAAGAAGAAACTTAACATCAACTTCTGGCCTCCAAATGCACCTGCACACATGTGTACCCATACACACACACACACACACACACACACACACACACACACACCTTATACACACTCAAGAGGAAGAAGAAATGGTCACCTGGGTGGGGGAGAGCACATCATTTCCAATTTGGGGCAGGACCCAACAGCACTTTGATTACATGAGTCAAAGTGGTGACACTAGTGGTGGGTTGTCAGATTTACAATTTCTGTTACTCAATAGCTGACACAAACAAGCTAAAGTAGGGAGGATTTATTTGGTCTCTCTCTCTCTCTCTCTCTTTCTCTCTCTCTCTTTAAGAGCTTCAGTCCATGTGTATGTATATATACATACATATATATAAAACTAGCTTGGAAAATTTATTGAAATCTTAACTCAAAATAAAATGTTAAGGGCTGAAGAGATGGCTTAGAGGTTAAGGCTACTGCCTGCTAAGCCTAAGAATGCCGGTTCCAATCTCCAGGTCCCACGTTTAGCCAGATGCAAAGTGATACAAGGGCGCAATGCCGCACTTCCCCACAAGGGGGCGAATGCATCTAGAGTTTGTTCACAGCAGCTGAGAGGCTGCTTGCATGCCCATTCTCTATCTGTCTTCCTCTCCTCTCTGTCTCTCTCTGTGTCCCTCTCAAAAAAAAAAAAAAAAAAAAAGTTAAAAGAATAGTGGGGATATAGCTCAGTGGCACAGACCTTGGCTAGAATCCTTTAAACCCTAGATTCAATACCCAAAATCAACAACAACAAGAAAAAATAGTCATAAAATGGAAATAGTGCATAAAATAAAAATATTAATTGAAATTTAAAAAAATCATAAAGTTTCTACTTAAAATGACTGCTTATTTAGAATATAGGGATTGTGGATGTTATCACAATCTGAAAAGACAAGGAGAGGGAAAGAAAAAAAGGAAAATGACAGAGAAAGAGAGAGAAAGAGATACAAATAGAATTTGGTAAATATGAAGAGAAAAATCAGGAGTTTTAGTTTGTGTATGTTATTTTTAAGGTATATGATATTCCTTAAGGTGTATGATATTCCTTAAGGGAAAGGAAAAACATTGATAAAACATTTTTAAAAATAAGGGCTAAGATTTTGTTAGATTAGAGAATAACAAAAAACTTCAAATTAAAAGTTTTTTTGCTGCAGAAAAGTTAGATTTAAAAAAAAAAAAACCCTTACTAGGTATTCATTAGTGAATACTAAGAACAAAGAAGGGAAAAATAGTAGGCTCATATTTTCCAGAAAATAAACAATTAGATCATTTAATAATATGATCCTACCAAGTCATGCAAGAGAAAACAATGGGGTAGCATTTTCAAAGTGTTGAAACATTAAGAAACATGTAGTTTAACTTTTTTAAACTAATGTTGTATGTGATTGTTTAAATAAAAACAGACAAAAATATTTTAATTATTTATAAGGCTATCCCATACAACAGTCTTTGAGAATATTCTTGGAAAAAGTTCTCTGGCAAAAGAGAAACTATTTCTGGACAATAGATAATAAACACACTTATACACATATAGATGCATGCAAACTACATATGAAATATCTATCTGTCTGTCTATCTATCTAGGCTCTGGAATAAGAAAATATTTCAATCAAGCTTATTGTTGAAAGAGATAAAGAATATATATAGTGTAAGATACACAAACACATACATATAGTCTAATCAAGTGAAGAGTTTCAGTATCTTAGGATTCTGAGAACATTCTCAATTACAGCCTTAGGTAGTCTAAATCAAAGGACTATATTCTGGGAATCTTTAAATGATATATCAGTTGCTTTCTTATTGCTGCAAACCTATACCTGACCAGAAGTGGCTTGCAGAATGGTCATGGTTATTTTGGTTTAGAGTTCTGGATGGTGGAGTCTGTCATGGCAGGGAAAGCATGGCAAGAGGAAGAGGACGGCATCACATTGTAGCACAGTTGTGTATTGTGACAGGACAAGTAGCTATAACAGGCCTTTCCCCAGTGATGTGCTTTCTCTAGGGAGGCTCTGCCTCTTAAAGGTTTCACAACCTCCCCAAACAATGCCACTTTTCTGGGGATCAAGAGTATTTAAACCATTGCAGTGATTTCATTACTAGATGAACGTCAGACTGTGTCATCACTGATGAAAATATTAATGAATAAGTCAGCCACTTACCTCTTGATACAATTCCCAGACCAGGTAAACACATCTGTATGAGGCTGCTGCTAGAATACCATGGCATATAGTTTTATAGTATATTAACAAGAAAGACTGAATTAAAAAAAAAACATGAAGCAATATGCCATTTATCATTGTCATGTATAATATTTTGGACATGATTATTTATATTACACTTTGATACAATTGGCAAAATGAGGTTCATTACTCCAGCTTTATCACACATACATGAATACAGCATTGTCCTTTGAAGTTAGGCTATGCCATTGGGTAGTAGGGATTTTTCAGATTCATTATACTTTTATGGGATCATTGTTGTATACATGGTCTGTTGTTGAGTGAAATGTCATTATCCTTTACATGACTCATTACACACACATATATGAAGTTATTAATGAGTTTGGATTATATTTTAATAGATATTTATAAGGTAAATGATTAATTGAAAGCCAAAAGAGGATCTATCTATCTATCTATCTATCTATCTATCTATCTATCATCTATCATCATCTATCATCTATCTATTTATCATCAAGAGAGAGAGAATAACATGGAAATTTTAATGGATGCGACTTTGAATACCTGTGAAATGCATCTTTTAGATTTATTTATTTGTCTGTTTGTTTATTTAGAGATATAGAGTTGGAGTGAAAGTGAATATGGTCTTACCAGGGTCTCTTGCCACTGCAAACAAATTCCACACGCATGTACCACTTTGTGCATCAGGCTATATGTAAATACTGGGTAATCAAACCTTGGCCACTAGGCTTTGCAAGCAAATACCTTTAACCACTGAGCAATCTCTCTAGCCTCTGTAAATGTACTTTAACAAGGATATTACTAAACAGTAAACTTTAAAAGTTGGACAAAACACACTGAAAAAGAGCAATGAAACAAGGAAGAACCCATTGAACCCATTGTAATGTCAGATGAGGCTAGAGAATGACACGATTGGTCATCCCCATGATGGCTAGTCTACTTGGTTCATTCTGGGCTCTGGTGGTTTCAGTGATATTCCAGATATTCAATAGATATTCAATGAATATATAATTCATTGAATCAGTATAAAATATTTCCAAAAATTAACTCTGTTAGGAAGATTCATATAGTAAAGATAACTATAGCATGAATGGTAAAGGAAAGAAAGTAAAAGAGATTATACTTTTAGGAAAGAAATTAGGAAAGATATGCTCTTTATACTAGATTACAAAACAACTACCTAGGAATAAAACTAACCAAGAAATTAAAAGACTTCTACAAGTAAGGCTTTAAGACATTATAAAAATAATTCAGCATAACTTTTTCCAGCTTTCTGTCAGCTGGTCCACATGGAGGAGGCTTTCAGTTCAGCTCCAGCAGGATTTCTTAGTGACCTTGCAGCCCAAGAATGTGGCATTTGCAGCAGTAGTGTCTTACCACCTATTCCTGATGGGAAACCAACGGTCTCGGCAATGGCCTGTAATGTTTTGGGGGTATCAGGGACCTCCCTGGCAAACAACTTACTGGAAGATATCACATCCCTGGCACTGAAAATTTTCTAATAACAATCTATTGCTTCCCCATTAATCTGTTCTTCTACTTACATATGTACAATACCATTTTATTAAGTCCCCCTCCCTCCCGTTCTATTCCCTTTATATCCCCTTTATAGCTTACTAGCTTCTGCTACTGAGTTTTATTCCTACTCAAGTAGAAGTCCAATAATTCGTAGCTAGAATCCACATGTGAGATAGAACATGTGACATTTGGCTTTCTGGGCCTGCATTACCTCACTAAGTATAATCCTTTCCACATCCATCCATTTTCCTTCAAATTTCATAACTTCATTTTTCTTTACTGCTGAGTAGAACTCCATTGTGTAAATGTGCCACATCTTCATTATCTACTCATCAGTTGGGGGACATATAGGCTGGTTCCATTTCCTAGCTATTGTGAATAGAGTGGCAGTAAACATGGTTGAGCAAGTATCTCTAAGGTAGTGAGATGAGTCCTTAGGATATGTGCCTTGGAGTAGTATCGTTGGGTCATATGGTAAATCTATATTTAGCTGTCTCTGGAACCTCCACACTGATTTCCATAATGGCTTGACCAGATTGCATTTCCACCAACAGTGTAGAAGGGTTCTTCTTTTTCCACATCCTCACCAGCATTTATGGTCATTTGTTTTCATGATGGTAACCAATCTGCCAGGAGTGACATGGAATCTCAATGTAGTTTTAATCTGCATTTCCCTGATGACTATGGATGTAGAACTTTTTTTTTTTTTTTTTAGATTTATATGCCATCTGTATTTATTCTTTTGAGAACTCTCTATTTAGTTCCATGGCCCAATTTTTAATTGGGTTGTTTGAAATATTAAGAACTCACCAGTGAAGATAATCAACAGTGGACACTGCAAGCCTTAAATTTGGCCAGCCAGGCCAAATCAGCCAATGGGTGCAATAGCAGCATGTCTGTTATGGGGGAAACCAACTGCTCTATAATTGGACTGGAGGCCTGCTCCATGGGAGGGAATACAACCCTGATACTGAAAGCCTACCACAGGGGTAGTCATGAGCCCTAGGGGTGTAACATCTGCTGATGTCTGGCTAAATGTATATACTATGCTCACCAAACTGCCCAGGAAGCACTTCTCTTAATGTTCATACATATATATTGATGCTACTCTCACTTTTGGTTAGAGAAGCTTTTCTTTTCAAATGGAGGTGACCTTGGGATGACTCAGAAGGCACCATGGTGCTGAGAAGAAGTGACAGAGGAGTGCTCAGCACTGAAATATCTCTAACACACCTTCCAAGACCCAGGGTCCATTGTGGAAGAGGTGGTGGAAAGAATGTAAGAGCTAAAGGAAGGGTAGGACTCCTTACAACATGCTCCTCCAGACACAAAATGGCCTGGATATCCATGACCTCACACTGCCTGACACTATCTACCGAAGACCATTGTAATAGGAGGAAAAGATCATGACATCAAAATAAAAGAAAGACTGATTGAGAGGGTAAGGTGATATGATGGAGAGTGGAGTTGCAAAGGGAAAAGTGGGGGAATTACATGGGATATTGTCTACAGTTATGGAAGTTGTCAATAAAAGAAATAAAAGCTGAAAAAAATTCATAGTAGATATTAGATGATGGAAAGAAATTCGATGCTCGCTAATGGGCAGAGTTAATGTTGTGGATATAGTTATATTACCAAAAATAATATGCAGATTCAATGCAGTCTCCATCAAAATTCCAATGGCATTCTTTACAGAACTACAAAATAATCCAACATTCATGGAGAAACACAAAAGACCACAAATAGCCAAAGCAATCCTGAGGACACAAGACACAGCAGAAAGCATAGTACCTGACCTCAACATATATTACCCATCCATATTGAGAAAGGAAGCATGATGCTGCATAGAAAATCAAAACAAAAATGGTGACTAATGGAACAGAACAGAGAACCTTGAAATAAACTCACACCTGATTTTTTGTAAGAATAGAAGAAAATCTATTTAATAGATGATGCTGGCAAAACTGGATATCCACCAGCAGAAGAACAAAATTTAATGCATGTCTCTCACAATGCACAAATATCAATTCTATGTGGCTGAATAACCTTATTTTAAGACTTAAAACACTACAACTGCTAAAAAAAACAAAACAAACAAACAAACAAACAAAAAAACAGGAAAAAGCAATTCAGCATAGACTAGAACTTTTTGAACAGGATTTCAACAGTATGAGGTATGGTTCAAAGAATTAACAAATGTGACTACATGAATTAGAGAGTTTCTTCTCAGCAATGGAAACTACTAGCAGAGCAAACAAAGAGCCCACAGAAGAGGAGAAAATCATTGCCAGACAGACGGCAAATATCTAGAATTTGTAAATAACTTCAAAAGTTAAATATCAACCAAAAATGCCAATTAATGCAAGAGTTATTGAAATCAACTGTTCTCAACAGGAGAAATACAAATGGCCAATAAATATTTTTAAGGTGCTCAATATCCCTGGCCATCAGAAAAATGCAAATTAAAAATTCTTTGAGACACTATCTCACCCCAGTCAAACTGGCTCATCTGAAGAAAATTGGTGACAACAAATGCTGGAGAGGATGTGAGTTGTGGGTCGAAGGCAACCTTTATTCACTGCTGCTGGCAGTGTAAACAGAATTATGCAAATTATAAAAATCAGGAGGTAAGTTTCTCACAAATTAAAAATAGAGCTACCATATGACCTAGCTATACCACTCTTGGCTATATAGCCAGGAGACTATAGCACAGAAATACTTTATAATTATTGCTGCATTATTCATAAGAGCAAGAAAACAGAATCAGTGTAGATGCCCATCAACAGATGAACGGATAATTAAAAAAGAATTTTGTCCAGCAATAAATAAAAATAAAATTTAGCAGGAATAATGAATGGCTCTGGAAAGTATTATAGTATGTTAGGTGGCCCAGACTCAAGACAAAAATTGTATACTTCCCAGCACTTGGGAGGCAGAGGTGGGAGGATTGCCACAAGTTCAAGGCCATCCTGAGACTACATAGTGAATTCCAGGTCAGCCTGAGCAAGAGTGAGACCCCACCTCAAAAAACAAACAAAAAATGTATACTATCTCTCATGCAGATTCTGGCACTCTCTCTCTCTCTCTACACACACGCACACACACACACACACACACACACACACACACACACACATATATATATATATATATATATATATATATATATATCGTATTACATAAATGTTGTAAGTGTGGACATAAGTTATGAAACTAGAAAGAAGACCATGAGTGGGGAAAAATGAGGTGTTGAGGAAGACTGCTAGTGGAAGGCAATAGGACACATGAGAGGCACATCTAACATAAAAGTGGAAAGGAGGGTAATGGGATATAAGGGGAAGTGAAAGATAGGAGAGAGGATGAAGGAGGAAAAGTGACAGTGGAGTGCTCAGCACTGAGACATCTCTATCACTCCATCCAAGGCTCAGGATCCATTGCAAAAGAGGTGGCTGAAAGAATGTAAGTCAAAGAAAGGGTAGGGCTGTTTACAATGTTGTCTCCCAGACACAAACTGGTCTTGCTATTCATGACCTCACAGTGCCTGACACTACCTACATGAGACCTTCATAATTCAAGAAAAAAATAATTAAATCAAAATAGAAGAGAGACAAATTGGAAAGAAGAACTTCAATGGAGAATGGATTTGGGAGGGGGAATGTGCTGGTGGTGGAAGGCAATTATCATGGTTTATTGTCTATACTAGAGAAGTTGTCAATAAAAAGTTTTAAAAAATGATTTCTAAAAGAAGAATATACAAATCTATAGAATATGGAATAAATTATAGCAAATGTATTTATACATATAATAGCTTAAAAGAATACTCTATTGCAATGAACTCCAGACTAATGCACCATTTTGTACATCTGACTTTGTCAGTAGTTAGGAATTAAAACTGGGCTGGCATGTTTTGCAAACAAGCACCTTTATCCATTGAGCCATCTGCCTAATCCCAAAAGACAGAAGTTTAGGATACATCTATATAGTAATAAATGTTAATACATTTGAAACCTGATAAGAAAGAAATTTGTATAAAATATGAAAAAGCCAGATATTGGTGGGAACAGTGAAATATCTGCTCACTAAAATTTTCAAATACAGTGCAATTCTAATTACTTTATTCCTCATGTTGACAATTATATCTTTGAGACAAGCTTATCTGCTATGTTTCCCTTTGGTATTTTCTTATCTACATCTCCTCATTTCCTCTCCCCTCAATTACTCGGTAATAGGCAGAAATGAGGTATAGATATATGCTGCCACATGATGAGTCTTGAAACCACTATGCTAAGTGAAAAAACCTAGGATGTGTGTTACTGGTGGCTAGCTTTGTGGATATAAACCATCCAGAAAAGGCAAGTCTATGCATGCAGCTAGTAGATGAGTCACTGCCTGGAACTCGGGAGTAGTATGAAGAACAGATCTAGAGCTAGGGAGCATGGGGTTTGCTTTGGAGTGAAAAAAAGATCTAACATTAAAGGGTGGTGGTGATTTCATAACTTTGTGATTATACTAAAATCCAGTGAATTGCATACTTTAAAAGGGTGGATTATCATATATAGTTTCTCAGTAAAGCTGTTGAAAATGTAGCGTACACATTCAGCCTACCTCTACATGCTTGGGACATGTGTAGGGGCATTTGGTCATGGGATATATCATTACTCTCCCAGTTCACACCAATTGCACATGCAAGAATTTTGTCATCTGTATCTTCATGCCATCTTCAATAAAGTCTGTTAACCAGAAAAGAGCTAAGGGTGATGTGATTTTAATGTGACATTGGTGTCTTTCCTTGAACGTGACATTAACATTTGTCCTTGTTCATGCTTATTTATAAGCACATACTCTGAGGTAGATAGAATATAGGGTCATATGTATGAAAAACCACTTAATGGCTGCTGTGTACTTATAAGAGAAACAGCCTATTAAAGGAGACAGACAAATAAGGAATTATGACCTGGAAAAGCTGTTTCTGTTAGGTGGTGTGTGTGTGTGTGTGTGTGTGTGTGTGTAATCAATACAAATCAACTTTAGCTAATTTAATTCAAAGAGAAACTTCTTTGAAGGCTATGGAATTGCTTATAGTACTAGGGGGAAATGGAACTCACTAAAGCTTCCAAGTGGGCAGGAGCCAGAGGGACTCCATGATAAAAAGAAGGAACCAGTCGGCATTCTTGTCAAGCTGCCAGTGCTGGTATTAATCAGGACTAAGCATTCTCCATCTTGGTGTCTCTCCATTCAAGATCTCAAAGTCCAAGGGACTGTGCTCATTTGGCCTAGCTTTAATCTCAACCTACCACTTTTCCAGGAGAAAGAAGCCACCCAAGGAGACATGTCATGGGGGAAGAAAATCAGAAAAACACAACATACAATTCTAATCAGACAAAACCCAGAAAATTGCCACAGAAATATATCCAAGTCAGGAATGGATAAAACTATGTGGCTCTGGAATAATCCTGAGGGATTTAGGCTGTCTTTCTGTTGCACGTGATGATGCTTGAAGCAAAATATGACAAGAGCTTATTTGCATGCTGCATGAATCAAGGAGTAGGTGGTCAGTAGTCATTTTTGTCCCATTAGATAATGGGAGTCAAAACACAGATTTAAAACATTATCATTCATGGAAAGAGTAAAAATTATTTAGTCACAACTAAATAATTGGTCTTATTCCTGATTTCGGTGGGAATTCCTTCAGTCTCTCCCCATTAAGTATTTGTGCTTCAGGTGCTTCATATATAGATAGCCTTTATTATGTTGAGATATAAACTGTCCATACCTATTCTCTCCAATGTTTTGATCATGAAGTGATGCTGTATTTTGTCAAAGGCCTTTTCTTATCTATTGAAATGATCATGTGTTTTTTATGTTTAAGCTTATTTATGTGGTGTATTACATTGACAGATTTCCATGTGTTGAACCACCCTTGAATTCCTGGGATGAAGCCTACTTGATCAAGGGGAATAATGCTTTTGTTGTGTTGTTGAATTCAGTTTACGAGGATTTTGTTCAGGATCTTTGCGTTTAAGTTAATCAGGGAAATAGGCCAATAGTTTTTTTCTTTCTTTCTTTCTTTTTTTTTTTTTTTTTTGTGGCATCTTTGCCTGGTTTTGGTATTGGGGTGATAGTAGCTTCATAGAAGGATTTGGGGAGCTTTTCCATGTTCTCCAATTGTGTGGCACAGTTTGAGAAAATTGGTCTCAGTTCTTCCATGAAGGTTTGATAGAATTCAGCTGAGAAGCCATCTGGTCCTGGACTCTTTCTTTTGGGGGATGTGTTTGATTACCTCTTCAATCTCTATGGGTGTGATAGGTTTGTTTAGGAGATTAATCTGCTCTGAGTTTAGCTTTGGAAGGTGGTATGTATCTAGGAGTTCATTCATTTCCTCCCTCTTATCCAGTTTTGTGGATTAGAGGTTTTTGAGTCCTAATGATTTTCCCAATTTCACTTATATCTGTTGTGATCTCTCCTTTTCATTTCTGATGAAGGGATTTGTTGGTTAGTGGTTTGGGGTATGAATCTGTGGGTCAGATGGCCCACAGGGACAGGGGTAGGGGAGAATGGGACAAAGCAGACTGGTGTTGCAGCTGGGCTTCCGAGGGGGTGGGGATGGGAATGCGTGGTGGTTCTGCCATGTGAGTGGTGAGGAGATGTGACAGCAGGTCCTTTGGGGACCTTGTAGCAGGGAGTTGATGGTACTGCCAGGTCCTGTGACAAGGCAGGGTGGGGATTTGGGATTTCTGTAGGTCAGGTGATACACAGGGGAGGGGCAATTGGCAGTGGTCCTGGTGGGGTGGCAGGAGAGGAGAGGGAGGCATGAAGAATATTCTGCTGGCCTGGGTCCGAGTTGCCAGCAGGAAGAACAGTGGGACCTAGTCCATGCAAGGCTGGGCAGCAGGTGGCAAGGCACTTGCAGGTGGAAGGCCCCTGTGGAGGGAAAGCCTTAGGTAGTGGGAATGCTAGCTTACTGGCCTGGGTCTACACATGGGGAATGGGGTGGGTGGCAGCTACTGAGACTGTGTTCATGTGTGGAGCTCCTCCATGGTGGCAAGAAAGCCTAAGCGGGGAACGCCAGCCTGCTGGCCTGGGTCCACACATGGAGAGTGGGAGGCAGTGGCGAGTGGGACTGTGTTTGCCTGTGGTGCTCCAAGGTGGTAGGAAAGCCTAGTGTGGGGGTGTGCTGCTTGCCTGTTGGCCTGGGTCCACTTAGCCTGCTAACCATAGGAAGAACTGAAGCTGGGACAGCTGCTTGAGGGGCTTGGGGGACTGGTGGGCTACCGGAGCATGGGAATCAGCAGATTCCCTGCTGTTCTCCTCGGTGCCCTCCCACTGGAGGTCTACTAGAATCTGCAGACACCGAAAAACCCCAATGAACTCTAAAGATCTTGCCTTTCCTTCCCCTCAAGGTGAGGTGTGGCTAGGCAGACACCATCTTGCCAGCCGTGCATTCTTAAGTAGTAGCTGATGCAGTGAGAGCTGCAATGTACATAGGGTGGCTATGGTGTGTGCATCAGTTACTTTTTTTGTTTCTGTAAACAAATACCTGACCAGAAGCAACTTACAGAATAGAATGTGTTTGATTCAACTTACATTTTTTGAGTGGAAATGACATGTGCGGTGTGGTGATGGGCATGAAGCAGAGTCACATTGTCAGACCAGAAGTAGATGGTGAACAGGAAGTAAGGCCTGCTTTCAGTGATTCATTTCTTTCAGCCTAGCTACACCTCCTAAAGGTACTTTCCAAACACCACAACCAGCTGAGGACTACATGTTCAAACACTTGGGGACACTTTATTTTCCAACAACAGCAGGTAGAGTGGATTGAGAGCTAGATAAACAGGCAGACTGGAGAGACATGGGTTTCAAAAGCCTGGCTGGAACTTGAAAGGAATAAGGATGAGAGAATATCAGTGAGAAGGCAAAAGAAAAAATCTGTCTACAGGAGCTATTATGGCATAAAAAAGCCCAGGGTTGGATGTGTGATTGAATATGGGCATGACAGAGTAAAGGAAGGGGTCTACAATGCCCACTGGACTTTTTGGTTTTGGGAAATTCTTGAATTTTCCAGGAGGACATTTTTCAGTTGCATTTAGTATAGCAGCTCTTCAGGGTCTCTAGTTGGTGACTGCCCTGTGGTTTCAATGACAATACATGGATGGCAACTCTCTTGGGTTTCACACTGGACTGTCTAATCTGATTCTACGAGCTTTGCTTTGAAGCCCGTGGAGGTGAGAGGTAACAACTTCAGAGTTTTCTTCTTCAGTCTTTAAGATCTCATGGCCTCAGTGCCCAAGATCAGTCTAAAGATGCTTTGGTTGAGTCCTTTTTGCATCCCAGAAACCTTTGTCCCAGAGGCAAGATGTTACATTCTCCAGGAACAGCAGCCATGTGTAGTACTGTGATTGGTCTATCCTGGCTACATGAGCAGTGGAGACTAACTTTGGGTGGCTGCCAAAGAATTGAGATTCAGACTGATCACTAACCATTTGAAGTTTTCTACTTCAAGACAAAATCTCTGATCCAGGAGTGCAATTTTACCTTCCTAATCAATTCATCCAAATGACCTTTCATGGACGGGAACCACCATGTGAGGTTATTTGGCATAGCCTGAAAACACAGAGACAAGACTTCATGGAAACCCATAATGAACTTCCACTGGAGCAAACAGTCCCTTAAGGCGCCCTGTGTGAGTCTTGCTTTACCAGGAACACTTTCTAAAGATAGTGAGTACTTCTCTGTATCTGCCATTTTCCTCTTGTTCTGGATTCACTGGAAGTAAGATAATCTGTTTCTTGACACTCATACACTCCTTCATATACTAGAGAACTATTATTAAGTCCTTATTCATCCCTCTTTCCTCCAGGCTAAATAAACTCTGTTGCTTTAGCCTTTCCTCAGAGGGAATATTAATTAGTCAAACTTTTAATCATTTTAGTGTTCTCTTCTGGACTCCCTCCAGAGTGTCCACAGTGCATGTCATCTGGAAGAGTTGAAAAGGTACACAGTGGGGGAAAGGGCACCTCACTCTTTCAGATCTTAATTTGAAATTTGGGTGAAGTCCGCAGGGGGTTTGCTTAACCAACCCTTTCTTCATGAATTGTGCAGGTTTAAGACCAACCAGATTTTGGGGTAAAGGTAGAAAGAATTCAAACTTCTCATAGGAATTAGCCTTCTTCCAAGGGTGTCAGTGAAGCATTTTCCCATAGCTTATTCGTCAGCCCACTGCAGCATCTAAGTCATCTAAGCCTCCTCCCTAAAGACCTGCACTAAGCCACCATGCAGTGACCACATATTTTCTCTCTGGGGAGTACACTTATTGGCCAAAGGGTTAGATTTATCAGTATGTTACTACACAAAATTCTGGGTTAAAAGTCACTATGGTTTCTTTAAATATTCTAAAATCACATGATTAAAAACAATTATGCTTAGTTGTTTTTTTATAAGCTCAGGGAAATTTTTCATTCATGAGTATCTGGTGTATTTTTTTAACTTTTGTCTGTAAAGATTACACTGATTGGCATTTAGCTTCAAAATATATTCACCTTACAAGTCTGTTATTTATAAATTGCTAAGCATCAAGAAGATGTCTACTTTGAGCCTAGAACTATAAATTCAAGGGATAGTAAAATATGTCCCTTGCATGAAGACTTCATGGTTTGGAATATTATAACACAAGTATATGCAACATTCACTGCTGGTATGATGAAGACTAGGCTGCGCCCTGGGGAGGTCAGGGAAAGCTTCATGGTAGTGGTCCTTTTGGAGCAGTGGCTCTATCTCAGAGAATAACAACTTTTTAAAAAAAATTTATTTTATTTATTTTTGGAGAGAGACACAGAGAGAGACAGACAGAGAGGGAGACAGAGATGGGTGCGCCATCAGTCTCTCAGCTGCTGTGAACAAACTGCAGATGCGTGCGCCCCCTTGTGGGCAAGTGCAGCATTGTACCCTTGTGTCACTTTGCATCTGGCTAAACGTGGGACCTGGAGATTGGAAACACTGGAGATTGGAACCAGCATTCTTAGGCTTAGCAGGCAGGTGGCTTAACTGCTAAGCAATCTCTCCAGCCCAAGAATAAAAACTTTTGTAGATGCACAAGGTGCAGGAATGAGGGAGCTCACAGAAGTCTGGGTACTTTGTTATTGATAACAGCTTAATTGATTTAATTTATGCCAGTTATAATGCATGAATGTTTTTGCTAGGAAAATGCCAAGAAGACCACCTGCTCTCTTTGTGTATAAACCTACATGGTTTTAAGAAGAGAAAAATACCTCCCTTCTTCTGCTAGAATCCAGAACCAATTGAGATATTGAATATAGTAGACAAGAGATAGATAGGTGATGCTGGTTGGGTGCTGAATGCAGATCAATGATGACATTCCTTACACTGTCAGATATAGCTCCCAGTGCTAGCTTGGGCTAGAGAATCCCAGGCATCCCAAGTTCGAGGCAGCCTTTTTTTTTTTTTTTTTTTTTTTTTTTTTTTTTGCAGGCATAGTAAGAGTATCAGATATCTATACAGACAGGGAGCCTAGAAATAGCTAGCCATGATGGTGCTCAGCTCTTCACTTCCAATTTCTCCAGTAGGCTGCTCAGAATGGGGTTCTAGATGCTTTTCTACTTAAAAAAAAAAAAAAAACTTAAAAAAAACCTCATGGAAAGTAAGAAGAAATCTTATAGCTGGATTCATAATCTTCCTTTGTCTAAGTTTCCTTTTCTCATAGGAGGTACACATCTAAACCAATCCCAGTCTAATCAAGTGCATGGTCACTCTCTGCTCATTTGACAGTCAGGGGAAACCCAGGAGTACAAGTTCAGAGACTTAGATCTTAATTCTGTCCTCACTAATGGAATGCTCTTGGTTGAGTAAAGGTGGGTAGTCATAATAGTACCTGTTTTCTGCAGTCACTATAGGGTATAAATAAGCCAACATATGTATTATATTTGAAATTATGTTTTTTATATTATTTATTTATTTGTAAGTGGAGAGAGAGAGAGAGAGAGACACATAGAGGCAGAGAGAGAGAGAGAGGGAGAAAGAGAGAAAGAGCAAGGGCATGTAGCCACTGCAAACAAACTCCAGATGCACACACCACTTTGTGCATCTGGCTTTTTGTGGGTACCTGGGGATCAAACTTTGGTTGTTAGGCTTTTCAAGCAATCACCTTAACCACTAAGCAATTTCTCCAGCCCATGTAATATATTTGAATCAGGATTGGCACCTAGAGGATGTCAGACAAGTGCTTGCTTTTATAAAGTGTGTTTCTGTCCAATGCCTTGCAGTTATCTTCTCATTGCTGGGACAAACACCCAACCAGAAGCAGCTTATGGGAGGAATGGATTTATTTTGGCTTACAGTCTCAAGGGAAGCTTCATGAAGGCAGGGGAAAGCATGGTATGAGCAGAGAATGGACATCACCTCTGCCACACGGGTGGAAACAGCAGTAGGAGAGTGAACCAAACTAACACTGGCAAGCTAGGAGTAATAAATCTCAAGGTCCACCCCCAGCAAGGCTCCATCTACCACATACCTAAATGAATTACAGTAGGTTTTCTTCATTGGTTTATATATCCCACATGAAGTCCCATGAACAATGTGCTGCATACAAAGGTGTTTTTCAAGAATGTCAGGTGCATACTGACAGACAACCTGATGATCTATTCAAAAGTATAACTTAGCAGGACATGGTGGTGCACACCTTTAATCCCATCACTTGGGATGTAGAGGTAGGAGGATTGTCATGAGTTCAAGGCATTCCTGAGGCTACATAGTGAATTCCAGGTCGGCTTGGACTAGAGTGAAACCCTACCTCAGAAAACCAGGAAAAAAAAGGGTACAACTTGATTCAGTGAGTCTAGGATGGAGTTCAAAGATCCTTTAATACTTAAAGTTCAAGGATGTTGCCAATGCTGCTGACCAGTGGGCTGGAGTTTACATAGGAAGGACATCAACACCAGTACCATGGATCTATAAATCCACTCAAGGGGTCTAAAGAACAGGCCTAAGTGCTGCTTGCAGGTACAGATGTCTCGGTTTGCTGCAGGGGCATATTTCTTCGTGCCTTAAGTGCTTTCTCTGTTACAACCTGTTTAATGTATTTGTACCTTACTGCTTGTGATTTATATCTTGTAGCTCTCTCATCAGTTACTCTCTTAATTCTTACCCTAACTCCTTAATTAAGATGGAGCCAGAATACATCCTTTGATCAATTCACATCCCTGACAAAACCTAGTGCTTAGGAACAAGTGAAATCAATGAAAGCTTGCCTCTAGCATTGGTTCTCAAACTTGAGCATGCGTGGGAAACAGTTGGAAGACTTCTTCAATTACTGTCTGCAGGACCCATCCTAGGAGGTTCTATAAGCAGTGGACATGGGTTGGTGGTCAATAAATGACGCTGGTAACAAAGGTCCAGGTGATATCTGTTACTACTGATGGAGAACCACTGTCTGTCACAACAAACTCTGTGAGTCTGTGACTAGGAACTAAATGGACGAGAGTGTCCAGGTGTATTTGACACCATTAGATTCAGAAACAACACATTATTATGTAAACCATAATAGACGGAGTATAAAGGTGGATACATTTATTTTTTCAAAATCCTAGAAGCTGAAATCAGTTCATAACATTTAAATCCTATCTTTTAAATATATATATTTATTTATTTGCATGTTTGCTTGTGTGTGTGCACATGCTGTGTGTGTGCGTGTGTGTGTGTGTGTGTGTGTGTATGCCAGGACTTCTTGCTATTGTAAACAACACCAGATGCTTATGCTACATTTTGTGTTGCCTTACATGGGTGCTGGGGAATTTAACCCAAGCCAGCAGGCTTTGCAAACAAGTTCCTTTAACTACTGAGCCATCTTCCCAGCCCCTTTATTCCTACCTTTACTATGAACAGTGAGTGCTACATTAGATTGAAGACAATGATCATGTGTAAAAGACAAACCTAGTCTCTCTGCAATCCAAACCTAAGCAAACCCAGGCAAACTGTCCATTTTACTTGAGAGGAAATCATAGAAATATCATAACTAGAATACTGACTAGATGGCTTCGCAGTTAAGGTCCTTTGCTTGCCTGCAAAGCCAAAGGACCTACGTTCAATTCCCCAGAACACACATAAGCCAGATGTACTAGGTGGCAGATATGTCTGGAGTTCAATCGCAGTGGCTGGAGACCCTGCATGCCCATTCTCTCTCTCTCTGTATCTGCCTCTCGCTGTCATAAATAAATAAATGATATTAATTAATTAATAAATAAATAAATTCTGAGAATATTGTGCAGAGCATGGGAGATGCTCAGTAGGCATGCACACTTTCTGTGTAAGCATGAGGACTATCATTCTATCCCCCAGCATACATGTTAGAAGACAGGCATGGCCATGCATGGCTGTTACCCCAGTATTAAGGGGGCAGACACAGAGCTTCTGGGCCTCCATGGTCAATGAGTCTAATTGAAAAAATGGCAAGGTATGGTTTCATTGAGACACTCAAGAAAATGAGGAAGAGCAACAGAAGAAGACATCCTATCTCCTCCTCTAGCCTCTGCGTCTCAGTGAACTTGAAGCTGTCTACAACAGAAATTGGTACTGAGGAGAAGTCTGAGATGAATATGACCATGTGGATTTTGGTCTTTTGGAACTTTGTAGAGGAATAGGCATGGACTTGGTACTTGCAACTGAAGATGACTTCTGGAGTGGTAAGCCAAGTATTATGGACTATTCTTTTTTGTTGTTGTTCTTTTTTCTTTCTTTATTTCTTTTTGGGGGGGAGATAGACACAGAGAGAGACAGAGAGAGAGGGATAGGAAGACAGATAATGGGCATGCCAGCAGCCTCTCAGCTGCTGTGAATGAATTTAAGATGTGTGCCCCTTGTGGGCAAGTACAGCATTGTGCCCTTCTGTCACTTTACATCTGGCTAAACGTGGGACCTGGAGAATCAAACCTGCATTCTTTGGCTTGTCAGGCAGAGGTACCTTAAGCATTAAGCCATCTCTCCAGCTCTATTATGGACTATTCTGATGAGAGT
Organism: Orientallactaga sibirica; assembly: GCA_036365145.1. Lineage (NCBI taxonomy): Eukaryota > Metazoa > Chordata > Mammalia > Rodentia > Dipodidae > Orientallactaga > Orientallactaga sibirica. Next base: position 19,071,953 of record JAEOAD010000018.1, on the reverse strand, counting down.
TTGAGAATGCTAAATAAAGCAAGAGTTCTATTTAGGAGCTCAGCTTATAAACTTGGAGTCTTGGCTTATGTGCTTTCTAAAGGGAAGGAAAGACTATAGAGGACTTTGTTGGAACTGGGATACTGGCATAAGGGTAGGCTTCATTTTCCTACTCAGGCCCAGAGAGTTTGATCAAAGTTGAATTTGTAATGGACTGATGTGCTTGGCTAAAGATATTGGACTGAGAGATTTAAGATGTTAAGTTGGAAAACCTCAAGCAAGTTAAAATTATAGGCACTGAGAGTGGTTTTCAGTTACTGAAGCTGCTATTGTTAAACACATTAGCAATCTTAAGGAAGAAAGTCCAAGTGCTTTACATTATAACAATGGAGAGGATGCCCGAGAAAAGACCGATAGAAATGTAAACTCTTTTGGAAAGAGTTGACTAGAGATGGAAACTGCTTTTAAAGGTTATAGTTTGTTTTGATTTATTTGGTCCCTGAATTAAGAATATGGCTGTGTCCTCCACACCTGGTATTAGTTTTGGAAGCATGAAAAATGTGTGGAGTGGTCATAAATTGCACACGGTTCCAGGAACCACTGCTGAGATGTGGCATGAGGCAAGGTATGATGACCCTGATAGGGTGGCAAAGCCATTGGGAGATGGACTGTGGTTTTCATGGAGACCTGAAGATGTTTTGGATATACCAGGACTGTGCTAGGGCTACCATTGAGCCTTTTAGCTAAGGATAGAAGTTTTCCCTGGCTGCTCAGCCCAGCTGGAGGGGCAGAATTAGAAAATTCAGACTGTCAGTCACCGGTTAGGACTGAACTTGAACTGCAGAAGTTTGATGTTTGTTTGATGGTCGTTGAGTTTGCATTGTTCTAGTCTCTTCTTTCTATGCTTTATACCAGCTGAAATGAAAGGACAAAACTGACACCATGGCAGGCTTCAATAAGACACTATTTTAGCTAGGCCTAAATTTCAATTTCCTGGAGGGACAGGCAAGATTCCTGGGAAACCTGAAACAAAAGGCCGTTAATCAATGACTTCCCTGACCAGAAAAAGGCTGAGTCAGTTCCTGTAAAGTCAACAGACTTGTCCTTTTCACCCCAGCCACTCAAAGATGAACATAACTGCCACTTGCTTAGCCAATCATGTTAGGAGATTCCATCACCTGCCTAGAATTCCCCTATACCTAGCCGCCAAAACCCTAGGACCAATCACAAAAAACACAAGCACAGTTACTTTTCAAATTAGCCAATCATGTTAAAAGACTAAAAGCCTGCCAAAATTCCTTTAGCTGTGCTTAAAAGGAGCCTGCATGCTCCTCCTTGGGTCACCATTTTGTATGGATGGTTAACCTCCACATCCTGATTGATTCTGCAAAATAAACGCTCCTTGTTTTTACATACTATTCAACTCTGGGGTCTTTCTTCAGTGATTCTTGGACCCCAACAGAAAACGTTTACTCTGTGCCTTCATATGTTGAAAGTATTTAACTTATTTGATTTTACAGGACTCACAGATAAGAGAAAATCTTAAATCTCAAATGAGACTTGGGACTTTGGAACTATCTTAAGTTGGTAAAGACTGTGGGGACTTTTGAAATTGGACTAAATACAATTTCAAATATGTGATGGTTTTGAACCTATTGAGGGCCAGGGGCGGAATGTGGTAGTTTGAATGGATGACTCTCAGTATATTTAGTGTTTTATTAGTTTGTAGCCTGGATCTGCAGCCACCTGGTTGGAGAAGGTGTCACTGTGCTGGGTGGATCTAAAGGTGTGGTGGTGGGTTTGAAATTCCAATCTAAAGATATGCAAAGTGTGCCTAGCTGGAGTTCCTGAAGTGTGCTCTGTGGTATGGCTTTTGTCTTGGGGCTACTCTCTCTGTGTTTGGACCTGTGAAAGCAGGGCCAGCTTCTTCTGCCATTATGGAGCTTCTCCTGGATCTATAAGCTTCAATAAATATCCCTTCCTCCATAACCTCACCTCATTTGGAAGTTCATCTCAGTGAACCTGAAGCTGTCTACAACATATGGTTTCACTGAGACACTCATGAAAATGAGGAAGAGCAACAGAGGAGGACAATGTACATCCTCCTCTAGCCACTGACTGTGTGTGCCCAGATGTATGCCTCTGCACAAACACATGCACACACATGCACACAGTTCTCTGTCACACACAAATGCATATAGATCTTTCTCTCTGACTCTCTCTCACACACACACACAAACACAGAATATCATTGTGTCAAACATCAGCATCATCCTTCTGGAGTCATTCTCTGATGGCTTAGGGCACATATCAAAATTTCCTCTACTGGGTTTCACAGTGTCTACGTGACATTGTCAATGTTTATAATTTTATCTTAGCCTTTACATGTCTCTCCATACTTGGAACTTCTGGCAGACAACCCTGCCCTTTCTGAGTTTTAAACGTCTATCACAGTGTACCAGTCATATAGGCTATAATGCAGGTATGTCTTCAAAAGTCACAATAAAAATTGTGCTATGTCCAAATTGTCACAAGTCAGCTGTTAAATATGTATACTGATTGGTAGAAGAAGGAAGTTGGCATCATGGCACTGGAAATGCAGGACATTTTATTTATAAGATTGTAGCATTTCTTCTAAGCTTAATCATTTCATGTTATTATGAAATTAATGCATGATGAAAAAAATTGCTTTTTTTTTTTAAAGTTCCAGGTAAAGTTTTCAAATGTTCATTAGAAAAAGAGTGATGTCTCAAAACTGGGCATATTATGTAGCAATGAACATGTATGAAATAGTAATATTTTCCTCATTAGTGATGGATTCTATAATTTCAAGTTCACCTACTCAACACATAAAATTTATTTGTAATTTCAACTCAATGCCTGAGGTCACCTTCTGCAGTCACCTGCGGTCCTGCAGAGCAGTGAAGATGTTGACTTGTGGCTTTGTTTGAACAAGGGAACTCTCTCAGTCTTGGTTTGACCTCTCCTACCATAGACAGATGATGCTGCCCAGCATGCTCAGCCCCCCATTACCTTTCATTGTCTAACGTGACCCTCCCCCCTGCCCAGTGAGTGTGTGATGCTGTCTAGTGTTCCTAAGTTCAGTAAGACTTTCAGAGAAAATACATGGATTTGAAAAGATTTTTTAACATGTGAATTAGAGCACAGTTAGTCAAGAATTCAATGCTAACGAGTCAACAATACCTATTAAATAAGGCATTTTAAGGCAAAGTACACACACAGCAAGGTCATCTATCGATCTGCTGATAAAAATTTTGTCAACAGAAGCTCCTAGGAACCTAACCCTGTATTTCCCCTTGGAGCAATCCTTCAGCATTGGTGAATTCAGTGTTCAAGGTGACTCGAAATAATGTAACTACTGAGATTAATGAGGATCAACTGCATAGCAACTAGATAAATACATTTTAGGAACATAATTCTAAGTGGATAAAAAAAAGGACATCTCCCCTGGAAGGCTGCATGATGTCTTTCTTACAAAGCTCAAAACAACTGCAACAAAACAGTACCCTGCTGAAAACTGTTTAAAAAGTGTGGAAATGGAGCAACAGGATGCAACACTCGGGCTATTGATCACCTTGGAGGGTACAGGGAACATGACTGGGAAAATGCACGTTGATAGATGTTAAGTCTGTGGTAATGGACTCACATGTACTTGCTGTCTCCTAAATAACTGACTAAAGCCCACTCGTAAAGAAAGAGAAAGTCTTGCATGAAAGATGACAATATGCCCTACACACATGGTCGCAATTATATTATTTGCATGCATGCCCATTGGTATGATTCTTCATACCCACAAACATACATGGTAAATGCATGAATAAACAAATATTTGACCCTTATCTTTTTATCATTTGTGTATGTGATAAATACATGTGAATGTGTATTGTGTAGATTCACATGCATGCGTTTATGTGTGTGTGTATGTATGTGGAGGTGAGAGGTAACTTCAAGTGTCCTTTTCAGCCACTGTTCAACTTACTTTTTTTTGGTTTTCCAAGGTAGGGTCTCACTCTCGCCCAGGCTGACCTGGAATTCACCCTGTAATTTCAGGGTGGTCTCGAATTCATGGTGATCCTCCTATTTCTGCCTCCAGCGTGCTGGGATTAAAGGCATGTGCCACTATGCCAGGCTCAGCTTACTTTTTTTTTTTTTTTTTTTTTTTTGGTTTTGTGAGGTAGGGTCTCACTCTGGTCCAGGCTGACCTGGAATTAACTATGTATTCTCAGGGTGGCCTCGAACTCTCGGCGATCCTCCTACCTCTGCCTCCCGAGTTCTGGGATTAAAGGCATGCGCCACCACGCCCAGCTCATCAGCTTACTTTTTGAGACAGGGTCTTTCATGGAACCTTGAGCTTACCAGTTTGGCTAGACTAGCTAGTCTCAAGCCTTGAGGGTCCTCTTGTCATCTTCCCAGTCCAGGTGCGTGCCAACGTGCCTAGCTTTTACATGGATGCTGATGAACCCAAGTCAGGTTTGAGTGGCAATTACTTACTGACGGCAATTTCTCCAGCTTCTCCTTTTCTTTTCTTCTTCTTCTTTGAAAATTTCTTCTGAGGAAGGTTTTCACAAGGAAGCCCAGACTTGCCTGGAATTCCATATCATATGTATCCCAAACTGGCTTTGAGCTCTTGAATCAGTCCTTTAAGTGCTGTGATTGCAGACATGCATGACCACACCCAGTTTATGAAGCTTCTTCCCAAAGTCCTTGAGAGAGGGATCCTCCTGGGAACTTGGAGGGTAGCTGCTGTGGGGAGAAGTCATCAGCTCCTGTGCATGTCCTGTGCCATCCTGATGGGGACACAGTGTGAGGATGTGCCCAGAGGGAAAGGTGTTCCCCAGAGTACATTAGCACCTGGGCATCATGGTGGAACTCAAATGCATCTCTGCTCAAGTATTCCAAAGTGAGTAATGCTCAGGGGGCAGGGGAACAAAGACTGGATGAGATGTGATTGAAGCTGGGGTTCAGAGCCGATGGAAGGGGGGAGGGCAAGACAGGCTGCAGTGCTGAGGCACAGGGAGGGAAAGTTTGAAGTCAGACGCTCCTGCCAGTTGTCATCACGACCCAACCTCAACAAAGCTACATCTCATGTGCTTGGACTTTGGAAAAGGTAAATATCTCTAAGGCAACAAAGCTCACCACCCTCTCACATAGGGAAACAAAGGTGCTCTCACTGGAGGTTTGCCTTTGATATATGGACATTATTATGCTAGGAACACATTCCCTCCTCGTGGTAGATAATTTAGGGTGATTTGTATAAGACACTGCTGTGGCATGCAAATGACACAGTCCCTTCCTTTGCTTGTGCCACAGCTAAGCAAGTCTGGTGCCACTGAAATGAATGTCTGATCTTCCAGTGGCATTTAATCACTCTCTGGGCTTGATTTACGAATGCTATTGTCTTTCCATCTTCTGTTAAGAAATTATTAGCAGGAAATAACTCGGCCTGAACACCACAGTATGTTGGATCAATTTGAGGGACAATATAGATCACTGGGATTTCTTTTGTCAAATGGAACCATTAGATTTGCATATTTAAAAGTATACATTTCTGTCTGGAAGAAGTAAGTGAAACATTGCACACCATTATGCAAAAGGCCACCAAGAAGGTAAGGTGACAGATAAGGATGGATGGCAAGGAATGGATGATAAATATGTCATTGCATATGCAACTTATGTTAGACCATGAGTATCTTCTGTTGTTGAGGGGAGTCGCTTTCTTCATTATACTGCAAAGTGACTCACCAATCTCTCATCATGTGCAAACTCAGTAACAGAGTCCAGCTTCTACTCTTCAAGAAAACATGCTCCAACTGTCTCCACTGCTATGGCTATTCTCAGGTCGTCCTGAATATTGCTTAAAAGTCAAACGTGGGCTTAAGAGATGACTTAACAGTTAAGACACTTGCCTGTGAAGTCTAAGGACCCATGTTTGATTCCTCAGAACCCATGTAAGCCAGGTACACATGGTGGTGCTTACATGTGGAGTTCATTTGCAGTGACCAAAGGCCTTGGGGTGCCCATTCTCTCTCTCTTTCTCTCTCAAATTAATAAAAAAAAAATTTAAAAGTCAAACTTAAAACACACTTCTCTGATTTTACCTTCATTTGATGTACTTTCCACCCATGCTTGTTTTTCTGTGTCACATTATGTCTGTTTCTCAGTGTCAAGCTGTCTCTTGCTATGCAGTGCCAGGACAGAACAGCTATGAGTAATTATATCAGTGTGACTGCAATTTTACCTTTGGGGCACTCTTGCTTATCCCACACACAGGTGACTAAACCAGAATTGGTGACATTCCTCACTGTGAGAGGTTAACCATGTGACTGTATTAACTGGTGGCTCAGCGGGCACCTGAATCACACCGGATAACCTTACAGCTCAGCAAAGTAAGGCAGAGAGCAGGTGAACAAGGACTCTAGTCACTCTGTCCCCAGCAATGTGCAAGATGTAATGAGACCATAGACCAGGGACAGAAACAGCTCTCTTGCCTCTTGTTCTAATCTTCAGTGATCTTGGATGAGTCTTTTACACTTTGGGCATCATTTTTTTCCTAGAAACTTCTCACATAGTGGAGACCGGTAATAATGACAGTAACAAATACAAATACTGAGTTAATGAATGGCTCTGAAAAATAAGTAAAAATTATAATACTATAGCAATGGTTGAACAAAGGAAAGTGATTTACAGGAAAGCAAGTTGAGGGCAAAAAAATCCATTGATCCAAAATAAATATTTTCTGTTGTTTCTTCCAGTGTTGCCCGTCTGGGCAAGCTGTCAGGTGGAAGCATACACCCTCATGCACTTTGGAGCATTTTCCCATGTTCAGATTGTTTTGCTGTTGTTGTCTGTGTTTTATTGTTTTCACATTTCTAATTTACTTCCAGCTGAGTTGCTCTCTTTGCTGTTTGTAGTCATAAAATGATCCTCATTGAGTTTGCCTTCAAATAATATCCTATCATGGGACGTTTTCTTTGTTCTCATAAATCTCTGCTGACTGTCATTTAGATTACTTTAGTTTATATTCTTATTTAAAACCTAGAATGTCTGCTTTGGGCCTGTGAGCCAAAGCTGGGCAAAATAAGAAACACATAGGTGAGGGTGTAAGCGGTCTCTTGGGCGACTTTACTGGCAGGCCCAAGGAGTGTCTCCTAAAAGCCAGACCCTGGGTTTGGTTCTGTGGCTCTGGTAGCAGCGATTCCAGGTAGGGTCCTGGTTTTCATGGATCTTCCAATCTAGAAGGAAATGAGACAATGAACAAGGAAACACACATTTGTGCAAATGTGCCAATGGACATCAAGCAAACAGTGAGTCACACAGGGGCTCAGAGGTTCACAACCAACTTGTGAATGGAAGAGAACATGCTTGCGCTGAGATACACAGGAAAATAGTATTCCAAGGATGCTTAGAAGTTTATCTGGGTCAGAATATTTCATGGGGGTGGGGAGTATGAAATTAGATTGGAAAAAGATAGTGTGGGAAAAATTATTTTTCATGTTTATATGTTTGTGGCGTGTGTATGCAAGTTTATACATGTGGAGTGCAATGTGTGTGTGGGAGGGCTGTGCATGTGTGTATGGAGGTCAGAGGTCAACATCAGGTTGTCTTCCTCAATTTCTTTCCTTATTGCTTTTTGAGACACAGTCTCTCCCTGAACCTGAAGCTCACCAACTTGGCTAGACTGGCTAACCAGCAGATTCCTCTCATGATCCTCCTACCTCTGCATCCCCAGTGCCAGGGCTTCAGGCATGCACCACTACCCTCAGCTTTTAGATGAGTATTGGGGATCCAGAATTCAGGTTGTCCTACTGACATAGTAAGTGCTTTACTAGCTGAGCCCTTTCCTCAGCTCTAGAGGGAGAAAAATCTCTGAGAGCCATGACTATACACCGAGGCAGTATTGTGGGTTGTTATTTTCTCACCAACAATGTTAAGCTCTTAAGTCCCAGCTCTGGTGAATGTGGCCGTGGTGATCAATGAAGTCTTCACAGAAAGCTGAGATAAGGACTGGGGAGGTGGGTGGTTGGGCACTTGCCTGCAAAGCCTAAGAGCCCAGGTTCAATTCCTCAGAACCCAAATAAGCCAGATGCACATGGTAGCACATTTGTCCGGAGCTTGTTTGTAGTGGCTAGAGGTCTTGGCATACCCATTCTCCATGTCTATTTCTCTTTCTCTCAAATAAAAATTAAAAAAAAAAAAAAAAAGAAAGAAAGCCGAGATAAGTAAGGGATTTTAGTGTGGGCCTTGATCCAATATGAGCCTGTTCTAATAAGAAAGAGGAAATCAAATGTGTGCGTGCGCGTGCGCACACACGCACACACACACACACACACACACACACACACACACACACACAGATATGTGAACACAGAAGCAGAGTTTTGGGAGTGATGCATCTACCAACCAAGGGGCACAAAGGATGGCCAATAAACTGCAACAGCAGGAGGATGAGCGTGGGCCAGTTTCTCCCTTGCAGCCCTCTGAGGGACTCAATCTGCCAATGCCTTCATCTCAACCTTCCAAGTACAGAGACACGTGTTTCTACTGCTTCAGCTTTGTGGATTAGGGTACTTGGTGATGGTACTCTTAGGGGACCATTAATGTGTCTTCTGGCTCTTTGTGCTGTGGTCTCTGTACCTCAGTGTCTGGCTTGGACTCAACCATATCTTTAAATAACTGCCAGGTCTAGTGAGGGTGCTATAGACCTGTAATCTTAACATATGGGAAGGCTCAGGCAGGAAGACTGTGAGTTCAACCCTTAGGGGGTCATTGCTGTGTCCTCTGACCCTTTGTGCTGTAGCCTCTTCACCTCAGTGTCTGTCCTGGACTTATATCTTTAAATAACTCCCAGGTCTGGTGAAGGTGGTTCAGACCTGTAATCCTAGCATTTGGTAATGCTAAGACAGGAAGACTGTGAGTTCAAGGCTAACATGGGCTAGATAGTGAGTTTCAGGCCAGTCTGAGCTATAGTTGGAGACCTTGTCTCCACAGGAAGAAAGAAAGAAAGAAAGAAAGAAAGAAAGAAAGAAAGAAAGAAAGAAAGAAAGAAAGAAAGAAAGAAAGAAAGAAAGAAAGAAGAAAGTTAAATAAAGAAGAACTACCCTCCAGGTAGCAGCCATGGGCTAAGGAAAGCAGGACAGAGCTACTGGGCTAAGACTTTTGAAGCTTTGTTTTTGTTTTCACTCTTCCTACAAGGACTGGTGTTTCATAGGTGCCACTTAAGTGCCCATTTTTTACATTTTAAATTTTATTTGCTTTTCCTTTTTGAGGCAAGTTCTCCCTTACATCACTTTGGCTGGCTTCCAACTGCTAGGCTCAAGCTATCCCCCTGCCTCAGCCTTCACAGTATCTGAGACTCTAGCTACCTGCGTTTTACTTATCATTTTGGAATAATTTCATAATGGCAGAAAAGCTTCACAAACAATGTTATATTTACTTTAAAAAAACCTACTTATGATATTGCCATGTGCGCCTTGTTTTCTTCCCATTCTGTGCAAGCAGGATAGATACTTCCCGCTTCCATGCAGCTATGACAGCTTTTCTGACACACTTGACAATAAATTGCAGACACCAAGCCTCCATATCTAGAAGCTTTTGTCTGTGTTTCTGAAAACAATGTATTTCATCCTATGTAATCACAGTTACATCCTACTCTTCAGGATGTCTAACATTCATACATGCTCCTAGTCACACAGTTTTCAAAGTTTTTCTAGTTTGTTCTTCATTGCAATTTTTCACCTTAATCTGGAATTATATTTTACCCATTTTTTGTTTTACTCTTCATGATACTTTTTATGTGTATTTTTATTGACAACTTCTATACTTACACACAAAAAATGTATGATATTTCCCTCCCCTGACCCATGCCCCTTTAGAACTCCAATCTCCATCATATCCCTTGCTTCTCTCCATTAGTCTCTCTTTTAATTTGATGTCATCATCATCTTTTTCTTCTATTATGATCATCATTTATTCTATTATCATCATCTTCTTTTTCTTCTATTATGAAGGTCTTCAAAGGTGGCATCGCATCTCTTATCTCCCTCGTATGAAAAGGAGGGGTGGAGTTATCACTGCCACAGTCTTCTCCCTTAAGAGTTAGTACAACAGCCTGTCAATCACACACAGGATGGAAAGACCATTAGTCACCAGCAGTCACCTAATAAAATGTTAAGGATGTGGGAGGATTTAGTGATTCCCTCAGTGAGATATGTACTGTGTCCCCAGGAGTCCTTCCCCAAGGACAGTTGCTTACAGATCTTCACTGCTGTGTCTACCTTCTTTTCTGAGTTCTAGCTCCAAAAGCACAACCTTTTATTTTCTCTTTTTCTTTGGATAATGCTAAAAATAATAAAAACAAACAAACAAACAAACAAACAAAAAACATTCTTTTCCTGACTCTGTGAAGTCTTTTCACCATTTTCTCAATGAATATCATTTCTCATTGTTCATATATCTAAGAGTCACAGGACTTGGAGCTCAGGCTGGACTCAAACTTGTGATCATCCTGCCTCAACCTCCTGAGTGTTGGGATTGGAGGTAACATATTGAAGAATAAAATTATTTATGCTGTAGAATATACTTCTTTTTGGTGAGTCTAAAGTTTTCTAATTATTAGGTATAACATATTTGTGTGTGTGTGTGTGTGTGTGTGTGTATTCAGCAGCCATTTGCAGAGGCCACCGAACATTCAGTCACTCATTTGCATGTTTCCTTGAGATGAAGTCTCTCACTGATTCAGGAGCTTACCATTTTGGCGAGCCCCATCCTTCTCAGGCCTCTGCTCCTAGGACTGGGGTTTTAGATGTGCATGGCCATGACAACCTATTTATGTGAGTGCTAGGGAATTGAACGGGGGTAGTTTGAGGTTTCCTCATGTGTTAATGATTGCATACAAAGCACCCAACCACTGAGCGATCTTTCCAGCCCTATAACATATACATTTTAAATAGGGATGCTATAATGTGAGTTCTTGCCATTCTCCAGGTACTGTCGCAAGTGGTACATAGAATCAATTGATCTGTCCCAACTTTGGTAGTTTTTACTTTAATTACTTGGTGAATGTGATGATGTTCTCCTTGTGTAATTAATAACTAATTGAGGAGGGGATACTTTATGACCTTATAAGTATTTTTCTATGAAATTTTCACAGATCCTCCCAGTGTCTATCTATTCCTGCTTTGTTCCTTCTTGTGGTGATTGTCATGTCCTTCATTTCTTTGATCTTTTCAGCTAGCATTCTATTGTACCTTCACTCCAAATGGTTATTTAACTTTTATTACCAATATAAATCCATGTATTATTATTTTAATCAATGGATTAAACTCATTAGTCTTTATTTATTTTGATGAGCAAACCACCTCAGATTTGCCTTCCAGGAATGGCTTCAATTTGGCTTCTTTATGCATTTGCTATATTCTCAGTGTTTTCTTTGAGCACTTTTGTTTTTCTGTGCAACAAACAGTTATAGCTCATCTTGGATTATTGTTATTACTATTAATTATTATAATTTTTGCTTATCCATATTTCTGTAATCAACCCTATTTCCCTTGAATGAGGAATGAAACTTAGAAACCAACATCTAGGAATGAGCTGTGTTCATTCTTCCCATTTCAATTTTCTATATGTCAAGTTTATTTTATTTCCCACCTAAGTATAATGTAACATTTAGAGTGCTAGTCTATTTAAACTTTCTCAAGACCAGTGTAAATTTTCTTCTCTATCATATCTTCTGATGCTCCAAAAAGAATATATTTATCTAAGACAGATGACTTATCTTTTTTCTTCCTTACCAAAACTATTTCCTTATTATTATTGTTGTTGCTGTTGTTTCCAACAACCTTGTTTTATCAGTTCTTCATCTTTATCTTTTGGAAGACTTTATCTTTAATTGAATCACTAGAAGAGAAACACTGCTCTTATACAACATATACCTCTTTAACTATAAGTCATAAGCATTTTGCATGTTAGAAAAGTAGCTCAATCATCATTATAACCTTTTGCAAAAATGGGTTAACTCTACTTTGCTTCATAATCAAAATGCTTCAAAGAATGCTTTACATTTTCTACCTCCAGTTTCATTTATGGGAGTGAGCAGAGATCATGTTCCTTCAAATCTCTCTTCAGTTTAATAAATGATCATGAAGTCACCCTTTCTAGAGAAAGGTGATACAGGAGAAATTAGGATTTGGTATTAAAAATATGATGTTAGTAAAAGTGTTTAAAATGAGAATGCTTGTCAAACATGTTTTAAATAACTTAAGCATGGGCATATTATGAATATCACAAAGAAACAGCTCAGAGCAAACACTGTACTCAGTGGTGAAAAATCAGGGAGTTTTCCTGTAAGATGAGGAGGGAGACCAGGATGTGCACTTTCATTACGTCTATTCAACATATTGGTAGACCTGCAGGCCAGAGGAAGCAGACGAGCAGCAGATATAAAAGGCATCCATATCAGAAAGGTCTCTGAGGTTTAATTTCCATGGTTTTCAGATGACATAATTGTTCAGAAGGAAAACTTTAAAAATTCCTGTTAGGATAAAATAATGCAGTAGTAAGTAATAAGAAGGAATAGAGAATGAAAACCTCTCAAAATGGCATCAAGAGAAATAAAATAGGGAACAAATATAAGTTAAGACATAAGAGATGTATATGCTGGGAACAAGATGACACTGATAAACAACAAGAAGAAACAGAAGTATAGCTTGTGTTCATAGATTGAAAGAATTAACAGTATTAAAATATCTACTCTACTCAAGTCCATCTATTAATTTGGTGCAATCTTTATGAATGTAATTATTTTTTAAAATGATTTTTTTGTAAAAGATGAAAAAATAGATTTTTGTTTTGTAAAAAAATCTTAAACTACTTATGGAATAACAAATAGACAAAATTGTCAAACCCAAATAGGCAAAATGATCCAGAGCAAAGAATGGAGCTTTATGCTTCACACTCCCTGATTTCAAAGCACACGGCAAAATTCTTGTAACCAAAACCCACAAATATACAGGCCAATGGAACAGAATTGAGAAATGTATCATCTTACATAGTCAACTGATATTTGACAAAGGTATTGAGAAAACCCACAGTGGGAAAGAATAGTCTCTTCAAAAATATATTTGTGTGACTTAATACACATATCTTACTTTTTTGTTTGTGTAAAAATATATTTATAGAGAACTTGTTTGACATAGTATTTTCTGCTCATCCTGATTTATATTTGAGGAAAGACAATATACCTGAATTTTGTGAGTGTGTTCTTATGTTATTTTATTTTTTATTGACAACTTCTATACTTATAGACAATAAACCATGATATTTCCCTCCCCTCCCACATTCCCCTTCAGAACTCCATTCTCCTTTATATCCCCTCCCCCTCTCCATTAGTATCTCTTTTAATTTGATGTCATCATCTTTTTCTCCTATTATGAGGGTATTGTGAAGGTATTGCTAGGCACTGTAAGGTCAGGAATATTGATGCCAATTTCTGTATGGACAGTTGCTTTGTAAGGAGTCATACTCTTCCTTTGGCTCTTACATTCTTTCCTCCCCCTCTTCCACATTGGACCCTGAGCCTTGGAGGGTGTGATAGAGATGTTTCAATGTTGGACACTCCTCTGTCCTTTCTTCTTAGTTCTGTGTTACCTTTTGGGTCATCCCAGTGATCATCGCCATCTGAAAAGAGAAGCTTTTCTAACCAGGAGTGAGAGTAACATTAATATGTGAATATGAACATTAAGTATAGTGCTTTCAGGTTAGTTTGGTGGGAACAATATATACATTTAGCCAGACAAGAGCAGGCTTTATATCCCTAATGCTCATGACCTCCCCTGCCATAGGCTTTTGATTAGTTTTTTTCAGTATCAGGCATGTATTCCTTCCCATAGAGTGGGCTTCCCACTTCCAATTAGGGAGCAGTTGGTTTCCCCAGGAGCAGAAATTCCACTATTGCACCAGTTCAGTCATTTGGCCTGTCTGGCCAAACTTGAGGTTTCCAGTGTCCACTATTTTCACCGCTGATGATTTCTGTCTCCCATATGGCTGCATGCAGTGCAGCTTTTTCCAGCTTTCAGTTGGCTGGTCTACAGGGAGAAGGTTTTCTGCTCAGCACCAGCTTGATTTGTCAGCGACCTTACCTCTCAGGCAAGAGATGTCTTCAGCAATAGGGTCTTACTGTCTGTTTCTCAAGGGAAACCAAGGGCCTTGTTAATAGCCTGTAATGTTTTGGAGGCAACAGGGACCTCACTGGCCAACAACTCACTGCAAGGTATCCTATCCCAGACACTGAAAAATTTGTAGTAACAATCTGTAGCTTCTGTTGTTACTTTTATACAAAAATTAACTAAGAATGAACTAAAGACATACAAGTTAGTCTTAAGCTACAAAAACACTGGCGAAAAAGCATGGGAAAAACTTTTTGACATCACTCTGGACAATGACTTTTTTTATATATATATACTCCAAAGCATACGTAACAATAGCAAACAAGAAAAAAAAATGAGCAAATTAGGATGATATCAAACTAAAGTGGTTAGACACAGCCCACGTAATGATCAACAAAGTGTAGAGATAAACAACAGAATGAGAGAAAATATTTGTGAGCCATACAGCTGATGAACGTTTTATATCAGAATTTATATAGAGCTCACAGAACATCATGACAAAGAAACAAGAAACTAATTTAACAACAGGAAAATAGCCTGAAATAAAAACATTTACACATTTGCCATCAGAAACAGAGAGAGAGGAGGGATGAAGAAATAAGGGTGGAAATGGAAGGAGTTAGTACACAGAAAAAAGAAATTTGGGAAAAGCAGAGCATGAGGAAGAGAGTGAGAAGAAGGGAAAGGAGAAGAGGAGAGAGATGAAAGAGGGAGTAAGGCAGAAAGAGAAGGAAGGAATGGAAGGAGACAAGAAGGGAAAGAGAGAAGGAAATAATAGAAAGAGAGGAGAAGGGAAGAGAGAAGGAGGGGGAAAGGGAGAGAAAGAGAGAGGGAGAATGGAGAGGATGATGGGGAGAGAAGGAACACAGAGATCGGAAGACATGCTTTGCTGGTCATTCACTTGCTAGCCAGTTGAGATTTTGTGCATTTTGTTTATTTCTCTACCAAATGAGAAAAAACATACATTCCTTCTTCACATGACTAACTCTTTAAGTAACACACCAACCTACAAATATTAGTGTCTGTTATTAGATTAATTGCAAACAACATGAAGTAACTTTACCTTTGAACCATCAGATATCAGTGGTGGTTCTTGTTCATGATGAGAAGTTTAAACAATCCTGGCAGCCCAGTTATGCATCTTCTTATGTCCATCATCTCCTTAGGATATTCCATTTTCTGTCCGTGTTCTTGAGGTGTTTCCAGGTGTGTCATAAGCTCTCTGTGTCTTTACCCTGCCTGCTTTCTTTCATAGACAGGGTGTACTGTGATGGGCTCCACAGCACCATTGCAAGCAAATGTTCAGTCACTAATTTCCACCCAGACCTGATTTCTAACTTTAAGTTCTCCCTTTACCCATATTTACCAGACAAATCCACATAGCAGATCTTTCCAGATTTGAGATATCCCAAACTCAGTTGATATGAACTTGTGGTTCTTTGTCCACAAATTCTATTTCTTCTTTGAGAAAATAGCTTTCCACAAAAAAAGCCAATCTTCTGGGAGTGGTATTCAGGTTTGAAGGTAAAATTTCATTCAACGTCTCACCCAACTGGTGGTGCTGCCTTGGGGTGATGTCGAACACTTAGGAAGTGAGGCCTAGTGGGAGGAGGTGGGTCACTGCAGTGCAAATAGTAAGGGTTATAGTCAGGCAGGGATTTGTGCCTATATTCTCTGACTGCTAATGGCAGATGCATAGCACCAGCTGCTTCAGGCTCCTGCTACCAAGCAGCATGCCAACTCCTGCCAATAGGCCTTCCAGACCATGACTGACAGTATGTCCTCAAACTGTGAGCCAAAAAAAAAAAAATCCTTCCTCCCTTATGTTGCTTCTGTCAGGCCTTTTATCACAGTGAGGAGAATAGTAACTAATGTAGGCAGTGCTTTGTGAGGTCTCAGGAAGAGAAGACATACAGGCTTCTTGTTCCTCTTTTGAATTCCTTTCAGATTTGTGTGCCTCTTAGGAGAATTATGTTATCCGATATCATTACAAAGTCTAAGCAAAACTTATCTCTATCAGACTTCTAGGTCTTTCTCCAAGTGCTACACAGTGCATGTAACATAAGATCTGTCACTATAGTCATTTCAAGCATACCGTTCAGCATTGTTAAATTGATAGTGCCTTAAAACTAAAATCTAGAATTTTTTCATCTTACAAAACTAAAACTCTGTATCCATTAAATAGGAACTCCTCAATTCCCCTGTTAGTTTTGGTAAGAAGTGTCAAATTCCACCTTATTAAACTTACATTTGACACATACATTACATATGATTGGAACATTATAGGAGATGCTCAAGAGATTTGAGATAATCAAGATTCAGTAGGAATTTTATGATCACTGAATATATGCCAGCCTCCTTACAAAATAATGGTTAAAGGGTGGTAAAAACACAATGATGCAAGAAGGAGTCTCAAGGATCTTTAGAATTATAGGAAATGAAAATATGAATACCAATAACTAAAATACAGAGCAATAGCAGCAGTGATGTTTCTTGGTTGAGAATTCACCACACTAGAAGAAATGTGAGCCCTGGCTGGGTGTGCTTCAAGAAAAGTAAGCATCATAAAAACACCCTTTCCTTTTTCCTTTTCAAAGTTGTGTAATATTTCAATGTCTGTACATATTACTTCTTAATCTAGTCACCTTTTGACAGACAAAGCTAACTGAAATGATTCAACACCAAAAGATAAATAATGAACTATCTTGTTTATATAGTAACTCTTTAAGCATTGGACACTTAGAGGCAGAGAGTAGAATGGTGGTCACAGAGGCTGGGGTGGGGTGGGGTGAGGGAGAAATGGGAAAAGGGAAGTTGTAGTTGAAGGGTACAAACTTTTTGGTAGAAACAGAACCTCTTAGTAACCTGTTGCAGTATAGTGACCATAGTTCATCAGAATGCACAATATATTTAAAAATCATAGAAAGGGTAGACTTTTTACTAAAAGGGTCTGGGTAGAACACTTATCTACCCTGTGTGAGAACCTGGATTTCATCCTAGCTCAACAAAGAATGAGTAAATTTTAAGAAAGATAACTGGGTAATTGGGTGGGTATGTTAATTGGCTTGATTCATTCTCTCTACAGTGTATACCTATCACCTTGTACCCCATGAAAATATATAATTATTATGCTAATTAAGATGTAACAAACATTTCTTTCCTTATTTTATTTAGTTGTTTCGTTATTTCCTATAGCTTAGAACTATGCAATACTTATTAGATCCTGAATGATCAAATGAGGTGGCATTTGAACTGCAATGTAACCAGAGTCTGCTGACCCAAGGGTAGGAGAGACAAGTTTAAGTTGATGGAAATTCTTCAGTAGGAAACAGCACTACAGAAAGGTAATCTGAAAGCTAGGTTTGGTTACACTTCTTCGGAAATGATGAAGGGATAAAGAATAGCATGCCAGAAGCGAGGATAAAAACCAAGAAGGCAAGCAGACAAGAAGGAATGGTGAGTAGACAAGGATTCTTTATGATGAGAGGATAGAATGGAGCTTCTGAAGCCCACGCTGAGGAGGTGGTTCAGGGTACCTTGGTGGAAAGAGGATGGGTGGGACATGGGACAGGAAGGCAGAAGCAATTGAAGGAGGTGAGGAGAGATGTCTCACAGACAGTAAAAGACTCAGATTTTCTGAATCCTGAGGATCTTCTCAGACTCCCTTAGAAGGGAGTCACACTGAGGCCAAAAGACCTCAGCAAGGAAGAGCTGTATGGAGATGGTACACTCTTAGTAGAGGCTCAAAACTACCTGTCCCCTCCATATAAGACTCACAGGGGGATACACTAAGGTCCATTTCAGTGAAGACTACTGTGGCCCACAGTAATGCATGCCTTATAAGTGGTCTTCATTGCATGACACACCTCTTCATTTGCACTTACTACAATGCTGTGCAGTAAGTAGCAAAAACAAAACAAAACAAAACAAAACTTTAAGGATTCAGTCAATGTACAGACATATGGGCTAAGGATGGGCTAAGTAGATTCTGATTGACATGGAAAATAATGCAGGATACATACTTTCATCTTGCATTGTAGCATTAAACACATGGGAACATGTTGAAAGAAGGTCATCAATGCAAAACATTGTTGTCAGTATGTTCTTTTTTTAAAATGTAGTTTATTTATTTATTCATTCATTTGAGAGAGAGAAAGAGGCAGAAAGAGAGAGAGAGAGATAATGGGCATGCCAGGGACTCCAGCCACTGCAAACAAACTCCAGATGCATGTGCCACCTTGTGCATCTGGCTTACATGGGTCCTGGAGAATCTAACCAGGATCCTTTGGCTTTCAGGCAAATGCATTAACTGCTAAGCCATCTTTCTGCCCCCCCCCCAAATATATGTTCTTATGCCCTAATTTGTGGAGATCGAAGAAGGAAAGGGGAAGCCCCAGGAGGGGATGCTACAGTGGGAGGGAGGGAGGATGACACATTAGGTTGAGTGGATGGTTTCTTTTCACAGTTTTAAAGGCTCTGTAGTCTAGGATTCTCCCATTTCCTCAGTTGGTCCTAGGCTGGGCTTTTCAGCTTCTTAGTTTTGCAACTTCCAGTCCCAGGAGCTCAGCCTATTTCTCACATTGGGTTAAACACATTAAATACCTTCAGCACCCCTTTAAACACAGTAATAAGATCATTCCTAAAGGGGAGTCATGAGTCCTAATTAGCACCTGTAGAGAACTCTGTGATCTTCAAGGGGAGAAATAGTCCATGCTATTTAACCTGAGAACCAAAATGGATGAAGGTATGGCTCGCTTTCTTTAGAGTCAGAGTTATCCAACACACAGAGAGGGAATGGAGACCTCTCCCTAGGGATACTGCGCAAGGTCAAGATTTTATAGAGTTGATATTTTTCCACTGGAATCACAGCTTTTCATTTCAGCAGCTCAGGATGCAGCTCACTGCTGTGGAAAGGTTGGATCCACAAGAATTGGATTTTAATCCAAGTCATTCTCCCACTACCTACCGGTGCAAAATAAATTGGCCAATTTTCAGCTTAGGGTGCAAATTATTCATCTATGAATTAAGTGGATGGAACTTAAATGACATCTAAAATCTTTGCAACTCCAAAATAGTAGTCATTGAAATTCCTGGTTTCATGATTGATAAATCCAGTTTGAACAAAGACTATGGAGTAGGTTCTATGTGGTAGCTTCTGCACAAGGTCTGCTTCTTTGCACATGTTCAAAGGCATCATACCAAATAGACATCAATGCTTCTACCTTCTAGAAGTGGATCAGAGCATAACATCTGTGGTAGTTTGAATATGTGTCCCCCAATATATTGAGTGTTTTATTAGTTTATAGTTTGCATCTGCAGCCACCTTGCTGGAGGCAATGTCAGTGGGCAGATCTTAAGGTGTGATGGTGGGTTTGAGATTCCATTGGAAAGATATGCAAAGTATGCCTAGCAGGAGTTCCTGAAGTGTGCTGTGCTGTGCTGTGTAGCTGGGGCTGTTTTCTCTCTGCTTGGCCCTGTGAAGGCAGGCCAGCTTCTTCTGCCATTACGGAACTTCCCCTGGATCTGTAAGCTTCAATAAATAATATCCCTTCCTCCATAACTGTGCCTGGTCTGGAAGTTTATCTCAGCGAACCTGAAGCTGTCTGCTACAGGGTCTCTATCACTGAAGCCCAGGTGGACAGAAGAACTTAACTAGCATTGCTGGGCCATGAGTCAAAGGTTCTCTAATGAGTTGATGTTTGGGGATGTATTAGTTACTTTCTTCTTATGGTGACTAAATATCTAGCAAGAAGCAGTTTAAGGAAGGAAAGGGTTGATGCTGGTGTACAGCCCTCTAGAATACTTTCCCTTGTGGTGAGGAAAGCATGGCTGCAGCAGCAAAAGGCCAGCTGGTTATGTTATAGCCACAGTCAGAACGCAGAGAGTAAGGACAGGAGGTAAGGCCAGGCTAAAAGCCTCAAGCCCTGCCCACAAGAATGTACTTCCTCTGCTGAGACTATGCCTCATACATGTTCCACCAAGTTTCCAAATAGTAAGCCACCATCTGCTAACCAATTGCTGAAACAAATGAACCTATGACATGGGGACAGGTCACATTCAAGCCACAATAGGAAGATTATTAAAAGTTTGCTGGTAGACAAAGCAGATTAGTACAAAATTTGTTTCCTTTGTTCTGTTTTTAAAATAATTTTATTTGGAACTTTAATATATGAACATACTGCAAATCAGTTGTATTCCCATTGAGTTCGCTTTTGTCCTCTCTTCATTCCCATTCCATTGAAGATCCTCCTCAGTGGGAGAATCCATAAGTGCTGTGGGATCATGAATGCACCTGCTGGTTTTCACATTGTGCCTCTTTCATTCTCCTTCTCCTGCTGCAATGCTTCCTGAGCCTTGGAGGGCCTGGTGGAGGTGTTTAATGTTGAGCTCTTGGCAGCCTTTTATTTTCTGCTTTGATGAGCCTTGAGTCTACTAAGCATCTACAGTCACCTCCCTGGGGAGGAAGACAGGAGCGTAGAAAGCATGAGCAAGGAGGATGGTTTGCCAGACTGTAAAGTTACAGGGGACATGGTCTAATGTTCTTAATAAAATTTAATATGATGACATGTCTCACTATATAGACATGACTTTTTTTGGTCTATCCATCTCAAAATATCTGTAGTTAGTTTTTATTTCAGTCAAAATTTGTTCAAAATCTGCACAACTCAAAGTTTATAAAAGGCAATTGAAACAATAAAGAATAAAGTTCAAACAATGCAGACTCAATCTTGCTTTGCATATTCTGACCTGTTTAAGAAAAAGAAGGCAGTATTCTTAACAGGGCAAATGACCTCAGGGTGGTGAGTTAGCTTACAGGGGAATTCAGAGCGTCTATGCCTGGCTCCTTCCAGAACTTGTCACAAAGAAGTGCAAATAAGGAGACCAGAGAAGTCCGCCAAGTCTTGTCTAAAATTATCCCTGTCATCAGAAACAATTAATACTATCTACAGCACAGTATTGTTCTTGGAATAGGAGCCAACGGCATTTAGGGGATTTGCAGATCATATAATTTTGTAACCTGAGTTTATGGTTGGCACTGGTTGTTGTGTTAAAGCTAATTGGTAGGAGGATTTTGGGGGGTCCTAATGATGGTGTGAAATGGGTTTAGACAATATGACTAGAAGAGGCATGTTTATATCATTATCCCATTTTCAGAAAATTGGATCTTTCAATTCTCTTGGAGCTGATCAAGTTTATCTGCTTCCATAGAAGCTTACTGATGTGTGTGTATGTGTGTGTGTGTGTGTGTGTGTGTGTGTGTGTGGTCTAGAAGTACATGTGATTTTTTCCACTTCACACAATACACTATGGGTACTGAGTAAATGTCAAACCATCATAGCCAGGCAACCTTTTCAGACTGACAAAGGGAACCTCACATGAATTTACTTACACTCCTTTGTTTTTGTAAATCCCAAGTTCAGTCACACATAGCACTCTTCAGATATTTTCTAAAAGCGAACTCATATTGCAAACAAATACTTATATATCTGGGGAAAAGAAGGAAATATTTAAAAATAATATAAAATATGGTATAATCATCTGGCAGGATAAATTATGCCTTTTTCAACTGGTGTTGGATCAGTACACATTGACTCTTTTGTGAGGCAAGGAGAGAATTCCAGTTTCTCCATGACTAATGTGAAATCTGAAAGTAACATCATGAATTCTTTTCTGACAACATTCTACTGTGTTCTTTACAGAGGAAGGATACGAAGACCTAACATACATGGGCAAACTTTAATTTTAAAGTCTTCACCAGAATTTTTGTTGTAGAAATGCCCTTGTCCCATGCCCCGCCCCCGCCCACCACCACTGGAGAAAACAAAGAATTTTGCAAGCAGGACAAATTTATTAATAAGCCAATCCTTTGTATCCTGGTTAATATTCAGTTTAATAAAAGCTAAGCATGTGGCTTGTTGCTCTCATAAAGAACAAAGCAATCATTGCTGATGGTTAAAATTTGAAGCAGTCCAGGACAAGCTAAGTTTAAGGTCTATGAAACTCTGGGGGCAATGTGAGGATTCCATCAATAATCAAAAGAAGAATAGCTCATATGCAGAAAAGGGAAGGTTTCCTAAACAGATGAAAAAATTTCCAGCAGCACATGTGCCGGCGCAGTAAGTCTAGCGCACCAAATCGAAATTATAAGCAAAACATAAATACAGAGCTTATGTTTATCTAGGACACAGGAACTAAAGGCAGCAACTTTGTTTTGTTAGAGAAGTTACAAACAGCATTTCCCCTTGACTCCCAAATGCCGTCCCAATAGAATGCCTAATGGTCAGAAGAGGACATGCTGTAAATCTTCTTTAGAAGGCAGCTTAAACCTGACCACTGACACCAGGCTTTGCGATCTGCAGGGAGGAGAGACTGCCACCTAACGAATCACCACCTTCTACTTGTTTCTGTCAGCACTTTGATTTTCCTTGGAGTTCTACCAACCCCAGAGCGTGACCTTGCTTAGAAATGAAATCTGATCTCATTACAATGCAAGCTTAGCGTTTTGCAGGCACATGACAAAATCAGCCAGAACCCCTCATCGGGATATTCCTCCCCCATAATGTTCCCCCCACAGGAAAGAAAGACAAGCCAGGGGGCTACACAGAAACCAAAACAGTGAGAACAGCTGCAAAAGGGGATGGAGCATCTGTGTAATGACATGTTTAGTCACTAAACACAACTATCTTATCTCAAGATAGACTAGAAATCCGTTGCACATGTTGATGTGAAACCGTCCTATTCTCAGGGTAAGGGAAATGCCGGACTAAATGTTTTTTTTTGTTGGATTAAATGTAGTTGTTGCCATCTGGAAATGGTTAATGTTAATATTAACCAAAGCACTAGATTAACTAAAAATGATATGGAATAAAGGATTATTCTAAACATTTATAGTGTAATTAACTATACAGTTTAATATAAAACCTGCTAGCTTCATAAAAATGAATAAATAGAAATTAATATCCAGGGCCCACTCTGATTTTTCAACTTTGGTTTATCTTAAATCCAGGGAGTCCTATCCATACAGATATTCATATTCTAATGATCCAGTTGAATTTAGGCTATGGCTCATGCTTTAGCCTCTGAACATATTCATATTTTTAAACTTTTTATTGACAACTTCCATAATTATTGAAAATAAACCATAATTATTTCCTCCCCTCTCCCACTTTTCCCTTCACAAATCTACCCTCCATCATATCCTATCCCACTCTGAATTACTTTATTTTGATGTAATCGTCTGTTCCTCCTCTTATTCTTATTTTCTGAACTACAAGATCACAAGGAAGGACAAAGGTGTAAAACTACCAACTGCATAGCCTTTAACATCTGATTCCTTTGGAGTTCCCAATCATCAATAGTAAAAATATTTCTGTACCTCATACAGCAGGCACTTTTAATGGGTAAGTGGAAATATTTTGGGGACCATGTTTTTCCTAAAGAATGCAACCACTAAATGATAGAAAATTAACTACAAAAGTAGCCAGGTACATCAATGTAAGGTAGGGCACACATTTACATACATTTACTTGTTTTGGGGTAGATACCACTGGTGTCCATAATAGAATAAGAAATTCAAGGAAATTATGTAGATTAGGAAGCACCAGCTAGCCTTGAGATAGTCTGAAGAGAAACACTTTAACAGAGCATCTTAACCCAATTAAATAGCTGTCCCCAGGCATCTTGCTGTAGCAAGTAATTGAAACCAATGACAAATGTGCAGCTTTCATAAAGGGCACAATGTTAAAAATCTAAACATTTTTCAGTTATTACTTTCTATTCCATTTTTTGAAAGAAAATGTTTGAAGAAGTGGTCAAAAAAAGTAGGAGATTAATGTCAAAGGGGCATAGGAAACAAACAGAAAGAGCTCCAAGACACAAAGATTAATTTGAACAACAAAATAAATAATGCAATATGGAATATAAATCATCACACGAAATCACAGCACATGTATCTGTACTAATATAGAATGTAGAAGTAAATAAATAAGAATGACAGAGGAAACTTCCTTGCAGAAGGATGGATGCACTTTCCTTTTAGTGTGAACTGGATATTAGCTTGATTACAGTGTGTAGAGTAGATGCAGGGGAAGAGGAGTTTTGTAGCTCATAGTCCTGGGAAATACTACCTGTGGTTAACATCACCAAGGATGCCATGTGGAAATCATGTACTCTGTGATATAATGTAATAAAAAGGGCACTCTGACACCCTGGATACCCAATTAGCCCATTCTAATTATGAGAAATACCTACGTTTGAGGGAAGTTCTATAAGATATTTTACCAATAGTATTAAAAACCATTAAAATCAAGGAAAGAGAGGTGATTGAGAAAATATGAAAGTCTAGAGAACCCTAAGAAACATGACAACAAATAAAATGTAGCAGTCACAATTGAGCCCAGAACACAAACAAGAGAGTAGTGTAGAAAATAACAAAGGACAAATAAAGTTCAGAGTTCAGATAAGTAATAATGTGCCGATGTTAGTTTCTTAGTTCTCACCAAGGTAGAAGTAGATGATAATATTGGGATAAATTGAACCTAGCAAGTGGCATAAAGTTATAACTCTGAGCTATTTTTGAAGTATTTCTGTAAATCTAAAACTAACCCATGCTGAAAAGCTTGTTATGGAAAGTGTATCGAGTGTGTAGACCTCTGTCTCCCAAGTGCTGGGATTAAAGGCATGTACCACCATGCTTGGCCTCTCAAGTTGTAATTCTTTTGGCTATTTTGTTAGATGTCAGTAAGATGCATATTCCCTATAAAGTTGATTTACATGTGATATTCTTGTGTGAAGGTGGTATACACTTAGCAGCTTTACAGTGTGAATAGATATTATTTTGATTTTAAGTGGATAATATCTATGTAAGAAATAATGCATCTTCCAAAGAGAGTGTTGGAAAATAACTTATGGTTATATTATGAAGATAAAACCAAGCAGATTCATTGAAATATTAGATAATGATTAAAATGTATAATGTTTACCTTTTTGTCTTAAATGTTGAGACTTAAACCTAAGAACTTATGTATTATAGGAACGTTCTCTATCACTGAGCTACATCCCCTGGGTATATAAAGAAATTCTGAGCTTTTGGATATTTTCTATACTTATGCGCCTAGGAAACTGGAAAGATGGGACATTAACAACAATGGGAAAGACCTCAAGAGTTGGTTTATGAGAAGGGGATCAGGATTCAGGTTCAGTTATATTATTTTAATATGTGAGGCTGTAGCTAGACATGGAAGCAATGGATTGGATATGTAAGGCTTATATTTTAAATGAGGTATCCAAGCCAGAAATATAAATTTTGGAATCAGCATGTAAATGAGATAAAATAACTGCAAATAAATGAAACCAATAGTCACATGAAGTTCAACAAGACACCAAATGATTAAAATTAAAAAAAAAACTTGAATAAACTTTCAAAAATATAACATAATCAACTTTCTCACAGCAATGGTAAAGAGAAAATTAGTCAGCCTGTGTGAAGGGCACACACAAATGAGCTATCATAGCTAAGAAAAGAATAAGAATAAACAATAAATCACTAGAATGTGATTGAATGAAATCATTTTAATATAAAAAAGTTCATTAAGTAAAATATAAGAAAATCTAAATGAAATGCTAGTTAATAATTATGTGTTAATATTACTTCATATCCCTTACTAATATAAACAAAGGTTCTGAAAGAAGAGTATGTGGAATTCTTTATGCTATCTAAACTTTTTTTTATCAATATAAAGTATAAAAAATTATTTAAAGAAAATGTTGGGGCTGGAGAGATTGCTTAATGGTCAAGGAGCTTGCCTGTGAAGCCCAAGGACCTAGGTTCGATTTCCCAGTATGCAAGTAAGCCAGATGCACATGGTGGCACATGGTCAAGGGAGAGGCTTTCTCCTAAATAAATTAATAAAAATAATTTTTTTTTTATCAATATATATTTTTTATTTATATTATTCCATTCAAGTATTGGACCATTGTTCTCCTCCCCTTCCTCCCACTTTCAAAGGGGCCCTCATCAATGGGGAATCAATTTCCCTCAAGAGTTCTGGGTGGATAGGCCCCAGTCTCTGTGCATAATGCCCCAACTTGTGACTCTAACAATCTTTCCGCCCCTCTTCCGCGAGTTTCCTGAGCCATTGGGGTCATTTTAGTTCTGCTTCCTTGATGAGGTTTTGGGATCACATGTGCCTGGAGTCTCCTTCAGCCTTTTTCTGGTGTTGTGGACAGAGGGTTTCCTGGTGAGGAGTGGTGATCCTCCCTTCATTGTCCACCTCCCCTCAAATAAATAAATTAATAAAAATAAACTTTATTTGGCTCTCTTCTAGCCTAAATGCATAGAAAAGATTTTTTGTACATGGCACTTATTTCATTTTATTTAAAACTTTTAAAAAAAAAGAAAATGGAAAAGATTTTATTTTTTTAAACTTTAAAAATTTTTATTTTTAGTTATTTATTTGAGAGAAAGAGGGAGAGAGAGAGAGAATGGGTGTGCCAGGGCCTCCAGCCACTGCAAATGAACTCCAGCTAAATGTCCCCCCTTGTGCATCTGGCTCGCGTGGGTTCTGGGGAATTGAACTGATGTCCTTTGGCTTTGAAGGCAAGTGCCTTAACCACCAAGCCAATTCTTCCAGAACAGCATATTTCTTCTTAGAAACTAAGCATGGACACTGGAGAGCAATCTTCAATATATTTAAAGGAAAACTGTCCACTTAGAAGTTTACCTAGAATTTTAGGCATAGTAATATCTTCCAAACATGAGTGGATAATTTTCAGTCATACAAAGTTCAAGAATTTATAAGTTATTAGTACATCAGAAATCAGAAATATCAGAGTAAATCAGATAGAAGTATGAGTGAACACTAAGGAAGAAGACACCAGAAATGCAATCATGCAGTTGAAGACTGAAGAAAGCAGATGCTGCTGCTATCATTAATTTGCTATCAACCAAAACAAAGCAATTAATTGTGGTGAGAAAAATGCAGCATGTGAAAAATTAAAATTATGAAATCAAAAGCTGGTTTTGCAAAATTTCAACAAAACAAATTTAGGAGACTGATAAAATTAAAAAAGAAAAAAACAAAATATTATGACACTATAAAAATATTAGTACATATGAAAAAAGCATTCAGTGATTACTGACAGTTGGATATTTTATGCCTATAAATTTATATGCATAACAATGAATAAATTATTGAGGACACACAACTTCTAATTCAAGAATAAATATATAATTTGAATAGCATTATTACTATTTATGATATACATTTTTGTCATAATGGTTGTCAAACAGTAGTTCATAGATAAATTTTCTAAAATTCTAATGAAAATAAAATATTTCTGCATAAATTATTACAAACAAATTAAAGTTAGAAGTATTCCTAACTCATTCTGTAAGGTGGCAATTACTGTGATTCAAAACGTAAAGAATGTGTAGTTCAATAACACTACAGACTAGTGTCTGTAATCAACACTATTGTATACATAACTTTAAATACTTAAAAGTATATTAAATAATACATGAAAAGAATAATACTTCATGACCAAATGTGTTGTATTCAAGAAATGCAAAGATTGATCATTTAGTTGAAAGGTAGTACAGTTTGCCATTTTAACAAATTAAACATAAATAATCTGATCATTCCAATATTCATCAAAAATATTTGAAATGTTACAACATTCAAAACATTCAATAATGACATTAAAAAATGTAACCCACAAAGCTCTTAGCAGTAGAAGGTTAACTCTTTCAACTCATTAAGGGATAATGTCATGACATTGCAAAACTAAATATTTTACTTCCGAGTTTGGGAAAAAAAATCCAGGTTTCCACTTTTAAATATTTTATTTTGGATTCTAACAAGCATAAATTGAAAAAACAAAACAATATAAAAAACAAAATCTTCTGTTTGGAACAGAAAAAGCAAAGCTTCTCCCTTCATAGTTGACATGATCATTTTTTAAAGAAAATGTTACTTAACTTACAAACTAGTGACTACAACTAAAATGTGCAGCTGCAGGATGTAAAATTATGAAATAGTCCATTGTACTTATATAAAAGCAGTAAATAATACAAACTTTAAAAATTAGTACCTTTTAGAGTAGCATGATAAACATTGCATATCTAGGATTAATTATGTCAAAAATGTGATAACTGTACCTGCTAATTACTCAACATTGTGTAGAGAAATTGCAGTTGCCCCAAATAAAAAAAAAATATTGCTACATTCAGGATAATGAGCATTCAAGAGTATTGGGAATATTTTTCCAAATTAAATTATCAATTCAGTATAACCTTAATCAAAATCCTAATAGGACAGTTTTTAAAAATTAGTTAATTCTAAAATTATTATGCAATGTAAAAATAAACTACAGTTGCTGAAACAACTTTGAAAGGGAAAGTATCAAGATTTATTACAAAACTATAGTAATCATGACAATTTAGAATAAAGTAGATCACATATATCAATGAAATAAAATGGATATTGCAGATATGAACAAAGGTACTTAAAGGGAAAAGTGGGGGCTGGAGAGATGGCTCAACGGTTAAGGGACTGGCCTACAAAACCTAAATACCCATGTTCCATTCCTCAGTAACCATGTAAAGCCAGATGCACAAGGTCGTACATGTATCTTGAGTCCATTTGCAGTGGCTGGAAGCCTTGGTGCATGCCCATTCTCTCTCTCTCTCAAATAAATAAATAACAAAAATATGGGGAAAATATAGTCTTTTCAAACATTGTACTTAGTAGTTGAGTATTCATTCACATGTCAAAAAGAAAGAACTTTTACAACATACAATATATTGAAAAATTAACTAACCCCTAGTCAAAATCCTAAATATAAAGTCAAAACTATAAGCCTTCTAGGAGAAAACATGAGAAAATGCTTCTGACCTTTAATTACACAAATGTTTCTGTGTATAATACCAACATTGATCTATTGTGAGCCAATAAGTCAGTGATTCTGGATGATGGGTTTCAGGTAGAAGGTGGTGTTAGTTTCTTTTCTCGTTGCTGTGGTCAAATACCCAACAAGAAGCAATTTAAGGGAAGAGGAGTTGGTGCTGGCTTACAGTTTGAGCAGCTACAGTCCATTATAGTTGGAAAGGCATTGTGGCAAAAATGTACAGCAGCTGAACACATTGCATGTGCAGTCAGGAGTAAGCAAGAAGTGGGGCTGGGCTACAAAAAATTTAAGGTCTACCCTCAGCGATGTACTCTCTCCATCGAGGTTCCAGCTTCTAAAACAATGCCACACCTTGAGACTAGATGTCCAAATTCATGAGCTTACAAGAGACAATTCCTATTCAAACCACCTCACAGGTCATAATCACATGTAAACTTCTGAGGATGGTTGATTACTCCTTATAATTATTTGGAATTGGCGACACAAGAATTAAAAACTCATATTTTCAATTGTACATATTTAAACATACAAACACTTTATTATTTGTTAGTCACATCACAATAAGGCTATAAAATGAGGTAATGGGGCAGTAAATATTTTATTTTATGAATGGATGAGTTCATTATGGATAGATCAGTATCATCCATAAAATATATAAAGCATATGAAAACTAACACAATCACATAACTTGATTCCTTAGAAATTACCAAATGTCTCATGCTTTATTTCAAAAAGTCTAACAAAGTATCTAAACAAATGAAAATATACACTTTCCTTTATAATAGTATGAATACCTATCTTAAACAGTATTATAAAAAATTTTTACTAGCATATAATAATTGTACAAGATAGTGGGTTTCCTTTGCCACATAATGTGCTTTGATTATAATATTCATATCTTATACTCCCATCATTACTTCATAATAATGCTCACCTACTTTCTTGTCTTCCCTACCCCTAGATATCATATATGAGAGAAAATATTTAATACTTGTTTGTTGGATCCAGTTTATTTCATTTAACATCATGGTCACTAGGTTCCATCAATTTTCCTGAAAATAGCATGATTTATTTCTGTCAATAGTCTGTGTGTGTGTGCACACGCACACGCATGTATCTTTATTCATTCACTGATTGTCACCTAAACTAATTCCACAACTTAGCTTTCATGAAAACTACACTAAGCAAGATGGGCATGCATGCAAGTGTCTCTCATGTGAGCTGTCATTACTTAGGATATACAGCGAAGGGTATTACTCATAAGATGGTAATTCTTTTATTATGAGAAATACCCATAGCGGTTCCACTAATGTATGATACTACCAACAAATATATAAGGTTTTTTCTTTAATTTTTTCTACACTCATCCTCATCAGCATTTGTTGTGTTTTGTTTTCTTGATGATAGCCATTCTACCTGGAGTGAAATTAAATCTTAATGTACTTTTGATTTACAATTCCCTCATGTATAAGTATTTTTCATGCATTTGGTATTTGTATTTATTTATTTACTTATTTACTTAAAAAATAGCTGTTTGGTGAATTTGCACAATTATTGGTTGTACTATTTTCCTTTTTGTTTAATTGTTTGAGTTCTTTCTATATTCTAGATGCTAATTTCCTGTCAGATTACTAGCTGAAAAAAAGTGTTTTACCACTTTTCAGGCTTCCTTCACATACTTGTTTCCTTTGGCTATGCAAAAGGTGGTTATTCTGATTCAATAGCCTTTATTAATTCTTGTTTTTATTTTCTGAGCAATTGGAGCCCTATTCAGAAAGTCCTTCACTGTGCCTTGATTTTGAAGTGTTGACCCTATATTTTTCTCTAGTCAGTTCAAAGTTTCAGGTCCTCTTTCAAAGCAATTGGTCCGTAGCTTTGATTTTGGTACACGGTAAGAGAACAAGTTTCTGTATTCTACATGTGATAACCAGTTTTCTCAGCACCATTCATGAAGTGTGCAAACATGGTTGGCATTTTGTGGAGAATCAAATGTCTTTAGATGTTTATTCCTTTATTCTCATCCAATGTTGTACATAGCTGCTCTCTCTCTCTCTCTCTCTCTCTCTCTCTCTCTCTCTCTGTGTCTGTCTTTCTGTGTGTGTGTGTGTGTGTGTGTGTGTGTGTGTGTGTGTGTGTGTTTTCCAGTACTGTGTTGTTTTAGTTACTATTGCTCTGTAGTATAATTTGAAATGAGATATTATAGCATGTTCAGCATGGCTCTTTTGCCCAGGATTGCTTCTTCTACTTCTGTGAAGAATGTTATTAGATGAGATTGTATTGCATCTATAAATCACTCTTGATAATGTGAGCCTTTTATTGAATTATTTTCCCACATTCATAAGTATGGAACTTCTTTCCATCTAGTAACTTCTTCTATATATTTAATTGTCTTACAGTTTTCATTGTAAATTTTCTTCATCTGCTTAAGTAGTTAAATTCTCAGGCAGTCTTTTTTTAAAGACTATCATGAATGGGCTTGCATTCCTACTTCTTCAGTGAATTTATTATTGGCTAGCAATGTAGAGTTCTTTTTAAAAAATTTTTTGACAACTTCTATACTTACATACAAAAAATGGATGATATTTCCGTCCCCTCCCCCATTCCCCTTTAGAACTCCAATCTTCATCATATCCCCTCCCTCTCTCCATTAGTCTCTCTTTTAATTTGATGTCATCATCTTTTTCTTCTATGAGGGTCTTGCAAAGGCATTTCTAGGCACTGCAAGGTCATGGATATCAAAGCCAATTTCTGTCTGGAGAGTTGCATTGTAAGGAGTTGTACCCTTCCTTTGGCTCTTCCATTCTATCCGCCCCCTCTTCTGCAATGGGCCCTGAGCCTTGGAGGGTGTGACAGAGATGTTTCAGTGCTGGGTACTCCTCCATCCCTTCTTCTCAGCACTATGTTGCCTTTTGGGTCATCCCAGTGGTCATTGCCATCTGAAAAGAGAAGCTTTTCTAACCAGAAGTAAGAGCAGCATTAATATGTGAATATGAACATTAAGTGTACTGCTTTCAGGGCATCTTGGTGGGAATGATATATACATTTAGCCAGACAAGAGCAGGCTTTATACCCCTAAGGCTCTTGACCTCCCCTGCCATAGACTTTTGCTTAGGTCTTTCAGTATCAGGTATGTATTCCCTCCCATAGAGAGGGCCTTCAGTCCAATTATGGAGCAGACATGCCACTATTGCACCCGTTCAGTCATTGTACCTGTATGACTAAACTTGAATATTCAGTGTCCACTGTTTTCACTGCTGATGACTTCTGTCTCCCATATGGCTGCGTGCAGTGCAGCTTTTTCTAGCTTTCAGTTGGCTGTTCTATAGGGAGAAGGTTTTCTGCTCGGCACCAGCTTGCTTTCTCAGTGACCTTGCCTCTCAGGCAAGAAATGTCTTCAGCAATAGGGTCTTACTGTCTTTTTGTCAAGGGAAACCAAGGGCCTTGGCAATACCCTTTAATATTTTGGAGGCTATCAGGACCTCCTTGGCCAACAACTCACTGGAAGGAATCCCATCACAGACACTGAGAATTTTCTAGTAACACTCTATAGCTTCTAGATGTGCCATTATTCAAAAAAGCAGGTTTACATAAGTCTTATTCACAATATCTTGAATTTTGAATGACCCTCCCCTGACCTTCTTTTATGCATTCTCTTCCCATGACCTCCCTGTAATCTGTTCTTCTACTTACATATGTGCAATACCATGCACTTAAGTCCTTCTTTCCACTCCCACCCTTATAGCCTTTTACCAGTTTATTGGTTTCTGGTACAAATTTTTGGTTCCAGTTCACATACAAGTCTATACATTTGTAGCTAGGATCCACATATGAGAGAGAACATGTGACGTTTGGCTTTCTGAGCCTGGGTTACCCACTTAGTATAATCCTTTTCAGATCCATCCATTTCCTTGCAAATTTCATAATTTCACTTTTCTTTACCGCTGAATAGAACTCCATTGTGTAAATGTACCACATCTTTATTATCCATTTATCTGTGGAGGGACATCTAGGCTGGTTCCATTTCCTAGCCATTGTGAATAGAGCAGCGATAAACATGGTTGTGCAAGTATCTCTAAGGTAGTGGGAAGAGTCCTTTGGATATATGCCTAGGAGTGCTACATCTGGATCATATGGTAAATCTATTTTTAGCTTCTCAAGAACATCCACACTGATTTCCACAATGGCTGGACCAAATTACATTCCCACCAACAGTGTAGAAGTGTTCCTCTTTTTGCACATCCACGCCAATACTTATTGTCATTTGTTTTCTTGATGGTAGCCATTCTGACAGGAGTGAAATGGAATCTCAAAGTGGTTTTAATTTGCATTTCCCTGATGGCTAAGGATGTGGAACACTTTTTTAGGTGTTTATATGCCATCTGTATTTCATCTTCTGAGAACTCTTTATTTAGTTCCATAGCCCATTTTTTAACTGGGTTGTTTGAATTCTTATTATTCTGGTTTTTAAGTTCTTTGTATATTCTGGATATTAATCCTCTGTCAGATGTATAGCTGGCAAAGATTTTCTCCCATTCTGTAGGTTGTCACTTTGCTCTATTCACACTGTCCTTTGCTGTACAAAAGCTTTGTAATTTCATAAGGTCCCAGTGGTTGATTAGTGGTTTTATTCTCTGAGCAATTGGAGTTATATTCAGAAAGTCCTTGCCTATGACAATATGTTGAAGGGCTTCCCCTACCTTTTCTTCTAGCAGTTTCAGAGTTTCAGGTCTGATATTAAGGTCCCTGATCCATTTGGAGTTGACTTTTGTGCATGGAGAGAGACAAGGATCTATTTGTATCCTTTTACATGCAGATGTCCAGTTTTCCCAGCACCACTTGTTAAAGAGGCTATCTTTTCACCAATGAATATTTTTGGCATATTTGTCGAAAATCAGGTGGCTGTAGCTGCCTGGATTAATATTTGGGTCTTCTATTCTGTTCCATTGATCTACCTGTCTGTCCTTGTGCCAGTACCATGCTGTTTTTGTTACTATGGCTTTGTAATATAACTTAAAATCAGATATGGTAATACCACTGGCCTGATTTTTGTTACGCAAAATTGTTTTGGCTATTTGAGGTTTTTTGTGTTTCCAGATGAATGGAATATCAGAAGTACTTTGAATTGTATATATCCCAGAAATAAGTGCTTAAACTTTTAAAATACATGTCAATTAAAAAGGAATGCATAACTGCATAAGAACTGTAGTGGAGATATCGCTAGTGAGTCACAGTGTGATCCAGGGTCATGTGTTTAAGGAGTACTTTAAACAAATATGTAAGCTAGCTAAGATTTGACCAGTTGTATGGATATACAATATATGTGAACACATTTGAATGAGAACCATTAGTAGTATCTCAGATGAAAAAACAAAAAGAAGAGGAAAGTTGTGAGCAGCATCTCATACTCGGAAGTTTTTTAGGTCCCTTTACACAGTCTTACCTTGGCATGTCTTCAAGAATCAAGGAAAATACAGACAACTTCTTTCCCCCTTCTTCACTTCTGTGGGCTGGCTAAGAAGACTATACTGGGTACAGGTCTGTGGCAGCTGGTACTCTGTAATTTGGTGATATATGCAGATTTTGCTATTAGTATGCATGTTGGAAAACACTATTTAGCCCTTTCATTTCATTTGTTTGGAAAAATGTGAAATACAGCTACATAGTAATCCATTGGCTGGATCAGGCCCTGCAACCTACTCTAATGATAACACTGTATGCCATTTTGGATAGCCATAAGAAAAATCATTTATATAAAAAGTGGATTAAAACCCAGTAAGCAAGCAAAAAATGGAAACAAACAAACAAACCCATCTCTTCTGTTAATCTGTTTTCCCGGTTAATGGAAACCATTCTGTTCACTGGTGTTTTTCATGGGCTACTAACACTTTTAGTGGTGACTTTTTCTCCAGCAGACATTGGTGGTGAATCACTGGTGGTCTGACCCCAGTAGGACACAGTGGAGATATTGTCATAAACTGTGGTATACTGTCTCATCATATGAGGTGGCATTTTTTTTTTTTTTTTTTTTTTTTTTTTGGTTTTGCGAGGTAGGGTCTCACTCTGGTGGTCCAGGCTGAAGTGGAATTAACTATGTAGTCTCAGGGTGGCCTTGAACTCTCGGCGATCCTCCTACCTCTGCCTCCCAAGTGCTGGGATTAAAGGCGTGCGCCACCACGCCCGGCATGAGGTGGCATTTCTGTTGGGCACTACCTTTCCCCCTATGCTGCTGGGTGATGGTTTGGAAGTTTCAAAGTAGGGCTGCACCCCTTCCCCACCCAGTTGACAGGAAGATACTGGCCCAGGTTGAGTTACTAAAATTAGCAGACTTTGTTCAGATGAGGCTTTCTCATAGGGGTTTGCCATATGAAGAGAACTCGACTCATGAAGTCCCTGGTGAGAAAGAGCACCCCTGGCTAGCCTGAAAGCAAAGGGGACTTATCAGAGTGTTATAAGGAACAAATGTGTAGTTTGGTTTTCAAAATGTGTTTGCCTGATGGTTATGGGGGTAAGTATATGGGATAAGCAGGAAGTGGAAAAACTCTATCAAACTAAGAAGTCTTCATGGAGGACTGGATTCACATGGGTATACACCCGTGGGTGTTAGTGGTGGCTCCTGGGCTCCTCATACTCTCTGCTAGAGGGTGAAGGACATTCTTCTCACAAGATTTCAAAATGTAACGTTTTTACTAAAGAAGACTAATATTTATCAATTTCTTCCTAATGTACCATGCTCAGCAAAGTTCTGCTCAGCAATCATAATATCTTGAACCTCTGGAGAATTCTGCGAGGGCTCTTAATCCTTCCAGATGCTGTTCATCTTGGAAGGGGTAGAGGAGGGATGAAAAAAGAAATGTGTGTGTTTGTGTGTGTGTGTGTAGAAGAACAGGACTGTATATATATATATATATGTGTATATATATATATATATATATATATATATATATATGTGTGTGTGTGTGTATGTATATATATATATATATATATATATATATATATATATACACACACAAGTATGTAGAAATATATATATATATATATATATATATATATATATATATATATATGTAGAATAACAGGACATCTCTTCAAAAATAGTGATATAAATTCATAGAAAGTGTGTGCATGGATACATGAAATTTGTTGGTGAATGAGGAAGTCTGTGATACATGGATGTACATGTATGTGTTTGTATGCCACTGTGTTATTATGAATAAGGGCATGTTTAAGTAGATGACCTTGTGTCTGATCCTATATAAGATGTATGATTATGTTGTGTGTTTATAACTGTGTACTATTTGGGTTTTCATACCAGGTTTTGTGTGTGGTGGACCTAAGTACATATGACACATGGTGGTCTAAATATTGTCACACATTTCATGTGTATTTTTGTTTGCAATGTATGAATGTTAGTCTGAGATGTGTGATATTTTATTGTGACAAGGCTTTTACTCCTTAATAGGACTTATGATGTCCTGATTTTTCTGCACTAACAGTATTTTCATGCTCAAACTATTTTTAAATTGATCTTCTCTCAAGTTTCTAGCATTATACTAAGTTATCTTTATTATAATGTTCCTTAAATATTTATATGCTTATGTAACATCAAGTAAGATGAGTTAATAGATTAAATACAAACAAAAATATCTGAAGTAGCGACATTAATGTACTTTGATGAATGGATAGTTGTTTTGCTGAAAATAAATTCCTAATGTGAATGAAGAAATAACATGTTGTAGAACACTTTTTTCTTCCTTTAAAGTGATATATATTAATTTTCCCATAATTTTTAAACTTTTCATTATAATATGGCCTCCTTTTTTTATTCAATAAGCCCTGAAACAATTTGGTCTGTACTTTGTCATAAATCAATATTTTTATGTTAAATAATTTTCTTCCTCTCTCTTGCCTTTGCATTAGACCAAAATAATTAAAATGGAATTATATGATAACTAATACAGACATGGAAATTTCTCATATCATATAGCTATAAGTTGATGTGTTCTTTAATTTATTTATATTATCATAAAAATAAAACTTCAAAGAAAAACATTTGAAAAACTGTCTGAGGACTGGAGAGATGGCTAAGCAGTTAAGGCACTTGTCTGTGAAGCCTAAGAACACATGTTCAAATCTCAAGGTCCCACATAGCCCAATGCAGAGATGCAAGCATCTAAGGTGGCACATGTGCCACAAGGGGGGTGCATGTGTCAGGAGTTCATTCACAGTTGCTGAAAAGCCCTGGTGCACCGTGCGCCCATTTTCTCTTTCTCTCTGCATCTCCTGTTCTTTCTCTGTGTCTCACACAAAAACAGAGTAGAATAGAATAAAATAAAATCAATTATAAAAAACAAACAAAAATACACCTGAGTTTTTTTCCCTATTGAAGCTCATCAGTGTCCCACACAGATTTCTGTCTGGTAGTTCCACCGTTGAGTAGCCATCCTGAAAGACATCAGAATTCTAGGAATGTACATAGATCATCCTTAAGCTACCTACATCCATGACCTGCAGTCTAATGTAGTGTGCACAATTTCCTCTAGAAGGATGTAACAGCTACAATTATTACCTCTGAGTGGTAAAATCTCCCTCCATTTGTCCCTCTATTCATTCATTCATTTGTTCATTCATTCTTTGCATGAGCCTGTATAGCCTTGGCTTCACACTCTGTGTTAAGAATACACAGGTGAATGAGCTGCAGTTCCTGCTCTTGACAAGACCAGGAAGTGGCTTTCCATGAAGAGATGACCTATGAGCTCAATTCTGAAAGAAAAGTAAGAGTAAATTAAAGAAAAGAGGGATATTTTCATGAGCACACTCAGTCTTTGCCCAGGGAAATGGAAAAAGTTGAGTGTATCTGGATCAGAGTGCAAGGGGAAAGGAGATGAATGCTAAACAGGGGTCATGTCATGAAATGTCTTGTATGCCAAGCTCTGGAGTTTGGAGTTTCAACCTGAATGCTACAAAAAGCCTGTGCTGAGTACCAAACAGAGCAGCAGGTTGTTTAATAACACCATGAGCTTCCAATAAGAAGAAGGTGTGAAAGATAGATTGGGGATTTTTAAGATTATGGAAAATAGTTAATACAATCAAACAGAAATGCTATGGCACCATCCACTTGATAAGTAAGGCAAGGGTAGAGTTGATGAGGTAGAAAATATGTAAAAAGAGGCCTTTAAGTTTGACTTTGTTGAAGGAGTTAAATTTTTTTTTTTCTTAAATCAAAGATGTGGTCCTGGTGTCTGGCTCAGACATAAAGGGACAGAAAATCACTGAATATTTAATATATGCCAGGTACCTGAGGACAAGATTAGCCTCTCTCTCTCTATCTATCTCCTCTCTCTCTCTCTTTCTCTCTCTCTCAACTTGAAGATCTTGATGACTCATGGTGATTCCACAACTCACCAGTTTTGCACCTTATTCATTGAGCTAGAAAACACAGGGTAACAATGGCCATTTTAGGAATGGAAGGTGAGTTTAATTTTGGATAAATTGACTTCAAGTCATACATGCAGGGAGACAGATAGCTTCCCAGCTACAGAAAGAAATATTCCTCTCAACCATATCCACAGCACCCCAAAAGCCCTAGCCTGCCATGCATCCCCACGTGGACACATTAAGTATGCAGCCCTGTATGGACACCTGGAGCTCAGTAAACTGCACTAGGCTAGGGATTGAGATTCAGAGCATCAGGCTCTAGTCCCTGGGTGACAAAGGACACCCAATAAATATTTAATGACTCGATGTCAATTTGATGATAATTGAAGCTTTTAACATGAGTTCATTTAAGAATCATAGGTAAGGAAGAGGATTATATTACACAAATATTTAGAGACAAGGCAATAAAAGCAAATGCCAGTACAGAGGCTGTGAAGAATCTGATGGATCAGTGGATGAAAGCCAGAAGTGTGTCTCCAAAATCAAAAGAAGGGAACATTTAAGGATAGTCTGATCACAAATACAGCCAAATGTCAGGGAAAATGAAATTGAAGGGCTGAGTGGAAAAGAGATCTGAAATTAGTTTGGGTGTATGAAGAGGGGTGTGAACTAAGGAGGGCTTGGAAGGGTATACATGTTGGGGTCTTGTTAGAACTTAACATGGTTCGCTTATCACAGGTTGGAAGTCATTCTAGGAAGATTCACTGATTGTAAGCCCTTTTTTAAATGTAGGGTTTTGAAATTTTCATGACATTTCATTATCACATAATCTTGGCATCTCGCCAATATGGATAAAAGAGACATTATTTCTCTCTGAGATAGATGAGGAAACAAGATTAAAAGTTAAGGGATGTGTTTAAAGTTCTACAGTTACTAGGTGGAAAAGCAAGTTTCCAGCTCATCTCTCCTATCTTTTCTAGCAGATCATGCCAGTGCCCATCCAGAAGAGGCATTTCTAAAAATATGGAATCCTGGTTAATAATCTTTTAATTTCTACAGAAGTAAGGCAGGTATTTGTTTTCTTTAATGGGTTAAAAAATGTAGATTCTTTGCTATGCTATACTTGACACTGAGAGGCAGAGTCTAAATTTCTTCCTGGGAGTTTGGGATAATTGTCTTTATCCCTAGGCTGTGGGGAAGTTGTGCTCTGGACTTTGTATGACTAGGTCATATGAGCTTGTGCAGCTTCTGCTTATGCCTCTTTCAGGGCTCATCCTGGGAGAAGCTAGATGTTGTATTAGAGATTCTAAGAACACCATTCTTCACAGAAGATCAAGCTCATCATACAGAGAGGCAACAAGGAGAGAAAGAGAGATAACTTGCCAGCCCATGTGGTGTCATTCATAGCGATGTATAGGCAGCAGAAATGTGAACTGAGAAGACATGTTGGAGAATCTAATCCCAGGAGAAGCAGGGCAGAGAAGAGTTAAAGAAGGGATCAGAGAAGCAAGGTCCTTGACATGTGGCCCCACTGAGCTGTCCCAGTTCACGCAGCCACTAGAATATCTGGCTGAAGTTCCAGTCATTGTAGAGCAGTGGCAAGACCTTCAGCCCTACAATGTATGATTATGAATGTAATAAAATAGATGTTTTAGATTACCAATTTTGAGGGGTTTTGTTATGCAGCAATAGGTAAACAAAACATCTTGGGCAAAAACATTAATCTGACTTTCATGATTGAGTACCTTTCAAAATCAAAATTGTTAGTCATAGAAACAACACAGTACAATCCAGTTATCCAAAACTCTTGGGGAATAAGTTTTTCAGGATGATGGAATGATGGTGCTTCAAAAGATGGATTTGATCAATCTCACAGCTAGAGATATTATATTTTAAATGCTTCATATAAATACTTATAAAATTACCTGGGTATTAAAATTCATACACACACATACACTACATTGAACATACACTATGTTTTAGACACTATGTTAAGCACTGGGTAGGAAACTTGTACTTACTCACAGTCCTTTCTACAAACAGAGTTTACAGAATAGTGAGAAGGAAAGATGTTAAGCAATTTGCCCCAAGTTTCAAAGGCATTACATTATACAGCCAGTTTCCCATCTAGCTTTGACTCCAAAGCTCATAAGATCTCTCATAAGCACAGACTCCAGATGGAACAAGTGATGTCAATGGCTTCCTCTCATGCTTTTGCTATTGCTCCTTCATTTAAAAATGTCATCTGACTGAAAAGGGAATTGCACTGAAAAATTAAGTCGTTACTTATGCATACAACCTTATATGTAAGATCGACTGAGCTACACTGTAGGAATGCAATCTCTCTGCATTTCTGCATAGTCATAGCTAGGATTTAATCAGCAAATTCAGGAGAAGCAAATGACTTGCAGTCATTTAAGATGGCATCAATGATAATAATAATGATCCCTTAACTTTTCTGGTGCCTCTCATCTGAGGATTGCAGAAGGTTTTACCAACATTAATTGAGTCTTACAGGATTTCAATGAGGTCATGAAACAGTTTAATTACTGCAATGCATTGAGAATTTTAAACAAAGCAAAAGCAACTTCAGGATCACATTTCAAAGCATTCTCCTTTGGTCTTGGTTGCAATCACTTGGCCTTTACGTTCCTTCATTTATTTAATAAGTTTTAATACAAATCATGTCACTATAATATTCCTCTTTCATACAGAGAGGCATGTATGTCTTATGGGGATTACCTGTTTTGCTAACATGCATTTCACACATGGCCAATTTTGGAAAATTGTGTTCCACACTCAAGAGTATTAAAAGTGTCATACTTTTGAGGCAATTTAGGGTGACTGGGTCCCCCAATGTAAAAGCTGGGAATGTCCGTGAGCCTTCCCTTGCACTTTCCACTTTGCTGTAGGTC
The DNA here is from genome assembly GCA_036365145.1 of Orientallactaga sibirica. Classification (NCBI taxonomy): domain Eukaryota; kingdom Metazoa; phylum Chordata; class Mammalia; order Rodentia; family Dipodidae; genus Orientallactaga; species Orientallactaga sibirica. The sequence continues at coordinate 19,030,594 of JAEOAD010000018.1, read as the reverse complement.
AAAGAAGGATCTGGCTTCTCCTAAAGAAGTTCTCTAGATCTGATTTCATAAACAACACAAGTCCCTCCCTAGGAAAGCGTTCCCCTTTCTAAGAATTGGGTTTTTTTCCATGTTATATATATTCCCACATTTATTACATAAGCTTTGTTGTTTTGTCAGTTAGGCACATCATGCATATAAGGAAAAATGGAAAGAGTGCTTATGAGAAGCTGGGCCAAAGTGGATGAAATGACATGAGACACAATTAACTTTTTTTAAAAAAAAGATTAATAGATTGGATAATATAACATATGAAGGGTGAGAAAGAGAATAGTTCATGATCTTTTCTCCTGAGGGAGGGTAAAATATACTGCCCCAGTGAGAAATGGGATACTAAAAGGTAGGAAAAACTAGATCATTTCATGAGCAAGTTTATGATGCTCAGCTTGAGAATAAGAAAATACTCAGTGATAGTGGCAAATACCGGGAAGACCCCAAGATCCACGAGTAGGGCAAGAAAAGAAATCTGACTGCCTAGCACTAGATGGGTCATCTTTATTACATCTGCAGGGCACCAGAATCATTAAAAAGGAAGTGGCAGATTAAATATGTGTGATGCTCTCACTACTAGCTTGAAAACTGCTTCCTGGGAGAGGGCTGTAGATACTGAGGAGACTCATCAAAGCAGAAAAGCAGAGGCTGCTGAGAACTCAACACTAAAGTAGACTTACAACATGCCCTCCAAGGTTCAGGGAACATTGTGGAAGAGGGAAAAGAAGAATGTAAGAGCGACAGGGTTGGAAGGTATACTCTAAGGCATTGGCCTCACTCCCACAAAGAATGACTGGTTAATTCATGACCCCACATTGATTATAGATAACAGCATTGAGGAAGACCCTTATTCGAATGTCAGTGGGAGGAGAGAGGGAACATAAAAGTATAAGCTGACGTGAATATGGCCAATTTGCAATATGTTTGCATATTATATTTCTTAAATAATTTTTAATTAATTTATATATTTATTAGAGAGAGTGAGAAAGAGGCAGAAACAGTGAAAGAGAGAGAGAGAGAGAGAGAGAATGGGTGCACCAGGGCCTTCAGCCACTGCAAAGAAACTTCAGACACTTGTGCCCCCTTGTGCACATTTGTGACATTGTGCACTTGCATCACTGTGTGCCTGGTATATGTGGGACCTGGAGATTTGAACATGAGTTCTTAGGCTTTGCAGATAAGCACCTTAACTGCTAAGCCATCTCTCCAGACCAAATTTAGTTATTTTTCTTATTCTCAAGCTGAATTGTCTGTCTTTCCACCCCATAAACAGTCTGAATTGTTCTCTAGTCAGGAGTTTGCCTTTCTTAGAATTCAGATTCCTGGAAGGATTAAACCATATCTTAATTAAGCTTGGCCACAAAACTTGTTGTTATGGCTTTTTAGATCAGCCCTCATTCAGAAGCTCTCAATGTCCCCAATTTGGGTTTCTGGGTTGGGCAGGAGCTCTCTGTATGCTTTCCTTCTCTTTATCTAATAAAATATCTCTAAACCTTACCCTCCCATTTGTGGATTTGTGGATTTCAATTCTTTGAATTCATAAGACAAAAATTCAAGGATACCCCAAAATTATTATGTGGTGCATTGATGTAAGTGCAAACTTATTAGTGCCTTGGCATATATTGGTGTATTGGTTAGGAACCCCCAAATTTTATATCACCTACCCTTAAAATCCTTTCAAGTCAGGGGAGTGATATGCATTGTCTGTAATGTGACTGGATCTGTGAAAGGGTATGCATAGTGTTACTGGAGCTTGAGTCTGTATCTCACATAGGAAAATGATCCCTTGCCCTATAACAGAGTGCACTGTGCTTCATACACACCTCTAAAGCTTTAGATATATTCTCACCTTATTTTTTCACAACAATCCTGCTATTAGGCCCTTTTAAATTATCATACATAATTTGATATTTTGAGACCTAGAAAGCTGTGGCAATTTTCCAAAGGTCATCTACTTAGGATATTGTGCAGGTGGGATATAATCCCAGGCTCTTTCAATGGTTAATATGCCCCCAATCAATATTATAAAGTGGAGACATGAGTGGGAGAGCAGGGGATCCTAAAGGAAGGACAGTGTTCTATGCTGACGTAAACTCTTGTCAGTTAAGCTTTGGTTGTAGGTGACCTCAATTGAAAAGTCAGTAAGAATTGACTTCTGTTGTACTTCTGCTCAACATTAACCTTTGCAAAGAAAATTAAATTTCTACAGTTGCTATCAATACATCCAGTCTCTCTCTCAATGGGGACTGGCTCATAATTTCCTACTCAGTTGTGACCATGGTTGAGCCTTACTCAGTATCCCTGAGGCACTGTCAAAGGAATAGGCAATGCCATAGCTACAGGTAAGAAGTGGATATGAGCATCCGTATGCAATTATAATGAACCTTCCCGAAGCTCCTGGGGTCCTGTCTGGCTACCACCTTTACTTCTACTCTCTAATGATTAAAAGACAAAAATTCGGTGCTCATGAGCAAAACTTGGGTCTCTTCCATACTTATCCAACTCTTATATTTCTTCTTTCTACCTGTAGGCTCTCTATGGTTTGAATCTGAAATGGCCCTCACAGGCTCATTTAAAAAAAAAAAATCCTGTATTTTTTTCTCTTCTTTTTTTACAATTAAGTTGAAACTTTCTATAAATACAACAAGTATTGGTACCGTCATTGCCCTCTTCTCTGCCCATCATTCTACTGAGGGTCTCCCTTAGTTGGATTGCTGGTATTCACCATGGAGTTATAGGTTATGAGTTGTGAGAGCAGCAGTCAGTCACTGTGTGTGTGTGGGGGGATGCCTCTGGATATTCCTTCCTACCCTGTGGCTCTCACATTCCTCCCCCTCTGCAAAATTCCCTGAGCCATGGGTGAGTGTGTTTTAAGTCTATTTTAGTGTTGAACTTGCAGCAGCTTCCGGATTTCTACTTTGGTTTCTTTTGAGTATCCTCAGTGTCTGTCTCCATTACCGTAGCACAGGTTTTCAGGTTTGCCATGGAAGCAGCACTCTTGCTCACCAATTCCTCTGTTCTTTTTTTTTTTTTTTTTTTGGTTTTTTGAGGTATGGTCTCACTCTGGTCCAGGCTGACCTGGAATTAACTATGTAGTCTCAGGGTAGCCTTGAACTCACAGCAATCCTCCTACCTCTGCCTCCCGAGTACTGGGATTAAAGGCGTGTGCCATCACACCTGGCTCCTCTGTGGTTTTATCTGGGGTATGCTAGGCTTTTTTTTTTTTTTTTTTTTTTTTTTTTAATGATCTGTCCAAGTTTGAAGCATGATTTTAAAGGCTCTTGAGCCTTCAGATGGTGGGACCCCACTAGCATAAAAGAACATCAGGGGTGTGTCAGTGAATGTTATATATACCTCCTGGGTTTGTCCTATGCTGCTGGTTTACTGAAGCACCTTGAAGTGAACAGCTGCTGCCTCATTCTCATGGCCATGGGAGCAGTGACTCCAACATGCCTTCCCTGCTATAGACAGCCACCTTCTAAGACCATGAGTCCATATAAATCTTTCCCCTCTTAAGCTGTTTCAAGTATTTTGTTATAACAATATGAAAGTAACAAATGCAACTCTAGTCCTCTCTTCCTCCTGTAACACATCTGAAAACATGACTTCTAAGTGAAGAGTCTCATTTCCACAGTTCACACAACTTCTCCATTTAGGCATTCTTGGATAACACCAGTAGTGTGAATAGAGTATATTTAACTCATCAATCTAGATGAAACTCAATATGTTCCTGACAGATCTCGTGGAGCATCAGTTTCATGTGGCAAAGTATTGACTGATTATGGCACAAGACCTGGGTACCAACATGTACAGAATGAATTTTTAAATATTAAGAAGGAATAAGAATTCCCTTTATACTATTTACAATACATTATTTTGTCATGGATATATGTTTCAGTAGGGCACATTTGAATTGGAGGCTACAAATTCAAGAAAGATGTGATGAATATGTGATGAAAATTCTAGAAAGATGAATATGTCTATGATAGACACTCAATAAATATATCTAGCAAATATTTACTGAGTGTCTACGACAGGCAGGCACTGTCCAAATGTGACAGTTCCACAGTCATATTATGTATCAGAATAGAGAAAGTACAGGTGAAAGTACAGGTGAATTCTAAGCAGATCATCTGGGCAACAAAGAATCATTCCTCTCAGTGACACGTGAGACCCAGCAGGAGACCCACAATTATAATGTAGTCAGTCCTGGAGGTGATGAATTTAAACAAATATCATGGTTAACAGAAGGGACTCTGGAGCCAGCTGGATTGGCTTTGAAACCTGGCTCCACCATTTATTAGCTGCAGGTGACCTTGGCTGAATTATCTTTCTAAACCTTAATTTCTTCATATTTAATATGTCATTAAATAATTATGATAGTTCATTTTATGTGTCAATTTGGCTGAGTTACAGTACCCAAACATTTAGTGAATCCTCTTTCTGGATATTTCTGCTAGAGTATTTCTATGTGAGAGTAACATTTAAGTTAGTGGACCTTGAAGAAAGGACAGTGCCTTCCTTGATATAGGTGGGCCTAATCCAACCAGATGATGGCCTGAACCAAAGACTGACATCTCCTGATAATCAGGGCAGTCCGTAGAAGACAGCATTGAGACATGCCTTGCAACATGGATCCCTTTTTGAGAATTCACTCTGATGAAGGACTTTGGGTTTGAATTCTATCATTTGTTCTTTAACTTTGTGTGTGTGTGTGTGTGTGTGTGTGAGAGAGAGAGAGAGAGAGAGAGAGAGAGAGAGAAAGAGAGAGAGAGAGAGATTGAGAGAGAGAATGACAGAGAGTGAGTTTAGGCTGTCCTCGCACTTACTATATAGCAAAGGATGACCTTGAAATGTCCAATACTCCTGCTTTAACCACACCCAGTTTATAAATTGCTGGAGATCAAACCTGAGGCTGCCTGCATGTTAGGACAGCACTTTACCATCTGAGTTACATCCTCAGTTGTTTTCTTTGACTATTGATATTCTAAGCTACGCTGCACAGTTTGTGCTTTTCATACTGTATAACCTTGGAAGCTGATTTCTTAAATATCTTCTAATGTGTGAGTGCTTGCATGTCCATGTGCACATATACCTTTGTCTTATATTAATTTTGTCTTCTGATTCACTGTGCTATACATATACAACTGTTAGGTACATGAAGCAACTATTTCATAATGTCCAACATGTCTCCTCTTATAGAAGTATGGATATGGGGTTGATAACTGGAGAGGAAACTCTGGTCTCATTAGAACTTAGATGATAAATGATGCAATTAGAGAAGATTGGGTTATCCAGACAGAGAGGACGCCTTGTGAGAAAAGCTCATAGCAAAATTTTAACAAAGCTAATATTAAAGGTATGGATAAAGACTTTAAAGGAGAAATGAGAAAACAGGGAAGTGTTTCACTAAAATACTACAAAATGTACTTACTTTTGGTGAGAATTACTTAGTGACTATATTTGCAATGAGCCTATGTGCAACTTTACGTTGATCTGTGCTGATTTATACCTATTTCCCCAGAATATATATAGGCTGAGAGATCAAGGAACATGAAGCTCTATCCAGATGATTTCTCTGGAGTCTTCATGCTCTGTAAGTAAGCCTTCACCTCAAGACTGTGGGTGGAGCATCTTGGGGGTGATCCCACATAGGGCACTCCATTAAAGTGACTGCTTTGGGTTGACTGTGCTCTGTAAGTCTTCACCCCAAGGCTGAGGGAGAAACATCAGTGGGGGTAATCCTGACCTACTGAGCCCCACTGAAGTGCTGTTCTGTAGTCTCCACACTCCTGTAGAGGAATGACTTGCTCTTGGAAGCAGGTATGGGGAAGTTGTCATCTAGGATGGGATGAGACTTCTTGGTGGTGCAGCTGCTCTGGGGACATCATGCTCTGTAAGTAAGCCCTCACCCTGTGGCTGAGGGAGGAACATCTGAGGAGTAATCTTGACACAGGAAGCTGCATCAAAGTGGATGCTTTGGAGGCTCCATGTTCCTCTAAGTAACCACTTTCCATGCTCTGTAAGTAACCCCAATAAACTCATTAGTTCATCAAACTGGTATTGGTGCAATCCTACTTTGTTCTACCATCTGAGCTCTTATCTAGGGTGAAGATGTGTGTCCATGTCTCACCAGGGGAAACATTTCCCCTGACATAATAATGTGAAGAATCATGGGAAGGGTGAAAGTCTGGAAGAGATGAATGAAAACAAATTGTTTGTATGCAGCATGAAGAGGCGAAAGAAAAAGAACTCTCAACTGTGCACAAACACTGTGTATTAGTTGGTTTTGTTACTATAATGAAATACTGGAGATAGGCCAACTTCAGAGGGAAAGAAGCTCTGTAGGTTAAAGGTCATGACAGTGCATCAGCCAAGCTCAGTGAGGGTGAAGTGGCTTTGAAGAGAACTGAGTTGTGGCATGAGAGCTGTCACCATCCTCTCAAGGATAGTGCCCTCACCAACTCAAAAGCCTTCTACCATCCTTTTCATTTTAAAGGCCCACACTTCCTATATTCCGGCCCAGGAAACTTTGCCACCACAAAACTGGGGGATCTATGGAAAAATGGATGTGCATGGGTATTGGGCATTGCTAAAAATGGTCTGGGACTGTGAGGAAGCTGGCCTGAACTGTTGGACATAGCAGGGACCTTGGGCTGTGGTGTTGCAGCTGGCCCTATAGTCCGGAGCCCCTGGCGATGGTGACTGGCCTTCCCTACTTTGTGGGTTGTAGTGTGCTGTCATCGCCCAGAGTGGGCAGAACTGGTGAGGCCCTCCCCTTGAACTCAAAAGGCTCTGACCACTCCATAAGTCAGACTTTGCTCCCCATAGTTCCTGACCTTGTGGCTAGCTGCCCAAGACACCCTTATGTGGCTGAAGTCATGCAGCTTTTCCGCCATCTCTCACCCCCACAGCTTTGAAGTCACAGCCTTCAGCCATTTCCCTTATCTCTCTCGCAACTCCTCCACCCAGAGAGCTGAAGGCACAATAGCTATCTCTCAGCTCCTTCCCCCACAGCTTTGAAGTTACTAGTTCTTTTGCCACTTAGATAGCAATCTATAAACTATGCATCCAATCACCATATAATCTGTATGTGCCATCTCCACCTTCCCCAAGTGTTTATAAACCCACTCCCCTTTTGAATAAATGAGTGCTGTCCATCACAGGTCTCCTGGGTGTTCATTGCCTGTCATGTCCTCGCACTTACCCGCTGCTCCAGGATGTACCCTGCTTCTCCCCCAACTCCCCCCTCCCTCACCCAGGATGGCGGTGGCCAAAGACTGACCCCGGAAATGGTAAAGACCCACACATAGGCATTAATTTTACATATTTTATGAGAAATAATGTTCTATCTATGTTCCTTTAAAAATAAATCCTTTGACATATTCTATCTTACTGACTTGTGATTATGGGCTGCTTTCTGGAACTTACAGATAAGAGCCAGTTCTAGATCAAACATTTTCCAGACCAGAAGCAGGGCACATGATTGGGATTATGTAATAACACCTGTAAGGCCAAAACTGAATCTTCTAGGTTATACATTGGAAATCAAGTAAGAAATATGGTCAAAGTCCAATTCGACACTTGAAGAAAATAATGATAAATAGAAAGCAAGGATCTGCAGAGAATTAACAGAGAAAACTGTTATGGAAACCCAGGATGGAAAAGCAACCAGAAGACCTGGAGACAAGAAGAGGTTATCTTTTTTAAAATTTTATTTATTTACTTATTTATTTATTTATTTAGGAAATAGAAGAAAGAGGTAGACACAGAGAGAGTATGGACGCTCCAGGGCCTCCTAGCATTAATAAAAAAACTCCAGATGCATGCACCACTTAGTATAGTTGTCTTTATGGGGGTACTGGGAAATTGAACTTGAGTCCTTAGGCTTAGCAGGCAAGCACCTTAACTGCTGAGTCATCTTTCCAGCCCTTAATTTTTTTTGTATTTATATAGCTCTAATTTTGAATGTATTTTAGATTTATTGAAGAAACATACTACAAAGGTTGTTCATGGAGGTGGTGTTTTAAGATAGATTATTTTTAAGGAAGAGGGATAAATTGATAGGGCTGCAAGAAGATCTCACGAGAATGAATTCTTTGAGAAAGTGAACCACTGGGAAGAAAGATGAATGGCTCCAGTGAAGGGGTTTTTCTCAAAAGCAGAGATGGATGGAGGTCATGGGTAGGTACTGATGATACTGCAGATTTGGTAGTGGTAGGATGTGGTAGTTCCCTGAAATGTGAGGAATATGCATTGGTTGGGAGTGAAGAGTAGGAAAATGACGAGTTTTGAATAAATAGAGAAAAATAACAGTTTCTTAGAAGCAAAAGAAATTTTTTTTTCCTAGGGAATTATTGTCAATGTTAAGTACCTATGTGAGATTTGTTGTCACATCTTTAAAAATCACTAGTCAGACATACTGGTGAATGTTTTCTATCAGGGAAACTTGTAAGTTTGGTTATAGGTTCAGAATTAGCAAAGAGGTGGATTTCAAAACACATAAACCAGCATTTAGATGTGAGTAACCTGCACACACATTTAAATTAATCCCCAGGGAGTCACATTATTGATTCCCTCTTCTTAATTTATTTCTATCCAATAGTACATAGAAAGGTTGAAGGGATTTTGCAGCTGTCTAACTAAGGTTCCTGAATGTTTAAATTTGATATGATCCAGAGCAGTGAACTTTGCTGGGCCTGACCAAATCAGTTAAATTCTTTAAAAGAAGGTTGAAGACATCTCTAAAAACAGACAATGCACCAGAACTTCCTCCTTCTTTTAACTACTTTGCAAAGCAAGCTCCAGTAAGTCTGCAAGCAAAGAGAGTCTACCCTACTCATAACCTAAGGGACCTTAGACATGCTTCCTTCTCTAGTCATCCTCTGCAAAGAATACAGGCTAGAGACAACCACTTGATTTCAAACTTGTGAGACAGAATCCACTCACTCTTAGATTTCTGACCTACAGAAAGTATCAAGCAACAAATAGGTATTGTTTAAGCCAAGAAGTTTGTATGAATTTGAAAAATGTATTTTAAGTCTATTTTAGTATTAAACTCTCAGGAGCTTTTGGATTTTTGTGATGGTATATGTTGAGTATACTCAGCACCTGTCTCCATCACCCTCATGTTTGTTGTCAGGCTGACCATGGAGGCAGCACTCTTTTCATCTCACCAAATCCTGTGTTAAGGCACATGCCTTTACCTGGGCCTTGGCTGAAGTGTGAGGGGTGGTTTATCTCCTCCAGTCTAGCTACCTTCTGAAAAGGAATAGATTTTCCAACAGAGAATGATGTCAACATAGGTTAAATGGGATATGCATTGTTACTTTAGAGAGGTTTGATGGATGTAGCCCCACGTTTGGCCAATGACTAATATGTCTCATGGAATTTTGTGGAAGGGGGTGGTGGAAAGACTATAAGAGCCACAGGTTGGATGAGCATACCCAGAGGTTGTCACCCCTAATAATTGACTGCTGCTCTCACAACACATAACCCATAATTCCATGGGGAGTACCAGCAACTCCACGGAGATGGGCCTTCAGTAATTGGGGGCAGGACGGAGGGAAATGATGGTACCAACACATATTTTATCCATAACAAGATCATTCTTAATAAAAAAGTAATACAAGAATGATGATAGCAAATATGAACAAGTAAGCTAAATCTTTTTTATGATGCCAGACAATGGAGATGTGGCCATCATAGGCCATAAATGTCAATAGAAAGATGGGAATAGTCATGAAAAATTCTTAGGGTCAATTGATTTTTCACAATTCTAGGTAGTTTCTAGAATTGGTGTTCAGAGATAATTCATGGGGAGGAAAAGAGATATTGGATAGAGTTGAGAGATTAAAGGAGAAGGAGGATAAGAGAAAAAAAAAAGATACTGTTTAGTTACTTTAGTTAGAAGTGTAAATGTTAGAGTATGGTCATATGACAGTCTGAAGTAATTTGGAAGAAGACCTGAGAGGCCAGCCAGCATGTTGGTTAAATCTTCAGTGTTCCTGTAAAGAATTTCTAAAAGAAGGGCTTAGAGGGGTACTGGAGGCAAATACACATTCATCATGCATGAGAAGGAAACACCAGAGAAGAGGCAAGTGATGGTGTCTGACAGTAATCCTTTAAAGAAATTAAGAACTTTTAATATGTATTTGATAGAGAGAAAGAGGCAGAAAGAGAGAAAGAGGCAGAAAGAGAGAAAGAGAGAGAAAGAGAGAGGGAGAGAATGGGTGCGCCAGGGCCCCCAGCCACTGCAAATGAACTCCAGATGCATGTTCCCTTGTACATCTGGTTTATGTAGATCCTAGACAATTGAATCAGGATCTTTTGGCTTTGCAGGCACATGCCTTAACCGCTAAGCCATCTCTCCAGCCCAGAAACTTACAGCTTTGAAGGGAGTAGGAAGGAAGCAAAAGGGAGTTATGAAAGGAAAGGAACTATATCATTTAAGAGTCATAATAGGGGCTGGAAAGATAGCTTAGAGGTTTAGGTGCTCATCTGAAAAGCTTAAGGTTCCAAGTTCAATTACCCTGAACCCATGTAAACCAGATGCACATGGTGGCATGTGTGTCTGGAGTCCATTTGAAGTGCTTAAAGCCTTGGTGTGCCCATTCGTTCTCTCTCTTAATAATTAAATAAAAAATAAAACTAAGTATTTTTGAAAACTAAATATTTTAGAGAGTCATAATGCATACCTGAAATTGGGAGAACTCTGGCCTATGTTTGAGAGAGACATGCCCAGAAGACATTTACTTCTGTAGAGAAAGAAAAGGATTAGAACATTCTGAGAAGATTTTGAGAGGAGGAGGGACATTGTGCTGATGGAGTGTTATCACCTGGGGCAAGCTGTTAGTTTGGGAGTGCAAAGAAATGTGGTCAGACTTAGGAACAGAGAGTGGGATGGGAATGAGTTTCTGCAGGTACCAGAAGAAGAATGGAAAGTGATGCATGATGGGCCTCCTGAATCATTAATCCTAGAGACTTCCAGAGCTGATAATTTGACCTGCAGTGAGCACTGACTCCCCTGAGATGCGATGAGCAACGCAGACTAAGTTCTGGGTCATCTCCACTGGGAGCTGCAGTGGGGATGAGCCTCTTATCTCATTCTGTGGGTGTTTCCACGTACAGTTACTACACCCAAAATGATATATCCTGTTTTTATTCCTACCTCATTTTTTTAGCCTTTTCCCCAGAACAGCCATAGTCATATCTTCATAGTTCCTAATGGAGGTATGAGGTTATCCTTTTTGTGAAGACAACCCTGTGGAATTACTTGTCTTTCTCTTGCTGTCGGCATATATTTTGTAAGCACAAACTATTCCTCAGCTACACTAAAGCCAAAATCTTGGGTCATAAGGATTTGGGGAAGATGAGCACGAGACAGAGTTATAGAACCCTTTTTGTTTGTAAATCAAAGTTAAGTGCCTGCCCCCCATCTCCTTTTGGTTACTCAATAATGAAACTAGCACTTGTTTCCTATCTTCCTTTGTCTTTCATTTAATTGGTTCTTAATCTTGGTGGCTAGGGATGGGCATGCTGTGCTTTGATCCTTTAAAACCCTAACAACTGTGATGAAGACTTGAGCCCATGCTCAGTAGTGGTGCAATGACATAGGATACAGCCCTTAGGGCAGATCTTCATAAAGTTGTAGGAAAGCACTGTGGAATATAGTTAAAGAAACTACCATGTATGTGGCATAGGCAGGCATTTAATATGGGTACACCCCCCCCTCGGTTTAGGTAGTAAGAAGGCTTTCAGTTGATTATTGTTGGCAACCTGTTGTAGGAATTTTGAAATTCTTGGAAGACTTCTGAATCATCATGTGAATTCAGCTGCCAGAGCTGGGTGGAATTTCTACTTTGAATGACATACTAAATGTTATCATGTGACCAGCTTTTCATGACAGTGTAAATGGACTTGGAGTTTATGTGCCAATACCTAATAGTCAAACACTTGGCTGGCTGCACATCAGGAAGTGGCTGGGGGCACAGAACTGACTGCCTCGTGCCAACTGGTTTATATGAGCTGGTCAAGTTGTTTCACACTCAGAAAGGAATTTGCAGGCAGGACCTCCAAAGATTAAAGCTTCCAAATAAAGACAGAGAGTCAGCTGAATGAGATATTTCTTTCCTGGGAGGTCACCTATGAGTCTCAATGCTAGACTCAGTTTGAAATTGCCTGTGTTTAAATCTCTCCCAACTCCAAGCTGTCTGAGAAAGCTCATGTGATTGAGGAGAAAATAAAATCCCCCTACACAGATGAGCAGAGATGAAAATAGGAAGAAATGTCTGGACATGTTTGATACCTGGGTCTTGTCCTTAGGAACAGCACCATCCTTGCCCTGGAGGCTATTTGGCTAGAAGTGCCAGCACACTCCTTTCACAGCTAAATCAGTTCAAGTTAAACACCTTTAGCTGTCATCTCATGCTCTTGGCAATATGAAAAGCTTCATGATTCTGTATACCATCTTTTCTGTTTTCCATTTGTATTTTTATCATTTTCTAAAATACTCATTGTGAACATAGGTTTCTTTGACAGCTATTGTATAATAATTTTTAAGAAGAGATAGAAGAAAAGGAGTATCTACCTCTAGGACACTCCAAACATCAATTTGACTTTGCAATATCAAACGTAATTGTTATCAGGGAGAAAAATGACCTCATTGCAATAAGAATGGGAGGTGATAATTATTTTTTTTCTTATTTTTTTGTAATTTTGGAAGACATTTAGCAGTTACTTCCTTATTGATGGGACAAAATACCTGTCCAGAAGCAGCTTATTGAAGAAAAAGTTTATTTCAACTTACAGTTTTAAAAAATATTTTATTTATTTATTTGAGAAAAGGAAGACTATATATAGAGAGAGTGAAAGAGAATGAGTACTCCAGGGCCTCTAGCCACTGCAAACAAACTTCAGAAATCAAACCTGGGTCCTTAGGCTTTGCAGGCAGGTACCTTAACTGCTAAGCCATCTCTCCAGCCTTCCACTTGAAGTTGTGAGGGGCAGTTCCTACCATGGCAGGAGCAGACAGCTGGCATCACATCCTCGCATCAGCAGGAAGGGAGTGGAAAAGCTAAAGAGCACCAAGCACAGATGGACTAGAACACCTGTGGAGGTTCATCCCCATTGACACGCTTCCCCAGCAAGGCTTTCCTTCCTAAAGGCTTTTTAAATTTCACAAATAGCACCACTAATTGGGGACCAAGTTTTTGAACACATGAGCCTATGAGAGACATTTTACATTTAAATCACTACGGGCTATAAAAACTTAAAATTTGAGTTACACTATGTATGAATATTTAAGAACGTGTGATGGATAACTTATGTGGGAAAATAATTCATTGGAACTAAAGGAAAGTTCACAAAAGTGAGTTTATACTAGAATAAGCACCAAAGCAGTCTGAAGAATCTCTAGAACATTGGCAATAACCTTGTCATGATTGATGGACGAGTCAGTTCTCTCTCTCTCTCTCTCTCTCTCTCTCTCTCTCACACACACACACACACACACACACACATGCACACACACCAAACTTAATTCATTGTACCCAGTATTTGAAGCCCTGAAAGTGATTTGAATTCCTTATTCACCCTTGCCTCTTTCATTTACCAACTTCATTACTACCAAACACACAATGATGGAGAGGTCATTTATCAAAAAACTGAGGAAAAAAAGAAAGAAAGAAAGAAAGAAAGAAAGAAAGAAAGAAAGAAAGAAAGAAAAAAAGAAACAAAGAAAGAAAGAAAGAAAGGAAAATAAAATGGAAAATACATGAAAGCAAGATAATAAGAAAATATATTTGAGTGCTGCTATCAACAATAGGAGATGATCACTGGGAAGTTGAACAGGACCTGCCAGCCAAAATTAAGTAGAAATGACTCCATATTTGCTATCACTGCAAGAATCCATTGCTGTGTAACAAATCATTAGCACATGGTGGTTCAAAACAAAAATCATTGCCTTCTAGTTCATATTTCTATGTGTAAGAGATTTGAGTCAGCCTCTGCTTGGTGTTCAGGTTCAAATCTCCCATGTGGTTTGCTGTCAGTAGGTGCCCAGAGCAGCAGAGCAGGAAGCTAAAAAAATAAGGGCATATAGACTTCTCTCTATGAATATTGTTGGGTCTATCTCCTCTTTTGTTTTTCTGTATGTAGGATAATTTGGACTTGAAGGCAGTCCCACTACTAATTCAGTATCTCAAGCCTTCTAAGCCAACTGGCACAGTCTACAGTCCCATATGGTCTAGCCTCAGAAGTCATGGAGCATCAAGGGCTCCACAGTCACAATCTGACCCAGAGTTTAGGAGAGAGAGTTGAGTCTCTGCCTGTTAATAGGAACAGGGTCAAAAACTGTATTGAAAGGAGAGCAAATATTTTGGGAGTTATTACTGGAAAATAATCTACCTCATCTGTGGCCCAAACCAGACTGAGCCTCAGTAAGTCAGGTGATATCTCAATATCATATTGATCTTTCTGCACACCCTCCTAATGTTGAGGGTTTATAGTAAGTTGGATAAATCCTAGAGCAATCACTGCCTGCTATTTTTAATACACTTCACAGAACACAGTGAAGTTGAGAATGAAGTAAAATCAATTTGAACAAATGAATTTCTTTTGTCATAATAGTTTTATGAATATGAAAAATATCATTTGTATAGACTAGTTTTGAATATGTCAGTCATAAAAGGAAATGTTTGAAACCCTTTCTGTTTTTGTCAGAGGACATTTCATGATTCAGAGCCTATATGTCATGCATCAACTATGTGCCAAGCATGCTTTCTGGTGATGTAAATGTACCAGTAAATAAAACATGTAGTTTTAAAAATCCCTGCCATCATTGAGGTTATGTTAAAACAATTTTCAGCCAGACAGAGGACACTGCCCAGTAAATGTAACCTTATATAATATATATATATATATATATATATATGTAGTTTCTAAGTTTTGCTGCCACTAACAGAGGAGCCACAGAGTACTGTATTTCAGGAACTAGCAGAGTGACAAAGGAGTATAAGTGTTCAAAGGACATTTTCAATCTAATATGTAGATATGAAAGAATTCAGGTCAGCTAATTAAGGGAAAGGATTTTTCTGATATTGGAGAATGTGGCTCAGTGGTTAAGTAAACCCAAGGCCCTGGGTTTGATACCAAACAATATTAAAAAAAAAAAAAAAAAAAAACAAAGAGGGACAGAAAGAAGGAAAGGAAGGAAGAGAGGGGAGAAGAGAGGAAGGAAGGAAAGAAGGAAGGAAGGAAGGAGGGAGGGAGGGAAGGATGGAAGAAGGGAGGGAAGGAAGGAAAGAAAGAAGAAAGGAAAAAAGGAACTCTTCTCAGAAAGAAGCCAGCATACCCTCTTTTACAGCATTGGACCTGACTGGTTTAGGAAGATTATTATACTTGTCCTATACTAGGTGTGGGAAAAGGGACTGGCTCTATGTTACATGTCACTAAGAGAAGGATAAGGAAATCTATAAGATTTTTAAGCTTGGTAATTACCCTGTTTCTTATTCCTGCTTTTCTCTCTTTCCTTATAGTGATTAATAGTAGTTTTAAAAACGTCATATTCACTTGTCTTTGGGGAATAGAAAGGAGGAAGCTGGGAAGATGGTTCTTCTGTACAGGGAAGCTCAAGGGGAGAGCATCCTCCAGGGAGGATGCAATCTGCAGCTTTGGGAGCAGGGAGTGGGTGGAATCCCCGGGGCCTGCTCCAAGGGAAGAGAGGGAGCAACCCCGCCAGGCTGCAGAGGGGCTCAGAGTCTGCGCATGTGCAAAGGCTTTGTGCTTCCAACACTGAGCTTTGCCTAAATTTTCCTTGTATACAATCCGAAACACATGAATATTCAAGTGTTTTGTTTCTCCTGAGTTAGTTAAATGCTTCTTCTAGTCTCTAACTTTTCTGTTTCTCTTATCCTTCATTGCATGATATTCACTGGGTCCTGTTGTAGCTTTCCGTTCATCTTTCAACCGCTCCTGACGTCCAGCCTTACTGTCTGCCTTGCTCAAACCCTGTGGGTCTCCTCAGTGACCACCATAGCTGTCCCTTAATTCATGTCAAGGATGTGAAGTTTTTTCTTCCTTCTGCACTATGCTTTTTATGAACAGAATTATGATACTGTCCTCTGTTTAACTCTTTGCTGGGACGGCCTACCACCTTCAAGATGAAGGCCCAAACTTCAGTACATGAGACTTCTGCTGTCTCACTGTCACTCTTATTTTTCCTCTCTTTTTTATTGTATATCCTTACTACAACTCCAGTTATGTGGGTTTGCTCACTGGAGCCCAAGCATGCCATGCTATTTCAAGTGATTGACTAATATATATATTTTTGCAAATGAATCTTACTGTGCCAAAATTGCCCCTTCCCTTTTCCTCTGATATGTGGATTCCTGTCATCTTTGCGGACGTAGTTCAAACACCGCCTCCACTCAGTAAAGCAGGTGGTGGTTTTCCCTTGGACACTATAGACTCCCATAGTCTGTGCACATCCCAGTACGGTGACACACATTCTTCTTCGTGACTGCTGGGTAATGAACAACATGGGATCATGAGTGCCTAGCACAGCTGGTGCTGTGACACATGAAATCTACACCAAAGATGTGAGTGAATGAATGTAAGAATGCATGAAGAGTTTGGCCCTCAGCTATGATGCCTGAAAAAGGTGGAAATATAAGTCAAGCTAAGTTCTTGATTGTACCTGAAAATATGCCCTTTTGTTGCCTTAGGGGTATAAAGAAATTAAACCAGGAAATACTAGTACAGACATATGGTCCCTGGGCAGCTAGTAAAACTCAATTCCACAAGAGATTTACAATTCACTTACTTGATGAAAAAAACTACGCCCCCCCCTGCTTTGAATAAAGTAGGTTTTTAGGACAGTAAGAAAGGCACGTGTTCCTTTGTTTTATGGTAAAAATGCAAACTTCCAGGTGTCCCCAAATGAACATCTCATCAAGAAGTAGTGATTTTAGTTGGATAGTATATTCCAAGTGCATGAATAATTCTTTATTAGTGAAAGAACAGAGGCATATTAATGGCCTTTGAAACCAATTAGGAATGGCTGTTAAAAAACATTAATAAACAATAATGAAAATAATAATAGCGGCAGAGGCTTAGTGAATGCATGTTATGTGGTAGTGACCATTTTAGGTGTTTTCATATGCGTTAGCTCACTTACTGCTCATATTGACACCATGAGGTAGCTGTCATTACTATCCTCATGATACATATTACAGATAGAGAAATTGAAATGTAGTAACAACCTTTTACTAACTACCTTAGTCTCACCTAGGTAGTAACCAGATCTTGAAATCAAACTCAGGGTCTCTGGCTCCATAGCTCATGCCTTAACCACAATTATAAGTTTAGATGAGAAAACACTCATGGATAGTCTTGAATTTAATGGATTTTAGCATTGCTGTAGCTAAGGAAACCCTCATTTAAACACTTTTGAAAAAAACCCATTATATAAAACAAATAAAGACTAAATTAGACTTTTTGTTGCCAGCAATATATAGACTAGGTACATTGAAAGCACTTATTGCATACAATAGCAGAATTTTCAAATGTTTGGATGTGTGCTTCAGTTCCCCAGCAAAAAGGTAAAGTTAAGGGGCAGAAAGATGTGAACATAGAAGTGGAGTGGGGTAGCATGGAAGCTGTCCTAAAAGCTGGATTTCCTACAACTAGAGAATGAGAACTCTTCTCTTTAACAGGCTTGTGCAGAAAAGAAAGGAAAGACCAGGGCTCCATATCAAGGGGCAGAGTCACAGTTGTATTTTAACTTGGATTCTTGATAGGAATGTTTCTAAGAAAAATGGTAAAAGTGTGTAGTGTGTGTGAAGGAGAAACTTTGTTAGCCTCAGCCTTACATCTTAGGTGATAAACTTTAAAAAATTCCTCTAAGCTGGGCTTGGTAGTGCATGTATTTAATCCCCGCATTTGGGAGGGAGAGGTAGAAGAATTACAGTGAATCTGAGGCCACCTTGAGACTACATAGTGAAATCCAGGTCAGCCTGGCTGAGGGCATGACCTTACCTTGAAAAACCAAAATAATAATAATAACAAATAATAATTTGCTCTAAAAGTTCTTATCTACATCTTAACCATCTCATCAGTTGGGGATTCAAATCCACAGTACCTAGAAATTATAAATAAAGGAATGATGCAAAATATTTCTGGGCTGGATTCCCCTCATGTTTTTAGCAAATGCTAATGTTTTCTGAAGGAATGCTTTGTCAACCCAGATGTAATAGAATTCAAGAAGTAAACCCCCAACAGAGCATACGTTTACAGACAGAATACAAAGGGACTCTTGAAGAAATAAGGTATGTAGTCTCTCCTTCAGAGTACTGGGCTTGTGAGTCATCACTCCTGTTGCCAATAACAATACAAAGATTGGGACAAGATGAAAGTCAATTACTCTTCTTCACTCCTCAAGGGAAACTCCTGTGCCTAGAACTGAAGACAGAGGATGCTGCCTTCTTCTTACACCTTGAATAGAAAGTATCCCTGTAGCCAATATTCATAGAAACCTTTCTTTCTTTCTTTCTTTCTTTCTTTCTTTCTTTCTTTCTTTCTTTCTTTCTTTCTTTCTTTCTCTCTCTCTCTTCCTTCTCTTTCTTTCTTTCTTTCTTTCCTTCCTTCCCCTTCCTCCTTCCTTCCTTCTTTCCTTCTTTCCTTCCCCTCCCTCCTCCTCCTCCCTCCCCCTCCCTTCCTCCTCCTCTCTCTCTCTCTTTCTTCCTTTCTTTCTTCTTTCTTTCTTTCTTCTTTCAGAGAGAGAGAGAGATAAAGAGAGATAGACATTGGGAGTGCCAGCAGCCTCTCAGCTGCTGTGAACAAACTCCAGACTCATGTATCCCCTTGTGGGCAAGTGCTGTGTTGCACCCTTGTGTCACTTTTCATCTGACTAAAGGTGGGACCTGGACAATCCAAGGGCTATTCTTAGGCTTAGCAGGCAGGCACCTTAACGGCTAAGCTATTTCTCCAGCCCATGTTCATAGAAACTCTTAATCAGCATTTGACCTTCCAGAGACTCAGTGGGGACTAATCGGAGAATTGAAAGCCCCCAAGGCCTAGTCTTTGGAAGGAAGGTTCCTTGCTTTCATGAGTTTTACCTCCTTAGGCCTTAACAGTCTGTATTGAAGAGGAGTGAAATCATGGGGTAGGGGAGAAGAGAAGTAACTATACTGAGCATGTCCAGAGTATTCTCTTCTCCTTATCAGAAAGTTGTCTTCAATACTGAAGCAAGTGTTTTATCACAACCTGAAAAAAATGTGTTTTCCTGCAAACTAACTGACCTAGGAATAGGGTTCTAGCAAACTCTTCCCCAACTTTTCCATTTGAAGGTCACAGCCAAGGGCAGAGGTTCACCAAGAGACAGAGACCAAATCACAATGTCACGGAGAGCAGTCCTCCCTTCTACAACAGTAGATTATAGCTCAAAGGACTAGAAACCTCAGATGCTATGTAAGAACCGGTCTCTAGGGGAACCAAATGACAACAAGAGATAAAAAAAAAGGACACTAGAGGAGAAAATTTACTTTCCACAGTCACGACAAACAGTAAACACAGCATAGCTCCTTCAGACATTAACATAAAATCTCACACTAGAGGCTTATTTACTCAATTCCTTTTATGAGATATATCATATCTAGCTTTCAATGAAAAGATGCAATTACAAAAGGCTAAAAACACAGCAAAAAGAAAGCAAGCATTGAAATCAAGCTCAAATATTACAGATTTTAGGATTATCAGATATGGAACATCAGATATTTACATAAATGGAAAATATCCCAGATGCTGTTTTATGAGGAGGAGATTCAGAAAATTGCTCCTCTTGGTAATTTTGAAATCATGAAAACAACTAACAAACAACTAACTGATCACCAGGGATGGAGTGAAGAGCTACCTTAGTTTTCTGGCTTGGAAAAGTGGTGTTTCCTTATGGAGGAAGAGTAGATGAGAGCATCTACCCTCATGTTCTCTGACTTAGGGTGACGAGAGTGAGAGCAGCCATTTCTGTTACAAACCCTGTCCTTGGTGTCCTTCTGCACCCCAGCTCCACTGTGGACTCCAACACGGATACATAGGCGCCCAGGGTGATGCTCAATGCAACAAAGTTTGAATGAAAGCAAGGCCACAATTAGTGAAGCCAATTGATATTCTTCAGTGTTTCTAATGATAGATCATATTTCTGAAGATGCCAAAGATTTATAACAAGTACCATACACTGAGTGCATTCCAGATGAACGAACTTTGTGTGCGCAGAGATAAGTGGGAAGATGTGCTGCACTGAATTTTATCAAGTTTCTTCTTTGCTTGTATAGTTTTATGATGTTCCATTTTCTCTTTCTCTTGGTTTGAAAATTTTGGCCTCACTTATTTATTTTCTTTCTTCATTTTACGTTTAACATGTATATGTAACACTGCATCAATTTTCATGGCCATGTGAAAGGGCAGGGTGAATTTCTTAGCCAAGAAAAGATGATTTCAAGCATAGAATTTAATTCTTTGACCTCTTGCCTAATTTTCCTTCATGTTCCCTTCCTTTTTTGTTTTCTTGTATTTTCATGTATTTTATTTTGCTTTTCATCTTTTAATTTTCTGATCTGTCATTTTCATCAACTCTCAAATGATAGTTCTGGAGGTTTTTGTATGTGTATTCTGCACCAGATCTTTGAGTTGTGAACAGTACAAGCATATGCAATAAAAACAAAACAATAGAAAGGGGAATGCCATACAATTCTGGCAATATGCTGTTGCCTACCAAATACTCAGAGCCAGAGGTCTATATTTTCTTTGTTAAGAGATTACTAAGTGAAAAAAAGTTGTAAAACCAACAAAAATCAAACCGAGATTTTCCTTTGAAAGAATTGGTATGGAAGGAAATCTAAAAGGTTCCAGTCTGTGATTTAATATTTGTATTAATTTTAATATTAATTACATTAATATTGATATTACATAAAATTAATATTGTGTAATACTTTGTAACCACATAAATAATAGTCTATAAAATGTCATTTTAGATTATTTATTTTGCCTAGTTTCCCTTTTGTGTCCAGGGGAGAGTTTTATGTGTGTATAAAAGTGGTACAGTTATTTATAAATCCAATTCTTGGACTATACTAATTTCACAAATGGTGTCTAATGAAGCAGATGATATCCTGCATAAAATCCATAAACCTCTGAACATGAGTTATCTTAGCACATGTTTTCTTTTAATGTCATCTAATATATTCTGCTTCTGACTTGTAGAGCCCATGAACCCAGGATCTACTCTCCTTCCAGACTCAGCACAAGATTTGACTAAATAAGATAGAAGTAGACATCTGAGTGAATAAGAAAATGAGAGAAGTGACAATATTTGCAGAAAAAATAACTCATTGAAACTATAATTTCTATAATACTCAACTTCTGAAATATATAACATAAATATATAGCATCCTATAAATGGGATATTTTGTTTCCTGTGAGTGTGATGTAATGGGGACGAGAAGCCAAAAGATTGAACAGAACCACTGCTCTTGATATTACTATAGCAGCACAATTAGAGTGGTATTTGTACATGGCTATATCAATATAGAAGGCAAAATATAAATATTCATATCATAGAGAATGTTATATTATTTGATTGTACTTATTTTAAATATCTCATAATCTAGTGTAAATTGATATGTGGAAAGCAAAGTTTCTACTGAAATATTTAGAGAATAAGATAGGACATAGAAATAGATACATTTCAGGCTGGGGAAATGGCTTAGTGGTTAAGGCGTTTGTTTGCGATGCCTAAGGACCCTGGTTTGATTCCCCAGGACCCACATAAGCCAGATGCACAAAGGAGCACATGCATCTGGAGTTCACTTGCAGTGGCTGGAGGCCCTGGTGTGCCCATTCTCTTTCTCTCTGCCTCTTTCTCTTTCCGTCTCTAAATAAATAAATAAATAAATAAAATTAAAATTGAAATAGATGCATTTCTATCCCAACATCAGTATCATACTTTTAACACACAATACACAATATGAAGTTGCTAAACACACTTCAATACCTACAGTTACCAGGCGCAAGCAATAATATGACTAGGTGTTTTGTCAGAAAATAGAAAAGCATGAAACAAAAGTTGTAAAACAAAAAATGTAATTAAAATTATAAAGTCAATGAATGTTTTGAGATTAGGCAATAGAAAATAAAATTAATGGATATAAGACATGCTGGAAGAAACAAAACAGAAGTGAGAGAACACAGGTCAGTGGGCAGTATAGCAAAAGCAGTATCCATGCAATCCTAATCCATACAACTGGAAAATCACGAGACACAAGCAGAACAAGATCAGCAGTTGTGATGGCTGAAAATCTTGTAAAAGTGTGGAAAGATACCATTCACAGATGAAGGAAGAGCTATAATTTGGAAACATGATGATTGCCAAAGGAGAAACACAAAACCAGCAGATCTACTTTTTGGAACTTCATAGTAAATATGTTGGAAACCAAAGTCAAATATTAAAAGAAAGCATAGATAAACAGATTCATCTGAAAAGTATGTGACAGTTAAATACTCAGTGAGAATAATCAGAAACATAAGACAGGGAAAGAATAGTTTAAAATTTCTTAAAGTAATTGAAAACTTAAAATTCAAAAGCCATAAATGGATGCTTCAAAAACAGTTAAGATGTTTTTAGACAGACAAAACCTGAAAGAATCAGTTGTCAATTGGATGCCGATCATCCTGAATAGGAATATGAACAGGTGCAGTGGCAGAAAAAAATATCAATAGATAAACAAAAGGGAATAAAAAAGACAGAAATAATTGGAATTATAAAGATATTAACTAAAATAACAACAAATGCAGTTGGCTTATTCACATAGAATTATTAAAATATAACGCCAGACTATGTATCAGGAAGGGTAGTAAATAGAATAAAAGAATTTTAGAGAAAATATGTTGTCCTGGAAGTGGTAAAAACACTATATTATATTAGACTTATTAAGACATGGCTTAGTGGTTAAGGCACTTACCTGCAAAGCCAAAGGAACTCAATTAGATACCCTGGTATCCAGGTAAACCAGATGCAAAAGGTAGCACATGCATCTGTGGTTCTTTTGCAGTGGCTGGAAGTACTGGTATGCTCATTCTCTCTCTCTCTCTTTCTCACTCTGCCTCTTTCCTTCTGTCAAATAAATAAATAAATAATAAAATATTAAAAATAAAATTATAAATGGAAGAAAAATAATCCCAACCTACCTCCAAACATTATAAAAAGGATATATGTTTAGTTGTGCAAATATCAAAGAATTGGATGAAAAAAAAATGTGTTAAAGATAGAAATAGCCTGCTGATACAAAGATTAATGAGGAAGATACACTAATTCCCCTCATCTGTTTAAAACGAAAAATGAAATAAGTAAAAGTTTATAGCATTATTATAAAATAGTCAGTTTTACATCATATGAGGATTTTAATATGTTGGGCATTGCTAAACATGGGCTGGACTGTGAGGAAGCTGGCCTGGGCTGTTGGACATGGCTGGAGACCTTGGGCTGTAAGGGCTGCAACTGGCCTAATCATTGGGAACCCACTCTGGCCATGGAGACTGACCCTCGCTGCCCTCAGGCAAGGTTGTAGTGTGCCCTATCTTTGCCCAGAGTGGGCAAAACTGGCAGGCCCTCCCCTCTATCCCAAAAGCACCTGACCATTCCATAGTCAGGTTTTGTCCACCCCCCACAGTTCCTGACCTTGTGGCTAGCTGCCCAAGAGATCCTTATAAACAGTCTCCCTTCAGCTGTAGCCATCCAATATGTGGCTGATGTCATGTAGCTCTTCCCACCACTTCTGTTATCTCCCTTGTAACTCCTCCCTTGTAACTCCTCCCTTGCAACTCTGAAGTCACATAGCTTATCCCACCACTTCTGTTATCTCCCTTGCAGCTTCTCCCTCACAACTTCTGCCTTCCAACCAATTAGATAGCAACCCACAAATATATGTACCCAATCACCTTATAGTCTGTATGTGCCTTCTCAACCTTTCTCAAGTGTTTATAAACCCACTACCCTTTTGAATAAACAAGAGCATGCTACCCATCAGATGCCTCCCAGGTGGTTCATTGCCCATTGTACTCACCTGCTCCAAGACCCTGCTTCCCCCCAAGTCCTCCTGTGCCTGGGACATCAGTGGCCAATGACCCCAGGAACAGCAAGGACCCACATTCATACACCTGCCTTGTTAAATGATTATAGACAAATATTGACCAGGAAGTATATACAAACATACTAGGCCAAGTTTCAAAGCCAGGGATGATGCATGAAATGTACACAGTTCTTGTAGCATCTAAGGTGCAGTAATGTGTAGGAGGGTTGGATTCTCTGTGTGGAGACCTAGTAAAGCCACTGTATGGAGCTATCAAGATGAACTGTGTAATGCAATAGATAACCCAGTAATCTGGAGATGCCAGGACTATGGAATGGCCACCAAAGAAAGCTGCTTGTTTCTGGCTTAGGTACAGCAAGGAGCACAGCAAAGGAGCAAAGTTTACAATGTCTTTTGGAACCAAAAGACTTGATCATGAGTCCTACATGTGAGATGCGACTGCAGATGTTTGATGTTTGCCCTGCTGGTTATTGGTCATTCATTGGTTGAGTCTTTCCTTATTTAGCTTTCTTTTGCAATTGGAATCTTTACTCTGAGCCAGTATGTGTTAGAAATATTTAACAGAGAGAGACAGAGAGAGAGGGAGATGAAGACAGATAGATGGGTGCACCAGCAGCTTCTCAGCTGCTGCAAACGAAATCCAGATGTGTGCTCCCCCTTGTGGTCAAGTGCAGCATTGCGGCATTGCGCCCTTGCATCACTTTGCATCTGGCTAAACGTGGGACCTTGAGATTGGAACCCATGTTCTTAGGCTTAGGAGGCAGGCGCCTTAACCGCTAAGCCATCTCTCCAGCCCAGATAATAGACTCTTTTGACTCTCAGATGAGACTAGACCTTTGAACAGTGTTGGGATTGAATAAGATTATGAGGACTTTTAAAGTTGAACTGAGTATATTTTGCACTGTCAAATATTAAAACATATGTAACTAATATAAGTACAATGAGAGATCATGACACTTCTATGAGGAAATTAATAGAAAAATAATAAGTACAGGAAGATGACTAAATAAGACACAATTCTAAGCTGATATATATTTAATGGCAATCAACCTTGGTAGAATCATTTTTATGACTCAAAAGTTTTCATATATAGGAAATTGGGGAAATACTTATGACTAATGAAGATCACATTTGATGGGCATAATAGTAAAAGAATGGTTCCCATTATATTATAGTTGATGCTTGAATATGTGATAACATGATATCTCCTAATGCAGAACTAAGCAACAGATCATGAAAGCTTAGAAGATAAAACCAGGCAACTATATGTGCTACTGTGATGTATGATAAAGTTGAAAGAATGACTAATGGTACCAAAACACTGCTGGCACTTTTAGAACAAGGTTGGTTCCTAAAGTACAATCAAAAAGTTTAAAAATGGGGCTGGAGAGATGGCTCAGCAGTTGAGGCACTTACCTGCAAAGCTTTATAACTCAAGTTCAATTCCCAGTACCAACATAAAGCCAGATACAGAAAGGGGTATATGCAGCATCTAGAGGCCCTGGTGCACCCATATTCCCTCTCCCTCTCTGTCCTTCCGCTTGCAAGCATAAATAAACAAAACTTTTAAAAATGGTTCATGAAATATTGAAATGTAAAGTATACAAATACAAAATTACTTTTCCATTTAAAAAGAAAGATAACTTTGACATGCCTAGTATGAGAATAAAGGAAAAAATATTTTCAGCTAAAAATTTCAAATTGTCTACAAATTATACCCTGTGAAAAACATTCACATTGTAATTAAAAAGTATGTTTTTATGTTCAACATATTTGTTAAATTAGCTAAATATCACTTAATTATAAACTATGAAAATTATGTATCCATATATCCAAATTAAATATCCCACAATGAGACCCCTTGTAATACAGGAGGAATCATCCTTGTATGTGCTGGCCTTAGGGTCTGGAGAAGTCTGGGATACCACAATGTTGGCTTGGCTGCTAATGCTGGAGTCTAGGCAAAGTCACAGAGCTAGGAGCTGGTAGGCTACAAGTCAGACTTGTCCTGAGCTACTATTTATATAAGCACCAAATCTGAGCAGAAGGAGACAGGCTAAAATGTTGCTTAGTAGTACAGAACCTGACTATCATGTTGGAGGTTCTGGATTTGAACCTTGACACTGCAAAAAAAAAAAAAAAATTGTAATTGCCCATTTTGCCAGTTAAAATGTAATTGAAGGCTATATTTTTATCAGATAATAAAGTAAAATGTAGAACTGTGTATGATATGGATATTGAAGCAAGAGTACTGCTACATGTTAAAGAGTGAAAAGTTGTCTCAGAACAATTAAAAGTGTCTTATTTCTAACATAAAAAGTATTTTTCATTTTAAATGAAATATTTAAGAATCAATGTAAGATGAAAATTCTGTCAGTTTAAAAAAGACAATTCATAAATATCTAAAGATGCAAATTTAGTAAGTGGAGATCCATGAAGACCAACCAGAATCATAGTTATTGTTTCAAGAATTCTATGTATGGTTAATAAATCATATCCAGAAGTATATATAGCTAATTGACCACAATTGTATGAAAGAAAAGTTATAAAATATCTAAAATTAATATATTTATAATAAATATTATAACTATTAAAGTCAGAAGTAGGATGCAAAATGTCTTTTGTGATTATTGCCATTCAACATTGTACTGAAGTAGAAATTCCAATTAAGAAAAAGACATAATATAACGATTGAAATGAAGACTAGGAGATGAATATATATTTTAGGTTTGACTGCAGGCACATGAAGTCTGGGAATCATCAAACTCAGAAAAGAATCTTAATCATCTTCCTTAAAACAGAATCTTCCCATCTCACTCCAGTCTGAATGGCAGCCATCAAAAAATCAAATGAGGTGGGAGAGATTGCTTAATGGTTAAGGCATTTGCCTGTGAAGCCTAAGGACCCCGGTTCAATTCCCCATGTAAGTACCCACATAAGCCATATGCAGGAGGTGTCAACTGCATTTGGAGTTTGTTTGCAGTGGCTGGAAGACCTGACATGCCCATTCTCTCTTTCTCTCTTTTTCTCTGTCTCTCTCTCTTAAATAAATAAATAAACAATTAAAAAATAGAAAAAAAAATCAGCACTCGGGAGGCAGAGGTAGGAGGATCGCCTTGAGTTCAAGGCCACCCTGAGACTACAGAGTGAATTCCAGGTCAGCCTGGGCTAGAGTGAGACCCTACCTCGAAAATACAAAATAATAATAATAATAATAATAATAATAATAATAATAAATAAAAAATAAAAAAATAAAGAAAAAAATCAAATGACAGTGCATGCTGGTGAAGGTGTGGGGAAAGAGGAATCCTCATCTTCTGCTGTTGTGAATGCAAACTTGTGCAGCCACTGTAGAAATCAGTATGGAGATTCCTCAAAAAGTTAATATAGATTCTGCCATTAGATACAGCTATACCTCTTTTGTGCATAACTCTAAAGATTATTGTTTACTAAAGAGGCACTTGCTCAACCATATTTATTGCTGCTCTATTCACAGTAGTTAGGAACTGGAATTAGCCTAGATGCCTATCAACAGATGAATGGTTAATGAAGATGTGACGTATGCACATTTGAATTCTACTCAAGGTAAGGAAAAACAAAATAATGTATTTGCAGGAAAATGGATGATCTTGGACAAAAATCATACTATGTGAGGTAACATAGGCTCAGAAAGACAAATGACACATGTTCTTTCTCATATGTGGTTCCTAACCTGAACAGCTTGAGTTGATTGTAAATGACAATAAGCATCAGGAATATTGACATGGAACTAGAATGAAGCAGGAAAAGGAAAGAATAGGGAGGATGGAGTGGAGGGGCTACTTGTCAAGCAAGTCAACAGACAGACAAAAGAAAGAAAGAAGGAAAGAAAGAAAGAAAGAAAGAAAGAAAGAAAGAAAGAAAGAAAGAAAGAAAGAGGAAAGGAAAGGACAGGACAGAATGATATGGGGAGTAGAAGTGCCTTCAGGGAGATATGGGGAAGGGAGAGTTGAGGAGGTAATCATACAAAACTAATGATGACATGAATCTTCCATGTCATCAATCTACCATACAAATCTTCCTCTTGGATAGTATTGGATAGTATTCTACAAGCTATAACTCCCAATAAGGGAGGGTAGGAGAGAACTAGGACAGAAGTACCCTGGCTGGAGAAAGCTTAATACTAAAACCATGGGCTCTGGTGGTAAATTCAAGGACCAGATTTAGGTTACCCTTCACAGTGAGCTGTTGGTCAGGGAGACACATAAGATTCCCAAAACAATGCAGGCTATTGCCAAAGCACTTGTTTACATGCCAGAGCTAAAAGGTAAGACCCTATTGCTGAAGACACCACAGCCTGTGGTCATAGGACATCAATAGACCATGCTAGAATTGAGATGGAAACCAATTCCCTCCTGGTTAGCCCTTATAGTACTGAAAAGTGCTCTGGGAGCTGATAGGGGGTAATGGTTACCAACAGTGTGAATAAGTAGGAGATCCTGCAAGGTATGACATCAAACAGACAGGCAAGAATTATACACTTGTGCAATAGTGGCACACAGCCTCTTCAGGTAACCAACTGTTCTCAGATTGGACATGAAACAACAAAGTCAGAAGCCCATGGATAGGAAACTCACTCCAGAGAGAACTTCCACTACTTTTTGGCTAAGAAGAGTGGGTATACAAATCAAAATTTCTCTCAAATAACTATGTTTATCCCCTTTAATACAAGCTGCTCTCATTTTGGGTTGGTGAATCTGCTTTATCTTACAGTGGCAGATAATACAGGGGTGATCCAGGACCTGTCACTACAACAAGGAAAGATAACCAACTGCCTACCATGAGATGGTTCACCTCTACCACAACTGCTGGGGCCCAGGGGTCATTGCAGAGGAAAGTGCTCTCCCTGCTCATCTGAAAACCAGTTTCAGGAGATTGTGACAGACACTGTGGTCACTCAACTTTCAACAAAACAGAACTACAGAGGCTACAAAAAAATTAAACCATATATCAGATTTGGAACACACTGGCCAAGGCTCCAAGAGCATTGTCGAATAAGAGGCAGAAAATTGTAAGAGCGACAGGGTTGATAGAGTTAGCCTGAGACATGGTACTTCCCCACAGATACTGGAGGGTCCTCAGTGGAATGGGGGCAGGGGAGAGGAGATATAAGAGTACAACCTTTTAATTTAATTACAAAAAAATATTCAGGGCCTAACAACAATGAAAAGACCATATAACAAAGCTAATGGGATACAGATTAAAACTATGTTTAAATGTGCATGTTTAACATCAAGAAAAACTAAATAAATGTGTTACATTTAAATGAAAACAAGAGAATCTTTATATTACATCATTTTTCTTGTTTTAAGATACTTGATAGTATTGACAAATGCCTATAATTGTACCTCATCTTTTGAAATTTTTACAGTTTTAATTTATTATTCTCATGTAACAGAGTTACCTAAAACCCCAGGAACAATTTTGCATAAGAATATCTTGCCTGACTTCAATGTACTTCTAACATTTCCTTAATTAAAAATAATGCTGTATTTTGGAGGGCTAAATAATACATTTTTATTACAGTTATCTTTTCATATCTGCAATTATGTGGTTCTAACCCCTCTCATGAACAAGAAACTCCATGAATTCTCAAATTGCTTATATAAAATGCTGTAGTATTTGCATGTAACCAGAACACCCTTTGTTAAGTTTAAAAAAATTATATTTTCTAATATAATGCTTGTTATACTGTACTATATAAGGAACAGCAACAAGGAGAAAAAGTCTGCATTTCCAGTTCAAATACCACCTCTCTCTAATATTTTTGATGATGTGGATGGGTAGATCTGTGTACATCGGTGGATATGGAAGGTCACTGGTATATCATAAGAAAACTTCTCATTACCAGATTTAAAACCCTTTTCACATCCTTTCATCTAAATTTCAATTTTTTCCACAATGTTTGAAAAGATTTTTTTCCGCCTCCTTGTTGGTATTTATTGGAGCTATCAAGAATCCAACAAGTCCCAGCTTTCAAAGATGAAACATCAGAAGGAAATGGCTGGGTGATAGGAAAATATTATCTTAAGTAGTCACAAAGGCTAAGTTTGAGAACCAAAGGCTCCTGTTCACTAAACTTGAAAAATCAGACAATTTGCCACACCTCTGCCTACCCGCATCCTAGGTAAGATTTATATCATGGATAAGCAGAGAAAAAGTAATGTAGGAACATGACTAAAGAAAAAGTAGATGAGCTATGGCATTTAAAAAATTATTCCTTTTTAAATAAAAGTCAACCAAAGAATTCCTACTCCTAGGAATAGGTGTGAATTTATAAAGAGGCCAAGGACAGCTAGGAAAATGTGTATTAGTTTCATATTGTTGCTAAAACAATTTAGTGTACACTTAGTACTTGAAACAACACAATTACATTGTATTATACTTCTGAAAGTCAAATGTTGGTGTCTATGCTCATTGACTTTTACATGAATCCTGTGGTCAATCAAAGATGTGGCTACTGCTACAAGAGACAAGGTCTGCCTCTGAGCTGGTTCATCTATCCTCAGCCTGTGAGGTTGTTCCTCTGAGGACGACCAGAATGCTCTTGAGTTTTACTGCTGGATCAATTGTATGAGTTTGCACTGTCTTCAGGAAGGTATAAAATGGATCAGAATTACAAATTATACAAAAGACTTCAAGGTCAATCTTTAACCAGAGTGGAAATTTCACTTCTTGTTCTATTTCTCATTGCTAATTTTGGCCAGTCACATTGTCAATGGAGCATACCAGAAACTCATCAATCAGGTGAAATTGAAGCCTTTGAGACACTCCAATAGTAAAAATATACAAGAATATTCCCATACTACAACATTGGAAACATAGAAATGTTCCAAGTCGAATATAAAATCTATCTCATTAATACATTTATGAAGAGAAGTAAAACTATAAATATAATAACCCTTCTCAAGTTCCAGACAAAGATTAAAAATAATAAAGCCCCAAATCTAGTTCTATCTATGTACTTGAAATGCAAAGAACATCTTTTTACAATGCCATATACTGCGTGGTTTCTGTCACATACTTCCGGTGCAGTAACAATAGTGGGATTCAGCAGCTATGCTTTAGATGGTATCTTAAGAAATTCTCTGCATTTTCTTCAGAGTTTCAGAAGACATGCTAACTTATCCTCAATGGTTTGGTATTTCTAAGATACAGAGAATTCATGGGACATTTTGATTTTCTCAGTACTGGATTTCCAGTTGCAGACTCAGCCAGTCCTCTTTCTCCAAGACAGTTATAATGAACAGCATTTTGCTCATGAAATCTAGATCAGTGTTGCAGTAGAAATTCTCTCATTGGGACAAGGCTGCTGGTGAAGATGATCAGCTGGTCAGTATCATTGAAATGCTGGTTGGTTTCTTCTGGGATCTGATCTGTAAGTTTAAACTAAGATTAGAGACATTGCTGAGCAAATGATCCAATTTATCACTGCTCATTTGTCCTGTCTGTGGGGAGGGGTGGACATCCATGTTCCCATATATCACTTTTCATTTTGTTGTCTTTTTAAGACGCCAGCACTTTGCAGTGTTTATGGCTTCAGTTTCTGGGACACAGCTGTATGCTGCTCTTTCTCCTTCAGCTGATTTCAATCCTCCATTTCCATTGTTGCTGTTTTTGGCCTGCATGGGACCTTCTTAGTGATATCCTGCACATACTCTGCCACACACATAGGCATCAGTAATCTTGTTTCCACCAGCTCCTGCTGTGGAATTATTTAGGTGTAAGAAACCTGCCTTTCAGGGATGATTTCTCCATCTTAAATAATCAGCCAGCTCTGGCCAATTGAGTCTTGGTCCGACTCCTTCCCCTTGCTGACTATGGAGCACGTGGTCTAAGAGTTGCCTCTCCACTATTTTCTTTGTTAATCTCTGATAACCACTTTATTGCTTATGTTACCTTTCTGCTTTTGGCAAATCTGTCCCCTTTTCTCAGGCTTCTGGGTTTTTACTCCAATTGTGCTCTCTCCATCTTATCCAATGAAACATGTCTCTAAGTTAATTCATCACTGCTCCCACCTCTAACAATAATCTGGTGCCTAAATATTTTCCTGAACTTATTAAGGAAATAATACCATATTTTAGATGCCCAAGGATGACTTAGGCATCAGCTTTTATTCTTCTCTATACAAAGCCTATCTATTGTAGGTCCTTATTTACCTTATTTAATTTATACAAAGCACTTCTCCTAATTAGTGTCTGAATGTACATGTACAAATATAATGCACATTAACATATATATGCATATGTACACAACACATATAGTCACATACATGTATATTTATGTATACATATATCTTTCCACTTATATATTTATATGAAAAGAGATGCAATCCTAAGTAAAGCCTTTTAACTGAGCATTTTCCATTATTATTTCTTCTGATTTACACATAAATTATTCTTCCATATCCCTTGCCAGAACTAATAGAAAGATCTATATGCTGTTTGTTTATTATTTATTTGTAGTAGTGGAGATTGAATTCAAGGCCTAGTGTGTGCTAAGCAACTGCTCCATCACTGAACTATATCATCAGTCCTCTATAAGTTTTGAGATAGGATCTTATTAAGCTACGCAGGCTGACCCTAAACAAAGTCTATAATTCAGACAGGCCTTGAACTTGCAATCATCCTTGCCTCAGCCTCCCAAGCATCTGAGCTCATAGGCCCATGGTACCATGCCTGACTGAAACCTAGGCCTCTTGTATTTATGTTCTCTTGCTCTCTCTAAACTTTGGTACTCTGAGGACCTCTATTCACATGACATATTTTTGCATGTATGTGTTTGTAATAGGTGTGGTGGCATAGTATATGCACGTGTATGCGGATGTATAGTCCATGTGTACAAGTGCAGAAGCCACAGAAGAACATCGGGTGTTCTGTTCTGTTGCTCATCAGCATATTTCCTTAAGACAGAGTCCCTTCTGACCTGGAGCTGCCTTTTTGATCAGACAGGTTGACCAGTATGCCCTAGTGATTTTCCTCATAGGACTGGTGTTACAGGTGTGTATGGCCATGCCCGGATGTATACATGGCTACTATGGAATTAAACTCATGGCAAATCAGGCCCTCTCAGGCACTCATGCTTGTGAAGCAAGCACTCTTACCTGATGAACCATCTTCCCAGGACCCACATGTTGGATTTTGTTTCAAATCATCCAACACATCTGTTATCAAATCTGACCATTCATCTTATTTTGGGTCATGAAATCACCACTGACTGAATTCTTAAAACTATGGGTACAGAAATTATTTTTATTTTTGAGTGTGGATATGTGAGTGATGCTTGTGCCTTGTGTATGCATGTTTGTATCTGTGTGGAGCATGTGTGTGAGTGTATATGGAATCCAGAGGTTGATGCCAGGCACCTTCCTTGATCATTTTCCACTTCATTTATTGAGACAAGCTCTCTCACTTGAACTCAGCACTCTCCAATTCAGTTACTTTAGCTAGCTAGCTTGCCCTGGGACTCCCCTGTCTCCCCGTCCTGTGCAATTTCTGGGATTATAGGCTGACCACCATGCCTACCTGGCATTACCATGGGTGCTGGGGATCAACACGCACATCCTCACGCACTTAGCAAGTTGTTATCTACTGCATCATCATCTCAACACCTAGAAATGAGCCTGACAACCTTAAATTCCATCACTCTTTACCTCTCCAGAATATTTCTTTTCATGGTCACTGTCCTGGTCTCTTATTCAGCTGAGAGGTTACCAGCTGGGAGTTCTGACCTCAGCCATCCCCCTGTGCTCCATTAATTCCTATAACCACTGACAGATTTATCACTCCAAAATAAAACTTTGGTCATGTCATATCACTTCTTTGCTTAAACTATTTCAGTGGTTCACTAGCATAGTGACTGAAGTAGAAATTCCTCAGGTTGACATGCAGGGACCTTGACGACCTGACCCTAACCTCACTGTAAGCCTTTGCCTCCTCTTCTGACATCAGACCGTTATGTAAAGATACCTTTCTTTTCTTGGCTTTTCTGTGTATTATTGTCTCTATTCAGTGTGATCTCAATCTGAAATGCCTTTTCCTCTTCTCAGCCAACTACTTCAAGACAGAAACTAATTTTACCTTCTGGGGACTCTTAGGAAATATTAGATATTTCCTCTAAGTTCTTTTTTTTTTTTTTTTTTTTTTAATAAAATGCATCTTACTCATCACATGGTGTTGTATTCATTGTTGTATTTTGGTAATAACTTGTTCTGGTCTCCATTTTTTCAGCTTTCTACATGTAGTATAAAATTCATATTTCTTTTAATGGTCTATAAGGCCACAATCTTGCCTTTAGCTACTTTTCTGACCTCATTTTCTTCTACCTTCTCCCCAGCTGACTCGGTTCCAACAATATTGGCCTCCTTCCTAGTTCCATGCATATTCCCATATGAGGTCCTTTGTGCTTGCTGTTCATTCTGTCTGTTGTCCTTTTCCCCAGATATCTATCTGTATGGCTGGTGCCCTCCATTTCTGTACTTTTCTGTTCAGCCATTCCTTCCTACAGGCTGTTTGTGCTGAGTGTACAGATGGAGATGACCTCTGTCTCATGTTTCCCAAACGTCTTGAATTACATTCTCCATAATAATACACTCCCAGACTGACTTCTTAAATGTAAGTCTTTGACTTTTCCGTAAGGGTAGATGTACAAATTGTTGCTCATGTTGTAAGAGTTTTGGCACTGGCAGAGCATGGCTGCTATTGGAGTTTTCTTTTGGAAATAACACTAAAGCCAAGATTTCATTTGAAGGTCATGATTAACCGTGGATTAACTTAAACTCAAGAAAGCCTTTTGGGATATTTGACTACTGCTAATAGGAGAGTACAGAATAGTAGAGGGCTTATCTGGGCTTATTGCATAAAAAAGAAAAAAAAAAAAACCATACCACAATTCAGTGCAGAACCTGTGCACATTTCTTTGTCAACAAATTCCATGGTACAGGTATTGGCATTTATGACTGCCACCATTGAGAGTCTAATACATATAATTAAATTGAGATTTACAGTAGATGATGGATTTGCTCTTTGTGTTCTTGTAGAATTCATCTGAAAATGAAGTTTGCCATTAAGGGTAATATGTAGTTTAGATGATCAAATATCTGTCTTGGCCTTCAAAACACCAGAGGCTCCTCACTTTCAGCCTGAATGCTCACTAGTACTGGCCAGCATACTAAGTGTGCATCCAGGGATTATCCCAACATCTGTTTGGGAAAGACAGATGTTGTCATTACAGACCTTCATCCGTGTGCTCCTCCGTAGTTAAGAAGAATAACATGCAGGCATTGCATTCATAAAAGCAAGTAGGAATAGACAGAAATTAAAATTTTTAAAAAAAAAAAAAAACAACTAGAAGCCTCCATAATATTTTGAATAAGATGTCTCCAGACTAGAGAAGGAAAGAAGGGGATCAAATGGGGAAACGGTGGGTGTGGCAGAGATGGGGAAAGTAAGGTATTATGAAGAGTCTTGA
Organism: Orientallactaga sibirica; assembly: GCA_036365145.1. Classification (NCBI taxonomy): domain Eukaryota; kingdom Metazoa; phylum Chordata; class Mammalia; order Rodentia; family Dipodidae; genus Orientallactaga; species Orientallactaga sibirica. The sequence goes on along the minus strand of JAEOAD010000018.1, from coordinate 18,994,916 downwards.
GCTACATAAAACGCATTTCGTATAGTTTGTCTTATGTGGGATTTTTATAACCACATAAAAAGCAATGCGCATGTTTCACTGCAAGCAGGAGGATGCTGTATAAAGAAGCTGGAGGAACAGCGTGCAACTCATAAAAGACATGCCATTTGAATTTACATTCGCAACCCATGGGGTAGTTGCAAGAAGGGGCAGGCTAAGACAATGCGTGCAAGTGGACAGTGGCACTTCCTTCCCGAAGGCAAAGGTCATTTGGCTGTAGTCAACCACCTCACCAAGGAGTGCAACTTTTCAGGACAATGAAGAGTAGCCATTAGTATTATGCTTCAACAAGCAGGACGAGCAAACTGGCCACAGGCTCACTGTTGATGGGGGAAGTCATGGGCTGCACCCTAGAAATAGTCTCAAGGTGGCAGGAGACATTGCCTTTTTCCTAGTCATACCTCCTTGGCTATGCCTTGAGAGAAACAGGTGGCCACATTTTTGGGCCACCTCCATTCCTTTCTTTAGACATGCCCTTGGTGAGATATGGGACTCTGTGATGCAGGAAAGGCTATAACCACCAATGGGTCACTGATGCAGAGGCATCAGCATGGAGGGCTCTGGGCCACCCTCTGGGATTTCGGCTCTCACCCCAAACCACTTCTATCTACTGATGACAGGACTGGTTGGGATATTTGTGCTCCAGTTTCACTGAGCAAGGCTGCCAGCAAGGTTCATCTTACCTAGATTTTTATCTAAGTGACAAAGAGAGGGGGAAGATGGACTTGGCACAGGATGGTTTGTTTGAGGCCTTGAACCTGCCTGCCTGCTGGTGGGTGAATATTCCAGACTCGGGTTTATATTCAGTCCTTAATCCTGCAGCTGCACCAAGGCAAAAATTCCCTCAGCACAGCTTCTGTCAAATCAACCCCTTCCCAGAGACCAGCAAAGGACAAGTTCCAGCATTTCCTTACAAAGACCTGCCTTCTCAGAAAGGCTGCTGTAAACATACTTGCTTCCTAAACACACACTAATTACACAGCATCCGATGGCGTTGTGGTGATTTTGAGAGAAATCTAAAAGCGACAGAACATCCAGACTGTTTTGTAAGTCTTTACAAGGCACACTTAGAACAGCACAAATGAACGCTTCTCTCCCATTAGGGAACTGGAGGCTGTCACATTACCCCCATTGACTCAGGAAATGTCCCTGGCGCAGCACCACGTGCAACAGATGCAAAGGGTCACTAGTGAAGGACAAAATATTTTGTGGAAATAACAGAACCACGCTATCTGCCTCGCCAGTTTTCCCCACTCTGCCCTTTGTGTGCTATCACCTTGTTTACATATTGTGATTTTCTTTTTATTTGCTGCAGCTTGTTTGTTGAATATGGTGGAGAAAAAGAGAAACAAATAAAAGAGAGGCAAGGTCCTTTTGTCTATTTCCCTAAGAATAATCAAGTACCACCCAGAGCCAGCTTCAGGTGTGCTTTGTCTGCCTTCCTAAAGAATTTCACTGGTTATCCCTCTTCCTTGCCCCTGAACTTGAATGATTTGCTCAGCTAATCAAGCTTAAATAACATGTAACAGCAAGGGGAAAAAAAATCCACTGAAAACCAGAAATGGCTGCAGCTGTTTCCTGAATCATAGGAAAATAGCAGAATTCATCTCCGTGGTACTGCTCTTTTGTTTAGGAAAACTTACTGATGAGAGTTTTAGGTTACACAAAATTAGACTCTCAAGATGGGTCCAGAGCAAAAGAGCAAACTTGCCTTTTATTATCAAGTGTCAAAAATTATTGCTTTTATGCCTCCCTGTTTTTATTTGCTTAGAATAGGGGAGAGGGAATGGTATATTCTAGAACCAAAAGAAGATGGAAATGTAGATATGAACACTTATATTCAAACACAGAGAGATAGGAAATTGTGGCTATTTGTGTCTTAAGTAAAAGGAGGATTTGTTGAGAAATTACTTGAGGTAGATATGGTTGAAAATGTCTAACAGTTGTACATGGAAATCTGCCATAGTATCTCCCACGCCCTCTGAGTTGTTCCTGTCATCTGTACTTGTAATATATTACACAGGGCTTGGTCCACTGATGTGACCAGATAACCTGGAAATCTGAGGAAACTCAGGAGCCCAAGGGAAGATGTGCAAGGATGCACAAGTTAGAAGTCCATGGGACATGGCAGGCCATTGAGAGGGAGGTGTGGGAGGACCTTGGTACCCTCATGGCAATCCTCATGAAGTAGGATGGGTGCTGGCTGTCTCAGGCTTGAGCGGTGGTTCATGGCATATTATTTGAATATGAATAAAAGGTGGAGACATAATGAGGTGTTATCATGCTACAAAGAGAACTCCTCAAAAGACCTTCCCACAGTCATGAACCCCACCATTTCAGCCAGGTGCCCCTCCCCACTCTCTTCAAACCCTAGCTCCAGCAGCTTCGTTTCCATAACTTTTTTTTTTTTTTTTTGTGGACCATGCTGTCTTTAAACTAATGCTTCTCCTGCCCCAGCCTCCAAAATGGTGGGATTAAAGATATACCCAGCTCATTTTCCTACTTTTTGCCCAGCTATTTTCCCCAGTCTGCTTATTGACACCATAACCATTCCTGAATGCCCAGTTATAATTCCATCTTCTTTGTGAATTTGATCTGGCTCTTGCAGAGAACAGGTAGAATTCCCCTTCAGAAGTCCTGCATCATACTTGATAGAAAAGAAAATGCATCCTTAGCAGGAGGACAATGGTTGGTTTGTTTATTCTGCCTTTGTTTTGTCTTTTCTTCTTAAAACAATAGCAAATTCTTAGGGCAAAGAGAATGTGTCATTTATTTTTCTTATATTTCTCAATTCTCCAAGGCCTATTCATATATCCCCACTAACTTCACAATTAGCATTCTGTTAACGGGCTGGGGATTGCATTAGTTTTTAAAATAAGCATTTACTATCCAGGCAAAGCACACTTGTGGGAGGCAATGATGATGCAGTAGAGGATCCAATGAAGCAATCAATTTCTACTCAGTGAATGCTACTTAGATGGACCACTGAAAGGTAAATCAAGTTCTCACAATGAAAAATGTCAAGGTTCACTGATCTCTGACTTTCTTTATATAGTGTCCATCCAGCATGATGTGTTCACTTTTCTCCTCATAAATAATTATTTCTTATATAACTTTATTTCAGTAAGTTGAAAGAAAGTTAAACCCAAAAACTTCATTTAGTCAAGGAGTTAATCAACTCGTTTAAATGTTTGGAGTATAATTAGCTTCATGAGATACTAATATGTAACCATAGATTACCCCAAGCACTACATGATAAGACATTAATGTATGGTCACAGACATTGTAGAGAGCTGCGAGGTGCCGCGCCTTAAAGATGGCACTGGCTTCCGCCTTCCGCCTTCCCGATGGCGAGTGCTCTCCTGGATAAACAAGTCCTTATTTGGCTTGGGCCAGGCTTGCTTCCGCATATGTGGACCTATCTGCATTCACCACGTGGCACACCAGGGTTGGCTGTTCAAAGGCTTCTTAAGCTTTGGGCGGGCTTGTCCCGGGAGTAGTGAAGCAGTCAGTCAGGGCAGTGAGTCAGTGAGTGAGTGAAGCAGGCAGTCAGTGAGTGAGTGAGTGAGTGAGTCTGAGAGTCAGGCAGTGAGTGAGTGAGTGAGTCAGTGAGTGAGTCTGTGAGTGAGTGGGGGAGTGAGTCGGGCAGTCAGTCAGAGTGAGTGAGTCAGTGAGTGAGTCAGTGAGTGAGTGAAGCAGGCAGTGAGTGAGTGAGTGAGTGAGTGAGTCAGTCAGTCAGTCAGTCAGTCAGTCAGAAGATTAAGGGGTCAGAAGATTGTTCAAGGTTCCTGAATAAACGGCTGAAAGAAGAGTCCGAGTGTTGCGTCTTCCTTGCTGGTCGAGGCGGACGCGACAAATGGTGGCCCATACGGGGAACTCAGAACTTGAAGGTCAGCTAGCTGGTAAGTTCCAGGTAAGTAAACAAAAAGGGTAAAGGCAAGTTCTCCGGTAGAGAGACGATAAGGTCCCATAGCAAAATGGGCAATACATCTTCCAGTATTAGGGTTAAAAGGCGCCACGATAAGGTTTCCTTAGAGGAAACGAGTGAGAAGATTTCTTAAGAATGATAGCCGCCATTAATGTATATTTGTTCGTGTGTCTTATTAGTGTATAAAAGTTGGTTAACCTCATGTGGTGTATTTGTGTTGTAGTGTGTCTAGTCATATTACATAGGGCAAACGCGAGAATGATTCAGAAGCAGTTAAAAAAAAAAATTTAGAGGAGGTGAGAGAAGAGCGAGAGTTCCTGAATAAACTGTTGAAAGAAGAGTCCGAAGAGGGACTCAGAACTTTCTGCAGTCAGGGCAGTTTGGTAAGTTCCCAGGTAAGGTGGGAATCATGACAAAAGCGGGAAAGTTCCCAGGTAAGGTGGGGAATCCCAGACAAAAGCGGGGAATTTTGCTCCTCTCGGTAGAAAAAGAGGGAGCAGGAAGAGTTCATGTGTAGCAACTGAAAGTAAAAGTTTTAAAAGAATTTTTGCAAGTGTAGCCATGGGAGCTTCTCACTGCACCCAATTTTTTTGCTCTGAATGAGCTGCTTGTTCAAAAAAACTTAAAGATAAGGGAGTACGCTGGAGAGGTTCCTGGAGGAATGTGATGCCATAGCCCCTTGGTTTCATGCGTGCTCTGGAAGTCTTACAATCCCTTCATGGGAAAATTTGGGCGAAGATCTTGATTTTGCAGCAGACCAAGGCACGCTTTAAGGGCGGGGTAAGATCGACCTGGAGGTTAGTGAGGAACTGCCTCGAGGAACAAAGGTTAGGCAAACAATGAAAAAGAGGCAAAAACAAAGAACAACTTATATCCAACACTTGAGCTAGAAGATTCAGAGTCTTTCTAAAGAAGAGCTGCAGGCTCTCATAAAACAAATGAAAAGATCAAAATTATGCTAAGTGCAGACAGTATTGAACTTTGAGGCTTGTCTTATGAGCTTTCTAAGGGGAAGGAAAGACTGCAGAGGACTTTGTTGGAACTGGGCTACTGGCATAAGGGATGGCTACGTTCTGCTATCCAGGCCCAGAAAGTTTGATCAAGGTTAAATTTGTAATGGACTGATGTGCTTGGCTAAAGATATCGGACTGAGATTTTAAGATTTTAAGTTGAAAAACCTCAAGCAAGTTAAAAGCAGAGGCACTGAGATGGTTTTAGGTTACTAGAGCTTCTATTGTCAATGCATTAGCAATCTTAAGGAAGGTGGAAGGAAGGTGTCCTGACTTGATTTACATTAAAACAATGGAGAGGATGCCTGAGGAAAGACTGTAAAAAATGCAAATTCTTGGAAAGAGCTGACTGGAGAAGGAACCTGCTTTTCAAGGCTATATTGAACTTGAACTGCAGAAGTTTGACATTTTATACAGTTTTAGGGACAAAATGTGGTGGTTTGATTCAGGTGTCCCCATAAACTTCAAGTGTTCTGAATGCTAGGTTCCCAGCTGATGGCAATTTGGGAATTAACACCTCCTGGAGGCAGAGTATTGTTGGGGCGGGCTTATGGGTATAATAACCAGTTTCCCCTTGCCAGTGTTTTGACCAATGCTAGCCTCAAGAGCCGCCGTGGCTCAGTTAACTCAAAATATATAAATTATACTAGGGCTGCAAATTTATCCAGATTTTTGTCTAGTTTTCTATTACAGAATTGGTCGCTTGAATTTGAAGATACCTTAAGAGAACTGAGACTGGCAGTAGTTAATGTGAATTCTGCCCGCATGGACCTCTCCTTTGCCTCTGGATTGTCATCTTGGCTGATCTCCGCTATGAATCATCTGAAGGAATGGGCGGGTTTGGGTGCTCTTTAGCAGGCCTTCTGTTACTGGTCTCTTTGGTTTGCTTGTGGTGTCTGTGTAAAATCAGGGTCACGCAATGACGGGATGCAGCTATGATCATTCAAGCCTTTACTGCCATAGAGGCTGCACAGTCCCCTAAGTCTGGCTGGCTACAATTAAAAGTTAATCTTCTTCCTGCTCAGGTTGCGAGGCTAAGCACTGCACTCTGGGTTAGCCCTAAAACTCCAGAGAAGAGCATGTTTGATTGCATGCGGGTTGATGCCCCAGATCCCGCCTCTGAGAAAAAGGCATCAGGGTTGCAAAAATACGCATCATCAGAGATCAGACCTCTACTCTTACCTGTGGCTTGTTTTAAAACATAAAAGGGGGAACTGTAGAGAGCTGCGAGGTGCAGAAAGATGGCACTGGCTTCCGCCTCCGCCTTCCCGATGGCGAGTACTCTCCTGGATAAACAAGTCCTTATTTGGCTTGGGCGTGATCTAGGCTTGCTTCAATGCATATGTGGACCTATCTGCATTCACCACGTGGCACACCAGGGTTGGCTGTTCAAAGGCTTCTTAAGCTTTGGGCGGGCTTGTCCCGGGAGTAGTGAAGCAGTCAGTCAGGGCAGTGAGTCAGTGAGTGAGTGAAGCAGGCAGTCAGTGAGTGAGTGAGTGAGTGAGTCTGAGAGTCAGGCAGTGAGTGAGTGAGTGAGTCAGTGAGTGAGTCTGTGAGTGAGTGGGGGAGTGAGTCGGGCAGTCAGTCAGAGTGAGTGAGTCAGTGAGTGAGTCAGTGAGTGAGTGAAGCAGGCAGTGAGTGAGTGAGTGAGTGAGTCAGTCAGTCAGTCAGTCAGTCAGTCAGTCAGAAGATTAAGGGGTCAGAAGATTGTTCAAGGTTCCTGAATAAACGGCTGAAAGAAGAGTCCGAGTGTTGCGTCTTCCTTGCTGGTCGAGGCGGACGCGACAAGACATGAGTTAAGTGTAAGTTTTAAATATCTCTGTTTGCTACACAATTCAAGGGTATTAGAAGACCAAAATATTACTTGCATGCCCCCATTTTTGCTATTAACACACTTTTTATGTGTTCCACTCATGTTTTTTGCCTTTTCTTTTTGCTTTCTGTTTTTCCCCATACCCTTTTCTAAATATTTCTCAGTGCATGAAACTTCTTAGGGCTCTTTATTATGAGCTACCATCATCTGCAAAAAGGCAGCCCCAATGAGAAACACTTGGAAGTAAAACGACAGTGCTGCTTTCAAGAGGTTGCATTTTATAGTCACATAGGAGAGTCACCTAGGAAGAAATGGTCCTTTAGTTGATGCCAGGTGGTTTCCACTCCAGCCAAGTTGCATTTAAAGTCATTGTTTCTTCTAGCATTGATGTAGATCACTCTGCATTCAGTTGAAACACTGCATCAGAAGTTGACTTCATCATACAGGTCATGCCCTTTCCAAAAGTAGGTTCTTGAAGTGCATTTACTGGGGTGAGATGTTTAGGCTTTGCTAGGCACATAAGGACAAAGAAGCTGGCAGACGGCCAATGCTAAGCTTCCAATTTTGGCAGGTTCTTGGTGTTTCACGTTGAATAAATATGCAGGCTGAAAAGTCAGTACAATTAAATAGATATTTGTTTTTCATCATGTTACCTTCTTCCTCCCTCTTTTCTTTTTGTTTAAATGATACTCCTCTGTTCATCCATCAGTTACATCTGTGAATGCTGTAGTTAACTCAGACATGGCCTCTGGCGTGTAATTCCAGATTTGCTTTTTCCTTGTATTATACTGTGACTTTCTTTCTTTCTTTCCTCCCTCCCTCCCTCCCTCCCTCCCTCCCTCCTTTCCTTCCTTCCTTCCTTCCTCTCTCTCTCTCTCTTTCTTTCTTTCTTTCTTTCTTTCTTTCTTTCTTTCTTTCTTTCTTTCTTTCTCTTTTTTCAATTTTTTTATTTACTTATGAGAGAGAGTGTATGTAAGAGAGTTTGTATGGACCAGGGCCTTTTGCTGCTGCAAATGAACTCCAGCCTTATGTGCCACTTTGTGCATCTGCCTTCAAGTGGATACTGGGGACTCAACCTCAGGTCAGCAGGCTTTGTAAGCAAGAGATTTTAACCACTGGGTTAACTCCCTAGCACACCTCTTCCTCTCTTTCCTAATCAAAATTCAAATTATAAATCCATGAAGTTCAATATATGCATAGTGCAACGCTAGCATCAGGCCCACTAGCTAGGGCACAAAGTTGTATATCTGTTTATAATGTACTTGGCCACTTACTGTAAAACAACTAAAACACATCAAATATGTCCGCTTCAGAGTCTAAAAGGTGATGTTTTAACTTAACCCTTCGTTGTCTTTTATGTTCTAATCATGTTTAAATATCATTTAGTAGAAACACTTGCTGTCATTAAGCTGCTTCCCTTGGCTTGATTATTACCTGAGAAACCTTCTTGCTTCCCTTCAGCACACAGTGAACTCGAGGCCATCACTGATGGAAGTGTGTGCCTTTATCTCTTCTCTCTGCTCTTGGAAGGAGTAAAGTGGGCAGGGAGACAATACTGGGAACTTACACTTACATTAGATAGAAGAAGAGGCATGCAGATCTTTGTATGTTATGCCAGACTTCTCAGCTTTTAATTGTGACACATCATAGGCATGAATACAACTCATCTTGAAGTAGGCATTGAAAATAATCTATGAAGGCCCAAATATATACACTTTAGCAGTAGCTCAACATTAGAGGAACAGGTGATAGATAAGTAGATGACAGGTAATGATAAATACTGACGTTTTCTCAATGGTAGGATTACACTTACTGAAAAGCAAAGAAATCAGTTATTTGTCTTCACTTGTCACTTCTTTGATAGATCTGGAAAATTTTTACCTTTTATTTAAACTATTTAAAATATATATTTTTTTATTTATTTAAGAGAGAGAGAGAGAGAGATGAAGATAGAAAGAGAAAGAGTGTGTGTGTGTGTGTGTGTGTGTGTGTGGTCTCTCTAGCCACTATAAATGAACTTCAGATGCTTGTGTTACCTTGTGCATCTGGCTTCATGTGGGTGCTGGGGAATCAAACCTAGGTTCTTTTGCTTTGCAGACAAGCGCCTTAACTGCTAAGTCATTTCTCCAGCACTGTTGTTCTTCTTGAGGTTTTCCTCTAGATCAGGCTGACCTGGAAATCACTCTGTAGTCTACGCTGGCCTTCAACTCATGGTGAGCCTTGTACCTCAGCCTCTGGATTGTTGGGATTAAAAGCATGCACTGCCAAATCCAGATCTGGGAAATTTTTATGAGTCAACTTTAATTCATTGTAAGTAATTATTATTTAAGTTCACTGTAAAAATAAGACTAAACAGTAAAGAAAATTCAAAGACCATTTTTGCCTTGCCAAAAACTTTTTCTAACTGTAGCATAAGGAAAGTTAATCTATTTTAAAATCCAATATAATAAATAACTATAATTTATTTACTCAAGGTCTTTTTAAAAATTTGTTGGAATGTGCTAGTATGATTTTATAGCCTTAGTCACAGTGGTAGCAAGTGGTATGATATGCAATTACTTATGTGAAGTGCAAGCAATATCTATACATTATACCTTAAAACATATTTCAATTTATATTTGTAGTAATTGGAAGCTCTCAAAGCCTAGATGGCGCTAAGGGAGGTGCTTCTTCTAAGTGATCTTTCAATCCTGGCAATAGCAGCTTTTCCTAAGTGCCTATTACAAGGCTGGTGGTAATATATTATCACATTAAGGTTTACAGCATCCTGTGAGGTTAAGGGAGTTCCCTGCTCCTTTTATGGAAGCTGCTGCATGCACCAAGAAAGCAGGCCTGTGGGTGAACTTCCCAGTCCGCAACATTGGTTTGAATTATTTTCCCATACTTCCTGCTGTCTCTGCCATTTGGTATAATGCTTTAATGGAAGATAGATTATAGATAGATGGATGGATGGATAGATAGATAGATACATACATACATACACATACATACATACATACATACATACATACATACATAGAAGCAGATATCAGAAACAATAATGCAAACATGTACCATGTCAGACAGGGTGCTCTTGCGTTTAGACCAAGTTTCTAATGCAGCTTGAAATAGTGTTACCTGAGAATGTTCATAAGTGTTCAAAGTGGTTGGCTATTATGGCTGTTAAACACACACACACACACACATTTGAGACTAATAAGATTACTGGCCAACAAGATCCTAACTTTGTGTGTTCTTCTATTCTAAGATCTCTAGGGAAATGTAGTGAACTCTTTTGCAGCCCCAAATTTTAAAATACCCTGATTTATACTTTATGGATGCAATGTGATCATTACACCCATTTATCTTTTTAATTTGTTTTCTTAGGAAAACTTTTATATTCCATTGATTGACTAGAAAGAGAATGTTTTACAGCAAAAGGAAATATTTAGGCTTCTTAAGCATGAAAGAGTATTTACTGAACATAGAAGAACAATGTTCTACAGCTTGCAAAAGGACAATATAACGTTAGTTTACCTCTCCAAAGCACATTAAATTTGTGAAATAAATAACTCTCACTGAAATACTATGATTAGTAATGAAATAAGAGTTGCCATAAGTTTTAGGCAACTTTAAGAAATCTTGTTAAAATGTGTCATAATATAAAACACCAGTCAGTATTAAAGATGTTTGGAAAAGTTTCAGAGGTTGTGACATCAAGTCTACTGGGTATAAAGTTACCATTTCTAAGCTGTATGATTTCTCAGCTGTATGATTTTTTTTTTTTATTTTTTGAGGTAGGGTCTCACTCTAGCCCAAGCTGAGCTGGAATTCACCCTGTCTTCTCAGGGTAGTCTCAAAACTCATGGCTATCCTCCTACCTCTGCCTCCTGAGTGCTGGGATTAAAGGCGTGTGCCACCATGCCTGGCTAAGCTGTATGATTTTAGAAAAGCACTTAAGTTCTCTGTTCCTTACCTGTAACCATGTGGAGCAGGATTCATGGGCTGTACTGTATATGTGGTGTGAGAGTTGCTGTTTGCTATGCTGTTCTGATCTAAACGAAGCATGAGTCCATGTCAGACAGCTGCTGTCAGTTAATTCTCAGCAAGTGCAATTAGCTGTTCATTTCCTTTGAATACATAACTCCATTCATATGTACTTGTTATAAGCAGTGTGATGGTTAAGTTTGTGTCAACTTGATTTGTTTAGGAATCCACAGACATTCCTCATAAGTGTGTCTCTGAGGCTGCCTCGAGGAAGGATTAACTAAAGGAAAAATCCTTCCCCCAGGGGTAAGCCCTTCCCCCAGAGTGGGAGGCCCCTCTTGGGGGAGGGGGCTGGTTGATAAAAAGAAGCTCTGGGAAGAAAAGCTCTCTCTCTCCTACCTGGCTGCTGCTGCTGCTCGCTCCTTGCCACTGGGTGCTTGCTGCTTGGTGCTTCCCGCTTGGTACTTGCTGATTGGTGTTGTTGCTTTCCAGTCTGGACTGAAGACCAGGGTGGACTGAAGAGCAGCGTCTCTCCAGGAAGCCTCCAGGCCTTCAGTGCCGGATTGGGACTGCCGAGGCCTCCAGCCTCGTGGACTGAGCAGCTACCGGGTTGCTTGACTCTCCGACCTGCAACCTGCTATTGCTGGACTGTGTAGTCTAATCCAATAAATTCCCTTATACAATTCATTCTATCCATTCTGTTTCTCTAGAGAACCCTGACTAATACAAGCAGGAAGATTGGAATAGGGTCTACTAACATTTCTTGATTTTATACTAGGTCACAATCTCACACACACACACACACACACACACACACACACACACACACATATTGGATATAATGTGATCATTAGAAACAATTATCTTTTTAATTTATTTTCTTAGGAAAACTTTTATATTCCATTGATTTTCTTGAAGGATAATGTTTAACAGAGAAATGAAACATTTAGGCTTCCTAGGCATCATATATATATATACACACATATATCACAAACACACACACCACACACAAAAACATATATATATATTCTATCCTGATCCTCCTGCCTCTGCCTCCTGAATGCTGACATTATGAGCCTTTACTACTGTACCTTCCATACACATTTTTACTTAAAACCAATGAAAGCACTATAGAATAGGCCTAATGAAGCTCAGACTCATGGCCTAATATCCATAAAGGAGTAGGGTTGGCTTTAATATTATCCCTGTATGAGTACAACCTATGCACACCTGTCAGAGAGACACAGAACTAGCTACACAAATAAGTTCATGATATATAATCTATTATGATGAAAATAATTGTAGGTGATTTAAATGGCTGACATAAAAGTATCAGTTTAATTAAATATGATAAGTGAACATAATAAAAGGGATGAAGTTATTAAAATTATAATTTCATACAGATGCTCCTAAACTTAAAATGGAATTACATCTTCATAAATCCATCACACATTGAAAATATTATAAGTCAAAGACACATTGCCTCCTGACCTTCTGAAATCATAGCTTAGCAACATGGCATATTGTAGAATAGTGGTGATCACCCTCCTGACCTCCAGGTTACTAGGGTGTGGGGGCTGACTCTGCTTCCCAGAGCAGAGCATACCTTACTTAATGTTGGTAGCATCAAAGAAAGAAAGAAAGAAAGAAAGAAAGAAAGAAAGAAAGAAAGAAAGAAAGAGAAAAAGAAAGAAAGAATGAAAGAAAGAAAGAGAAAAAAAGAACAAAAGAAAAAAGAAAAAAAACTATAATGCATTTCTTCTATGACACTGTAAAACTGAAAGACTACAATGCAAAATCATTTAAGTTGAGGAAAAATTTCACAATAATTATCAAAGCTTGTTAAAATAGTTTATTTATTTATTTGACACAGAGAGAAAGAGGGTGCACCAGGGCCTTTAGCCACTACAAATCAATCCCAGATGCATGTACCACCTTTTGCATCTGGCTTATGTAGGTACTGGGGAATCAAACCTGAGTCCTTAGGCTTCTTAGGCAAGTGCCTTAACCACTAAACTATCTGTCCAGCCCATCAAAGCTTTCTTTAAAGAACATAATGAAATAAGGTAAAAGTAATTGCTAACGTTAACATAAATATGTGGATATAGATGCTGTGGGCTTACATAAAATATATGATCTGTTATTATTATCTGGGTGCAGTTTAGGCTACTTATTACATAAGATTTATGAAGACAAATTTAGAAATGATTTATTACTTTGTTTGTTAGAAAAATCATTCATTTCATTATAAAGTTATTTCAAAGCCCAGTGTGGTGGCACATGCCTTTAATCCAAGCACTCAGGAAGCTGGGATAGGAAGATCACTGTAAGTTCAAGGCCAGCCTGAGTCTACAGAGTGAAATTTAGGTTAGCCTGGAGTAGAGAGACCCTACCTCTAAAGCCTCCCCACACACAAAAAGAACAGTATTTTGAAACAGCAACTACTATGTGTTAGTGGCAGAAGTCAGCTCTGTATATGTACTGATAATGAGATAGAATTGTGTTCCTGGCCCATCTTGAAGTCTATAAAAGCCATTTTTAGTTTAAAATATATATGTGCTATACAGGGGATAAAATGGATCATTGAAATATAAAAGATTTATGAGAAAAGGGAACAAGATCAGGCAGGAGGGACCAGTGAGTATTGTGGAGGCATGGATATGATAAAACTATGGTAAGATGCTGGGCAGACAGTTCATCTGATAAAGAGCTTACCATGTATATAAGGGAGCCAGTGATTGATCTCATGCATGTGTATACATACATGTAAGAGCAGTCCCACACATATGGGTATGTGCACATACATGGACACATATGCAAACATATATGCACACACACCAAAAAGTATGCTATGTAAGCATTCATAAACATGTCATAATGAACCCCAGCAAATGAAGACCCAACAAAAATATGCTATCACTGTAAAGAAATGATCAGAATGGACACATTCTTAATTATTTTAAATTATCTGAACCATTAACAAATTCAAGGTCTAAATGTAAGAATTGAATGTATCTGTAAGTTTAAAGGAAAAAAATTGGGGAAGGGGAATAATGCACCATAAATCAATAAGATAAAAATAAGAAAGTAAATAGAAAAATACATCAAAATAAAATTTTTTAATGTATAAATAAAACAAAATCTATGGATTGGGTTACTGAGCTAAGTGATACAGTAAAAATAAAATGACTAAAATTACTTCTCAACAATAGCCATAGTTCTATGTATGCTATTTAGAACAAAAGGGAATTTATGCAATACAACTGTAAGTTAATGATGTAAAAATATAAACTCAAATCTAAGCATAGAAGACTGTATAACTATGTTTATGGAAGGTAAATAATTTTAAGCTCACAAGTTTGTCTAGAAATGAGAATAATCTATTCACAACATTAACATGTTCCCTAAATAAAAGGCATGATATCTAAATTTATAATATTGTACATTAAAATTAACACAATATTTTAAATAGTGGCAGTATGGATGAAAATTAATGTTTAATAAATTTTTTAAAGTTAGAATAATTTAAAGTATAATGTTTGCTCAATGACAATCAAGATGAAAAAAAGAAATCAGTCCAAACCTGACTAGTTTAGAATTTTTTAAATATGCTTTAAAATATATTTTATAAAGATTAAATTAAAAAAGAATTAGTGATAGAAATAAAAAACAAAACTACTTAGGACAAGCAACAATGAATTTACTGAGCACCAAATTCTATGGGAAGCATCCCAATCCCACCAAATCAGTAATATGAACTTTTAAATAGACTAGCAAAAACTTATTCCAGTCAGGATGGCCAATTATTAAAATATCAAATGACAATAAATGTTGGTCAGGACATGGGGAAAGAGGAACCCTCATTCACTGCTGGTAGGAATACAAATTTGTACAACCACTATGGAAATTAATATGGAGACTCCTGAAAAAAAAAAAAAAGATGAAAATAGAGCTACTGACTCAGCTGTTCCTCAACTGGACAGGACATCAATCTTAAAGTCTCCACTCTTCAGTGCTGAGAAATTTGCTCAATCATGTGTGGGTCCTCACTGTTTCTGGGGATCGTTGGCCACCGACTTCCCTGGTGCAGGAGGAGTTGGGGGGAAGCAGGGTCCTGGAATGGGTTAGTGCGACCGGCAGTGAACCACCTGGGAGACAGTCTGATGGATAGCGGGCTCTCATTTATTAAAAATGGGAGTGAGTGTATAAACACTTGGGAAAGGTTGAGAAGGCACACACAGGCTATAAGATAATTGGATACATAGGTTAATGGGTTGCTATCTAATGGGCTGGTGTTGGAAGGCAAAATTTGCAAGGGAGAAGCTGCAAGGGAGATAACAGAAGTGGCAGGAAAAGCTACGTGACTTCAGCCACATACTAGATGGCTACAGCTGCAGGGAGACTGTTTACAAGGGTCTCTTGGGCAGCTGGTCACAATGTCAGCTTGGAGTGGGGGGGGCAAAGCCTGACTATGGAATGGTTAGGTGCTTTTGGGATAAGCCGGGAGGGTCCGCTGGTTCTGCCCACTCTGGTCTAAGATAGGGCACACTACAACCTTGAAAGCAGGAAGGGCCAGTTCCATTGCCAGAGTGGGTTCCCTACGATAAGGCCAGCTGCAACCCTCATAGCCACGTCCAGCAGCCCTGGCCAGCTTCCTTACAGTCCTAGCCTGTGTTTAGCAATGGCCAACAATCATGTTTATAGCTCAATTCACAATGGATAAGAACTAGAATCATTTGACATCATTTGACAAATTGATAAAGAAGATGTGGTACATATACACAATGGAATTTTACTCAGCAGTATGGAAGAATGATACAATATAATGTATAGAAAAATGGACTGACTTGGAACAGATCATACTAAGTGAACTCACACAAGCACAGAAAGACAAATGTTGCATGTTTTCCTCATATGTGGTTCCTAACCTGGAACAGCTTGAGTTGCAAGCATGATTGACGGGCAACTCTTAACTATAGACAGATAAGAGGGATAGAAGGAGCCGGGCGTGGTGGCACACACCTTTAATCCCAGCACTCGGGAGGCAGAGGTAGGAGGATTGCCGAGAGTTTGAGGCCACCCTGAGACTACATAGAGAATTCCAGGTCAGCCTGAGATAGAGTGAGACCCTACTTCGGAAAAGCAAAAAAAGAAAAAAAAAAAAAGGGGGTTTAGGGAAGGTGAATAGGAGGGGGGAAATACACACAAAACTAAATCCAAAAATAATTCGGTACTGTAGAAATATTCTTCCTGGATGGGGGACTGTCTGGTAAGTAGGGCCCTGGAGAGGGTGGGATGAAGCCTAACCCTAAAATATTTGGCTCTCATTTATAACTCCCAGTCCCCGAAATTGGATACAACCCACATTAAGCTGTTGATTAGAGAGATCTATGAGATCCCACAAGTAAGACAGGCTGAAGACACCACATGCTGCCAATGCAGAACATTGAGAGATCTGGCTGGAATCAGTTCCAGATGGTTAGCCCATATAGTGTTGGAAAGTGTTACACAAGCTGCTGGGGGAAAATGGCCAACAGCATTGTGAGCAAGCAGGGGACATTACTATACAAAACAACCAGCCTACCAATATGTATACATGTTTGCAATGGTGGCACCCAGCCTAGGAGGGTAGCCAATGGTTCTCTGATTGACTAAGAGATCTCTCAGTGGAAAGGAACCCATACTTGGAGCTGGGAACTAAGTCAGAATCCTATAGAGACCAAAATTATGGACTCCAATGAGAAGCTCTCACTAGTCTTTGGCCCAAAGATAGATACATCCATCAAAATCTCTCTAAATTAACAATGCTTATCTCCTTTAACCTATCCTGATCTCACTCTTCACTGGAGGATCCAGTTTTCTTTTTCAGGAGGTAGTGAGAAATGAGGACAACCAAACACTATCAGCAAGATAAGTAAAGACAGCTTACGCCCTGGAAGGAGATGAATCACCCCTCACACATCAGCGAAGCCCCAGGGGAAACCACAAAGAAACTGGCAAGGTGAGCATCAGGGTGATGGAGAAAGACACTGAGGATACTCAATATATATCCAAGCAGAAATCCAGAAGCTTCTGAGAGCTCAACATTAAAGTAGACTTAAAATACACCCACCATGGCTCCAGAACTTTTGCAGAAGAACAGAAAGATTGTAAGAGCCACAGGATGGGAGAGAATATCCAGAGGCCATAACCTCCCCCTGCATGATGACTGACTGCTGCTCTCACAACTCCTAACCCACAACCCCACAGAGAATATTAGCAATCCCACTGAAAAGGGTCCTCAGTGGAATGGGGGCAGGGAGGAGGGAAATGGTGCTACTAATCCATGATGTGTCTATATCATGTTTCTACTTAATAAAATGTCCTGAGTTTTTATAGGAGGAAAAGAATAAACTTGACCACAATAAAAAATAATACATTTGAATATAAACAATTAAAGAGGAAAATAATTATTAAAGAATTTTATTAAGGGCAGGGGAGGGAAAAAACTCAAGATATTTTCAATAAGACATATGTAAAATTACTTTTTTGAATAAGGGCACGTCTAGAAGATGTAGACTGTTACAAAAATTTTCAAATGGAACTCCTTCCAGTGAGGCCAAGGAGGTCCCATTTGCCTCCAAAACATTAAGGCTATAGAAAATAGATAGTAAGACCCTATTGCTGAAGACATCAATGAGAGGCAAAGACACTGAGAAAGCAAGCTGGTGCTGAGCAGAAAACCTTCTCCCTGTAAAGCCAACTGAAAGCTGGAAAAAGCTTATTAAGACAGAAGCCATCAACAGTGAAAATAGTGGATGCTGAATATTCAAGCTTGGCCAGACAGGCCCAATGACTGAACGGGTGCAATAGTGGCGTGTCTACTCTTGGGGTAACCAAGTGCTCCATAATTGGACTGAAGGCCCTCTCTACGGGAGGGAATACATACCCGCAAAAGTCTATGGTAGGTGAGGTCATGAGCCTTGGGGGTATAAGCCTGCTCATGTCTGACTAAATGTATATATTATTCCCACCAAGCTGCCCTGGGGACACTACACTAAATGTTCATGTCCACATATTAACGCTATTCTCACTTCTGGCTAGAGAAGCTTCTCTTTTCAGATGGTGATGACCACTGGGATGACACAAAAGGCAACATAGTGCTGAGAAGAAGGGATGGAGGAGTGCCTAGCACTGAAACACCTCTGTCACATCCTCCAGTGGCTCAGGGACCATTGCAAGAGAGGGGCATAGAATGGAAGAAAAAGAAGGATATGACCTCTTACTATGCAGCTGCCCAGACAGAAATTGGCCTCGATATCCATGATCTTGCAGTGCCTAGCAATACCTTTGCAAGACCCTCAAAATAGAAGAGAAAGATGATGTCATCAAATTAGGAGAGAGACTAATGGAGACCGGGAGAAAGGGAGGATATGATGGAGACCGGATAAAGTGGAATGGGGAGGGGAGGGAAATATCAGGTGGGGTTTTTTTGGTATGTAAGATTAAAAGTCAATAAAAATTAAAAAAAAAAAAAGAATTTTATTGGCCACGTGTGGTGGCACATAAAAGAGGTTCTGTGAGTTCAAGGCCACCCTGAGGCTGAATTCCAGGTCAGCCTGGGCTAGAGTGAAACTCTACCTCGAACAAACCAAAAGAAAAAAGAAAAAAAAGAATTTTATCACATAAGCATATGTTCATTATAAAAGATCAATAAAATTCTAAGAAGAAATCTGGCCGGAGTGCATACAAAAACTAGAGCATTGGATAATATATAGGAAAACACACACACACACACACACACAAAGACACACATCATTTATCTCCTGTTGCATCTTATACCTAAATGACATTATAAACTAAAACCTGAGAAACAGATGACTAAAACTGCTTTTATTCTTGTAACTGCTAAGGAATGAAGTCAACAGATATCAGACATCATATTATAATAAAACAATGTTTAAATGTTTCCATATGTGTATTCTATCAAAGATTCAAGGAGCAAATAATTCCAATCTTATACCAGGTATTTCAGAAATAAAATAACAGAGGAAAACATCCAACTCTTTTTATAAGCCTAGTGAAACCCGATATGAAATCTAGAGAAAGCATTACAAGAGAAAATTACAGGCCACACTTACTTATGAATATAAATGGAAGAAACCAAACAATATGTTCACAACCTTAAAGCCAGATAGATAGATAAAAGACATTACATCATGACCACTCTGCTTGGGAGAA
This sequence comes from Orientallactaga sibirica, assembly GCA_036365145.1. Classification (NCBI taxonomy): domain Eukaryota; kingdom Metazoa; phylum Chordata; class Mammalia; order Rodentia; family Dipodidae; genus Orientallactaga; species Orientallactaga sibirica. The sequence goes on along the minus strand of JAEOAD010000018.1, from coordinate 18,975,940 downwards.
TGTAAATTGGATTCAACATGAGAAAACTTACACTGTGAGTCCATATTGGTAGATAGAAGAAAATCACATAATTATTTCAATGGAAGCATAAAAAGTTTATGATGGAATTCAACAACCATTTGTTATATATAAAAAGAAATCCTAGCAAACAAGACATAAAAATAAATATCTTCAACTTGAAAAATGGAATAAAAGCATATTCAAACAGGTTATTGGAATAAGTAATAGAATATTAACATCAATATATAAAATTCAATTTTCTAGGTATCAGTGCAAGTTCCTAGATATAATATTAATGCACAGATTTTTATTAATGTACAACCTAAAGTTAATGCATACAATCTGATCATGTTTGTTCATTACAGCTTCAAGTTCACAAGACGCACATCACACCTACAAGCAAAATACATGCATATATACATGTATTATACATATATATATAATTTAAAATAGGAAAATATAGAAGTTAACCAAAAATGGAAAATTAAATAAAAATTAATGAAGTTAAATGCCATATTGATCACTTAAAGTTTGTGATACTTTTTGGGTGTTAATGTTCGTCTGTGTGAGTGAAGGCACACACATGTGTGACATGCAAGTCCTACCTTTTTTGAGATGAGGTCTTTTGCTTGCTGCTATGAATGTCAGGCTCACTGGCTTTCACACTTTGAGTGATTCTTCTGTCTCCATCTCCCATCCAACTATAGAAGCACTAGGATTATAGAGGCTCATGTTATGGTATCCAGACTCTTGGGATCCAATCTTAGGGTCTCATGCTTACATAGTAAGCACTTTACCAACTGTGCCAGCCATCTCCCTGATGGCATGCACTGTCTTGAAGAATGACTTCTTCACAAAAAGTCTAGGGATTAAATGCAATTCTATACATATGTAACATTTTTTTTGACAAGTTGATTTTATAATATAAAGCTTTGTCTGCAGGGCCTCAGATTCCAAGCAATGTTGAAAAAGAGACAAAGATGGATTGGTATCCTTCACAATATAACCATTTACTATCAATATGTAAGAAGGAAGACAGCATTTTCCACACATAGCATGGAGAGAGAGGCCTGAAATACTCAAGAATATTTCAACACCTGACACATGACACATATCCACTGGCGATCACTAATGGAGGATGGCCTAAATGTTGACATGGGATATGTTACTTAAATGAGGAAAAAATAGTTACCTAATGCCATATACGATGTGCAGTTCTAAATCAAGTATTGCCTGTACAAATCCAAATTTTCACACAAGATTAAAAGCTCAAAATGGGCTGGAGAGATGGCTTAGTAGTTAAAGTGCTTGCCTGTGAAGCCTCAGGACCCAAATTTCATTCCCTAGTAACCACAGAAGCCAGATGCAAATGATGGCATATGCATATGCATCTGAATTTTGTTTGCAGTGGCTGGAGGCCCTAGTGTGTCCAAGTCTCATTCTCTCTCTCACTCTCTCATAAATAAATAAAATATTTTTAAAAGCTAAAATTATAATAGAAACATTTATATTAAAAATAAGAACTACTACTAAAAATATAAGACATCAAGACTGAAAGTGAAGGCACAAACTTGCCAACAGTGTTTGTAATACATAAAACCAGAAAAAGATTAAAATATTTTAGATTAGAATATTTAAATTGTTTTAAATAAGGAAAAGACAATTCATTGTTAAAAATAGGCTAAACCTGAACAAACATTTCAGAACAGGGAAAATGCAAAACAACCTCAAATCATATGAAAGTACTCTCAACTTTTTCAATTATCAGAGAAAAGCTAATTAAAATCATCAGTTTTTATTTATTAGATTGTAAAGCTTATGACATCTGAAAATTCCAAGTACTCTTCTACAAATGGAGCAATCAATGGTGAAGGTCCAGAGTGAAACAGCCATTCTGTAAAACTAGCAATTCACTCAGCAATATTATAGCCTTGCAAAAGTCTTCTATATGATAATCAAGAAAGAAAGGAAAAAAGTTTCTGTTATAGCATTGCATTTTATATTAAGATCTGTTCATTAGTAGTGGCATGTAAATTTGGGGTTATCAATTCAGTGTAATACTATATATAACAGTCAAGATCAATAAACTAATTTTACATACAACAGCATGGAGGACTGTGCAGCTAGCATGTGAAAGATGTAAGTCTTATTAACTGGTAGAATATGGAATCATATGGGTATAGAGCTTAATGCTCTAAAACCAGCTACAATAAAATACATAGCTTACATGTTAGGGCTTTGTACATAGAAATGTAAATCAAAGGGTTGGAGAGATTCCTTAGTGGTTAAGGCACTTGCCTGTAAAGCCTAAGAACCCAGGTTTGATTCTCTAGTACCCACATAAGCCAGATGCACAAGGTAGTGCATATGTTTGGAGTTCATTTGCCATGGCCAGAGGCCCTGGGGTGCCCACATTCTCTCTCTCTCTCTCTCTCTCTCTCTCTCTCTCTCTCTCTCTCTTAGCCCCTAATTTTCTGAACTTTTGCTCATTGAAATTGTTTGCTATTGTCTTCCTCCCTGAATCCTAGAAGATGGTTCAGTAGAAAGTAACAGAAAAGAACACTTCCTTCATTATCATGGTAGTCACCACACATCTCTCTGGAAGGCCAAGACATCTGTGGGAAAAGGACAGAGGACAATGGGCAGACCCTTGCATTGAGCATCTGTTGTCCACCAGGTGTCCACATCATCTTTACATCTGTCTCAGCTAATAAGCATCTCACCTTCTGAGATGCTAATATTCCCACTTTTTCTTCTCCCTCTGAAAATAACAACAATGAAGAAGAGAACTAAGGGCATTTTCAGGCTTCTCAAGCCCTTACTCTCTCACTACCACTTCTCCATAGATGTAACACCCATTTCAGACCCCCATGAACATGAAGTACTTGAAATACTAGCTGTCATCTCAGGTCTTCTGCTTTTAATTCTTCACACAGAATGATTCTTGGCGTCTGCTCACTAAATGTTCAATTAGTGATTCATTATTGGTGGGTGTTTTAATACTGAGATGTGGGTGCAAATATTCATCATGATTTTCAGTGTCCAGAAAAGAAGAATACAAATCACTTGAATCAGTGTTGTCACATTGTCATAAAGAAAACTGAAGACTGACATGCCATGTTCCTAATAATATATCCACAGAAGAAAATGGAAAACTCATCTCCTGTTCTCTTTTTCTCTGGTTTTCTCATTCAGACACTTCCTCCTATAGATTAGATACCTTTTCCTCCCAGGTTTGATAAGGTCCAGTTTAAAAGTTTAATATAGCTCCATTAGCCCAATCATTCTCTGACTTAGGTGTTTCCTTAGTGAGTAGAGCTGAGGACATTTTAATTAATTTATTATGTCCCTTCAATTAGGGGACCCAATTAATAATTGAAATGGGTTTTTAATTGGTTTATGTCCTCTAGGGTTTCATATTAATAACGTAAATAAACTAACAGGTTTGCATAGAATTAGGATTCATCTATATGCATATCTGTTGCCTCCCAATACATTATCTATCTTTAACCTCCAAAATTGAACACACCTATTTTAAAGACATTTTGGTGTACTTGATTTTTGCTGTTGTTTTTCTACTTTGAGGCAAGGTCATAGTATTTTCTTATAAAATGTTGATGTCAAATGTACTTTTATCATTAAACTAACTGTACCCAGTTTTCCGGGCTTACAATGACAAAATCCTTGTGATTCTTTTTTTTTTTTTAATCTAGTCCTCTAATTAATCACAGATTCTTGCAACTTCTTAGACACTCCTTGTTTTTAGACAACAAAATTAAAAACCAGAGTTTCCATGGCATATCTAAGCTCATACAGCAAGCTAGCAGGAAGGGCAGTCGTCTCTGTTTCAACTTTTATAGATTATTCTGTCACATGATACTCCCCTTTGATATATCATTATTCAGACATATTTCACACTTAGAATAGTCTTTTATTTTATGAGAAAACACAAATAACTTATCTTGTGGAAAAAAAAAGTCAAATTTTATTCCATTATGCTCAGCAATAGGTACAATATCAAGATCAACAGTCTTAATGACATGTGAGGTGGAATAAAGTAACCAAAGTCTTAGAGGGTCTTCTTCTGTCTTAGCACTAAGTCCATGCACCCTTCACAGGGGCTGCTCTAAACTGAACTTTTCTACCTAATATTTCCCTTACCACATTCTTTTCAGCAGCTATCAGTCTCCTTTCCTATGAATCTGTCTGGCTTTTTTTTTTTTTTCCCTCCCAGGTCTTTGGCACTAAATGTTTTCCTCAGTGGTTAACACAGAGAATTCCTCATAGAACCATCTGAGAAAATGTGAGGAATTGTCACTATTCTCTTTCCGCCACCTGTAGGGATCCAGGTGATGCTGGTGTGTGCTAAAGTGTGAGGATTTCTTCTTTCCTTACCTAGATGGAGTCCTAATCCAATTTCACATGTGCTTCCAAACCCCAGCTTTTCATAAATAGCTAAATGAAGCCCTTTATAACATTTGTCTCTACACCAAACTCTTTCTCTTGCAAAGACTTTAAGAGACAGCTGGATGTGGTGGTGCATGCCTTTAATCCCAGCACTCAGGAGTCTTAGGTAGGATCATTTTGAGTTTGAGGCCACCTGGAGACTACATAGTGATTTCCAGGTCAGCCCAGGCTAGAGCGAGACCCTACCTCAGAAAACAAACATACAAACAAACAAAAAAGCTTTAAAAGAATCAGGTTCTGAACATGAAGAGTGTGTTCCCAAAGGTCAGATGTTTCCATCCTTTCTTCTTAAGTGTCCTACATAATACTTCTCATTTGCCAACACATAGATGGGTGTATACTGAGTTACTGGAGTCAATAGCCATGGTGTGGGCAATATTGTTTTGCTAATATAGTGGATCCATGCTGAGTTGTCTTATAGCATCTTTTCCACACTCTAAGTTTGAGAGTTTCTTATATTGTAATTTTTTTTTTTATCATATAGTGACTTCATCCTCAAAGTAAAAAGGGCTAGGCTCATTTGGCTTCCCCTAGCTTTCAGTCATATAACCTGGGTTCTATCAAGCAGAAGCCTCAAATGACATAGAAAGTAAGGGATAAAGAATACCTTTCTCTCTGGTGCTGGTAGCAAGGAATTTAAAATCTTCAGGAAGGGCAAGTCCTAAGTGGAGGTAAATGGCATCTGACCTGCAGTTCTGGAGGGGGATCAAGCCTCCTTTTCTCTTTAGACCAATTTTAAAAGATTAATTATATGGGTCTCTAGCCAGCCCAGTGAATTTATAACTACTCAATGTATTTTCTATAAACTCTTTTTATTAATAATCCAGATTCAGCTTTGGTAGCTTATGATATTGAGCTTTGACTGATACAGTAATAATAATTCCTGCTATATTTTATTGAATAGTTGATAAGTCCATTAAACAGCCTCAGTTTTAAAATATAACTAAAAAGACATAATGTAACTAGTGTAAAAAGACAGTTAATGTATTATTGACTATTTTCTGGGAAAAAGATTATAAAATAAGTCTGATTTGTTTACTTTCTGTCCAGGTTTCTACATAATAAAACCTGACACACTCATTGTTCCAGAAGAGCAATGGGGGGTAAGGGCTGGCACATTCTTTCCTGTTCTAAATGACATCATCATTCCTCAATGGGACAAAGGTGATCATTAGCCCATGAGGCGCCACTTGTTCCTGGGTGTCTCTGTACATTTCTCTTTGTCAGCGCACATTCCTAATCTTCATGGTCAAGGTTCTCTGCTCTTGGAACATCTTTGGTAGATAATGGAAACATTCACATACCACAATTGAGACAGCATGACTAGGAAGAGCCATGGAAAAGTACTGAACTATATTCAATCAGTCAAAGTGGTTATTTGTTTAGTGTGGATCTCATTCCATGGTCACAGGTGCCTGTGGTGGGCACAGAAAGGAGTTTCACCCTCAATGTACAGAGAAGCTCAGAACCGTGAAATCAAGGTCATGTTTATGTGGCTCAGAAGTAGGATTTACCTTCATGTTGATCTGATTCAATGCCCTTTATTTTGCTTCTGAAAATGCTGGCTTGTAAGGAAGGAACCTCACTGAATACTCATCTCTTTCCTCCCTAGATTGGATTGCATAAATTGTCCTTTAAGCACTAAAAAGGCTTCTGCACTAATGCCCATAACACTTTACCACATGCCTTTGTTTACATGTTTCTTTTCCCCTTAGCTGTTCTGTAAGATCCCAGGTGCTCAGACTGTACTTAATTTACCTCTGTTTTCCATGTTCCTAGCAGAGTGTGTGGATTATAGTAGCTGCTTGATAAATATTTATTACATGAATGGATGGGCAAATAAAAGCAGAAGGAAAAAATTGTATAGGTAACCATGAAATATTCACTTGCCTTCCCCAACAACACATAGCCTAGGGGGTAGGGATGCTCTTTAAGCTGGAACACTATCACAGAGACAATAATGAGCTCCCCCAAATCATTCCTCAGAACCCCTGCTACGGAAATACTCCAGTGCAGCTGGTAGGCTTGGCAATACTCTGGTCCCTTCACAGGACCTCATACATGCCATTTCATTCCTGAAAATAGCTTCTAGAGCCATACAACCAAAGCCTGGCATGGGGGTTGAAGCATGACCTTGTTGCTCACCTAGGATCTCACCTGAGACAGGATATCCTGGTATGGAACCTTGCTTCCCAAGCATGTGGGTCACTTCTATTCATTGTGATAGTGCTGCGCTCAGTCGATTGGCATGGAATCAGGAGGGTTGCTCCAGTAACCCAAGGGATTAAAAGCTACAGCTATGTTGATTATGTGGAATTAAAAACCAACAAAGAAGTGTCCATGAACTTGGAATGCATCACATTCCCAGTGTCTTATCCTGAGGGCAAGAAAAATCTTGCCATCCTTATTTCTTTTGTCTAAAGGAGATGACAATGCGGAGAGCAAAGTATATGCGTATTGAAATCTCAAAGCCCGAGGTCTAATTCTGATTTTCTCTCTCATTGTTGGTTGCCTTTTGGAAAGTTACTTCTGTTACTTGAGATTTTGGTTTCCCTTATATTATTAACAATGTTAGAGTACCTTTTCTCATTCTACCAACAAGAATCAAATTAAATGTCACACAAGAAGAATCTGTCATTAGAAAAGCCAGTATTGTTTCTTTTATCTTTATTTGTCATTGATTTGTTTGTGCCTTCTTCACTCTCTCATCTCACCCTTCTTGGGGTTTCATAAGGAAGGCCTGAAAGAAACAAGTGGGAGAATCCAAGGAAAAATGTGAATGCAATCAGTTAGGCTGCTCAACGTTTCTTACCTTTGAGGATGGACATTCCACGGGCAGGAGAACATAGGGGTTAGGACTTACCACCATGTCTAATTCCAGGCTGGTTTGAACTTTCAGGATGGAATTTCTTTTAAAGTATTTCTCCGCCATCTTCAAAGCAGTGCATGAGAAAATGCTGAAGGATGTCCCCACTGCTGCATGAAGCTGAGGCATCTGTGTTAACCTCACTGCACATGTGGAAAGAACTCCAATGGCTTGAGAGTGGCTTTACAAGCACTGTCCTTAAACATGGTCTGGGGCCAGAGCAAAAGAGGCAGACTTCTAATTCCTTCTAACTCCTTTCTAATTTTCCTCCATGAGGGCTCCTCTGGTATACAGTAGAGGTTGGAGCAATCGTCTTTGAGGCAGGGAGTTGACTATGCAGGTATTGGTGTGGGTCTGGATGCTTTTAGATAAATAAGTATGATGACTTTTTTTTTTTTTTTTTCTAATTTTATCAGCAACTGCTATGTTTTACAGTGAGAGTCAGGCCTATTCATAGCTGACATCTTTATGTATATAAATAATTTTACTGAAAACATTATTTTGTGTTGTGACTAAATATTTCTTTGCACAGATTTTGACAGTTATTGAAATTATTAAATAAAGCAGTGGTTTAAATGACTTAGAATTCCCCATCAACCAGGTAGTCATTAGATCCTATGAGTAAGTGTGAAGTCAGAAGTTCCAACTTACAGATGAGCACAGTGAGGCTCAGGGGGAGGATCATTTATGTACAATGCCATGTCCACTATCCCCTCTCACACCTGCTTCACCAGAATCCACAGGCATGGTGTGGGGCAGAGTAGAACTCTTCGTGAACAAGAATGGGAGACTAGTCCACTTTGCACAGGTTATAAAGCATGTGACTGAATGAATACATCTCCACAGCCCCTCCCCTCCCAGCAGTGCAGGGGCTTCATAAAGCCATTTCTGCTGCTTGCAGGGAACATGGCAGCAGAAGCCCTGCTCCTCACATGGCTCACATGCTCAGCAACTCGGAGTTCCTTTGATTGTTCTCTTTGCCTCATGTCATCTTGATGATATATATAAACTTATACGTGCATATATTATTACACTTATGTGTGCCTGTACATGTATGTGCAGGTGAAAATGCATGCATAAATGTGATGGTCATAGGACAACTCAGAGTGTTGGTCTTTTTAAATGCTATACACCTTTTTATGGAGGCACACTCTCCTATTAACCTGGGACTCACCAGTTAAGCTAGACTGCATGGCCAGTGAGCCCCAAGGATTCTCTTGATTCTGCCTCCCCTGTGCAAGGATTACCAGCATGTGCTACTCTGTCTATTTTTATGTGGGTATAGAGATCAGAACCCAGGTCCTCATGCTTGTGAGGCAAGCACTTTATTCATGGAGCCATTTCCCCTGTCTCTAAAGCTATATTTTTCTGAAATGGGTGCATTAGGATGACCTAAGCAGTTCCCATGGGATCTCACTGCTTGCTGCACTGAGCTTCTTCTCCAGCCGCTCACCATGTCACCCTTTCCCTCTTGTGTAGTTAGTAAGAGGAAGGAAGCCCTTATTTGCCAGGAGCAGGCTCTTTTTGGCCTACTGCTCCTATCCCAATGGCTTATGTTGAAAAGTGAGCACAGCTTCTCCTCACTTTTATCACAATCTGATTCAACCAAGGACCTAGCTACGACCCCTTCCCTGCTTCTCTCTGCTTTCTCCATACATTTTTAGAACTCTCTATTGTTTTATCATTCCAGTCCCAGAACTCATGACTCCTTTGTCTTCTGCCTGTCCTTTTATAGCTTTCGACAATGACTTTTTTTTTTTTTTTTTTTTTTGAGCCCTGTGGAAGCTACATAAGCACCCGTCTGCCTTTAGCACGCAGATCGCAGTTATCGCCCAGCCTTTGGAGCTCACAGGGCCTACTCTGGGTTTTGTCAGAGGTGCTCAGTGCTGAGAGTGGACGGTGGATGAGATGCCAGGAAACCTGAGGTCTAAACTTGTCTCTGCTGCTCCTGTCTTCTCATCTGACCTTGTAAAGATGTTTTGTTTTTGCCTCCTGGAGCTAGTAGAATCACACCGTCTCAAGAAAGATGGCAACTTTCAGCAGTGGTTCCTAGGCTACATCAGAAGATCCAATGCACGATTTAAGGCAATGCAGATTCCCAGGTTCCGTCTCAGATGTCATAAGTCCTGGGAATGGGAAGACACTCTCAATGGCTCCACCCATAGCATCACCAGTAGCCTGAAAAGCAGGTGTCAGTTGCTGTACACCACAGAGAAGCTAGGATTTCAGGGACTATTTCCCGTCCCCCTTCTTGGACAGAAACATGATCATTAACACTTTGAGCAAGGAAAGAAGCAAGCCTGGGAAGCCCCTTTCATGTAACCCTCAGATAGTTACCCAGCTGAGCTTGAACTTGGCCATGCTCATCTCTAATAGGCCCCCTTGGGGCCTCTCTTGCCAGGTCATCTTTCCATTGGTGTTGGCAGCTAGACTGCTGGGGACAGCAAGCCTCCCCAGGGTCAGAGCTGGTCTTTGAAATGCCAAGGCAGTGTCCTTGTGCATACTGAGGCACAGTGAAGCAAGGATCTGTGTGGCGCCTGCACTGAAATGCCACTGCAGAGCTTGCAGAAGATCCAAGAGTGGATCGGGTTCCCAAGACCAGGCTGGCAGCACTGTGTAGGAAAATCAGATTCCAATGAGTCCTTAGAGGTCACGGGAGGGGTGAGGGGAACACATGACTGCTCCTGGTCAGAGACTATGAGGTGGCTCAGGACAGACACGGGAAAGAGGTACATGAGAAACAAGGAATGAAAATGTGACCAGAAGAAATGTGCCGTGGTTATTATTTTGCCTACTTGGCCATGTGTGAGTCTGGAAGAAATACAAAGAGGGGGTCTTTAATTTCAGCCATCACTGTCATGCTCCAGCCATGCACAGGTGGCATGCACAAACACCAGCACACATACCCTCTGTGTAAATGACTCAGCTGTCAACTCACAGGTGCCACTGGTAGCAGCAGTAACAGAGAGTAAGAGCAGAATGTGAGGATAAACACACACACACACACACACACACACACATGTGAACATGTGCTTGTGGCACACTCGCTTACAAATGCTCAAGTTCTTACCAATTATTAACCTGTTGTTAGACTTACAGACTTTTGGAGCAAAAACTGTGCATAGCCCATGTTATGTTTTTATCAAGATCAGTATCTGTCACCCTGAGGCAATTTTTTGTAGGATAAATTAATAAAGGCAGAAGAAATGACATTGAATAACTTCTTCTTTGTATATTGCAAGCCAGACACCGGAAAAGCCTCCCCAGTCACATGTGTGATGGGATGAAGCATGATCCAAGCATTCATTGTGGTTTCAAATGGAGGATACTTGGCCTCTGTGAGATTTCAGAGTTCTTAGTTGAAGGCAAGTGAATTTAGTTAAAAAATCCATGAAATGCATTAGCTCCAAGTGAGACACATAGAAGATAAAAAAAAAAAAATCTAAGTCATCTGTGTTAAACAGCATCTCCAAACTTGCATTGTACTATAACTAGCAGCATAAAAATCTGTCCCTTCTGCTGAGCAGCCAACTTCTTGAAGGTAATGGGCTCATACTGCTTATGACTTATGGATACAATCCTGGTGCTGGGCAGCATGTGCCATACAGACTGGAAGGCTCCTTATGTACTCACTAAATAAGCAGAAGTGCAAATATTGAAAAAGCCTCTTTGAAAAGCATGTTTACTACCCCATTACATATGTACCTTTTCCAATTGACCTTGCAAATGAAACACTTTGCAACTGAAAGGGGATAGAATGTGTGCAGAGGTCCTCCCAGTGTTTATTTTTACATTGAACATCAACTAGGCCCCAAGGCTAATGCCATTGACCTGTAACACACATAGAGATGGCAAAGCAACTGGTCACTTACTTGGTCAGTGAGCTGAAAGACCAGGACGATCCTTGTCCTCAATGGGACACTGCCATCTGGTGTATGCCCCAAGTGACACACTCAAGAGAAGGGCTGCAGCCAGGCTCAGGATAACATGGAAAGTTACTTCTGAGTACACACAGGGCTTCACTTGCCCTAAGCATGATCTCTAGATTAGAATAATAACCTTCTTGCATGTATCCATGGAGCTGAAAGAGTAAGTTGTCCGTACATGTGATGGAGAGGAAACTGTGTAAGCAGGGAACAACTCCTCAATGTGAGCTTTGGGTCAAGCATCACACACTGAGTATATCATTTAATCTTCAGAGTATCCCATTAAAATAGTCACATAATAGGTGACGATGAGAGAAGGTAAGTAACATGCCTGAGGTCCTATAGTTAATAACTGGCAGGACTACAGCAAGGAACCACTGCTTGTTTGCTCAGACCTGACACCCCCTAGCACTTTTTCATTTGAATAGATGTCCTCTTAAGAAGAGAGACATTCTTCTCCTTATCAAAGTGGGGTTTAAAGCAGGGCTAAGCAGTTCTTCATGATCAGTAATTTATTGTGATAGAGCAGTATCTTCAGGGTTGCTGATTTCTCTTGTAGCTTACCATATAAGCGGACAGAGAAAGCACTCACGTATCCAGTGAGTTAGACTTAAAGACAAGTGCAACAACAAGGCTAAAAATACCCTTATGCAAATAGCAGCAGTAAATATTTACCTTTCTTCTATTATGAACTGCAGGAGTTCTAGTGTCCTGTTGAGGCAAAGAAAGGAGTCAAGGATAACAATCTTGTCTTGGTTTTAAAATTTAATATTTTATTATCATATTTTTTATTAACTTAGATTTTAATATTGTCTTAAAATGCTAATGAGTTGATTCCCATTTTCCTTTAAACCTCACTCTATTTTCTGCTTGAAGGGACAACTTGGCCAGTGTTGGTCTTGACAGCTTTGTAGTTGAAAAGATGGCAGTGACATCTTAGAAAAGTCTTAGGTTGGCACCTTGACTGTCAAAGAGATTTTCGTCTTGGCTACTAATTGCAAATAGAACACTGCTTTCTCATGGGACAGAAACATTTATGTTTATAACCATTTTGTTAAATTTAAAATAAAATAGTTTAGGAATTATTAGAAACACTCCATACTTTGAGTCTTCTGATGGTCCTCATAAATAACAACTGCTTTATCTATGGTTAAGATTAACAGGAAATCAGGTGAGCGGTTATATGTAACATCTCAATTATGAGGCAAAATACCTCACAGATTATTCACACAAAAGCAGAGGCTTGTTAAGATGAACACCTCAAGAGAAAGTGTGTGTGTGCGTGTGTGTGTGTGTGTGTGTGTGTGTGTACATGTGTGTTCAATCCCTTTGTGTCTGATTTCCAAGTGAACTATACGGCTCACAGGGAAACAATGGTTTCTATCAACCTGCTGCTAATTTAGAACAACTAAAGTTTTAGACCTGAGGTGGGTTTTTTTCCCCCCTAAAAACAGATTGATGGTGATGGAATAGTTGCACTAAGGAGTTCAATATTCTCTTTTGAGAAATGTTAGGGTATCCTTTATGTAACACTAAGACAAGAAATCCTTAAGTCGCCACCATCTCAACTAGCACATACAGAATCTCAGACATAGAACAATTTAATATCCCTAAGAAAAATTCCTTGTTGATATTTGGGATTTTGTCCAGAAGGCACAAGTCACAAAACTGAAGAGACACTTCAAAGTTTTGCTCATTAAGGGAAGGTTTAATCCTGCTCAGCTCAAGTAACATTAATTGCATTTTGACTCATAGCAAGAAGAAATTAAGAAGATCGTGTCATGGTAAGTAATTTGCTCCTAGTCCCTAATGTAATGTCACAATCTAGATCTTTCTTCTGAGAAGATTTAACTGAAACTTCCAACCCACACCTCCTGGTAAGAACACCATTTATGTTCCATTAGCAGAGCAGAGCATTTGGAAGACATAATGAAGAAAACTCTCCAAAGATCTCAAAGATGACTTAAGGGAGGGCCCTGTTTTCAAATTAATCTTGTGGCTAAGTCTGAGTCAGGGCAAAGCTGTACAAATACCTTTGTAATTTGTCTAACAGAATACCACTTCAGTCAGACAAGGTACTTACAGCTGAGGAACCAGCTTCTTTTTAGCCATAAAACATGCTAATTGGAAGGTCGTGGGCAGAATTCCTGCCAAAAAGCAAAGAATCTTCTCAAATATTAATGATGTTCCCTGGCCAAACTTTTGAATGCTGTCATGAATCTGGTGGCTTCATTTTATGTCACTTCATCATGTCTTTGATCTTGCTTTGGGTGTCCCCAAATGAAGTAATGTTGTCTTGTGGTAGGCCCAGAGAGAGAGAACAAGTCTGGTAAGTATGAAAGTGGATCTATCCCACAGTAATGATAGTAGGTATATTCCAATACTGACACAGCTCTGGATGCATGGATTTTGAAGGAGAATTAAGCTTAACAAGAAATAATTTTTCTGACTCAGAAAATGTAGCTGCTATCACTATAAAATGAATAAGAGCATTGTGACAATGGTATTGGTCAATTCATTTGGAGATTATAACCACATATGATAAGGTTGAAGATTAAGGAAACCTTCCAAAAATGGTTGGAAACTGTTCATGCGTAGGATAACATTGGCTGCATGTGAATGCAACTGGCTTTGATCACATAAGCAGTGTGGGAGATGCTAAAGTGCTCCCAACTTCATGTTGAGAAACTTGACAGAATTAATGTTCTTTTTGAAGATGCCTAATGTACTCTACACAACGGTTCTCCACCTTCAGTCTCACCAGAAGTGGATTTGGTAGCTGGCAAGCATGTATCCTGGCAACTGAGAGCATCAGCGACAGCAGACAGCCTTCCTATTTTCCCAGGAAGAGGCCAAGACCTTGGCATGCCATGTGAGAAGACTGCCAAAGTTGATTTTTGATGTCCCACTGCAATGTTTTTGCTGAACTACTGACAGGCTCTGGTGAGCCAGCATGGTCAGAAAGACACTGGTGAGTGAGCATTTGGGTTGCTATGCTAAAGTCACATCTGGCCTTTGTTTTCATTTACTTATTCAGAGTGATTGCCAACCTAGTTACTTGAATAAATGACTGTGAAGAAATTTTCTGCCAATGGGAAATTAATGTTCTTATGAAGATATTTCAGAGGAAGGAAAATTCATGTGGAATAATGGTGTCAGAAAAGGCATAATAAACACTAATGTTATAAAGGTCTTTAAAGTTTAATAAAATGTTTAAAAGCACATATGTTAGGATTAGACTAATAGGTTCTTGAGTTATGTTATCACCTAAAACAACTGCTAAAATTCATATTTCATCATTTTTATAGTATTTACTTATTAGCAATGGAGAAAGAGATGGAATGGGTGCACCAGGGCCATTGCAAACAAACTCCAGATGCATGCGTAACCATGTGCATCTGGCTTACATGGGACCTGGAGAATAGAATCCAGGTCCTTGGGCTTCACAGGCATGCGTCTTAACCACTGAGCCATCTCTCTAGTCCAGATTTCATCACTTTTAAAGGCTTTGACACTTATTAGCTGGGTGACTTCAAGAAAATATTATGACCTATCCAATGACCTTATGGAGGAGATGGGTAATAATGGCTATGAAATAGGCTTAGTTTGAGGATTTAAAAAGTAATTTGTAGGGAAAGATCTCCCATGCTCATGGATTATAAGAATTAATATTGTGAAAATGGCCATTCTACCAAAATCAATATACAAAATCAGTGCAAGTCCAATGAAAATTCCTGTACAATTCTTCACAGAAATAGAAAAAAAAATCTCAGAATTCTTATGGAAGAATGAAAGGCCTGGGATATCCAAAAATTCCCTCAGCAAAAAAAAAAAAAAAAAAAAAAAAACTGCAGATTGCCATATCTGATTTCAATATAAACTATAAAGCCATAGTAATAAAAACAACGTGGCATGATATTGGCACAAAAACAGACTCACAGATCATTGGGATAGAATAGAATAGAAGATCCAGATATAAATTATAGTATCTACAGCTACCTGATCTTTGACAAAAAAGCAGTCAAATGCACTTTGGAGAAAAGATAGCATTTTCAACAAATGGTGCTGAAGAAACTGGTTAACCAAATGTGGAAGAATTGAATCCAAACACTCTTTTGTCACCTTGCACAAAATAAAGCCCAAAATGGATCAATGACTTCAATATAAGACTGAAACTATGAAACAATTAGAGGAAAAATAGGGAGAACATTCCAAGATATAGAAAGATTTTCTGAATAAGGCTCTAGTTGCCCAGGGAATAAGGCAAACACTCAACCAATCAGATCTCATGAAACTAAATCTGTAGTACAGTTAAACAAACATTCAGCAGTCAACAGACAACATATAGAATGGGAGAGAAACTCCACCAGCTATAAAACTGACAGAGGTTCATTATCTAGAATATACAAAAAAGTCAAAAAACAAGCAAGAAAAAAGATCAATTAACCCATTCATTAAATGGGGTAAGACAGCAAAAAGACATTTCTCAAAGCAAGAAATACAAATGGCCAGTGAACATCTAAAAAGTGCTCAACATCTATAGCCATCAGGGAAATGCAAAAATACTTTGAGATGACATCTCACTCTAGTTGGAATAGATGTTAATACAAAGGACCATCATATTTATGCACAGAGTGGAAGTTCTGAGGATACATCCAGACACAGCATGTTCTCAAATTTTTCTTATGGGGGGAAAAAAAGAGATGGCTGCAATGATTGCCTGATCAGTAGCAAAGAAGCATCATTCTCCTAACTTTAAAATTAAACTTGAGCAGTGACAGAAGTGCACGAAATGCATATACATGTGTATATGTATATATACACACACACATATACACAGCATATACACACTGGAGACAGTATTTGCAGGCATGAAAAAGACTTACTTTTTCAGCATGAGTAAATGACCTTCACTGTTCCCTCCAGGTACCTGTTTTCCCAAGCTTCTGAACATTCCATCCCTTGCTACAAACAGCTTGCATTAATCCAGTGACTCTCATTAAGCACGGTGAATGTTCCTTTTGATATAGTAAAACTAAAGCTAGTATAATGTGTGCATACCAATGGATAGACTTCCTTGCCGAAGGGGTTTTCCCTTCTGCACATAGAAGGTGCTTAACTTGTGTCCTTTTGCCAGGAGATGATCATGCACTGTATATGAATGCATAAGTAATTTTATGGAGCATGACACTCCCTGTGGGTCTCTAGAGATTTAACCAGACTCTTCCACTTCTTACTCTTGAAGTTGTTTCCACGAACTGAGGAACATGCAACATTCTTCTTGACAAACATTGAGCCCTACATTTGCTGCAACTGCAGAAAGAAGCATAATCCATGAAATGCCCTCCTGGAGGACACATAGCAGTAACCACTAGCATGACAGAAAAGGAATAAATATGATTTCTATAATTTTCTCTCAGTGGAAACATATAGATCACATACACACACACACGATAGACTTTTTGTCAAATGTTTGCAAAAGAGTTTTTATGCAGTGTGACAAGTGTCTTCTCAAGGACCAGCCATTGTCAAAACCTTAGGGCTGGGAAGATGGAGTAATGCTCAAAGAGCTGATGCCAGTCCAGGGTTCAATTCCCCAATATTCTCATAGAGCCAGATACATAAAATGCCACATACATCTGGAGTTCTCTTGCAGGAGCAAGTGACTCTTGCATGCCCATTCTTATTCCCTCTTTCTTCTTCCCTGTCTTTCTTTCAACTTTCAAATAAATGAATAAATAAATAAATAAATAAACTGCCAAGTAAGCACTTCTCTTAATGTCCACAACCATATATTAATGCTACTCTCACTTTTGGTTAGAGAAGCTTCTCTTTTCAGGTGGTGGCAACCTTGGGATGACTCAGAGGGCACCATGGTGCTGAGAAGAAGTGACAGAGGAGTGCTCAGCACTGAAACATCTCAAACCCACCTTCCAAGGCTCAGGGTCCATTGTGGAAGAGGGGGCAGAAAGAATGTAAGAGCCAAAGGAAAGTAGGACTCCTTACAATGTGCTCCTCCAGACACAAAATGGCCTGGATATCCATGACCTCACAGTGCCTGACACCACATAAGACCATCATAGTGGGAGGAAAAGATCATGACATCAAACTGAAAAGAGAGACTGACTGAGAGGGGGAGGGGATATGATGGAGAGTGAAGTTTCAAAAGGGAAAGTGCAGGAAGGGAGGGAAATACCATGGGATATTGTCTACAATTAAAGAAGTTGTCAATAAAAAAAACTAAAAAAAAAATAAATATATATTTTTAAAAATAACAAATCTCATGTCCTCCTCAAAAGGTTTTACCCTTCTGAATCTCAGTCTTCCCATTAGAAAACAATGGAAATAACTTTTTTCACCTTTTCTCCCAAACTAGATCACAGCATAAGCCCAACAATGTGAAAATAGGGAATGTGAAGCACATTTGAGATCCTAGACAAGGGTTGGAGGACTGGACTTGAATGTTGGGATATATCCCCATCATATTTGCATGAGTGTCATTTTAGTACTACCTTTGAGAAGGAGATATGTTCATCTCCATCTGCAATTCTCAAAATTGCTTTAAATTCTGCAGCTTGGTCATTGGTGCATTATACATGAGACAAGACTAGTTTCACAGCTGGACAGCATCAGAGTGCTTAGAATGTTTTGTGAGTAATATAGTCTTCTAACGCTAAAGCTTTCTTCTTAAATTAAGAAAAAAAAATGGATGTTCAAAGTATTATTTTTCTATTCTCAACAAGTCCTAAATTGGATTAGGATGTACTTAAAATAATGCCAAATTTGCTATTTACCTTTTTTTTCTTTTATAGTAGGAACTTTATGAATTGTAACTTCAGTTAATACTTAGGCTAAATTGAAAAATTGGGGCTTTGCTGGAGAGGAGTGACTCGGATCCTTTCAGGACTCTTGGTCTTTTGAGCATGACACAAATCGAGGTGAAAGAAGAGAGGAAAAGCCCCAGATCCCTACAGGATTAATTTATTGAAAAAGGAAAATTTAAAAATCCTTAAAATGCAGAAATCCTGTGAAGAAAATGAAGGACAGCCACAGAACACACCAAAGGCAGATGAAGTTCTTGAAATAAAAATTATAAAAAAGAATAATTGGGGAGTATAATCCTGTGGAATGATAAAAAAAAATCTAGTCCCTCATTCAGAAAAAAATTAAAACTTTTGGCAAAATTATAAATGCTTATGTAAACAAATGCTATTTTGTAATATAGTATGAGATTCATAGCTCAGCGAGACTGGGCAGGACTGGTCAAGGACAGTGCACTCACGGCCATGCAGTCACTCTGCCCTACTTCATGGGAAAAGGGTTTGTTCCATGTAGTCCTATTAAAGTAGACATCATTGCTAATTCCCTAATAAGGAAATCAATGTCTAAGCAATTCTGTGATTATCATCTGGTCTATAATTTTAACTCGTCTTGCTTTTGTTTCCAGAATATCAGAGAAGTAGATATAGAGGCTAGAGAGATTGTTTAGTGGTCAAGGCACTTGCCTGCAAAACCAAAGGACTTAGGTTCAGTTCCCCAGGACCCATATAGGCCAGATGTACAAGGTGGCACATGTGTCTGGAGCTCATTTGCAGCAGCTGGAGGCCCTGGTGCACCCATTCTCTCTCTAACTGCCCCTCTCTCTCTCTCTCCTCTCTGCTTCTTTCTCTCTCTCTCTCTCAAATAAATAAATAATAAAATATTAAAAAAAAAAAAGCATATATATATATATATATATATATATATATATATATATATATATATATATATATATCTCAATGTCCCAGTCACTTTCCATCTGAAATATTCTTGCTATTCCAAGTCTCTGCCTGTAGACTTTTTACCACTGTAAAGCATTTAGAGTTTTCCCTTGAAGAGTCAGATAGTGAATTATTTTGGGTTTGGAAAGCATACTACCTCTTTCACAACTAATTCATTTCTGTTGTTGTATTAAAGCAGCCATAGATATACATAAACACATGAGCACAGCTGTGCTCTTATAAAATCTCTTATAAAATCAACCAATGAGGAACATCTGCACCATCATTGACCAGCTTGACCAAAAATAGCTTGCATATATCACTATTTCTTTCCTTAAAAATTTCCTTCAGAATTCCTTTCAAATTTCCCCCAAGAAGCTTTAATCAGTAATTACCTGAAATCAAAGTACCACTTTTCATCTTCACCCTCTTTATGAACAACTGTGTGTGCTTGTACATGTGTCCATATTCTGTGGCTCATTGTGTGTTTTACAAAATGTCAGTGTTTGTTCACGTGCTCTCTTTTTAAATATTATTAAAAGGCAAAGGAACTGCCTTTCCATTCCTGTTGAGATTGTGCATTTAACTAATCTTTGATGCCCATGCATGACCAGTAAGTGTGGTAGAATGATAAAAGGGACAAGAGTCAAATCTATTGCTAATTTAAATAACTGAATAATGAATTATCCAAGGCATAATAGGACTTTGTCCTTAGTGACATAAAAAAAAAGAAATGCACTTTTGACCATTAAAGTTTCTTTAAATGCCTTAGACTTGGATACAAGATTCACAAATGTTATTTTATTTTTGAGATAAGTATGCTTCTCCCAATAATCACACTGAGTCCCAATGCAACCATCTCCAAGGGCCACCATTCATCCTGCATTCTAATAAAACCATGATGAGCAGACAACTTCTGCTCAATTTGCTGTTTTGTTCTAGGTTGTTTCTCAACCTAGGGAATGATTTGGCCCTCATTAAATGCCAATATAATACTCTATGCTGAATCCTATAACTAAAAAAATTTGATTGAACTTCAGTTTTAATAATTATACTGTCATGACAAGGTAAACGTGAGCTCAAGTGTTTCCAAAGTCAATGAACACTTGTGTCTGCTGGAAGACTCTGTTTAATGTGAGGGCTAGACCAGCTACAGCATGTGCACATATATGACAATACTTTTGTCATACATGAAAACAATCCATCCAGACTCATGAGTTCCTTCAGGCCAGCATATACTGGTGACCTTATTTGTTAGGTGGACTTTCATTGTCCATCAGTTAAGGATATTGTTGTCCATGTCAATATTAGGAGGTAGCAGGTTGAGATTGAACTGGGAGGAATAATATTTCACAAGCAAAGGCTTTAAGATGATAGACTAGAACAAGGACTGTGTCCTTAGCAACATAAAAAGAATAGAAATGCATTTTTGACTACTGAAGTTTATTTAAATGCACTAGATTTGGATACAAGATTCATGATCTTGTAATCTCACAGTTAAAATTTATGAATGTTCTTGTTTGTGATTGATTATTGGCCATTGCATAAACCAGAGGTCAGCAATATTTTCTGAAAGGATTAAATACTGAAAATTGTAGGCTTGTGGGTCATAGGTATTTATTGCAACTACCTAATTCTGCCATTGCAATGAGAAATAACACATGTATAATACTTAAAAGATGGATAGTGGTCCATTAAAACATTTCAAAGAAATCTGGCATATACACTACCCTTTGCCAATCCTGATGTAAACCCACCTTTCATAAATGGGTCTATATGTTGTTTTTTACTTCTAAATAACTTGCAGTGCTCATATTTACTTTGGTAACATATATCACACTTGGAGTTGCTAGGCTAATGTCTGTATTATTAGTGTTTATAATTCTAGCATCTACTACAGTCTATGGTACATAGAAAATACCTCAGAAATATTTATTGAGAAATGAGTTACCTGGTGTGCATTGAGTAGATGATATGTTCTATCTATATTATTCCACTCAAGACAAAACAACAACAACAACAAAAACATGTTCTAAGATGCTAGGATAAGTCATAACTTTATTTTTATTTTATTTAGAAACAGAACAATTTTATGATAAATGAAATTGTGTTATTTTTCCTGGGATCTTTGTTTTGTGCCTCTTAGGATTTTAATGTTGTGTTGAAGGAAAACTAAATAATGGAGTGATCTATATAGATTAATACTAGTGATCTAAAAGCTTTCATAGCAAAATTCAACTTAAGCCCATATGTGAAAGGTGAGTTTTTTCACAAGACTTGACTTTAAATATAACTCAATCTGACATCTTACCATTTCTGAGACCACTAGCCTGGTCTGAGCACTCATTCTTTCTAACTTGAATAGTGAGATCCTAACTGTCCTCTATGTTGATGACATTTTCTATCTTCAGTATTTAAAATATAAGTTTTTTAGTGTGTCCCTTTATTTGAGATAAGGTGACTTCCCATGACATTCACAATAGCATTTCTAATTATGTAGTAGTCCTATGCGCTATGATTGCTCTTCTCATCACCTCACTAATATCATCAACTACCTTTTCTCTTTCTTCATCTGTTCCAGAAGCCTTAGGGTTTGGTAAGAATATAACTCTTGACTACCCCCACAATGCATGACCCATATTCCCCATTGATGAGGATCCCTCTGGAGGGGGGAGGACAGGGAGGAGGATAATGGAGACACCAATATGAATGTAAAATTAGAATAATATAAACACAAATAAATTATAAATTAAAAAAAATAAAATTAAGTTAAAATTAAAAGGAACACTGATGGTATACTCCTGTCTCCCACCCAGACCATTTCTATTCATCTTTATTGCTTTGCAATTGTATATCATGTGTATGTCATGGTATACTATAGAAGCATTCGTACACAAGGCTTTTGAAGGTGCAGCTGTATCTACTCACTTCTACATCCTCAGAACTTGTGGTGGTCCTTGGTACAAGATTGGTTCTCATCACACAAAAGATATTGAATGAGTTAATCAGACATAGGCTTTATTATTTCTCATTAAGTGTTTCCATCTCTTTTTTTGCACACACATGGTAAGAGTAAAACATGGCAATATGACTTTCTTTAAGCCAGGAGTTATGAGCAGAAGTGCCAGAAATTATTTCCTAGAAGATACTATAAGGTTTAGGGTACAGTTCATGCAATTTAGTTTTAGCTATATGTCTGCCAGTGTGTGTGTGTGTGTGTGTGTGTGTGTGTGTGTGTGTGTGTGTGTGTTGGTTTGAATCAGACACTATCCATATATTCATATGTTTTTAAAGCTTGGTCCCCATCTGATGACAATTTAGGAGGCAGAGACTTGCTCAAAGAAGTGTGTTGTTGGTGGCATGCTTGGGGTGTTATAGTCAGCAATCCCTTAGCTAGATTTTGGCTCCCTTTCCTGCTCCTGTTTTCCACCTGCTGGCAGAGGTGATGTCCAGCCTTGGCTCATGCCATGCTTTCCCCTGCCATCATGAAGCTTCCCCTCCATCCTTCCAAACAAAACAGAAACTTGCCTCTCATCAGCTGTTTGTGGGTGGTTGCTTAATCCAAGAAATGAGGAGATGAAAATGTCTGTTGTCCTTCATCCTGAATGACTATAGGGGAAAACCCCTTTCCTACATATGCTGAGTGTGTAGCAGCAAAAATAGTTAACCTTTTAGCCACTGAAATCTTAGATTATTTTGTTCCAGCAGCACCATCTGACCTATACTCTACTAAAATACCATTATTTAAGATTGATTTCTGCAGCCTATTCCTCATTGCCCATACCAGTGTTATTCTAAGCAGTTTAAAAAGGTACTTACATTACTCATAATGCTGAAGTAAGAAAATCCTCCTTGATTCCTTAAATTCATGAGACAGAGAGAAAATTCTACAGAGAGAAGTCTGTGAATATTGCACACTCTAATGGAATAGCATTCCTGTGCCCTCACACCTATTGAGAAGAATGGTAGTGTTAGAAGACAGAGCTGTGAATATATCTCTGATATATTGAGGGACCTGTTTCATGAGTGAAATGACATGGATGGAGATAGTAAGAACATGTATATTTAATATTGATGTGATTTCTTTAAAAGTGCTGTACAGTATAAGTAGATTTTAATAATTGTTTTTGTCATATGGCATGCCAAAGCAAAAGTATTGTATGTATAACCAGCATTGCACAGTTCCTAAATATGATGAGTGAGATTCAATCAGAAGGGATTTCAATAGTAATATTTTGTTCTCAGATCCATTCACATCATTCATATATATTACATACTGCCTATGTTTAAAGAATTAGGCTCATTTATAATTCAAGGATTTGGATCCTTCTCTGCCTATGTATATGGATATATTTCAGGAAGAAACAAGTGGAGTGGGCTGCCTTGTGCAATATTTTTAGATCAAGAAGCTCGGTGAATGAAAAGCTTTTCTCGTTGTTGGGTCTTATGGTCCTACATCTCCTGACCTGAAGTTTGGCCCATGGGGGCTGTTTGATTAATCATCCTTGATGGAAATGATGACCATGGGACTTCCATGGCTCTGACATGCCACCAAGGAGTGCAATAACAAATCATTTGTATACAAAGTTGGTGTTGTATACTGAATTATGTAGTCCCAATTTAAATTCATATTGTCTTTACCATCTAATCTATGGTACTTCATTATATCCTACTTCACAATCTAATACAGATGTATTTAAGAGAAGGCTTCTTTAATTGACAGTGGCGTTATTTGTGTGACAAACTAAGTGACACAGAACCTGAGATAGGCCAGCATCTATTCAGGCTGTGATAAAATAGCACTCTATCAACATGTATCATAAAAATATTTGTTGGCCTCTAAGCAAAATATTTTTTACTAGCAGAAATTTTTAAATTTTTAACTTTTTTTACTTATTTATTTGATAAAATGAGAGAAAAAAATGGAGAGAGAGAGAGAGAGAGAGAGAGAGAGAGAATGGGCATGCTAGGGTCTCTAGCCATTACAAACAAACTCTATACCTATACCACCTGTGCAGCTGGCTTTATGTAGGTACTGAGGAATCGAACCTGGGTTGTTAGGCTTTGAAGGCAAGTGCCTTAACTGCTGACCCATCTCTTCAATCCTAGCAGAATTTTTGTAATGATAGATCCCTCTTTTTACTTACACATGTAACTTTTGTGAAACTCAGTCTATGATTTTAGAGGTAGAAGAAATATAACTTTGTTCTTAAGGTTACATGAATCTCTATATCCCATTATGTGTGACAGAACAAGTTAAGTTGCAGCTGGGGCTCCTGTATTTTTTTTCCCTAGGACTGTGTTCATTTCTCAGGGTCTTAAGAGATATTTGAGGGTGCTTTCCATGGTTGTATCCTCTGGAGAAAATCTCTTCTCAGTGTACTTGTTTTCATATGCTGCGTAGATTGCTGCAGTGTGGTTGTACTCTTGGCCTCGGGGTCATTGGTATGAATATTTTTAAACTAATTTTGGGCCATCTGGAATTCAGGAAGACTGTTACTAGGTTATATTGCTTTTTTGGAACAGTGCATCATTTCACCTCTTCTGCAACACTTGGTCACTCGAGTTCTTCCATTTTTGTTTTTATCCACAGCTCCTATATGGAACTACTTGTTGGGACTGCTAGTTTCTACACAATGTCTATTATTTCTCTACCTGAGTTGAATAAGGTTTTTAAAAGATCTTATTTTTATTTATTTATTTATTTATTTATTTATTTATTTATTTATTTATTTGTTTGAGACAGAGAGAGGGAAAGAGAGAGAGGGAAAGTGAGAATGAGCAGACTAGGGCCTCTAGCCACTGCAAACAAATTCCATATGTGTGCGCCCCCTTGTACCTCTGGCTTACCTGGGACCTGGAGAATTGAACATGGGTCTTAGGCTTCGCAGGCATGTGCATTAACCACTAAGCAATCTCTCCAGCCCCCTGAGTTGAATAATTTTTAAGGGCAGGGTATGCCTAATCAAAACATTTCTTTGTATCCTTGCAACCAAATGTGATGTGGCTTAGCTCTGAATATTGACATATAAACAGACCTTGTTGTGTAGGACTTGAGACGTGGGTGTGGTCTTTGCCCTGATCTATGTCATTCTTCATGCATTCATTGAGAAGAAGAGAAACATGATTGTAATGCTGATCAGCTTGCTGCTCAATGATCATAGAGATATGGTAGCTGGGATAAACTCTTATTTGAGGCCCTATGATTTGAGCATTTTCTTCTATACAGCAGGACTTGCATCCAACTAGTCCCTGTTAACTCAGGTGTGTATTCTTAGACTAATCACAACAATCTTTCTACCTTGTAACCTTGTTTCACCTTGGGTCTCCTTGGAAATAGTTAACAAATCAATTTGGTTCTCAGATTTCCTCTAAACATTTCTTGATTTTCTTATTTGTTCTCTCCAGTTTTTAGCTGCTAACTGATTCGAAAGTTGTTGAGCCTTCTCTCAAGTAAAATACTCCCATTTAACTCTTTATTCCTTTCCTCTAATGGCTCTTCTTCTCTACAACCTGCACTAATGATTTCTGTCAAGCAGAATACAATGCTTGAGGGAGACGAGGTGAGGGTGGGTGCTGTATCTGTGAATGAACCTAGAAAATATACTCAGTGTGTTGTGTGCTCATATTCTATTAGTAAAAGACAGTACAACAATTCACGTGGAAATTGTGAAAATGTCTGGAACAGACTAAGTATCAATATGGTTCAGCAACCAACATGGTTCATCCCTTACAGGTATGGGAATTCTCATTGACACATCCTTGTGTTTGCTTCCAAATTTGGTGTTCTTATTAAAGGCTGCCACACACCTCAGAGGATCAAGCTTTTAAAAAGGCAAAGAAACAACTCCCCCCTGCTGTTATATACTCTACCTGACAATCAGTAAGAACAGAGTGGCATTGCTGCAATAAAACCCCAAACACATGACCAACATAGAGAGAAAATAAAGAATGGCATGTACTTCCTGCCTGTATTTTCTTCTAAAATATTCGTTTTGTAAGCCTGTAA
The DNA here is from genome assembly GCA_036365145.1 of Orientallactaga sibirica. Taxonomy (NCBI): domain Eukaryota; kingdom Metazoa; phylum Chordata; class Mammalia; order Rodentia; family Dipodidae; genus Orientallactaga; species Orientallactaga sibirica. The sequence continues at coordinate 18,949,912 of JAEOAD010000018.1, read as the reverse complement.
GTAAAACTGTAGCATGAACCAATAATAGGCTCCTTTCAAAAGATTCTAAACTGGCAAGATGTGTCCTGCTTTGTTTAGAACCAAGATAAGCTGATTATATATATATAATGGAATTAACAGGATACACCTAAATTTGTTTCACATAGACCTGGAATTAAAGTCTGGGATGTCCCTTACTGCATGGTGGAAGTTAGTATAAGTTTCCTCTTTATGCTACTCCATTACCAAGTTAATATGTTTCACCATTTTGTAATCAGTTAATTCAGCTGGACAATGGGAGAGATGGTATAAGGTATCTCAGTTAAAGTAGTAGACAGAGAAACAATACCAATTAATAACAAATACTCTTCTCCCTCATCCCATGTGCAACAATACTGTTGAAGTCAGGTTTGCATTGCTAGTGGAAATTACCCAAACAAGAGCACCTTTTGGGAAAGAAAGGGTTTATTTTCACTTATAGACTCGTGGGGAAGCTCCATGATGGCAGGGGAAAACAATGGCATGAGCAGAGGGTGTACATCACCCCCTGGCCAACATAAGGTGGACAATAGCAATAGGAGAGTATACCATACACTGGCAAGGGGACAATGGCTATAATACCCATAAGCCCTCCCCCAGCACTACACTGCCTCTAGGAGGCATTAATTCCCAAATCTCCATCAGCTGGGAACCTAGCATTCAGAATTTCTAAGTTTATGGGGGCCACATGAATCAAACCACCACATTTTATCCCTGGACCCCATAAACTGATAACCATCCATAATGTGAAATGCAATGCATTCAGTCCAACTTTAAAAGTTCCCATTGTTCTTATCAATCTTAATGCTGTTAAAATATCCCTATAATCCAAAGTCTGTTAACTAAGCCATAATACCAACCCCCCCCACCACCAAAAAAAACCCATAATGGCACAGGATACACATTCACAGTGCAAAATATGGCATTGGAGCAAAAAAAAAAAAAAAAAAATTCAACCAATACAAGATTTAAAAAAAGGCAAACATCTAACACTGTCATTTCAAGTCAACCAACTCTAGCCAGTGACAAGTCTCTAAGTCAGATAATTCTAACCAGCAACAAGTCTCTGGAGTTCCAATTTCTCCCCTCCAGCTAGGTTACTCACAGTTCTGGAAAATATCATCTAGGGCATTCAGCTTTCCTTAGCAGCCATCTCATGGTCCTGGCATCTCCACTGAGTTTCCACTGAAACCCAAGGTCCAGCCTCACTGCCTCATCTGGTTTCCATGCAGGCATCCAGCAAACCTGATTCACACTATCCATGGCAGTTTCCAAAACACAAGTCCATGTTGCAAATTCAATTACCCTGTCTTTCCTGAGCTTCTTATACTCCACAATACCAGGTAGGGTGCCAATTTGTTAATCAAGGGGGGAATAAAGCAGACTTTGAAAATCAGGACACTCCTTGAGCACTCAGGCCCTTTTAAAAGAGTCTACATTCTTCCTGTTGCCCCAGTGCTGGTCAGCTGGCCCAATCTCAAAGGTTGTAATCGCTCATACAATTGCAGATGAATGGGCAGCAGTTTAGACCCAAAGGACTTTTTCTGTGCCATATCCCTATGCTCAAACCAGTCTATTTCTACACAAAGCAACCCCGCACAACTTCTCAGGACATGGCCATAGCAACAAGCCTCTCATACAAACTGCTTCTAGCCCAGTCCAAGCAAAACTCTTTCTCACTGTCATAAGCCAAACCTCACAGTCTGTAGTTCTTACTACATTCAGGTCTTTCAACTCTGACCAGAATAGTCCATCAAGCTGTAATTACATCTCTTAGGCCAAGGTTTCAAATGCTTCCACATTCCTCTTGAAAATCAGCTCCAAAAGGCCAAAAACACATAGTCAGGTGTCTAGCAGTAATCCTACTCCTCTGCTACTAACATTACTTGAAGGCTAAATTTGTTCAGTACTGAACACATGGGATTCAGGACACAACTTTCCATGTAGGCATCTTTAGTCATGTATAACAGAATGAAACTTTTAACAAAACAAATGGCATACTGCACCTTCAAGAATGATATGCAGAAACCCTCCATAAAAGACTCTATTTTAAAACCAATGAAAAGAAACTCCATCACTCTAGTTGAATGAACACAGTCATCAGCAACTGGAAATGGAAATTAGCTAGCAGAGCATCCCTGGAAACCTGTGGAGAAATGACTTAATAATCACAGTGACTGAGACAGAGGTTTCCCTTTTCGCTACAGCAAATTAAAAAAAAAAAAAAAAGAAATGTGAAAAAGTATTGTTCCTTGGGATTTTAGCAATAGCTTACTTAGAAGTAACATTTTGTAACAGATACACAAAATTGAAAATTGACTAGGGAAAGTATTCTGAATTCAAAAGAAGAGGGTATTGAATCACATTTCATAGAAGCTAGTACATTCTTTTTAATTAATGTAGACACTCAGTATCCAGTGTGCTCATGACATGAAATTGCTCTGTTAATCAACTATTCTACCTATGAGGAGAAAACACTTTACTTATTTCTAACCAATTGTCCCCAAACAGTGTGCTGTCATTCATTCTTATTTGAAATTTCCACTTATTGGAATCTTCAGCTGCAGGAAAGCTCACTCTGAAGGTTCCATAGTCACCACTCCCCCTACCTTCAGCTCCTGCCTGCCCTCCACATGCAGAAATGAGATGCTTCTCTGAAAATTGAACTTTGCAACCAATACCAAATATACGTTAGTATATGCCAAGCAATCTCACAGAATGACAACTCTGTAATCAATGACAAGAAACCAGAATGTGCTAATTGACTTAAGATAAGAAAAGCTGAAGAAATAATAAAATGATAAGCTGAAGAAATAATGGGTCTATTGGCAGAAGAATGATGAATTATAAAACAAAGTCAAAGAGATAGAGAGACAACCTATGGCAATACCTATTCAAGGACCAAGAAATGAGAGCACTTTGGTCAATAATATCAGAAGTGGATGCAATGAAATATTATGTGTCTCATAATAATTTTTATTGAAGCAGAAATACCTTCATACTGCTATGTTGAAGTCAACCATCATTGTGACTTTATCTGTGACTCCCCACTGTTAAAATGGTTTTCACTGACCAATCAGTCAAAGTGTGCCCACAGGTGCAATAATGGCAAGACTATTATAGGGGTTACTAACTGGTCTCTGAATGGATGGGGGGCCCACTTTACAAGATAGAATTCATGCCTGGTACTGACAACCTAATCAAAAGCCTATGCATAGAAAAATCTTGGACCCTAGGAGCAAAGCTACTATGTCTGTTTCTCTCTAAATATGTATGTGTATGCCTCCATATTAGAACTGTTCTCACTTTTGGTCAGAGAAGTTTCATGTTGTAGTTGCTAGTGACCTACTGAGAAAACTCAAAATTTGTTAGTGTTGAGAATAAGTGACTGTTGAGTGTTCAGCACTAATTGATACATCTGTATCATCCTCTTCAAGGTTATAGGTACATTGTAGAAAGGGAAGTATAAAAAAGTAATAGCCATATAATGAGGGGGGATTGCTTTGGAACACTGTCTTTTAGACAGGAAATGCCCAATGCATTCATGACCCCACAGTGACTATGGTTACCTAAACAAGAGTCTAAATGGTTACAAGTATGGTTATGCTATCTATTATGGTGCCTTCCTTTTATGAAAAAAAACCATTGATGAAAATTAATTATTGGAGAAATTAAAAAAATATGATCTACTCACTGCCATTTAAATAATAGTAATTTCTTTCTTTATTTATTTTTTTTTTTTTCTTTTTTTTTTTTTTTTTTTTTTTTTTTTTTGGTTTTGTGAGGTAGGGTCTCACTCTGGTCCAGGGTGACCTGGAATTAACTATGTAGTCTCAGGGTGGCCTCAAACTCTCGGCGATCCTCCTATCTCTGCCTCCTGAGTGCTGGGATTAAAGGCGTGTGCCACCACTCCTGGCAATAATAGTAATTTCTGATTGTCTTTTCTTGGTTTGATTTGCAAAAGACAAGCTTCAGGGAATTAGTGTTAACTGACAAACAAGTTGTATTACAGGGACATGGGCAGTTTGGAAACTGAAATTGACAACACCCTGATACCTGAATATAAAAATCTGCACAAATTTCTACCAAAGCCATGGGTGCTGAACTCATCAGTGTAGGTCGTGAATATCTACTTCCCACCAATAGAAGTGTATTTACTGTTGAAATTTTCAAATGATAAACAAAATGGTTTCATAAAGTCACTAAGGATTGCTTTGAGAATATATTTTTACATTTTTTCCATGCACATAGTCCATACTTGTTCTAATTCATTTTTATTTAAGGAGCATATAGGGTCACTGAATCTACCATTTCACCTAAAAATATCATCAGCATTCTTTCTTGTCAACAGCTGTAAGCTTATGTCCTTTGTAATAACAATGTAGTACTTAAACTACGACTTATCTTTTTTAAACTTTTTAAATTGTCAATTTACATAATTGCAGATAATAAACCATGATAAATACAACTTATCTTAATAGCCATCTATTGATGAGAATCTTAAAATTCTCTAGAAGCTCAATTCTTTTTACGTTAAAATTGATAAATATTTTGAGGTATATAAACTTATCCATGACCTTGCAGTGCCTAGCAATACCTTTGCAAGAACCTCATAATAGAAATAAAAGATGATGACATCAAATTAAAAGAGAGACTAATGGAGAGAGGGAGGGGATATGATGGAGATTAGAGTTCCAAAAGGGGATGGGGGAACGGGAGGGAAATATCATGCTTTTTAATAAAAATATAGAAGTCGTCAATAAAAAATTAAAAAGATTTATTTTTGTTTATTTACTTGGGAGAGAGAGAGAGAAAGTGTGAGAGTGAGTGAGAGAGAGGGAAGGAAGGAGAGAATGTGCATACCAGGGCCTCCTGCTGCTACAAATGAATTTCAGATATATTTGTCACCTTGTGCATCTGGCTTACATGGGTCTTGGGAAAGTGGACCTGGGTCCTTTGGCTTTGCTGCCAAGCACCTTAATCGCTAAGCCATCTCTCTAGCCCAATACTTAACTTTATACTATCAACAATTGTGATATATTTCTATAGACTAAATACCTATGTAGTAAGTATAAATTAGACTTAACAATTGAGAGTTCTGAAATAGTTAGTGATAATATGAAAAGCATGTATTCTTCCCTTAGAATAGATCCCACATTAGCTGCTTGTCACAACTCTACCATTCTCATCTGGTCAGCTCTACCACTTCCCTTCTGGACTCATACAGTTGCTTAACATGGCCTGTGTCCCTGCTCATACCCCCAACACCTACATACCACATCTCAATAATGTAGCAAAGATGACTAACATGGATTAGGTAATTCTTCTGTATAACCACCCCCAGTATTTTCTTCTTTCACTGGCTTCCTGTAATTTACAAAGCCTAGACCGGCCTAGTCCATCTAGTTCCCTGAATTCTTCTCACTCCAGCCTTTGTCTTCTAGCCTTCTGGACACACTGTGCTTCCATCTTTTCTTCAGAAACCAAAGTCTATCTCTCTTTTGGTTGTTATATTTAATCTTCCATGTTCATTGAATGCACTATCCTTCCTTTAAAAATATAGCATTCCCCCTAGTAATTCAGATCTCAACTTCAGCCTCTTACAGGGGCAGTCTTTAGTGATTCACAGAAATAGCCCTGTGGCCATTTTCTCCTATGCCACGTGGTCTACTCAGCTGAACACGCCACTATCAGAAGTCCTGCATTTTAATGGATTGGTGTCTTACTCTACCCCCTCTGTGCTCCGTTTCACAGAATGGAGGCTTTACCCATTTATTCCTTCCATTGTTTTGGAAATAGTAGGAGCTCAAGATTTTTTAAAATTAAATTTTTATTGCCTTTGGAATGGTTCTTAGAATCAGAAAGCAGAAGTGAAAGAAAAAGGGTTCAAATGTAAGTGCCCATTAAAAACAGGTCAGATAATTGGAATTAGAATGTCTTATTGGAAAAGTTACCCAGGAAGGTTCATAAAAGCAGCTAAAGATACATGAATGATGTATCATTGTGACAACGTACCTTTATAGTTTAATCCAACTCTTCCTCCTCCTTTCCCTCTTTTCTATCTATTTGGCTCTTCTTCAAATTATAGTGCATTCCCAGACATGGAGAAGAAGCTATGGCTTGAGCATTTGCATACCAATGCCATTCACATTTATCTGATAATGGCTCCACACAGACCTTGTGCAACATCAGATTTACTGCACTCTGTATGAAAGCAATTCCATTTGGTTGACCAGAATTGAGAAGCTTTACATGCTCCAGTAGTATCCTTCATTTGGGGAACCTTCACAATCACCAGGGTTATGTTTGCTCAGAAGATGTTTAAGAAAAATTTCCAATATATATCTTTCTTTTCTAAAAGATAACATGCAATTCCAAGGTTACAGACATGTCATATATTTTGGGTACCAGAACATTGCAATCTGTTATTTCTTGTCATTCATATTTTAATGATCAATGTGTCATGCTGTTTTCCAGATTGTGTGTTATTATCAATCATTATTCTATCATTTCATCAATAAAGTAGACTAAGGACTGCTCCACAGATGGGTCTAGAGAGCTTGGTTACTAATGTGTGACCAACCTCTTTCTTTTAGCTCTCATATGAATGATGTAGATGCCACCAAGAAACCCAGCCCAATGTGTGTCTGGTTAGGCAGTTTTTCTTTGGTTTATCAGAGGCCCTGAGCTTGGGCACTTCTCCAGTCCTCGGTGTTAACTCATCCTAGCATCTATTAAGCTATGAGATGTGTGTCCTTGTCTCACTTTCCTGCTTGAAGGCATCCATTTACACTTATTTCCATCCTTCAATTGATGGATTGATATAGGAACTTACATATGTCATTTGTTTTTCCATCCATTCCCTCTGTAGTCATCATGGATTCACTTCTGGTGCCAGATTGGGTCCAGGGCCACTTTAAACTCTAATAAAGCAAAGAAAATCTCTTCTCCCGGTTGGATTTTTCTTTCATATTTGTTAATATGCAGCAGTCGGGGGAGAGATGAAGGCTGTGGCTCATTTTCCAGGGAGGAATCCAATTTGGATTTTATGGATGTGCTGTCACTGGCCGACAGTGCTTTATTCCTTCACCAAGGATGCAGCATCCGGGTTTACTGCTGGTGCTGCTGATGATGATCTCTCTCTGGCTGTTTGCATTGAGAGCATTTCTGTTTTTATGTATTGGAGTAATTAGCCCTCCTGACCATATCTCAGGAAGTGTCTGGATTGGGGGATTAGGATAAACATCTTCAGTCAGGCTTTCTGAGTGTGATCAATGTGGGGTGTTAGCATCTCATTTGATGTGTTTTTATCAAGGCTATGGGGTTTCCCAGCTCTCTTTTTGAAGGGGCTGTCTTTCATTTCTCAAATCTCCAGGATGGACTTAAAAGTCTGGGACAGAGTTAGAGATACTTTTACAAACAATTCCTGTGTTTGAGGCTCAACTTAATCTTTTCCTTGAGTCCATCTCTGAGCACCCGGAAGTGTGTGTGAACTCTGTCCCTCATTTGTTTCCATAGAACCACTATATTACACACTCTGAAATCCAATGCTTATTAAATATAGACTTTGTGCAGAGTAGACATTTTAGAAAATTATTTTTAGAATAGTTATGTAGAATAGTTATGTAGAAGTTACAAGGTTCACCATACTTCTCCAGCTCCTGTGTGTGCTTGCAGGGCTTCTGACATGAGGGAAAGTTCCTACAAGAGAAATATAACTGATAGGACTAATGCACCTCTAGAATCACATAGTCGCTACCTAAGGTGCAGTTAACACTACAGTTCATTCTTGGTATGTGCATTCTACCATTTGGATGAATGTGCAATGACATGCATCTATCATTATAGTCTATCATAAAGTACTTGCTTTGTTCAGAGAGTCCTCTCTGTTCTCCTATATCATTTCTTCCTCTCCTCAACTTGGCACCAACTGTCATTTACTCTCTGCATTGTTTATCTTTTCCAAAATGACATTTTGGAGTCTACCATATGAGGTCTTTGCAAATTAGCTTCTTTTACTTAGAACTATGCAAAAGGCATTCAAGTTTCCTTCACATGTTTTCATGCTGGTTCACTTTGTTTTTACCTTTGAGTAATATTCCACTATCTGAACATACCATTGTGATCCATTTATTCACCAAAATGGGTCTTGGCTATGTCTATGTTTTGGGAATTATAAGTCAAGCTGCTATAAGCATCATTATGAAGGTTTTGCATAGAAAACAGTTTCAAGTTCTTTGGATTATAAGAGTATATTTAATTTCATCAGATGCCACCAAATTGTCTTCCAAAGTAATGTAGCATTTCTTTGATGACCTATGATGTAGAACTTTGGTGAAGCATCTGTTAAGGGCTTTGGCCCATTGTTAAATTAGGTTGTTTTCTCATTTGTGAGTTTTGAGAGTTCTTTGTATACTTTGGATAGATCTTGTGTATTTTTTAAGCATTTCATCCATCTGCATCTTGTATTTTCATGCTCTGGATGTTTGCAGAACATACGTTTTGACTTGCAATTAAGTACAGATAACCAGTTATTTCATGTACCATGCCTTTGGTGTTGTATTTTAAATGTCACTATCAAAATTTAGGGATTATCAGATGAATCCTATGTTATCTTCTAAAATATTTGTGGTTTTGTGTTTCCTGTTTTTCAGTGTTGCACATTTTTAATTATCTGTATATTCACTGAGAGGTCTGTATCTAGATTCAGTGTTTTGCTTGTATATATCCAATTATTCTAGCACCATCTGTTGAAAAGTCTGTGTTCTCTCCAACATATTGCCATGTTATTCTGTGACAGATCATTTGACTTAGGCATGGGGTTCTATACCCAAAGTCTTTATCTTGTTCCAATCATTTGATTTGTCTACTCCTTTTACAACACCCATCTACTAATTACTGTAGCTTAGTAGTAAGTCTTGAAGTGACTTGTTTCTTCAACATTGTTCTTCTTTAGTATCATGTTGAGCATCTAGGTTCTTAGCCTCTTCACTTAACATCACAATCAGTTTGTCCATATTCACAAAATAACCTGCTGAGGTTTTGATAGGGATTGCATTGACCTGCAGATCAAATACCAGTGAAAAACTGATATCTTGTCAAAATTGAGCCCTCTTATGCATGAAAATGGAAAGCTGTCCTTTTATTCAGATTTTAAGTTCCTTTCACTAGAGCACTGCATTTTTTTCTATATAGATCTTGTATATATTTGTTATTTAATATTTTATATTTAATATTTTAATTAAATGTAAACATTTTCTTTCAAATACCATCTGTTCATTGCTGGTATATGGGAAAATGATTGCCTTTTTTATGTATTCACTTTAATTACTGCAATCATCTTAAAATTACCTATTAGTTCTTAGAATTTATTGATTCTTTTGGATTCACTGTGTAGCCAATAATGACAACTGTATGCATAGAGATTTTTATTTTTTTCTTCTCAATTTGCATATATTCTATTTCTTTTACCTGTCTTACTGCATTAGCTAGGTATTCTAGTACAATGCAGAAAAGCAGTGCTAAGACAGCACATACTAGCCTTGTTTCTGATTCTAAGGGGAATACTTCCTTCTTATTTTCATCAAGTACTGTTAAATATAAGGTTCTCATGGTAGTCCTCATCCACTTGAGCAAGTTCTACTTTGTGGTCTACTGACAGTTTTCACAATGTTAGAGTTTGTCAAAATGCTGTTTCTGCATCGATTAATTATCCTGAGACTTTTCTTTATTTGTTGATGTGATAGGGATTGGTATATACTTGAATTAGTCTCACACATCTGGAATAAATACTGCTTGGTCATGACATGTATTTTTTTAATTTTTATTTATTTATTTTCCTTTTTTTAATTATTTTTATTTTTATTGACACCTTCTTTAATTGTAGACAATATCCCATGTTATTTCCCTCCCTCCCCCCACTTTCCCTTTGAAACTTCACTCTCCATCATATCCCCACCCCCTCTCAATCAGTCTCTCTTTTCACTTTGATGTCATGATCTTTTCCTCCTATTATGATGGTCTTAGGTAGGTAGCGTCAGGCACTGTGAGGTCATGGATATCCAGGCCATTTTATGTCTGGAGGAGCATGTTGTAAGGAGTCCTACTCTTCCTTTGGCTCTTACATTCTTGCCGCCCCCTCTTCCACAATGGACCCTGAGCCTTGGAAGGTAGGTTTGAGACATTTCAGTGCTGAGCACTCCTTTGTCACTTCTTCTCTGCACCAATGACATGTCATTTTTATTTGTTGTTTGATTCAATTTCCTAATATTTTCTTGAGGGTTTTTGCTTCTGTGATTTGTAATTTTCCTTCTAATATCTTTGTTTGGCATTAATATTAAGGTGTAATACTGTCCTTACATAATGAGGCCTTATAGAATTTCCTCTTTTTATATATTCTTGAAGCAATTATAGAGAATAGGTATAATATATTTTGTGTGTGTTCAGTAAAATCTAGCAGAGATCTTATCTGTGTCTGTTTTTGTTAAGTTTAGAGCATTGTTATTCATTTAATTTCTTCCTTTTGTAAATATTTTTGATTATTTACTTGAGAGATAGAAACAGGCAGAGACAGAGAGCATGAGCATGGGTCTGCCAGGGCCTCCTGCCTTTGCAAATGAACTCCAGACACATGTACCACTTTGTGCATCTAGTTTTATGTGGGTACTGGGGAGTCAAACCATGACCAGGAAGCACCTTTAACTGCTGAGCCATCTCCCTAGCCTTCAATGTTTTTGTTTTAATAACCAATTTTTTTTATATGTGAGTTTTTACAGATAGCATTGTTCAAGTTATTAGTTCATTTCACATAGAATGCCAAGTTTCTAGGCATAGAATTATTCATAATCCTCAGTTTTTTTATGTGCATGGGATCTATAGTGACATTTACAATTTCATTTCCAGTATTAATAATTTGTGTTTTCACTTATTCTCTTAGTTTGGCTAGAAAATCATCTGCTTTGCTGAAGGAACATTTGCTGTTATTAATTTTTCTATTGATCTTGTGTTCTCAATTTCATTGATGTCTGTTTTAATTGTTGTTTCTTTTCTTTTGCTCACTTTGGATTAAATTGGGCTTTCTTTTTCTTTGTTTTAATGCTGTAGTTTCCATGGAAGCAGTACTTTAGCTTCATAATGAAAATCTTAGTACACTGATTTTTAATGCTCATCTATTTCAAAAACATTTTCATCTTTCTCTTGAGAATTCTCTTGTTTAGTTCTGTTTTGGTCTGACAATAAACATCTTACAATTTATCATATTTTAATTGCTAACATGTATTTTTAAAATATATTTTATTTTATTTATTTATTTATTTGAGAGAGAGAATGAGGCCGAGAGAGAGAGAGAGAGAGAGGAGAGAGAGAGAGAGAGAGAGAGAATGGGCATGCCAGGGCATCCTGCCACTGCAAACGAATTCCAGATGCATGTGTCCCTTTGTGTATCTGGCTTACGTGGGTCCTGGATAATTGAACCGGGGTCCTTTGGCTTTGCAGGCAAATGCCTTAACTGCTAAGCCATCTCTCCAGCCCAACATGTATTTCCTAACACAAGTTGTATTCTTTTAAAAATAAATTTCTCATATAAGTTTGAGAAAATATGTATCTGTTATTGGTAGAAGAATTCATCTATAAAATAATGTCAGAATTGAGTTCAACTATATGCTTATAGATGTCATATCAGATTTGTCCATTTAGGATGGAAATGCGTTAAATTTTACGACTGTGGTGTCCACCTTTTCCTCCTTGGTGTTTATTAGTTTTGTCTTATGTATTTTAACTCATATTGTTAGGTACATGCACAGTAAAGAAGTTAATACTGATTATTCAGTTTCTTTTGATCATTGTCAGTATGCTATAGCATTCTTTACCCATTTACTTTAAATATATGTGTGTCTTGAGATTATAAACAGCATGTAAGTTTGAATTTTGTTTTGGCCCACTATGACAATCGCCATCATTTAATAGGTACATTTAGATTATTGACATTCACTGAAATTTCTAAAATGGTGGAATAAAATATAAAATATTTCCTATCATTTTGTTTTTCTTGTCAGAATTCTTTTTCCTAATTTGTACTCAATTCTATTTCTAGTTTTGTTTTTGTAGTGTTATTTGGGGATTTTACATACTTAGCATAATAGTTGTACTATTTTAAGTAATTTCCCTAAATTTTTCCTTTTGTCCATTGTCGGTTTCAATTAATCAAGCATACCTTTTGTGTAATGCTGCATCACCTACAAGAAATGCAAATATCTCATCATTTTCTTTCTTGCAAACAACTTCATTTAATTTTTTTTTTTGTCAGACATTGACAACACATTTCTTCAAGTTTTATCCTTCACTTTTGAAAAAAATCACAGGAGAAATAACTCTAGATTGGCATTTTATTTCTTTTTCTCAACAGTTATTTTCAGTCTATTTGTTTACTCTTTGAGTTTTTTTGTGGAGTTGTTGAGGACCATCATTTCATCATAGAAGATACATATGGTTTTGTCTCAAAGGTTTCTTTCAGGATTTTTCCTTTTTCTTTGATATCTCCAGAGATTAAAAATGTTATTTCTTGTAGTAATTCTGTGGCATTTATTTTTCTCATCATTCTCTGAGCTTCCTGGATATGTGGTTTGATGCTTTGATATCTGATGTAAATTTGTGGAAATTTTCAGTATTGTTTTTATTTTCTTTTTTTTTTTTTTTTTATCTTTTTTCATCCTATCTCACATCATACATCTTGGACTTGTTCTATAGTTGTGTGATATTATTTTCTTTTAAAATGTATTTACTCTGTGGTTTTCAGTTGTATTTATGTTTATATATTTTATGCTGAGCTTTGTCCAATTAACTAAATCTATCAAAGAGATTCTCCATGTTTGTTTTCTTTCTCTAGCACATATTTTGATCCTACTAATTTCTATCACTTTGCCTATATTTCATCTAGTATTGTCAATGGTAATAATTAGAATTTACAACAGTAGTCTTACTTGTATTAAATTCCCAGTATTACAACACCAAGACTACCTACCATGTCTGAAGTTGGTTTGATGAATGCTCTGTTTCTTCATATTACATATTTGATCTGTAGGTATATCTTATCAATATTTCTTGATAGTAGTATATGCTGTGGAAGGTAAAACAAAGTACTACTAATTAGATCTATATTTATGTAGTGATAATTGTAGGGCAGAAGAATCCTTCCATGGTCTTATGCATATATTTCAATCTTTTAGCTAACCTGTACATCTTGACTATTCACACATTTCTTAGCCTCCACTTTGGTTAGGACAGGGTTGACTAGTGTGGGATGGAGTTTGTAATGTTTAATTTCCGTGGAAAAATTATAATCAACTAGAGTTGAAAAAAATTCCTTCCTCCATGTACAGTATGTTTTGATGAAACCACAGAATGGTTAATTTCTGTTTAAAGAGTTCTACCAAAGAGCAGACATTTTTAGAAATAGCAGAATTTTCTTGCTTATTTCAAAATAGCTCATTTCTTCATTCTCTTGGTAGAACTACAAGGGAACTTTTCTCAGATATTCACTATGGCAACTTGGTATTGTTCATCAATTTGAAATTAACAGACATATGGGGATTTTTGCTGATGAACAAGTCTCCTCAATGTTTTTATCTCTCAGAAATGTTCTCAGTTAGCTTCCAATAACCCATCAGTTGTAGTTCACATTTTCATACCCTGGCATTGGTTCATGTGAAAGTTGCTACTTATGGGTTTCTGTTGTGGTTATTTGTAATTGTTTATATTGGCTTGTCAGTTTCTTCATTTTGGTTTGCCCTATGATCTCACTTCTGGCACACATATAAGAAGGGTTGTTTATCTCTCAGAGATTGTAACTTTGTTATATGTTGTTGGGAGTGTGTTCCCATTCCTTATTCCACATATTCTGTTTTTTTTTCCTTAAGATATGATGTCCTGTAGCAGAGTAACCTCACTGACTGACAAAGAAAATAATAATAATAATAAAATATATAGGTTGCCTGTGAGTTATCAGATGTCAATGATACAGCAATATGAACAATGAAGGTTAGATTTTACCAAGCAAAAGTGCAACATGAACACTCAAATGAGAAGAAAAATGGTATCATTAAGATTAATCCCTTTGAGCAAAATAAACCAATATTTTAAAAGAAAAGTGTCTAAATAGAAAAAGCTGATTGGAGAGAACTGTAAACAGTCCACTTCCTTATTATCTGTGCAAAAATAATGCAGGTTATTTGTTCTCTGGCTTCCAGATTCTCCTCTATTATGGAGACAGATTTGTACTTTGTAGCACAGGTTGGTTTCAGTCTGCTGAGTGCAGATTTTAAGGCAGGTACCACTACAACAGGCTTTCTCTTGTTATCATCTGTTGATAATTATGGGTCCTAATACATAAATAAGCTAAAGTAAATAACATTCAATATTTGTTGCTACAAAATTATTGCCCACACTTGAATTTTATTTTAATTTCAAAGTAAAACAATCACTACACTTTCAGGACATGCTATATGAATCTCTAATGACATGTTATTTCACATTATGTTATTCTGATAATTTCTAAGTGAATTATAGTCAAATAGCTGATCTCTGTGAATTTAGAGACCAGCTACTACATGTGCTACTTCTGTATAGGAGACTATAATAGAATTGTAGAAAATAAACTTTGATTTTAGAAATGTTGTAATTAGGATTTTTTTTTTTTTTTGAGATAGACACACAGAGAGAGACAAAGAGAGAGAGAGTGAGAGAGAGAGGAAGACAGAGATGGGCACAGCAGCAGTGTCTCAGCTGCTGCGAAAGAAATCCAGATGTGTGTGCCACCTTGTGGTCAAGTGCTGCATTGCGCCCTTGCATCACTGCATCTGGCTAAACATGGGACCGGGAGATTGGAACCAGTGTTCTTAGGTTTAGGAGGCAGACGCCTTCACCACTAAGCCATCTCTCCAGCCCTGTAATTAGGATTTTTATAAATTATTGATCTTTTAGGATATACCTCATAGGCTATTCTTGATTGATTGTTTATTTTAGTATTTATTTTTCATAAAATGTGATAATGCTAATGAAGAAATAAAAAATAGCAATGATCAACAATACAAGATTGGTTACTTAAATTATAACATGAATAGTCCCATTAATAAAAATCAGCTTACATAACAAATCATAATATGAAAGATATACAAAAACATATTGTGTGAATGCAACTAGGTTGTTTAAAGAGAACTAAAGAACCAAGACTCTTATTTCCAAATTAGTCTTTTTATAATTGTGGAAGAAAATGCCTTAAAATAGGACTATAGTTGTATATCTTTGTTTTATTCTATTTTGTGCTGTTATAATAAAAATACCTATGATAGGCTAATCAATCTTAATGAAGTACTTATTGGTTACAATGTGGATGCTGAGATATTTAAGTTTTGTGTCTGGGTGGGGACCAGTATCTAATTCAAAGACAGTGCTTTCAGTACTATGCTTTTCAATGGAGGAGGTGCTGTTCTTTAAAAGGTAAAAGAGAAAAAGAAGGTGAACCCATACCCCAAACTCATTTATTACAACATTAATCCATTGGTGAAGGTGGAACAATTAGGACCCCAACACCTCCTTGTAGGCTTCATATCCCAAAACTTGTGCATAGCTTATTAAGTTTCTAGCACACAAAATTTAGAATGACCAACATTCAAACCACAATATCCCTGTTTGCACGCTGCTGTGACTTGTAAAATATCTCAAGAAATGTTATCTACTAGAATTATTAGCCACTAATATTATTTGCAAATAATACTCAGGAAAACAAGGAGATTCACAAGTGCTACAAAAATATTTTAGAGAAAAATAATAGCAAGTCACCCAATTTGTTATATTCCTCAGCCAAAATTTGAATAAGACAAGACATGAGACCATCCTCTTTCCTCTGCGTCTTCTTACTCCCCACTGCTCATCATACCCTCCTAAGGTGAAGAGCCTGTGTTTGTACCATCACCACTCATTCATAAATTGTTCTTATCATGGACTGGAGAGATGACTTAGCAGTTAAGGTGCTTCCCTGGAAAACCTAAGGTCCAGGTTTGATTCCCCAAGACCCACATAAGCCAGATGCACAGGTGGTACATGTGTCTGGAGTTCATTTGCAGTGGGTAGAGGCCCTGGCATTCCCATTTTATCTCTATCTTCCCCTCTCTCATGAATAAATAAATAAATAAATAAATAAATAAATAAATAAATAAATATATAAATAAATAAATAAATAAATTTAAATAAACTAAGATAAAATAAAATGTCTCTCTAAAGTCCAAGTTCCTTGAAGACCGATGTGGTCGGATCTAGTCTCATACATCTGATATTTAGTACAGTGTCTGATCTGTCAATACCACAAGCAGGCTTGTAGAATTTATGGAGTTAGACATTTGTTCCTACAATCCTTGTAGTTGTCTGAAGAGTTATTGCAGATAAATGTTTAAACTCTGTATGTATTCTGACAGAAACAGATACACAAGTTGTTCATGACCTTATATTGTATGAGTGTTATAGTGTATCAGTGTCCTTATATTGTATGATAAGCATTGCCTTGTTTTCTGTCTCCCTTTACATTGTTTAGAAAATACCACCAGTGAGAAGAGCCCAGCATCTGGCAAACACTTCATTTCCTGACCTAGAACAAAAACTGAACATTAACCAATGAAACGATGCTGTAACTGAAAGCCAACACACAAAGCAAACGACAATTTCAGGAACTCTCAAAAAGTGGATAAGGGGCTAGATAGATGGTCCAGCAGTTAAGGAGCATGCTTGCAAAGCCTAATGACCTGGATTCAATTCTCCAGTGCCATGTAAAGCCAGATGCACAAAGTGGTGCATGCATCTGGATTTTCTTTGCAGTGGCTGGAGGCCCGAGCAACCCATTCTCTCTCTGTATCTCTCTTCTCTCTACCAAATAAATAAATGAGTATATATTTTGCAAATAAGAAAGGAGAAAAAGAGGAAGGTGATATCATGTGACATGATTAATTTGCTTTTTTCCTCTCTCTTTGATACTCAGTTGTTGAGTATGTGGCTTAGACTGCTTGGAAACAAACAAACTAAACACAGGCACCTTTAAGCATTGACTCAAGTCTTTAAATATGCTGCAGAGCTTTTAGACATAAAACAATTTTCCTACAGAGAAACAAGCCTAGGATGTGGTTAAAGTATAGAGTTCTACCCCTTTGTGTTAAAGGACTTTAATGATCAAGAGAGGAAAAAAAAAAAAACTTGCCTTATGTTTCTTATGGAAAGCACTTAACGCAATTGTTAACCCAAGCTGCAGTCAAGGTTGATATAACCCACATGGTGAGTCATCCTATGTGGTTTAGAGCCACAAGTGAATGTCTTTTAATTCAGCCTTCTTGCACATAGAACATCATCTGGCATTGACAAAAATACATTTAGCTACTTAGTCATTTGATTGAATCATAAGATTGAAGAGCAATCTGATTTTAAAATGATTCAGGTAAGTGGTATATGGATGTCAAAGGTTCTTTTCAAATCAACCTTGATCTATTTTTTTCCAGATAGCGTGTCATAAGTTTATCCATATGTGCAGATAAGGCACCCCCATCTCCAAACCTGCACTGACATCACCTCAAGGCCTGAGTGATGCAGTCAGGATAAAATTGGATTTGGCCACTATGACTCCATGTAAGCACATTGGTGATGCTTACTTAATCGCATGGCATCGAGCCACTGTCTGAACTAAAAGTTATGACTGTTAGCTTCATAACTTAAATTTTCCTGAATCTTTGGTCTCTAAAGAAAACTACCATTTAAGATTTTGGCCACTGTGTAAACTAACTTTGATGCTTTATGGAAGCACTTAAGGAAACCTGAGATATTTAACCATGTGTAGGAAACCCTAGTGAGGTGCCATTGCTGAGCCATGGTGGTCGTTACTCATTGACTGTGGCATTTCTGTTGACATCAAACTGTATTTTACAGCTCTTCTCAGTAAGGTGCTCTAAGAATATTCAGTAAATCAACTTGACTGATCATATGACATAACTGCTACTTTCCATTCACAGTGAATGTCAGACAACCTAAAAATTAAGACTGTGATGTTCAGATATCCACCTTTACCCAAGTGAACATTTGTTAACATGAGGCTCTATGGTAGTAATTATCAGTAGAAGGTCTCACTTTAAATGAGTTCTGTTTCATTTTCTTGCATGTTAATGGGTTGTCTTCAATTGATATAGACAACTTTTTATCACATTTTATAAAGAGCCCAGAATTACAGGGTCCGTTGTAATATAACCAATGAAAAAAATTGAATAATCAACTGAGGTAGGGATGGATTATCTAAAACATGCATTTGGTGCAAAGGCAAAAATATATACCAAGAGTCTGAATACTTGAGTTTTGTTCTGCTTTACACTTTCTAAATTTCTGTGGTTGGGAACAAATGCTTCAGCTTCTTTGGATGATGGCTTCCTTACCATGAAAATATGGTAAGAATGAAGTATTTTCTCATTTTTTTTTTCTCATTAGAAAAATGCCTCAGATCTGCGCTGGAAAACAGACAAACACACAAATAGACCCACGTTCAGGCACTAAAGAAGGAATAAAGTGTGGTAGACACAAATTTTCAGAGGTAAAACTTTTTTTGCCTTTCCATTTGTGTTTGTTTTGTGTTTGTTTTTCAAGGCAGGGTGTCACTCTAGCCCAGGGTAACCAGGAATTTACTCTGTATTCTCAGGGTGGCCTCAAACTCATGGCAATCCTTCTACCTCTGCCTCCCTAGTGCTGGGATTAAAGGCGTGTGCAGCCATGCCCCATCTTGTCTTTACATTTTTATTTGTTCATTCCCCACATTTGTTTCTTAGTTTTCTTAAATTAGAATCCAGTTTTCTGGTGGAACATGAAATGACATGGTAAATATGTCCCTCCCACACATATACATACACTAAAGAAAAAAAAAATCCCTGGAGTTACTCATTGCTTAAAATTTGATTCTGCTTTATTCACTATCAGAAGGAACTGTAGAGTACCCGACAATCACTGATGCATGACCCAAAGCCTAAACCTGGCTTTTTCTCATCGCTGCCTTTTTGCACCAACCCTTCACTTTCCCAGGAGTTCCTTTCCCAGGAAAAAATAAAAATAAAATAAAAAACCAACTAGGCATCCTTTGAGATGGGGCCCAAATGCCAGCTCCTCACTGCAGCCTTTGAAATTTGTCTTAGAAGCATAGGGTGTTATCTGCAGTGCTTTCTTATAGTTTATGTCTCTGTGGAAGAAGTGATATAACTTTAAAATGTCTCCATCTGTCTTTCCCTACAACTTTAAGGCAGTCATGATTTAGACACACATGAGTTAACTTAAGGAAACCTGTTAGCAATGTCCTTCTGAGATATTGGAGGCCACCTCGTTTCCCAACCAAAGCAAGTCTCAGGGTGCTCTTCAGTAGAATTCCCAGCATCTTTCCATTGCTATAAAAATTAGACTCTGATACTTAGATATTTCCAGCCCAGAATCTCTCAAGAGAATCTCTCTCTAAAGTTTCCAGTCTTTGTAGAAGTGGAACTTACCAGATAAGAGGGTGAACAAGAAGGCTATAAATTCTGTGATGTTAATTATTTTTAAAGAAGAATAGATTATCATATTTTAAGAGTAAAATCATAATTTTCCTTCATGTCAGTTCTCTGATTATTTGCATATATTAGAAAGAAAATTGTGGTCACAATTCTTAAACCTTGTTCCTGGTTTTAGCAGAAAGCTGAATTATACAATACCTGATTGGCATTTGACAATTCCCAAAAGAATTACTTTCCAAGTAAGGAAATTTTGCATTAATTTTCTCATCTAAACTTACTCAGACATCCATCTCCACACAGGTATAAGTCTGTGTTTCTGTGATGTGTAGATTGTGTGTTTCACAGTACACAGGATCATGGTTTCAAAGCATCAGCTAGCAACAATCATACAAGTAAGTGCACGTGCTTGTCAGGTGGATAGAAATGACTTTTGGTCTCCTTGTCCTCTTACTAGGTGAATCTTCATCACAACAGGCATCTCAACAGCAGGCATTTCCAAGGCTGGCTCTGTCATGTACATGGTAGATGTGTTGGTTGAAACAAACAATCCCTTGTCATCAAGTTTTCCAGATGTTGGCACAGTGGGTTCAGTGTTTTTAAACTATCTAAGTGAAGGTCCCAAATGACAAATGTTCATTTTCAAAATTAAAGCTTATTACGAATTACCTGCCAAGTACAATGTGTCAGGAGAGACTGAATGAATTAGAAATTTTGTCCACTGAGAATGAATGAATAAGAAAAAAAATATAAATGAGCCAAGTTATTATACATCCAGTAGGAACACAGAAAGAATTTTAAATAACAGTCATTTACTAAAAGCTACTGCATTCATGCTTATGACTTACTTTAAAGAGGCCATCCCTTCCTTCTTACACCAGTCAGGCTTCAACTGTTTCAATGTAAAGAATGATGGCTAAGAAAGACAAGGATAGTCTTTAATATGAACAGGTTTCTCTCTTAATCATCATCCTCAGAGGCTCAGGTTTAATAGGCTGGGAGGAAGACAGCCTGATATATACATCATAAGACTGCACAGCCTTTCTTCTTTGCCTTCTCACTGTGTTCTATAGCTGGCCACCACTAATCTTTGAACCTAGTTTTCTTACCTATCAGATAACTGTAATAAAATTTAATCCCAACTTCCTTACTATAAGGTGGGAATAATAATATAGTGGCATGGACTGGAGAGATTCCCCAGGAACGACATAAGCCAGATACACAAGGTGACACATACCTCTGGAGTTCATTTGAAGCAGCTGAAGACCCTGGCATGCCCAATCTCTCTCTCTTTCTCTCTGTCTGTCTCTCTCTCTCTCTGTGTGTGTATATATAAAGTTAATAAAAATAATATAGTGGTGAAAATTGTGAAGGACATGAAAATAAGGACATGACTGTACTTTGTAAATCATGAAGTACCATGAATAATTAAATGTCACAATAATACACAACTTATTACCCCATATTAACTATTGTCTTGCTCTATATATTCACTAGTCAATAAGCACTCTATGTCCAGAGCCACATGAAAACTACTTGCTACTAACTAGAAGTTAGGTCTCACTGTGTTATCTTCTGCAGTTCTGTAGCTCTTTTAAGTAGGTGATAACCTCTTCATTTATAAATGAAAAATGTAAGCCCTGCAGAGACTATATATGACTGGTAAAATAATTGTTAGCTTTGTTTGTTTGTTTGTTTGTTTGTTTGTTTGTTTGTTTGTTTGTTTGTTTGTTTGGACAGGGTTAAAACCAAAGTGTTTGATTCCAAAAACCTGTTCTCAACCTCTTTGCTGTGTGACTGTAATGCTTAGAGATATCAGTTGGATGCAAAACATTTCAAAGATTCCATTTAAAATTGTCTTCAGACACAAATTCATCAAGCAAAAGCTGAATGATGCCTTACACAACTCATCTTTTTGACCCAAAAAACATCAAAGGCTCTGGTCATCTTGTATTCTAGGCAATAAGGCAATGAATATACATAGCCAATAGGTCTGCATTTTTGAAGGTTCCATGTTCTATGAGATCAACATTCCTTTTTAAGATTAATAAAGAACTAGGGTGGCAGAGATAGCTCAGAGCAAGCACTTACCATGGAACTCTGAGTGCCTGTGTTTGGATCCCTAAATCCTGAGTGAATCTGGAGGCTGTGTGGGATGCTGTCATCCTAGATCACCTCGTAAGAAGGGAGGTGGAGACAGGAGATTTTCCCAGAAGCACAGGAATGGAGTGATGAACAATGAGAGATACTCACTCAAATTGAGCCATGAAGTGAAGACTGATCTGAAAGTTGCCTTCTGACCTCCATACATGAACTGTGGCATGTGTGTGTGGGTGTGCCTGAATTGACACACAGGACCATGCACACAGACAGTCACCAAAATAACTTACAACTGATATAGAACTGTTTTCTTCAATCTCCATAATAGCGGGTAGCATGCTAATTATATTTCTTTTTTTAATTATAGTTTAACTATTTACACACCCAGCTTCCAGCAAGCCAGACTTTTTAATTGTCATGTCCCAGAAGCAAGAACAGAAGCTGCATGCTAATATTTGATGAAATGAACAACAAACATTTTCTTGTTGCTACCTAGGAAAAGTTTTGATTCCAGATAGAGAAATCTGAAATCAGGCTGACCACTGAGTCAAGATTTGCTTCCCAGGGCAAAACAGAAGCATGGAGGTTTTCCATCTTCAAAATGATAATCGGCAGCAGGAAGGAAAGCAATATCACTGCCCTCTCAGAGAAATCTAAGGGCTTTTTTATAGAGTGCACAGCAGCAAATGTTATCTCGATGCTTGAAGAAACCATTTTCATTATCAGTTGCTTTTCCCCCCAATTGATTATGACTTTTCCTTTAAAAAAATGCATTTAGGCAAAATTTTTTCCATGCTTGATTTAGCCTGAGGGAAATTTTTCTGGGAGTGAGGGGGGTGACACACATTGAACTAAATTCCTTCTGCTGCCTTTCAGCTATGCACACAGTGCCAAAATATATCAGATTTCAGTGAATTTGTTTTTCAGCTCCTATTACTTAGAAAAAATAACAATGAAAAATTCAGTCCTATAATATTATTGTCCTTATTGTGCAAGTTAATGACTGATAATCCAGGTAAAGTTTGATATATATATATATTCGAAGTTGAAAAGTTTAGAGTGGTGGGAGGTAGTTTGCTGTGGGAATAGCTTCTCTTTGTTTAAAAATGGTTGTACTAGGATGAAGTCTCTGCAGAGCCTTAGGGGGCCTTGGCTTCTCATTAGAACCTTCCCAGGCCAGTGATGAAAGCCATCAGAGTTATGGAGAACAACAGTCAGGATTAACTGGTTAACAGTTCCAATCCAGATGGCATGAGGAAGTATTTATGTGTCAGAAATAGCCAAAGGTTTTCCTTACAATGGAGGTAGGGTAATAGAGGGATGTTTAAAAAGCTGATTAAAGTTCTTTACAATAGTTCACAAAAAAGTTGCATAATGAGTATAAATTAGAGTCCCTCCTGAGATTAAGGGTTGAGAAAAAGGCTAAGGGGATAGTGAGGAAAATAGAATGGAACACACGTGCTGTGTACACTGGGATTGAATGAATGACAGGTGACACACTTAAGGGATACTGGGAGAAGAGTTGTCATTCTTTTTGTGGTATAGAAGGCTAATGTGGGATTCACATGATCAAAATGTTATATACACATGTATATTATATACACACACACAATGTCAAAAAAAAGAGAAAGGTTTAAAGATTGCATGGAGGAAAAAGCTGAAGATATGCCCATCAAGCTGACCAGAGAAGCAGTGTTTCCTGATCACAAAGACAAAGTTGTTGGATCAAAGCAATGGATTGAAAAGTCTAGGACAAAACAAGCTTTCCAGTTCATAGAAAAGACAAATAACTTTTCAACAACATTTTGGTTAGCCGATATAAGGGACTCTGAATTCAAATTTCAATATATAAATCCCAATTTTGCCATGTAAAATTAATAATGGATTTCTAGAAAGCCAAACCCTCTTCAACCTCTGCTGTAATTCTCTTAAGAAAGCATTAAATGAAAGCATTTCACTTTAGTTGAAAATCAATGGCACTTCAGTGAAGCATGCACCTCCTAAGCATTATGGAGTCAAGACTTATACAGTTCCATAGTAAGACATGGGCCCTGGGTTTGATGGTAATGCCTTGGAACAACATTGGCATCCTTGGGGAAAAATCTGCAAAATAAAGAATTTATAATCCAGGGTTAGCAAGTTCCCTATGAAATGCCAACCCCTAAGTATTATACTATAAGTAATAGTGATGATATAGCAAAAAATAGCAATAATAGGAATGAAGATAAGTAGAAATAATATTTATTTATTGCTTAATTTCATATTATCCATTTGCTAAGTACTTTATGAGCCTCATATCATTTTATCCTCTCAAGAATATTGTTAGTTAGGGGCCTGGAGCAATGACTAAGTGGTTAAAGGCACTTACTTTCAAAGACTGATGGGCTGAGTTCAGTTCCCCAGTACACACACAAAGCTAGATGTCCACAGTGGTACATGCATCTGTAGTTCATTTGAAGAGGCAATAGGTCCTGTAACACCAATTCTCTCCCTCTCTCTCTCTCTCTCTCTCTCTCTCACACACACACACACACACACACACACACACATACACATCTCAAAAAATAAGTAATTTTTTTCTCAGCTCATTTCTTTTTTTATCGAGTTAATTTATTTTTATTAGTTATGTACATAATTTTAATACATTCATGTTCATGTCATCATTAGTCTCCTTCCTGTCCTCCCCCATCCAAAGGGACCCTCTTCGTTGGGGACTGTGAGGTCATGCATTGTGTGGATAGCCATCAGTTATGTGGAAGAGGCAATGTCTCTGTGCATAATGAACCAACTTGTAGCTCTAACAATCTTTCCACCACTTCTTCTGTTAATTTCCCTGAGCTACGTTGGGTTCATTTTAGGTCTACTTCAGTGATGAGGTCTTGGGAACCTCTGTGTCTCTGCATATCTGGTTTAGAAGGAGTTGAGTGTTCTCTGTGTCTATCTCCTTCACCCTTGTGTTGCCTGGTTCACCAAGAAATCAGCACTGTTGCTCATTTGCCCAAATAGTCTATGGTTTCAGCTGGGACCCTGATGAGGGGCGATAGGCTGATCCTCTCCTGAGGTTCAGTGTCCATCTGAAAAAGAGAGGCAAATTTTTCAATGGAGAGTGAAGTTAACATCACATAAAAGGGATAATCATTATTATTTTAGAGAGAATTTTATAGGTGTAGGCCCTCTTGTAGCCTGCAATTGGTGGGAGCTTGATATTGGATATTTTTTAAAATATCGTTATTTGGCATGAATAATTCTGTATTTCGTGTGGAGTTGGCAAACTGCATGTGGAGACATACAGAACATTCAAAATAACTTAAAATGATTCATTACATGTTCATCTATGACCATATTTCAACATTGAGCCAAAAGGTATTATAAACTCTGTTTGGAGTATTCCTTCTCTCTGTAAATACTTGTAAATTTGGATTCACCTTCCACTGTGGTAGTTATGAAGGTGAACAGGATACAGCCCATGCTCTCTGGAGCTCAGGTTGAAATGGAAATAAAGCTTGCATTGAGAATCTAAATTGAATTCATGATGGTTTGTGGTCAATTCAGAATATAGGAGTGCTTAAAACTATGCTTATTCAAAAGAATAAAAAGAGACCTTGAACTAGCCATGGTTAGAGGAGAGAAGGATCTGGCTTATCTAAAAAGAGGAAGAAACAATTCAACTGGTTTTCAAAGATGTGAAGCCCAGGAGAAATTGTAATGTGCAATGCCTTCAAACTCAGATACAGTAAGAATGCCAAAGTAAAAAGTGGCAATATAAAAATACCAATCCAAAACTGAGACTTTTTGAGATATGAATAACCACTAAGTATAAGATCCTAGGAAACCCTTATTGTCACTCAAAGGCAGTGAAACATTATTTTGGCATTCACTGACCATCTTGGGGTTAGGGTGTAATATAGTCAGAGTTCTACATTGGAAAGAGTATTCTAGCAATACACTAAACTCATGTATCCAATGGGTTGGATAATGAGCAATGGTGACCTTGTAACCATGAGGCAGGACTTTACACTAGGCAGTGGAGATTCACTGATGAGCATGGTGGACACTGTGTTTTCATAGCAATTGTATTCAAGACGCAAAACTTAAAACAGACCAGGGCAGGTATCGTGTGAGGATCATCACTGAGATCGTTGCACACTCGACCCCTTGGGAAGTGATTTAAAATTGTGTGTATGGGGCTGGATGGCTCAGCAGTTATGGCCTTTGCCTGCAAGCCAAAGGACCCAGGTTTAATTTCCCAGGACCCATGTTAGCCAGATGCACAAAGGGGCGCATACACCTGGAGTTTGTTTGTAATGGTTGGAGGCCCTGGCACACCCCCCCTCTTTCTCTCCCTTTCTCTATAAATAAATAAATAAATAAATAAATAAATAAATAAATAAATAAATATTTTAAATTGTTTGTATGATGTGTCTGTGCACATACAGGCAGAGACTTTCAGAATGGCAGGATGAAACTGTGAAAGGTTAAGAGGGATTTGATACTGGGTTTTCTGCTTTCTAACCACACAGTTTTTTCACAGCTTTACCTATGTGCACTGGTTCCCAGTCAGGGCTCAACATCCATCAGCCTCCAGGAGAAGCAACCAAATATTACATATAAGGGCCTTAAGAAAGCAAATTTTTTTGACTTCTTTTCACTCTGTACATAGACCTGGAGACTGGCTAGTCTAAATGCTTTGCAGGCTTCAGTCATCCTCAAACCAGTATGTGATCTTGTATCACTTTTAGCACTCATTCATTCACTAGATTATTATTTATTCATTTACTGTTTGTTGGTATTATAGAACCTGAGGTACTAGACTTGCTTTATCTGCCCTTTCATCATAATTAATCACTGTTTCTCGTTCTCTCTGTGTGTGTGGTGTTTATGTACATGTAAGTGCCATGGCATGTCTATGGAGGTCAGAAGATATCCTTATGGATTGCTCCTCAACTTCCACCTTGTTTCAAGTGAGTGCCTCCTATTGTTCATTGCTTACTGTGCCAGGATAGTTGGCATGTAGTGTTCTGGGCATTTTCATGTCTCTGCCTCTCATTTCATCATAAAAGTTCTGAGATTACAGGCTCAACTGCTATCATCTTTGGCATCATGTTTGTTCTGGGGATCAAAACTCAGGTTTTCATATTTGCATTTCAAGTACTTTACTCACTGACCCAGATACCCAGCCTTCATTCCTTCTTACACACATTTACCCATCTTTCCACACGCCTCCTTATCACATTTTATGGATTTTTTCTGTCACTTTGAGTTGTGTTTATAACAATGTCCTCAACTGAACTATGGCTTTTTGAAGGAAGGATTTATGTCTTTTTCTCTGTGTTTCATTTAATCAGCGACACAGATGCAGAAAGGAATTAGGATATATATATATATATATATATATATATATATATATATATATATATATATATATATATATATAGAGAGAGAGAGATAGACAGAGAGAGAGAGACAGAGAAGAGGTGTGCCAGGGCCTCTATCCCCTGCAAATGAACTCCAGATAGATATGACACCTTGTGCATCTGGATTACGTGGGTACTGAGGAATGGAACCTGGGTCCTTGGGCTTTACAAGCAAGTGCCTAAACCACTTGCTCCAGCCCCCAAGAAGAGATTTCTGCCCTCAAGAATCTTATGTTCTAGTGATACAAATCAAGCATTCATAGTTAATTAGAAATGTTTTCCACTATTTGCACTATGATGCTTATTTTCAACTTAGGCTTATTGCAGCAGTGCTACAAACTTAAGATGACTCTAAGGATGCCATAAAAGTGCCCCATATAATATTTAGAGCTTGAAATGTTTCTTTATTCTATGTTAGCTAAAATCTAACTTTTAAGTCTCTAAAAGTATAAATTGCTGAATTTCTCTTGAAGCTTACTTAAAAAGGAGTCCCAAGGCCCCCATTGAACAATTTTAATCTGTGGTTATTTTCTCTCAGGTTACATGAAATTAAGGTGAATAAGAACAGAGCAGTCATTCTAGAAGCTGTCTGCAGAAACAAAACTAAAGTATGCCTTTGCCTTTGCATTTGAAATGATTACCATAATTTTTAGTTCTTCTATTTTGTATTTTAATTTGATGGCCCTTTCTCTAAACATACTGTCATATTTTTTTTTACATATACTGTTTTTTTTTTTTTTTTTTTTTTTGGCTGACTTGGAATTCACTCTATTGTTTCAGGGTGGTTTTGAACTCACAGCGATCCACCTACCTCTGCCTCCCAAGTGCTGGGATTAAAGGTGTGTGCAACCAAGCCCAGTTTACATACAGTTCTTAAGAACATCTTGTTAATTGCACTATCCTGTTGGCTCTAGGAAAATCAAGGAGAACACATTCAAGTTTTCAAAAGCCTGAGTAAATTTTATTGTTCAATGACTTACTTTGAAAGCAAATAAGGCATACTTTTGTATTTATTTTTGTCTGCATTATAGGTGAAGCCTATCTTCACATGCCATTAAAGTGACATAATATAGTAATACCAAAGGTATTTTTCTCTTAATGTCAGGTATAATTCTATAATGTTTTAGAGCCAGGTAATTGCATAATGTAACATGAATTATAGTCAGAGGAATTACTTCTTTTTTTTTAAATTTATTTATTTGCAAGCAGAGAGAGAGATAGAAGAAAGGCAGACAGAAAGAGAATGGGCACACCAGGGCCTCTGGCCACTGCAAACAAACTCCAGATGCATGTGCCCTTATGCATCTGGCTTACATGGGACCTGGAGAATCGAACTGGGATCCCTTGGCTTCGCAGGCAAATGCCTTAACCGCTAAGCCATTTCTCCAGCCCAGGAATTACTTCTTTAGTAGAACTGAGCTCCAGATTCCTCTTTTGTAAAGCAATGACAGAAACAATGCCTTTGAAATATTGTCATGATGTCATTGTGAGAATTTTTGAAGTCATAGTGATCAAAATACCAGGCATTGTTCTAGTATTCAACACACTGTCAGTTACTGAGTGATTGTCATATGAGAAGAAGATGCTAGATACTCTTTGTTTACTCACTTGGAATTTCTCCTCAGCTCTACAAAGAAAATCTATTATTATTTTTTAATCTTTGCTTTAATACTTTATTTATTTCTTTGAGAGAGAGAGACAGAGAGAGAGAGAGAGAGAGAGAGATCATGTGTGTGCCAGAGCCTCTAGCTACTGCAAACAAACTCCAGAAGCATGTGTTACCTTATGCATCTGGCTTATAAGGGTACTGGGAAACTGAATTTTCATCCTTAGGCTTCAGAGGCAAATGCTTTAACTGCTAAACCATCTCTCTATCCCTAATGATTGCTTTAAAGGAGAAAAATTATACATAAAGGAAGCAGGTTTTGGTATAGAGCATGGAGCTGATGCATGTCAGACTAGGGTCAAGAAATGGAGTTCAAGGTCACTTCAATAAGGATAATACTCCCACCTAAAATTCGGCCAAGCCTCACAGTTAAGCCAAGTAAGAGGGGAACAAGGAAAGGACACTATATGGGATATAAGGGTACTTGGTACTGTTGGATGACACTAGTGCTTTACTCTGAGGCCAGCATCAGTATTCTCAGGAGGGGCTAATTAAGGAGAGATTTGTGCTTGTTCAGCTTGAAAGTTGTCTAAAATTCAGAGGCCCAGGAAGTAGATAAACTTAGCAAAAGTTTAATTAACAAATATTTTGTTTTGGATAATTGATGACAGAAATTACTATAATAGTTTAAGAGAAAAAAAACTTTGGAATTTATATATATATATCTATTTAGAGAACACGTGAATTTATTACAACTCATATGAGGAAGGGGTCCTTCTTTGTGTTTCCGAAGACTAAAGGACCAAGGGGTATTTTTCAAAACTTCAGTACTTTCCAGGATCACAGTGCTCGAGCAAAGGTCAGAAATATCACTTCCTCCTGTATTGACACCCCTCAGGTAAGGAAGTTTGGTAAGTATGTGTCTTGGGTGACTTTGTCTGTGATTCACATTGTGCTGACTGAGGCTTTCCCAGTGTCCAAATAAGGAATCGCTTAGTTTTATAACTCATCTCTATAGTGATATAAGCTGTCACAAATCTTTAGAGCAGTAAAGTTAGTTTATTTATGTTCTAAATATTGGAATTGGAATTAACACACTTCAGAGACCCCATTGCTGACCTTCACAGATCTATGATGGATCCAAGATTTACCCCTGAGTGCTGTGATCTATGATGGCTCCAGGATTTAACCCTGAGTGCTGTGATCTATAATGACTCCAGGGTTTACCCCTGAGTGCTGTGATCTAAGATTGCTCCAGGGTTTAACCTTGAGTTCTGTGATCTATAATGGCTCCAGGGTTTACCCCTGAGTGCTGTGATCTAAGATTGCTCCAGGATTTAACCTTGAGTGCTGTGATCTATGATGGTTACAGGATTTACCTCTGAGTGCTATGATCTATGATGATTCTAGGATCTATCCTTGAGTGCTGTGATCTATAATGGCTCTGGGATTTAGTATAGAATTCTATGACCTAG
The DNA here is from genome assembly GCA_036365145.1 of Orientallactaga sibirica. Classification (NCBI taxonomy): domain Eukaryota; kingdom Metazoa; phylum Chordata; class Mammalia; order Rodentia; family Dipodidae; genus Orientallactaga; species Orientallactaga sibirica. Next base: position 18,919,749 of record JAEOAD010000018.1, on the reverse strand, counting down.
TATGGCTCCAGAGTTTTCCCCTGAGTGTTGTGATCTATGATGGCTCCAGGATTTACCCCTGAGTGCTATGGTAAAATGTATGTGTTTAGAAGCTGAACTAAGCTTTAGCAGCTGTAGTGTCAGAAACCACTTAGGATTGCTTTCACTTTGAGTCAAGGGATAGATTGTGGCTCTTTCATCAGTAATGCAGAATCACATGATCAATGTTTATTTTGTCTTATCTTCTCTCAACCATTCATTTGCCCTTCCTAAACCTCCACTATACCTTTAATGACCTTGAAAAAGTTCATGGTTCTTTACTTTTAATTTTGTATCTTTTATTGTCTTTCTAAGTCTTTGCATTTTTCTCCCACAGTTTCTCTGTGAAATTATTTCTGTGTCTGGCAAACTCAGTGTTGGGTGCTATTTCATGCCTTTCCAAATTCCAGAGCCAATTTCCTACTTAATATTCAAGAACCATCTTAAGCTCATCTCTTTCAGGGAAACTCCACAAAACTCTCCAGTGCTCAGCTGATGACTGATTTCAGGCTCTGTCGTTTCTCTGTCGTGTAAGTTAGCTGAAGCAAGACTCCATGGGTCTTATTTGTCACCCAGTGCCTTGGGCCTAGAACTGCAACAGATGTAAAATTTCCCCAATTACCAAACCTTTAGGGATTTTTTAAAAAAATGTGTAAAACCTAATGAATGGAATGTAAATGATAAATATGCATACAGCCTAAAGTATACTTTCCAGTGAAATAAAAAAAGTGATATAGAACTTTGAGAACAACATTGAGAATTGACTATAGTTTTTATCTCAGTTGAAAAGTACTGGGTTAAAACATGGTGGACACAGACTAGGAGAATAGAAGTGGCAGAACAGCCATCTTCAAGTGGATAAGACCTAAATCCAATGACCTGGTGGTGATTTCTTTTGTAGTAACCATGAAATTGGTATTTCTTCTGTGCGTGTTGGTTTCCTTGATTATATAGAAGCATCAATAATGATCATATAAGACTGATGAATGGAATGAATAAAATAATGTGTATAAAGTGTCGTTAGCTTTATAGACACATGCTTTATAGACACATCATTAGTGCTGGGGTTGTTCTTAAGACTGTATCACTAATTAACATTGATTTATCCAACTGGACTTGAAAACTTCACAAATCTATTCTGTTAATTATAAACTAGGAGGTAGGGAGCAGGATCTCTGGGTTTTGAACATGGATCTGTGTGTGGATTTATAACAGTGTTGTTACCTGCAGAAAGAGAAATGTAACAAATCTGAACAATAAATATCTTTGATGTTAGTTAAGCTGGGTAAGCTAGCCCCTTATCTCCTCAGTCCAGTCCATATAAACTTGCTTTTTCTTAGTACCTGTCCTACTCATGTCACTGGACTCTTGTGTATTTCCTTTCTTCTTATTTATCATGTATTAAACTCTAAAGACTGCTGCATTTTGGTCATGTTCTGTGCTCTCCTCATTTATCTTCTTACAGTCCTGTCAAGATTCAACAACTGGACAAATAAACACAGTAAAATCATAGTCCAAAAGACAGGAAATACAGAAACAGATATTGACAAGGTTATATTGTATTCAGATAGACTAGTTTTAGTGTGACAAGGTAAGGGAAACTGACTTTTGCTGGCTTGCTTGACAAAGAAGATAATTTAAATGTTAGAATTACTTGGTTTGGAGTTATACAGAGCACATATTTATTAGATAATTGAAATCTCTTCCATTTGCTTTGAGCCAATAGTTCAGTCCTTAAATTCAATGCTGTCAAATGCCAGAGTTAAATGAGCAAAGGGAAAACAATAATCCTAGGGAAAAATGATATATTAAACAAAGTAAAAGATTTGTCTTAGGAATTTTGCAAGTACATTTGGCTAGCTATTGCTCTTGGGACATTTTTGAATGTTGATGGCAGTAATGGGACAGAAATTAATCAGTTGGTGCTAGTTTTGAGAAGTGGCATCAACCCCTATGTGGTTTGCCAAGTTTCTGTTAAACATATCTTATTATTGAAGACACAAGTCAAAATCACTCATCAGCAGTTCTTCTAAAAACCAAGGAACATGCATTAAAGAGGCATCCAGGAATTTGTAATTAGAAAAAAAGTTCTCTTACTTTTTTTTGAGAAATTAACAGCTCCAATAAATTGCAAAGATAAAGTAGGAAAAGTTATTGCAATAATATCTGTTGCAATAAAAAGAAACTATACAGTTGATAACCATTAAAATGCCAGAAGGTGAGTTAATGACATACCATTCTCCTACAAGCCCCTTTGGTCTTTACTAATACTGAAATATAATTCACATATAAATAACACAGTGGACTTCTATGGAAGTACTATGTATATACACATTCTATAGATCCATTGCTTATGAACTTCTGGGTATACAAAAACTGAAAAGCCAAAGTATATTACATGAGACTTTTCATGAAGGGAAAATAAAATAATCCTAAGGCATAAAATTGGTTCTTGAAGTATAAAGGATATGGATGTCTGTGGAGAAAAAAAAACTCAGTATGTATTGTTTTCTTCCATTGGGAAATTTTATCAAAGATCATGGGAACCAGGAAGAGACAGAGCCATTGAAGTCTTCCTAATGCATTCTACAGGTCTGTGGATGTTAGGAGAGGCCTGGAGGTTCTTTTGTGACTGTATATACTCAAATTCATTGAAAAGCTAAAATTTGTAGCAATTGAGAGTAATTTATAATGAAAAAGACTGACAGTGGGTTGGGGAGACCTAGCACAAGCCAAAAAGTAAAGTGAAGTAGGAGAGTTTGGGCTACTAGTATTGCCTTGCATCACTGAATTCCTCTTATACATAGTAGTCATGAATGGTGAAATAGAGAATGGCTACAGAGGCTTGGGTGAAGGGATAGCAGAGAGCTCAAAATTGAGAAAGCACTAAAAACTCAGTTGCCATATGCATCTGTGATCAGACACCAAGGGCAACATGCTTGGGGTCTGCTTCTTGCCTCATGATGAAGTCAAATGGTCCAGAACACCTTCCATACACACAGTAGAAGAAAATGTTAACAGATTTGCCTCTAGTGGTTCACAGGAAACCAGGCAAGAATACCATATACATAGCCACATTTGAGTAATTAAGTGAAAACAACCTCAAAAGTAGTGAAACAATTATCCAAGAAATAAAGGAAATTGGAAGCGTTCAGAGCTCCATTAGAAAGAAGGCATGAAGAAACAGTGGAAACTATGACAGAAACAAAGCTCTCTGCTCCAAGCCATCTGTGCCCCCATCAGCTAGTAATAATGAGGTTCTGCATAACAGTGGAAATAAAGGAAGAGTGCTAAGAAGGAATGGCAACACTAATAGATTCTTTTCTGGGTTTTTGGTCTTTGTTTATAGATAATTATATTTTGGCACTGTGTTCAGAGGCTTGTCACATGCATGGTTCCCTTTTTCTTTTTTTTTTTTTTTTTTTTTTTTTGAACAACAGCTCATAAAGACTTGCTTTAGTTTACAATCACACCAAGTAAATGCTTGAAGGGTGAGAAAGCCTCCTGTATACATTTCATTAGGAGAAAGTGATATATGAGTTTAACTTATGAGTTGACTTAGTATGTTACAGAAATTCTCCAATCAGATTTCCATGCAAACACATGTAATAGGTTTACCTGTCCAGTGAAGGCAAATTTGGTTACCTTATTTGAAATTCATTTGTTTTCGAGTTATGGCCACTTCATCTTATTCCATTCTAGAGGTTGCTTTCATACTCTCCCAGTACATTCTTATATTTGTTTGAAATCTCAAAGAAACAGAAAGAAAATAAGCTGACTTTAGTGTACTTCAAAACAGCCTGTTCTAAGAATAAGGTGGCAATTTCTGAGGATAGGAAAGAAAATCAAAAGCAGGTTAAACTAAGCTGATTTATATCCTTACAGATATATCTGTAAATATGCCTCCCTTCCATTAGATATGAATTCTCCAACTATCATTGTATCAGGATTTGTTGGTGGATATTAGAACAAATACTGGTTAATTTCAACAAAACCAAGAATTTATTAGGAGGAAGCTGGAACTATTAAGAGACTAAACAGTTTAACAAACATATTAGAAAGGTCAGATAAAGCAGTTCTAGAACCTCGACAAACAGCATTTATGGGCAGTTTCTGCAAAATGAGTAATGACCACGTTGAAGCCTTGTACTGCACAGTCCAATATTAGAATATCTGAAAGAGAACTCAGGCATAAATCTTGCCCTCACCAACTAGAAGGATGGGACACATGATTGGTCCATTCATTAGAACTGCAGAACCAAAGAAAAGTGAAGTGATTCTTGGAAGACAATGCCAATATACAAGTCAGAACACTCAAGATGAATATTTAATATGTAGCATAATATGGAAAATTCAACATGATAAAGAGTTCTTGAATATGAAAATAAACTAAGGTCCATATATTCTAATATACAACAAAGAATGGCCACTGACATTATCAGCCAAACTGAAACCTCAACAACCATGGAGCAATGCTTCCAAAATTCTGGAAAACAAACAAATATAACAAGCAAACAAGATTCCTTATCCAAATTGTCAATCCCATGTATGAAGGCAAAAGAAAGTTTTGGACAAGTAGGCTTTGATGGTGCTCTAAAGCACCTATTGGAGCAACTCAGAGTGAGTGTGTGTGAGTGTGTGTGGTGTGTGTGTGTGTGTGTGTGTGTGCGCACAAGAGAGAGAGAGAGAGAGAGAGAGAGAGAGAGAGAGATCAAGGCCCAGGGAAGGCAAAGAACACACAGAGGGCAGGTCTACCAGAGGAAATGCTGGACAGCAAGAAAGCAGCAGCACGGCAGGTCAGAGAATTGAGCTGTGAAAGGAGTGTGGAGCCTATTGGAAACCTTTAGGAACAGTATCTCCTGTAGGAATCTAGAAATAAGTAGAGGATCCCACGGGCTCAGCCATATAAGCCATAGGATCTGATGTTGCTTTAATATCAATTGAAGAGTTCAGGATAATTAATGATAGTGACATAGAAAGTTATGCAAATTTAATTACAGGAATTATTTTTTTAAATATTTTACTGATTTTTAAAAATTTTTTATAGATGACAGAGAGAGAGAGAGAGAGAGAGAGAGAATTGGCACATCAGGCATCCAGCCATTGCAAATGAACTCCAGATGCATGTGCCATAATGTGCATCTGTCTTACATGGGTGCTGGGAATCAAACCTGGGTCCTTAAGCTTCCCAGGCAAGTGCCTTAACTGTTAAGCCATCATTCCAGCTGCATTATTACAGAAATTATTTAAATCTGGGAAAACCCAAAATATCACACTGGAAAGGTAATTCAAATAGCGTGCTTGAGTTGACTCAGGAGTGAAATATAATTGCATAGTAGTTATAATGCAAACATTGAAAATTGCTTTAACTGAATAATTTTGATATGATGATACTGGATGAATGAAAGAATGTAAAGTACATAATGGGGACGTTTGGGTGATAAGTCTATATGTCATAGTAGGAAACTAATGGAAATGTCTAAAATTGATAAGTCAATAGTATGCTGCTGAAATCAGGAGTAGAGAGCAATATAAAAGGGTCATGAGTATTCAGGCCTAGTCATGGTGCAGCACTCATCTCTCTAAAATGATGCATGCACATTGTATGGATAAAAACATTTTCAGAAGATAAGGAAATATACACACTTAGAATTTAGAGGAATAAGAGGCTGAAGAGATAGCATAGCAGGTAAGGCATTTGCCTGCAAAGCCAAAAGATCCCAGATCAATTCTCCAGGACCCACAAAAGCCAGAGGCACAAGGGGCAAATGTATCTGGAGTTTGTTTGCAGTGGCCAGAGGCCCTGGAACACTAATTTTCTCTCTCTCTTTCTCCCTCTTTCTCTCAAATACATAAATAAAATATATTTTAAAAAGAATTTAAAGGAATAAGAACTAAATCCCCAAATCTTACCTTTTACTTCCAAAGTGGCCAGAGGGAAGATTTTTTTTTTTCTATATTCTCAGTTTTCGGCATGTATAATGAAGAAAATTAGAATTAGCATATGTAGCATTTACAATTTACCATGGTGAACTCTTGGGTGTTTTATTCCATTTAATCATTACAAAGCTTTCACAATTTTGATACTAGTTTTTTTATTATTATTATTGTTTTTTATTGACTTTTATACTCACATACAAAGAAAAAACCCATGTGATATTTCCCTTCCCTCCCCTCATTCCCCTTTAGAACTCAAGTCTCCATCATATCCCCTCCCTCTCTCCATTAGTCTCTCTTTTAATTTGTTGTCATCATCTTTTTCTTCTATTTTGAGGGTTTTGCAAAGGTATTGCTAGGCACTGCAAGGTCATGGATATCGAGGCCAGTTTCTGTCTGGACAGTTGCGTTGTAAGAGGTTATACCCTTCCTTTGGCTCTTCCATTCTATCCACCCCATCTTCTGCAATGGTCCCTGAGCCTTGTAGGGTGTGTAGGGCACTCCTCCATCCCTTCTTCTCAGCACTATGTTGCCTTTTGGGTCATCCCAGTGGTCATCACCATCTGAAAAGAGAAGCTTCTCTAACCAGAAGTGAGAGTAGTGTTAATATGTGAACATGAACATTAAGTGTAGTGCTTTCAGGGCAGCTTGGTGGGAATAATATATACATTTAGTCAGATGAGAGCAGGCTTATACCCCTAAGGCTCATGACCTCACCTACCAAAGACTTTTACTTAGGTTTTTCAGTACCAGGTATGTATTCCCTCCCATAAAGAGGGCCTTCAGTCCAATTATGGAGCAGTTGGTTACCCCAAGAATAGACATGCCACTATTGCACCCATTCAGTCATTGGGTCTGTCTGGCAAAGCTTGAATATTCAGCGTCCACTGTTTTCACTGTAGATGAATTCTGTCTCCCATACGCTGCGTGCAATGCAGCTTTTTCCAGCTTTCAGTTGGCTGGTCTACAGGGAGAAGATTTTCGGCTCCATACCAGGTTGCTTTCTCAGTGACCATGCTTATTAGGCATGAGATGCCTTCAGCAATAGGGTCTTACTATCTGTTTCTCTAGGGAAACCAAGGGCTTTGGCAAGAGCCTTTAATGTTTTGGAGGCTACCGGGACCTCCTTGGCCAACAACTCACTGGAAGGTATTCCATCCCAAGTACTGAAAATTTTCTAGTAACAGTCTACAGCTTCTAGACGTGCCCTTATTCAAAACAATAATTTTACATATGTCTTATTCACAATATCTTGAGTTTAGATTGACCCTCCCCCTCCCCTTCTTGTATGCATTCCTTCCCATGGCCTCACTTTGGACATTCCCCTCCCTGAAATCAGTTCTTCTACTTACATATGTGCATTACCATACACTTAAGTCCTTCCCTTTCCTCCCTCCCTTATAGCCTTTTACCAGCTTACTGGTTTCTGGTACCTATTTTTGGTTCCAGTTCACACACAAGTCTATACATTGGTAGCTAGGATCCACATATGAGAGAGAACATGTGACATTTGGCTTTCTGAGCCTGGGTTACCTCACTTAGTATAATCCTTTCCAGATCCATCCATTTCCCTGCAAATTGCACAATTTCGTTTTTCTTTACCACTGAATAGAACTCCATTGTGTAAATGTACCACATCTTTATTATCCACTCATCTGTGGAGGGACATCTAGGCTGCTTCCATTTCCTAGCTATTGTGAATAGAGCAGCAATAAACATGGTTTTGCAAGTATCTCTAAGGTAGTGAGAAGAGTCCTCTGGATATATGCCTATGAGTGCTATAGCTGGATCATATGATAAATCTATCTCTAGCTGTCTCAAGAACCTCCACACTGATTTCCACAATGGATGGACCAGCTTACATTTCCACCAACAGTGTAGAAGTGTTCCTGTTTTTCTGCATCCACGCCAACACTTATTGTCATTTGTTTTCTTGATGGTAGCCATTCTGACAGGAGTGAAATGGAATCTCAAAGTGGTTTTAATTTGCATTTCCCTGATGGCTAAGGATGTGGAACATTTTTTTAGATGTTTATATGCCATCTGTATTTCATCTTCCGTGAATTCTCTGTTTAGTTCCATAGCCCATTTTTTAACTGGGTTGTTTGAATTCATATTATTCTGTTTTTTGAGTTCTTTGTATATTCTGGATATTAATCCTCTGTCAGATGTATAGCTGGTAAAGATTTTCTCCCATTCTGTAGGTTGTCTTTTTGCTCTATTCACAGTATCCTTTGCTGTACAAAAGCTATGTAATTTCATAAGGTCCCAGTGGTTGATTAGTGGTTTTATTCCCTGAGCAATTGGAGTTATATTCAGAAAGTCTTTGCCTATTCCAATATGTTGAAGAGTTTCCCCTACTTTTTTCTCTAGCAGTTTCAGAGTTTCAGGTCTGATATTAAGGTCTCTGATCCATTTGGACTTGATTCTTGTGCATGGAGAGAGACAAGGATCTATGTTTATCCTTTTACATACAGATGTCCAGTTTTCCCAGCACCACTTGTTAAAGAGGCTATCTTTTCTCCAATGAATATTTTTGGCATTTTTGTCAAAGATCAGGTGTCTGTAGCTGCTTGGATTAATATATGGGTCTTCTATTCTGTTCCATTGATCTACCTGTCTGTCCTTGTGCCAGTACCATGCTGTTTTTGTTACTATGGCTTTGTAGTATAACTTAAAATTGGGTAAGGTTATACCCCCTGCCTGATTTTTGTTGCGCAAAATTGTTTTGGCTATTCGAGGTTTTTTGTGTTTCCAGATGAATTTTAGTATTGTTTTTTCTATTTCTGTGAAGAATGCTATTGGAATTTTAATGGGGATTGCATTAAATGTGTAGATTGCTTTTGGTAAGATTGACATTTTCACAATATTGATTCTTCCAATCCAGGAGCATGGAATGTCTTTCCATTTCCTTGTGTCTTCTGTAATTTGTCGCTCGAGTTTTTTAAAGTTCTCATTGTAGAGGTCCTTCACTTCCTTGTTGAAGTTTATTCCAAGGTATTTTTTTTTTTTTTTGAGGCAATTGTGAATGGGAGAGATTTCCTGATTTCATCCTCTGCATGTTTGTTGTTAGTGTATAGAAAAGCTACTGATTTCTGTGTGTTTATTTTGTATCCTGCTACATTGCTAAAAGCATACAAGGGATTATCAGCTCTTAACAGTTTGCTGGTAGAGTCTTTAGGGTCTGTTATGTATAGAATCATATCGTCTGCAAATAATGATAATTTGATCTCTTCCCTTCTGATTTGTATCCCCTTTATGAGTGTCTCTTGCCTTATTGCTATGGCTAAGACTTCCAGTAATATATTAAATAGTAGTGGGGAAAGTGGACACGCTTGTCTTGTTCATGAATTTAGAGGAAAAGCTTCAAGTTTTTCCCCATTTAGTATTATGTTGGCTGTAGGTTTGTCATAAATAGCTTTTATTATGTTGAGGTATGTTCCTTCTATTCCCAGTTTGTGTAATACTTTCACCATGAAGGGGTGTTGGATTTTGTCAAATGCCTTTTCTGCATCTATTGAGATGACCATATGATTTTTGTCCTTCAGACCATTAATATGGTGTATTACATTTATGGATTTGTGTATGTTGAACCATCCCTGCATCTCTGGGATAAAGCCTACTTGGTCAGCGTGAATAATCTGTCTGATATATTCTTGTATTCTGTTCGCCAGTATTTTGTTGAGAATTTTTGCATCTATGTTCATGAGGGAGATTGGTCTATAATTTTCTTTTTTTGATCTGTCTTTGTCCGGTTTTGGTATCAGGGTGATGCTGGCTTCATAGAAGGATTTCGGTAGAATTCCTTCCTTTTCTATTTTCTGGAAAAGTTTGAGAAGAATTGGTGTTAGATCTTCCAGGAATGTCTGGTAAAATTCAGCAGTGAATCCATCTGGGCCTGGGCTTTTTTTAGTTGGGAGACTTTTTATGACTGCCTGGATCTCTGTGGTTGTTATAGGTCTATTTAAATGGTTTATCTCATCTTGATTTAATTTTGGTATGTCATATGAATCAAGGAAATCATCCATTTCTTTCAGGTTTTCAAACTTAGAGGCATATATATTCTTAAAGTATGTCCGTATGATTTTCTGAATTTCTTTGGTATCTGTTGTGATGTTGCCTTTTTCATCTCTAATCTTATCAATTTTTGTCTCTTCTCTCTTTCTTTTGGTCAGATTTGCTAAGGGTTTGTCAATCTTGTTTATTCTTTCAAAGAACCAACTTTTTGTTTCATTGATTTTTTTGATTTTTTTGTTTTCTATTTCATTAATTTCTGCCCTAACCTTTATTATTTCTTCCCATCTACTGATTTTTGGTTTGCCTTGTTCCTCTCTTTCCAAGGCTTTAAGGTGGACCATTAAATTGTTTAGTTGTGAACTCTCTGATTTCTTAATATAAGCACTTAGAGCTATAAATTTCCCTCATAGGACAGCCTTCATTGTGTCCCATAGGTTTTGGCATGTTGTATTCTCATCATCATTTGATTCTATGAATTTCTTGATTTCCTTTTTAATTTATTCAATGATCCATACATCGTTCAATAATGTACTGTTTACTCTCCATGAATTTCTGTATGCTCTGTAGTTTTTCTTGTTGTTGATTTGCAGTTTAATCCCATTGTGGTCAGATAGCATACAAGGGATTATTTCAATTTTCCTATATTTGTTAAGATTTGATTTGTGCCCTATCATATGGTCTATTTTAGAGAATGTCCCATGTGCTGCTGAGAAGAATGTATATTCTGCAGCATTTGGATGGAATGTTCTGTATATATCTGTTAGGTCCATTTGTTCCATGATATCATTTAATGCAGATGTCTCTCTGTTTATTTTTTGTTGGGTAGACTTGTCAAGTGGTGAGAGCTGGGTATTGAAGTCACCCACTACTATTATGTTAGGGGTTATCTCTGACCTTAAGTCCGATAGTGTTTGATGAAATTCGGGGCCCCTGTGTTGGGAGCATATATGTTTAGGATTGTGATGTCCTCCTGTTGGAGTATTCCTTTAATCAATATAAAGTGACCTGCTTTATCTTTCCTCACTAATGTTGGTTTGAAGTCTATCCTGTCAGAAATTAGGATGGCAACCCCTGCTTGTTTTCTAGGTCCATTTGCTTGATATGTCTTTTTCCAACCTTTCACCCTAAGAATGTTTCTATCTTTTAATGAGAGGTGAGTTTCCTGGAAGCAACAGATGGTAGGATCCTGCTTTTTAATCCAGTATGGCAGTCTATGTCTTTTGGTTGGGGCATTGAGGCCATTGATATTGAGAGTTATTATTGAAAGATATGTATTTGATCTCTCCATTTTTCTTGTTTTGTAGTTCTTCCTGGTTTTCGTTTTACTCACTTGTTCTAACTGTTCAGTATGATTTCTTTTTTCCTATTTCCTGCTGTGTGTGTTTTGCTTTTTCTTCAGTGTGAATGATTCCTGCAAGTATTTTCTGTAGAGCTGGTTTAGTTGTCATAAATTCCTTTAGCTTGTCTTTGTTGTGGAATGTCCTTGTTTCTCCATCAATTTGGATAGAAAGCTTTGCAGGATAAAGTAATCTTGGTTGGCAGTTTTTATCTTTCAGGACTTGGAATACATCACTCCAGGCCCTTCTGCCTTTTAAAGTTTGTGTTGAGTAATCTGCTGTGACCCTGATGGGTTTCCCCTTGTAGGTCATTTGCTTTTTCTCTCTAACTGCTTTCAATATATTTTCTTTGGTTTGCGTATTTAGTAGTTTAATTATAACATGGCGAGAAGAGGATCTTTCTAGGTTTTGTCTGTTTGGTGTTCTAAATGCTTCCTGTATCTGCATTGGCATTTCTTTCCCAATTTGGGGAAAATTTTCTTCTATGATTTTGTGGAAAACACCTACTAAGCCTCTGGATTGAAATTCTTCCCCTTCTGCTATACCTTGAATTCTTATGTTTGATCTTTTCATAGAGTCCCGCATGTCTTGGAGTTCCCATTCATACCTTTCTATTAGCTTGTCTTTCTCTTTGTTGGACTGTGATAGGTCTGCCATCTGGTCTTCTAGTTTAGATATTCTGTCCTCTCCTTCATCCATTCTACTAGTGAGACTTTCCACAGAGTTTTTTATTTCACTGACTGTGTTCTTCAGAGCTAGGATTTCAGCCTGGTTTTTCTTCAGTAGTTCTATTTCCTTATTCATGTCCTCTAATGACCTTTTTATTTCCTTAAGCTGTTTTTCTGTAATCTCTTTCAAGAGTTTGTTTTCTTCTTTAATTCCTTTGTTTTCTTCTCGTATTGCTTTCATTTCTTCTTTTTATTTCTTTGAGTATAGATAACATCATTCCTTTGAAATCTTTGTCAGAATTTCATCTAAAACTGTTTCATTGGTGAACAATTCTGATGGATTTGTAATTTTTGGTGGGATTGCATTGTCTTGATTCTTTGTGTTTCTTGTATTATAATGTAGTGATTTTTGCATCCTGGATTGATTTAATGCTTAGGGTTTCTAGTTATCTGCAGTGTTCTTAAGTGTGGATATGGGTTTAAGGTGCCAAGTGTAGCACTTGTACCCAGGTCCACCTCAGAGGTAATCCTAGATGTTGACTTTGCTTGGTAAGCAAGTATTGTAGTGGACTGGTGGAACAATTTAGTAGCAAGTTCTAAACTTCAATTGAGCCAAATGCACATTTCAATTAGCATGAGCAAAGAGTATACAAGTGTGGGAATTGAAACAAAGAGTCTTATAATGTCAAAATCCCTAAGGATGTGTTTCTTCCACACCTTTAATCTTGTCAGCTAGGAATCAGACCCTGCCCCCAATAATGACAGAAGCAAAAGATAAAGGCCCTTTAAATCCAAAAGTATTACAGGCAGCAATATTCAACACCTCATATTCAGATTATTTGAAAATGGTAAGGCCAACCACCAATATGTAACCCATAACCTGCCCTGACCTGGAAAGGGAGGTTAGCACTTCCAATGCAGGCCTTTGTTACCTTTTGATGTGGCTTCCAAACTCACCAATGCTGAGTGCCCACCTCGTTCCCTTAGCTGTGGAGCTTGGCTTAGCTGTGCTGGGTCAGGTGTTGGTGATGTAGTACAGGCTGCTGCTAATGGTTGATTTCTGCCAATTCGCTGGGGATCTGATGGTTGGGGAATGGGCGAGTTCAGGAAGCTTGTAGTGGCTCACCGTGTTCTCCTGTAGCTCTTTCAGTAGTTCAGCAGACTTTTCTTCACTTTCTGGGCTCTGAGAGGAGACTGATGAGGTTGGAAAGTTCCCCGTTTATTATTTTTGTTGTTGTTGTTGTTTGTTTCTGCAGCGGCGGTGGCAGCGGCAGCGGCAGCGGCAGCAGCAGTGGCTGCAGGGGAAGCTCAGCGAGTCTCAGCTGATCTGAGCAGCGGCTTAGCGCCGCAGATTGGGGCAGCTGCTCCAGCCGCTGTGGAGCGTGTTGGGCCACAATCCCCAAAGTGAGATTTCTGCTGTTTCCCAGAAAAAAAAATATTCTGATCTTTTCTGAAGAAGAGTGTAGTTTTGTTTAAATCCCTCCATGATCTGGTTTGGCGTGGCTCCTATGCCGCCATCTTACCCGGAATTCTCCACTTGATACTAGTTTTTGATGCCCATTTTATAGAAAAGATAAACTTGTGACAGAAAGGTTGGGTAATTTGTTGACGTTATGTAATCAGTGATGAAAATGGAACTTAAACTCAGTCAATATAATACCATAATTATGGCCAATTCTTACTCCTAAGAAGTTTACTTGAAATTTAAATGAAAACACCTAGTAATATACTTGACAAAAGTAAATATTCCCTGAATAGTCATTAAAGAATAAGTGAATATTCATCCAACACCTTCATTAGTATATAAAACACATATAATGTAATGTTGTAATTATGATGTGTTAAACTCATACATTTGTTAAACAGGCATTACCCAGACGTCAATGCACTACTTAGGTATGCATGGAAATTTACAGAAATTGTGGTATCTATGATTTAATAAATTAACGTTTCCTATACTGATGTATGCTGTTTCCTACCTAGGAACAGTTTATAGATTGTGAAGAAAATTTTTCATTATGAAAGTCTGGGCAAGTAAAGGAATTTGCACTGTTGCATAATTACGTTTTTCAAATCTGGACTTCAAGAAGAAAATCTTCAAAAAAATTAAAAAAGAAGAAGAAAATCCTCTTCCTTCAGTACTTCCTTCTCATCTTACTACCAGATCAATTTTCATATTGATTATGTTAATGTGAATCACATCAGACATGCCACCAGGATGCTGGACTGTCTTGAATGGAAAGCCTGTTAGGAGCTATGAATGGATTTCTTATCACTCTGCTTAGGATGGCCTTTCTACAACATTTTAATCAGTTTCTAGAAGAGAATGTTATCAAAGCCAATTCAGCCTTTATTTCAGCCAAAAGTTAAGCATCACATATCATAAAAGCTCTATAATTAGGGGTTTAAAAATTTAAATGCCTTGAATAAATTTTAAAGAATGGAGAATATTTTCTTTCAGGTTTTTAAGGATATAAAATTATATATATATATATATATATATATATATATATATATATATATATATATATATATAGTGGAGAAAGAGAGAGAGGGAGAGGAAGACAGACAGAGATGGACACACCAGCAGTCTCTCAGCCGCTAAGAACGAAATCCAGATGTGTGCGCCCCCTTGTGGTCAAGTGTGGCATTGTGCCCTTGCATCACTTTGTATCTGGCTAAACGTGGGACCTGGATATTGGAACCATGGAGATTGGAACCAGCGTTCTTAGGCTTAGGAGGCAACTGCCTTAACCCCTAAGCCATCTCTCCAGCCCTCTACAAAATATTTTTTTAGTCACATATAGAATTAGATCTCAGTCAATTGGATTTTAGAAAAGGAGATTAGGTGAGGAGATACTCAAATGTTGTCCTTTGACCTCCACATGTGTGTTGTGACACCCACACCACCATAATCACCCATGAACGCATACATATACATGAACCCTCATACACATAAAAATAAATAAAATATTTTAAAGGGGGGACTCATTGGAATAAATGGGCTTGAGGAACAAAAGAAGGTAACAAGAGAGGATTATGATCAAATTTCAGTATGTCCATATATGAAATTCTCAATACTTTTTTAAAGTATGTAAAAATGCAGAAAAGAGTTTACTCACTGTATTATTTGATAGAGCAAATTCAGGAAGTTTAAGTTGAAAGTTTACTCTTAAACCTAAATCCATTGATTTTGCTATTATACGATATTGTCTTCTTTTTAAAAACACATCTTAGTGCATATTGTAAATTAAAGACTCAAATTAATAAATACTATTAAATATGTAATGAAATAAAGAACATGTATCACTGGTTGCTCATGTATGTCATCCAGACACATTGTTCAAAATTCCTAGAAAGTTACAATAGCAATCTGGCTTTTAACAATGATGTTACTTCCAGACATGCAACTAATGTTTAAGAATTGATTCTGTTTTCATCTAAGTCTTGGAAGAATTAGTTTTGAATGATGAAAACAAAACTAAGGAATAAGCTTGATTTCTTAGAATATTTTTATTTATTTACTTGCAAGCAGAGAGATAGAACAAGGACAGGGAGGATGGGCACACCAGGTCTCAAGGCAATACAAATGAACTCCAGGTGCATGAGTCACTTTGTGCATCTAGCTTTATGTGGATACTTGGGAATCAAACTCAGATCGTTAGGCTTTGCATGCAAGTGTCTTAACCGTTGAACCATTTCTCCAACACTCTAAGCTTGATTTTTAAAAGGATAAATATTAGGACAACTGCCTGGTTTTCTTTGTAACTTATATTAGCATGCTTTCTTTGTTTTGTTTTGTTTTGTTTTGTTTTGTTGTTTTGTTTTTCAAGGTAGGGTCTCACTTTAATCCAGGCTGACCTGGAATTCACTGTGTAGTCTCAGGTTCGCCTTGAACTCACAATCCTCCTACAATGACCTCCTGAGTGCTGGGATTAAAGGCGTGCACTACCACGCCTGGCTTTACATTAGCATGCTTTATAAAGACACACATTTAGTGTATACTCATTCTTCTCTCAGGCCAGAAAAATTAAATTCATAATGTTAACATAATAAGTAGACTTACACAACTAAAAGAATTTTGCAATTACTTTATGCTGATATAAATTGCTACTAGAGTCTAATTAAAAATGATTTATTTATTTATTAGTTACAGCTTTCATATGTATGACATTAGTCAGTTTCTAAACATACTGAGGCATATTACCACCCGTAATGATTAAAGCATTGCTAGTCATTGTACGCCATTATTTAGCATGTATCTTGACAATGACAGTTTGGTAATGAACTGAGATCCATAAAATGTGGCCAATCTGGGTCATTCAGATAAAGGCTAACACTTTTCACTACCATTCAGCTGTTACTGTTTTTACTAAGAAACCAGAAATAAAGCCACTATCTTTAAGATGTTTCTACACTGAGAGTAAATAATATAAGTAGAATGATTACCTCACTAGAATCTCATAATTTGAAAATTGTGGATTTTCTTGCCTGGTTTCAGAGAAATGAATTTATTTTTATTTTTATTTTTTCTGAGGTAGGGCTTCACTCTAGCCCAGGCTGACCTGGAATTCACTATGTAGTCTCAGGGTGGCCTTGAACTCTGGAGTATCCTCCTACCTCTGTCTCCCAAGTGCTGGGATTAAAGACTTGGGCCACCAAGCCCCACTGGTTTCAGAGAAATGAACAATGACATTTATGTAAGTAATCCCTAGGCTCAAATGATTATAGGCAGGTGGAGTGAGAGCTGAGAAAAGCTCAAGTAGATGGGATTTTATGTTGGCTCTTGACCTATTTAAATGTTAGTTACCGTGGCTATGAGTTGTTTTCTTGGAGGAGGGTGGTAGTTCCCCATAGATTCAGGTGTTTTATTAAGATTGTAACTTGGGCCAATTACCTGGCTGGAGCAGGGGTGACTGGGGACCGATCCTGGGATTCAGCCCACACGTGTTTTGGGGCAGATCTGATTCAAGCCCAATGGTGTATAGAGGGGCCAAACTCTGGCTGTGGGGGTCCCTGCTTGCTGCTAGTTTTGTGCTTGCTGATTTTTGATATGTGCGCTGGTGCTGGTGTTTGACTTGCTACAGTTTTTCTCTCTGCCTGGACCTATGGAAGTAAACAGCTTTTTCTGCCATTGAGGGAACTTCCCCCAGGATCTGTAAACTGAAATAATCTCATTCCTCCCATAAGTGGTTTCTGTTTTGAAGTTCATTCCAGCAGATGGGAACTGACTACAATGGGTGGGGACTTCATAGTGGAAGAACCCATTAGTTTAAATAGCAAAAAGTTTAACATATACTACAACATGAGGAAGGTTACTGGGAGCTTCAAGCTGTAGGTTAGGTTGTAGCTTCAAAACTTGGTGGAATTGTTAATTTGAAAGAAATGCAAGAAGATTCCAGAAAAGCAAGAATTTTGTAATCATGGTGCTCCATGATATGCCTTTGTGATTTGTACACAAGTTGGTGGAAGTGCACTGAATCAAGAAAACTTAATTTTGACAGGTCTGATATATAGTCTATTTTGGTTAACCAAAGGGAACACATACATTTACTACATCAGAAAAATTTCCATTATTTTTCTCTCAGCCATGAAAATCGATTTTGATGTGATTATGCTCAGAGGCTGCTTGATGTGCCTGTGACAGGACAAAATACATAGAGACAGTGGGTGGTGTAGCATGTGGGATACTGTGGTTAAGCTGGACTCTGTGTCAAAGTGAAAAGAGCAGGATTCAAATACCAATTAAGATAATTTGTGTGAAAATAAACTTAAAATAATGTAATGGTCATGTATTTAACTGGTATGGAAAAATTATTTCAGTACATGAAAAACCATGTATTTCATTTTCATTATACATTTTATTTAGTGAAGTACAAGGATGTAGATAACTGTAATTGGCAAAAATATTCATTTATTTATCTTTGAGTTTTTAAA
The DNA here is from genome assembly GCA_036365145.1 of Orientallactaga sibirica. Classification (NCBI taxonomy): domain Eukaryota; kingdom Metazoa; phylum Chordata; class Mammalia; order Rodentia; family Dipodidae; genus Orientallactaga; species Orientallactaga sibirica. The sequence goes on along the minus strand of JAEOAD010000018.1, from coordinate 18,901,835 downwards.
AATAAAAAAGTAAGATTTACAGATGGTGTGGCAACTGGTAATTTCATATTTCCTCCTTCTTAGAACATTTATATTACTATTTAGAAAACTATCCTTAATTTTATTCATTTACCCCATAAATACTGAGCACATATATGCAATACACTTTGGTATGTACTGGGTACACAAAATAAGCAAGAAAGAGACTTATTACCATGGGATATACGTAGAGGAGAATATAGGAAAATAAGCAGCATTGCATACAAGTGTAGTAGTTCTAAAATGAAAGAAATATAGGGCTCCGTGAGAACATCAAGAATGGATGTCTCCCTTCATAAGAACGTTACATATTGACTGATAAAATTTATATTAAAATATATTGAAGAAGAGGCATAAATTTTACTCAATAGAGTTTAATAAGCAATAGGGTGTTGAGTTGGGTTAAGGATCTCTGCGGTGGGAAGATATAAGGAAAAGGAGAGAACATAGGCAGAGATCAAGACTACAACTAACTTGAGAAATGAAATTAAGCATTCATATTGTCTGGAGTGTAGAATGTGAAAGGTAGCCTCAGTGGTGGTATTGAGAGAAGAGATCAGAGAGGAAACAATGATGACTTTATTCAGGGTCAGAAGCATTAGAGAATGTCATAAAAGGGACTTTAATTTTTATTTTTAGAAAAAAGGGTTTGTTAGATGGTTTGAAGAATACATGCATTATATACGACATTTATTTGTAGTTGTACTTTAGTAAGATAAATATAACATGGAAGACCTCAATTGAATATGAAGCAGCCTGTGAGGAGAAAGAAAATGAGGTTAAAGTTGGCCAGTCAGAAAATCATAGTAACCATAACAGGAATATGGATAAGTGGCTACAACTAGTAAATCATAAAGGATTTTGATTTTTATCTTTTTTTTTTTTTTTTTTTGAGAGAGACAGAGAGAGGGAGAAGAAGACAGACAGAGATGGGGATGAGCCAGCAGCCTCTCAACTGCTGTGAATGAAATACAGATGCGTGCACCTCCTTGTGGTCAAGTGCGGCATTGTGCTCTTGGGTCACTTTGCATCTGGCTATACGTGGGACCTGGAGATTGGAACCAGTGTTCTTAGGCTTAGGAGGCAGGCCTCTTAACCGCTAAGCCCTCTCTCCAGACAGATTTTTATCTTCTTCATTGTCTAGAAGATGAAATGTTATGAAAATGTACCTGACTAGGTCTCAGGGTTGATTATAAAACAAAATGAGAACAGCAAAATATCCAAATTTACTGTGAACAAACTCTTTGAGACACCATCAAGTTTACAAGAGGTAAAGATGATTCCAGGGTTTCTTATTTCTCTCTGTGGAGAGAGAGAGAGAGGAAAAAGGAGGAGGAGAATCAGAGAAAGGGGATGAGGAAGAGAGGAAAAGGGGAGAGGGAAAGTGGGAGGAAATAAAGACTAAGGTAAACTGGGCTTGAAGTCACTATGCTAAAATTCTAAAAAGCTAAGAATAAAGACTACTTGCTGACTATCCCCTGGGGAACAAGTATTACTAACATTGGAAACCTGAAAGGACTTGAGAAGAAAAACTTGAGTCCCCATCATTGACCCCAGGTCCTCAGAAATGGCTGAAATACAAGTTTCTGGATGTTAACTACTGGTATAAAGCTTGTAATGCCCTCATTTTATGCTCATGTCATGCAATGACAACAAAATTCCAAGATCTTGACAGGAAAATCAGCCCCTCTGTGTGACAGTAAGAAAAATCAAACAAAACATAACATAATCATCAGTAACAACAAAAAACTCTCAAAAATGTATCAAAAATGTTGCATCTATGGAAGTATTGACATAAGATATAGAGAGAACTAGCATGAGATATAATGAAATAGAAGCTAAACTCTCAATATACTCAATAGTTTATTAGACGTGAATAGATATCTTACAGTACATAACTTGGAAAATCAAACATATATTGGTTGAAATAGAAACTTTACTGAACTATGTAATAACAGAATGGATATAGCTTAAAAGAGAATTCAGGAATTGGAATATATATCTGAAATTGTCAACAGGAAGAAGAGATGGAATATACAAATGAAGGGATGCAAGGTACAAGAGCAATGTGATTAGTTCAATCATGCATGTAAAGAAGTACCAGAAGAGAAGAATAGAGGTAGGATTTTATGAGTAATAGATTTTCAATATCAATTGCAATATGCATTTGCAATTCCAATAATCATTGGGATCATCAGGTTAAACAGAAAGAAATCAAAATTATGGCATATTAGAGTGGAATTTCAGAAGAATAAAGACTGAAAACTGGGCTAGAGCGATAACTTAGCAGTTAAGGTGTTTCCCTCTGAAGCCTAAGTACCTATGTTAGATTCCCTAGTACCCATGTAAGCCAGATGCACATGGTAGCTCATATGTCTGTAGTTTGTTTGCAGTATCTGAAGCCCCTGGTGCACCCATTATCTCTTTCTCTCTCATAAATAAATAAGTAAACAAATAAATAAAATAGAAAACTATAAAAGCAACCAATGAAATGTAAGAGTTTCCTTTTTGGTTATAAATTTATTGAACTTATTTTACTAATTCCTAGAACACTGGTAATGCTAGCAGATTCTGTATAGTCCTTACACAATGACCAAGCTATGAAATAGATAAATGCACTTTTTCTCTGAAATAGATAACCTCCAGAGAGCATCTCTAACCATGAACATGAGCTAAATTTCTGGATACTCTTTGGTTCTACTTTCTCAGCAACACTAAGAGGTGGCTGTCACTAGGCTCACATGAAGAGGAGGAATGTTATAACTTGTGCAACCTGAAATAACACAACTCAGAAGTGACAATTTACAAAAATGTCGTGTTTCTGTTTCCAGACCTACTTCCCTCTAAATATGTCCCTAGGTGTTTTCCTTTTATTCTGTATTCTAGTGAATTCTGCATTACCTGAATTAATATATCTTTGGTTTGAACAAGAGACAGTGATGAAATACATGTGATATGAATGAAGAAGAGGGAAACAATGCCGAAAGAGAGCCAGCAGGAAGTGGTAAAGAGGTACAGGGGAGGGTAGTGGAAGTGAATAGGAACAAGACATAATGAAATATAACTAAATACATATACTCTATTATAAATCTTATTCTCTCTAAATATTAATAATGTCTTTAAACAATAAAATGTAGAGTATGATTTTTAAATACAAGAATAAAATATGAAAATACTTTTAAAGCAGTCTAAGAGAAAAGAGAGATGTCACTGTTTACTTCTCGTGAATGAGATCAAACACCAAGCTAGAAGTAGTTTATGGAAGGAAAGGGTTGATTTCTCACTTACAGTTTGTAGGAGAAGTTTCATCATGGTGGGAAAAGTATAGCTGGAGCAGACAGGTGGACATCACATCTTCACATCAGCATGGAGGAAGGGCAGAGAATATGCTAGCATGCACTGTAAAGGGGGGGGGGAGGATGTAAATGGTGGGGGAGAGGGCAATCAAATCCCAAGGCCTACCTCCAGTGACACCCTTCTTCCAGGGAAGCTCCACCTCCCAAAGTTTTCACCAGCTTGGGATTAAGTATGAGACTTTACCACAAACATATGAGGATACAAAGGACATTCTATATTCAAACCACAGCAGATAACCAGCAAATGAGTGTATTATTGGAAGAAAGTAAAAAAATAGTAGAATGTCTACAAAGTGGTGAGAAAAATTATAGCATTGTCAACAAATCAGTCCTAGGGAGAAGTGTGTAATAAAGCCATGTGGCGATGAACTGAAGTAAAGAAATTTCTGAAGAATACATTTTAGAAAGAAGGAAAATCAAGTTAAATATATTATTCAAGTCAGGAGGAGAGTAAACTAACTCAATGATTTCTTTTGTTCCTAAGCCATTTTGAAAGGGACATAAGCTATTGTTTAATTTAGAATTTACTAAAATTCAACTTCAAGGGTATATAAATTCAAATTATGAAGAAAAAAGCTGGAATAGGAAAATATAGTTTTTAAAACTGAGAAGCATGGGCGGGCATGGTGGCGCACACCTTTAATCCCAGCACTCAGGAGGTAGAGGTAGGGGGATTGCCAAGAGTTCAAGGCCAGCCCAAGACTACATAGTTAATTCCAGGTCAGCCTGGGCCAGAGTGAGACCCTACCAAAAAAAAAAAAAAAAAAAAAAAAACTGAGAAGCATGATGAAAGGGATATAAACAGAAATTGAAAAAGAAATGTTAGAGATCCAATATATCATAATCACAAGGTTCTCGTGGAACATCTTTGTGTCCAGAAACATGTAAAAGAGGCTTGAGAAAACATACCGAGGCCATGAATTCATGTATTTTATAGAATGATAAAATGGTTGAATATATCCAGAAGATACACATGCCTAAAACAGAAAATAAATTTTTATAGGTAGAATAAATGTGAACTACGTAAGGATTTTCCTTGTCACTGAGTCTCTTAAATAACATATACATATTTCCTTAGACCCTCTCTCTCTCTCTCTCTCTTTTTTTTTTTTTGGAGAGAGACACAGAGAGAGACAGAGAGAGAGAGAGGGAGAGGAAGACAGATATATATAGATGGGCACGCCAGCAGCCTCTCTCAGCTGCTGCGAACGAAATCCAGATGTATGCGCCCCCTTGTGGTCAAGTGCAGCATTGCGCCCTTGTGTCACTGCATCTGGCTAAACATGGGACCTGGAGATTGGAACCATCGTTCTTAGGCTTAGGAGGCAGGTGCCTTAACCGCTAAGCCATCTTTCCAGCCCTACGCTTTCTTTTTAAAACTTTTAAAAACAATTAATTTATTTTTGACACAGAGGGAGAGATGAAAAGAGGCAGATAGAGACAGAGAGAATGGGTGCACCAGGGCTTCCAGCCACTGCAAACAAACCAAATGCATGCACCACCTTGTGCAGCTGGCTTACATGGGTACTGGGGAATTGAACCTTGGTCCCTAGGCTTCTCAGGGAAGCACCTTAACCACTGAGCCATCTCTGCAGCCCTATACTATTCTTTTCAATAGTAGTTAACTGAGCTGAAATTTAGACAAGTGAAACAATTTCTCCAGAAAGTAGAATAATAAACATTCATACCTTTATCATAGGTCTCCTGCCTCTTGAATTGATTGTCTTAAACAATGTCCTTCCTGTCCTCATCTGAACTGGAGAGTCACTAGGATATAGCTGAAAATTGATGCCCTACAAGAAGAAAATACTAGCTAGGAAAATTATTTAAAGTAAGAATTTAACAAGACTTAAAACAGAGTTGTGAAGATTGCCAATAATTAAAGGGTAGGCCAAGGAGAAAAAGCCGCTCACAAAGGAGATGAAAATGAGATGGTCAGAGAGTCAAAGGCAAGAAAGGAGAGTGTGGGAATAGATAAGTCCTAGAGAGAGGGCATTTCAAGAAAGAAGAAGCAGTCAATAGTGTCAAACCCTGCCAAGTGTTCAGACAGATAAGACCTGGAAATTATTTATTGGATTTAACTACAAGGCCATCATCGCTGACATTGACAAGCACAGGTTCAGCAGCATTGGGGAAAGAAAATCCAGATTTTGGAAGTTTGTGGAGTAAAAAGGAGAAGCAGAAGCAGGGCAGAAAGCAGACTTTCCTGGGGGTGTGAATGGAAGAAGGGAAATATGACAGTCACTAGAGAAGAGCACAGTGTGGTATCTTTTTTTTCTTTTTCTTCTTTAAAATTTATTTTTACTTAGAGACACACAGAAAGAGAGAGAGAGAGAGAGAGAGAGACAGAGAGAGAGAGAGAGAGAGAATGGGCACATCAGGGCCTCTAGCCACTGCAAACAAACTCCAGAGTCATGTGCTACCACGTGTGACCTGGAGAATCAAACCTGGGTCCTTAAGCTTCTCAGGCAAGCACCTTAACTGCTAAGCCATCTCTCCAGCCTGGTATCTTTTTTTTCCCTAAAGACTGTGAAAAGGCTGATTAGAAGTAAATACAGTAGTAGATTTCAAGTATATATAGGCAGTGAATGGTAATTCATTAAACACTCCAGTGTACTTACTCTTCCAAAGTCTTGTGAAATATTTTTATAATTCTTATTGCAACTATATGAAATTAAAAAATCACATTTCCACATTACAATTGAATAATAAGAAAATAGGGTAAATTAACTGAGGAGCCACTGTTCAAATCCAGGCTGTGACTGGCTCCATCAGACAGATGATCTCTGGGCAATGAACAATGTAAAACCCTTTAAGAAGTAGATAATGGGCTTTGGGAAACATGTTGATAAATGAGGTTGGGTAAAAAGAGAGGTATTTTTAAATTGCAATGGATTGAAGGAGGCCAGAGTGTGCAAAACGTCCGTGTGTAATGGACAGTAGGGTGCCTGGTGCAGTCAAGATGGTATATGCTCCAGTGAAGGGATTATTGGGCTTTGCTTTTCCCTTATGGATGCAAGAACACAGGTTCTGAGGATGCACAATCAAGGTAGAAAGACTCTGAAATCATGCTCTGAGATATTTTTTTCAAGATGTGAGAAGTAGTAGCTGTCAATAAAGAGAGCAAGTAGAATCCTTTAGAAATTGTAGATAGGACAGATGGAAAGAAAAGATCAGGCAAAAAGGTTGAGGTGTGATTCATTGTTCTAAAAAATATGTAGATGTAGGATTAATGTGGAAAGGGAGGAAATAGAAGCTGGCCACTAACAAGAAATTGAAGAGGTAGGCCAGGTGTGGTGGCACACACATTTAATCCCAGCACTGGGAAGGCAGAGGTAGGAGGATCACTGTGAGTTCAATGCCAGCCTGAGAATGCAGAGTGAATTCCAGGTCAGCCTGGGCTAGAGCAAGACCCTACCTTGAAAAAAGAAAGAAAGAAAGAAAGAAAGAAAGAAAGAAAGAAAGAAAGAAAGAAAGAAGGGGAGGGAGGGAGGGAGGGAGGGAGGGAGGGAGGGAGGGGGGGGAGGGAGGAGGGAGGAAGGAAGAAGGAAGGAAATTGAAGAGGTTAGAATATTGGAATATTATTGGAAAGGTAGATTCTGGATGTATTTAAAACTTTTTTAAAAAAATTTATTTGGGCTAGAGAGATGGCTTGGCGCTTAAGGCGTTTGCCTGCATAAACCAAAGAATCCCGGTTCGATTCTCCAGGACCCGTGTAACCACATCAGCCAGATGTACATGGGGGTGCATGCATCTGGAGTTCATTTGTGGCTGGAGGCCCTGAGGTGCTTATTCTCTCTGTGTCTCTCTCTGCCTCTTTCTCTCTCAAATAAATAAATCATATATATATATATATATATATATATATATATATATATATATATTTATATTTATTTATTTAAGAGAGCCAGAGAGAGAGAGAGAGAGAGAGAGAGCGAGATGGGTGTACCAGGGCCTCCAGCCACTGCAAATGAACTCCAGATGCATGTGCCACCTTGTGTATCTGGCTTACATGGGTCCTGGGGATTTGAACCTGGATCATTTGGCTTTGCAGGCAAACACCTTAACTGCTAAGCCATCCCTCCAGCACCCATGGATGTATTTAAGTGAACATGATAAATTTCTCACTGAAATCAGTAAAGGAGAGATACAACTTACCATTTGGCAATTTTAATATTTTAAAAGTATATTGGGGCTGGGAAAATGGCTCACCAGTTAAAGATTCTTACTTACAAGTCTGTCGACCTGAGTTTGATCCTCTCCAGCACCCTTATACAGCTGGACTCAAAGTGGCTTCAGTAATCCAAACGTTCCCACAGCAATGGGAGATAGAACCAGGAGAACCTATAAGCTCACAGGCCAGCGAGACTGGGGATAAACAATAACAAAACAAGGGAGATGCTATCTCAAAAGAATGCCAGGTGGGGTGGTGCACGCCTTTAATCCCAGCACTTGGGAGACAGAGGTAGGAGGATTGCTGTGAGTTCGAGGCCACCCTGAGACTACATAGTTAATTCCAGGTCAGTCTGGGCCACAGTGAGACCCTACCTCAAAAAAAAACAAACAAACAAACAAACAAACAAACAAACAAACAAACAAACAAAAGAATGTGGAAGCAGAGAACAAAAACACCAAGATTATCCTCTGACCTCCACAGATGGGCTGTGGGATGTGCATGCTCACAACCATACATACCATATACATGAATACACAAATTAAAAAATGTATGTCAATGTTTGCAATTCACTTTATTTCATTTATTATATATTCCAAGAAATAACCATCCTGTATATAATGTGTATTCTGTTATTTCTGTCCTTGGCATTATTTATATGGTATGTTTTCATACTGCTTCACTATTAAATATCTGTATATACATATATATTTATTGAATATAAAGAAATCTTTATTCAAAATGTTTATGAGAACTGGGCACTTAATTTTATCAAATACTTAAATAAGTTTGAATGTGACTTAATATATTCCTATGGGGTTTTCCTTTGAACATTTATAGTATACATATAAACTATAATGTAACATATAAACATATCTGTTAATACAACTAGGAAACAGTCACCCTTGAAGTTCTAAGACTCAGTTCATTTTATTATCTTCTATTGTTTTTTAAGATAATAGTGGTACAAATTAGTAGTGTTCTCTTGAGTATTTTCAAATCAATAATCCTAAACACAATTGTTATATGATGCACTTTTATTTTATATTTTTGAAGTTTTGGGATCAATCTTTTGTCAGCTTCATAAAGTATTGTCTATGTTCTTAAACTTTTAATAACAAAAAATCATTTTTGACTTACCTTTTCCATAAAACCATCTAAATTGACTTTCACTGGCAACATTTTTGGGATATATGAGTTTTGTTTTCCTCAGTTTCATAATTGTTATTTGTTGGGGTGCTCCCCAGAGAGCACAGTCAGGGTTCTCAAGAAAGAAACAGCCAATAGCATATGGTTATAAAAATATATCAAGATATATGAGAAAGAACTTATTAGGAGAATTGATTGGTGTGATTATAGACTGTGAAGTCCTTTGGCAGGCCAACTGCAATCTAGGGTTCCAGTCATCTGTTCTGTCCAAGACCCAAAGCCTCTGAACTAAAAGAGCTGATGATGTTATTCTCAGTCCAATACTGAAGTTTAGAGAACCGAAGGGGACACTGGTGAATCTTGGAAAGCTGGAAGGTTAGATTTTCACACAGAGAAAAGTATGTGTTCCAACTTCATGAGAGAAAAAGAAAACTTCTCTCTTTAGCTTTGGGGGTCCTAAATGATGTCACAAAGTCCTCTAACATTGAGATAGCCACCAATACATATGGCAGTCTTTTCTGTACAAACTCAGAACTAACACTTCACGATGTCTTTAGGCAGTGCTCAGTCCAGTTTAGGTGTCCCACAAAATTAATTAATAAAAAATTAATTAATACATTTGTTTCCTATAGATGCATGTCAAAGTAAATTTTGTTACTTAATTCTATTTTTATATTCTATGCCACTTATATTTTTCAATTTTTAGTTCATGGTGATTTTATACCAAAAATAACAGGTCTATAAATCTAATCCTCCTTACTCTTAATGCTTTATAGGAAACATTTAATTTCCTCAGTTTCATTTTTCTCAATTAACATTGCCATGTTTGACTACTTTATTTTTAATCATCTTTAATAAGTATTTTTCTATTATGGTATGTTTCATTTTTATTATTAATTTTCTTCTCCTTATATTATTTATATACTTATATTTATATACTTATATACTGCCCTCATTTTGTTTTGCTTTATAATGAATTATTTTAAAATTGTTTTCTTAAATTACATTGTGTGAATATATAATTCTTAATTTAATATTTTTTTCACTTCCAATATACCTTACTTAAAAAGAAATTTTAACTGGGTTTAGTGGTGCACACCTTTAATCCCAGCACTCTAGAGGCAGAGGTAGGAGGATCGCTGTGAGTTCAAGGCCACCCTGAGGCTACATAGTGAATTCCATGTCAGCCTGAGCTAGAGTGAAACCCTACCTCAAAAAAAAAAAAAAAAAAAAAAAAGAAAAGAAAAGAAAAGAAATTTTAGGGGCTGGAGAGATGCCTTAGTGGTTAAGATGCCTGCCTGCCAAACCTAAGAATGCTGGTTAGATTCTCCAGATCCCATGTTTAGCCAGACACAAAAAGTGATGCAAGTGGGCAATGCTGCACTTGTCCACAAGGGAGCACATGCATCTGGAGTCTGTACACAGCAGCTGAGAGGCCTCTGTTGCTCCAATTCTCTCTCTCTCTCTCTCTCTCTCTGTCTCTGTCAAAAAAAAAAAAAAGAAATTTTAGGATTAAAAATTATAGATACAGGTAGTATGCATTGCATTAGTGTAATATGTAGCCTTATTTACAATCTAATATATGTTGTAGTTATGACAAATTTAATGTCTACAATGAACTAAAAGTAAATTATGTGTTTATTTTTCAAATTTATTTTCAGTGAGTGGAGAGATTGCTTAGTGTTTGAGATGCTTGTCTGTGAAGCCTAAGGACCCAGGTTCAATCCCCAGAACCCACATAAGACAGATGCACAAGGTGGCATACACTTCTGGAGTTTGTTTACAGTGTCTGGAGGTCCTGGTGTGCCCATTCTCTCTATCTGCCTCTCACTGTCAAACAAATAAATAAACATTTTTTAAAAAATGCAGAACACTTGAAAAATATGCATTCCTTAATAACATGAAGTTTTCATTATATCACCATACCTTAATAAGGTCCAGAAGTTTATTTTTAAGTTGATTGAGATTAGGGTTTGTGACCTACAACATGTTTAATTTTCATTAAAGATCTAGGTTGCATAGTTAAGGCATAGCGTTTTTTGTAGTATTGAATGTTTAGTGTAAACATATGCTATAAGGGCTGCAAGGATGGCTTAGCAGTTAAGGTACTTGCCTGAGAAGCCAAAAGACCCAGGTTCAACTCCCTAGGACCCATGTAAGCCAGATGCACAAGGGGTTTGCATGCATCTTTAGTTTGTTTGCAGTGGCTGGAGGCCATTCTCTCTCTGTCTCTACCTGCCTATTTCTGTATCTCTCTCTTTCTGAAAAATAGTTAAAAATAAAATATTAAAAATAATAAAAATAAAAACATATGCTATGTATAAAATTATATTATTTACACATGTGATAGTTTATAATATATATTTGATTAGCATACAACAAAATGATATGTAGAATATAGTACAGTTTGTAAATTCTGAACTCTTTTATCCTAAATTAGTTTTGCAATTTTATTTATTCTCTGGTATCTATTTTATTATGTTGTTGCTTCTCTCTTCTAAAATGCATTTATATATATATATAATTTATATTATTCTGATTTTACATTCATAGTAGGCTCCAGTCTCTGTGCATAATGCCCCAACTTGTGACTCTAACAATCTTTCTGCCCCCTCTTCCACGAATTTCCCTGAGCCACATTGGGGTCATTTTAGTTCAGCTTCAGTGATGAGGTTTTGGGAGCCTCTGTATCTCTGGATATCTGACTTAGTTGGAGTTGGATGTTCTCTGTGTTTATATCCTTCAGCCTTTTTCTGGTGTCGTGATCGCCATGAATGCTGTATTCTTGTCCTTCCCCTGCGTTGTTCTATGGTTTCAGCTGGGGCCCTCAGGTGTGATTGGCTGGTCCTCCCTTCAGGTTCATTGTCCATGTGAAAAAAGATAAGCAAAATTCTCCAACAGAGAGAGAAGTTAGTACTAGATTGAAGGAATGATCATAGATGTTTTGAAGGGAATTGTATATGTGTTGGCTCTCTTCTAGCCCACATTTGGTGGTATCTTGATCTTGGAGACTGAGCTCATTTTTTGTACCTGGTTTTGACTTATTTCCCAGTTTCAGCAATGAGTTCCATTCCACTGAGTAGATCTATTAGCCAAATCAAGAGCAGTTGGTTACCCACCATGGCTGTTTGCCACTACTGCACTTGTTTGAGCATTATGTCAGGTTGTTTCCTGCTGGGTATCTTAGACTGCAAGTTGTTTGGACTGATGTCTGACCTTTTCCCCCAATTGCTCGTGTAGCACCCTCGGGTACTAGACTAGCTAACTGTCTGGGGACTGACCCTCTTCCAGATTCTGACCAGGTCTCTCCATGTTTGGTCTCACACACGTATGCTGTCTTTGACAGTAGGGTCTTACCATTTACCTTTGGTGGGTCATCAAGAACTCTGACAAAAGTCTGTCTTTTTTGGGAAACCTTGTAGGTGTGTCGGATCAACATCTCATTGTGGAAGTTAACCCTGTGCTGGCACTGGGAGTTATAAGTCTGCACCTAGGAAGGTGAGGGAGGAAAAAAGATAGATAATATAAAAGAGAAAGTGAGTATGGAGAGGGAGAGAGAGAGAGAGAGAGAGAGAGAGAGAGAAGAGAAAGAGAAAGAGAAGCAGGACAAGATTAAGGTTGTTCTTCATGATGTTCTCTCCAGATTCCTGTGGTTTGGGTGTTCCCTCTGCGGGCCTGCTGAAGGATCAATGTTTAGCCTGTTGTTCAGAGTAAAGGGTTTTATAGTATCTTTTCCTTTTGGGTCCCAATTTGTATCCCCCCACCCTTGTCCTCCCTCCCAGCTTCTCGTTCCCTCCCACACTTAACCTCCCTCCATGCCACCCTCCCTCTTGTCTGATCCTCAGAGTGTTTATTAGGTTTGGCCGCATGTCAGGTGGATTCATGTTAGGAGCGACAGATAAATGAGACCATGTGATGATTATCTTTTTGTGCTTGGGTGATCTCACTGAGGATGATCTGTTCCATGTTTGAAAAAAAATGGTCTAAAATGCATTTTGCCGTGAATTTTATTTGGCTGGATAGTAATAGTGTAATTTAGTGTGCTTAATAGGTACATACTTATCTAAATATATATTTGCGTCTTTTCCATATTTTTATCATTTAAGTCTATTTCTTGAAGTATTTTTATTTTGAATTCAAATCATAGGGCAGCCCTTGTAATTCTTTCTGAGCCTGTCCTGAGCCTTTGCACCCCTGTAGCTTCACACAGCTGTGTCCCCTTCTGAGGTTACTCCACAATGCACTTCCATCCCCATTGCAGAGCTGAATGCTTCTGCATCCACATTCAAAGCCGTACTTTCTGCAGTTCATCCCCAACTCTCTATGCTTTAAAATGAGGAGTGGAGGGCTGCAGCGATGGCTTAGAGGTTAAGGCTCTTGCCTGCAAAGCCAAAGGACCCAGGTTCGACTCCCCAGGATCCACATAAGCCAGATGCACAAGGGAGTGCATGCATCTGGAGTTCATTTGCAGTGGCTGTAGGCCCTGGCTCTCTCTCTCTCTCTCTCTCTCTCTCTGCATGCTTATTTCTGTACCTCTCTTTCTATATATCAAATATATAAAATGAGGAGTGGAGTCTTAAAGCTTTGGCTTGTCTTTCTCTTTTTCTTTTCTTTTCTTTTCTTTTCTTTTCTTTTTAACAGTATTTCTGTATAGTTCTGTTGGCCTGGCTCTCACTATGTAATACAGGCTTGCATTGACCTTGCAGCAATTCTCTTGCCTCAGCCTCTGGAGCTGGAATTACAGGCAAGCACTGCCATGTTTAGGTCTGTGTATAGTTTTAATCTAAAATTTCCAATAATGGATGCCAATAAAGGCTTATAAAATAAAAATGAAAAGAAAAATAAAGAAAGAAAAGAAAGAGAAGGACATGTTTCATCAGAAGTATTTTATTTATCCCTTGAAGATATTTCCATAGTTACTGAAATACATATTATATATTCCACTTTTTGCCATCTATACATAATATATATGCATATAATGCATTCCATATATAATATATGTGTAGTCATATACTCTTCTATCTACATATGTCATTATATGGATGGTCCCCAGCTTACAATGATCTGAATTATGTTCCTTGAACTTATGATATGTATTCAATAAAAATCATATTTTATATTTTCAATTTAAACTTTCTGTGGACCAGCCATATGCAGTACAAAACTCCATGATGATGAGAGAAAGTGCCAGTGATTTATAAGCTTTCACAAGCATGTGACCATGACAGGAGACAACCAATGCCCTACAGTGCACTATGTTGCTAACTAGAGTGCTCAATAGAGTAAGTATAGTAAGTAAACTTTTGAGTTATATTTTTCAATTCCTAATAATTTATCAAGAGTTCAATTAATTATAATTTGAAGAATATCAGATATATATATATATATATATATATATATATATATATTTCTATATGCATATATTTTTATATTTATTCATATATGTGTGTATATGTGTGTGTGTGTGTGTGTGTGTACACATGCTCAAAAACACCCCTCCAAGATGTGTTCCAGTGTGTTCCAATATAGGAAAAACACTATATATATATTCTCAGTAACAAGTTTTATATGACTCAGACAACAAAATTATAAGGATTTAGGATTTGTCTATATTTGAAGTCTTCTTCTTGTATATGTGTGGTTTGTTAATGTGTGTGCGGGCATATTCATGACATGGAAAGGTCAAAGGACAACCTCTACTATTGTTCCTTGCCTTCCACATTGTATTTTGAGGCAAGGAAGGTCTGTTTGATGTTAATCACTACATATACTAGTCCAGTTAGCCCACAAGTTTCTGGGATTCTCCTGTTTCCATCTCTGACTTTCACACAGGAGTGCTAACATTACAGATACATTCTATGGTGTCTGGGTTTACATATGTCCTAGAGAGCTAAGCTCACACTTGTGCAGCAATATCTTTATCCACTGACTGAGTTATCTTGCATGCCCAATCTTCTATTTTGCATATTTCCTTTAATTCTTTCATATGTATGTTCTACAAACAACTATTTCTTTTATTATTCTTAAAAGAAAAAAAATTGCAAGTCCTCATTATTAGTTTCTGAACATCTCATGAAATCAGCTTTTCTATAGGAAAACATAATTACCAAATTCTTTAACTTATTCCAAGTGGTATTAAAGTTAGTGAAACACTAGATGTATTTCCTAAGACAAGTTCCTGTAGTTCATAGGCACCTATTAAGAAGACCACCCAACTAGATGATGAAGCAGGCAGCAAAACCTTGCAAATTTTTAGCTGTCAAATTTGAATATTCTAATAACTAATAAATATTGATTTTATGTTGTGCAACTATACTACTCTTCTAAATTAAAAAGACTGTTGAGTCTCTCAGGGATACTTCTGGATATATTTTCCCTTGACAGACACATGTTAACATTAATGGAAATTATGCTCAGAATTAAACGCAGAAAGAAAATCATCTCCTTTAAGTTATGCTTTTCTTGCTGCATTCAAATCACATCGTGGTTGAATAGGAATATGTTTACCTAATTTTACTTGAAGGCCCATATAAATGAATCTCCTAATTTAAAGTGTTATCATGTGTATACTTTGGGGTCACTTTTGTTAAACTGATTGATTGTTTTGAGATCACATAAATATACCAGACAGCTTGGCATTGTTTACTGGTGATCCAATAGTAATTGTTCTAAAATTAAATCATGTCCTCAGCTAGCATTTGTTGTTGCTTATGTTGACCCAGGTAGACATGGCCTGCCTAAGCTAATGGATTATATTGTTCAATATTCAATAATATTCAAGTATTAGAATAAGAGAGGCTACAAATCATAGAGTCTGTAATGATGCAAAAAGAACTCTTCCACCAGTATGCAGGCAGGTGCTGTGGTCTGGAGTGAGTAGGCCAGACCCCTATTTCTGGGCTCCTCCCACCTCCCTGGTCTGGGTTCCATGTGCAGGTCTGTGTGAGGGGGCAATGTGGACTGAGTAGGCCAGACCCCTGTTTCCAGCCTCCTCCCACATCCCTGGTCTGGGTTCCCTGCATGGACAGTGTATGGGTAGTCGCTGAGGTGCGGGGTGAGTAGGCTAGACCAGATTTCTGGGGTCCTTCTACCTCCCTGGTCTGGGTTCCCTGCACTGAGAGTATGCTGGCAGGCGGGCCTGGTGGTGTGATGTGAGTAGGCCAGACCCCTCCTTCCTTGCTCCACCTGGTTCACTGGCCCAAATTCCCTGAGACCGTGTGGAGTTAATAACCAGATCCATGTTCTCTGGCTCCTCCCAGTCCCAGACTTCTGTCAGAATACTTGATTACCCACCAGAAGTTAATGATAAGACTCTACTTCTGAAGACACCATATGCTGTTGGCATGGACCATGAAGAGACCTGGTTGGAATGCAGAACAGAGCCAGTCCCCAGACAATTAGTCCATCCACTGCTGGAAAGCACTACCAGAGGAAAGTGGCCAACATCTGTCTGAGTAACTCAAACTCTAAGTGACTCAGAAGCAAACAACCTGATGTGATGCTCACACAAGTGCAATAGTGCCACACAGCTATGGTGGGTAACCAACTGTTCTTGGATT
Source organism: Orientallactaga sibirica (assembly GCA_036365145.1). Lineage (NCBI taxonomy): Eukaryota > Metazoa > Chordata > Mammalia > Rodentia > Dipodidae > Orientallactaga > Orientallactaga sibirica. The sequence continues at coordinate 18,885,579 of JAEOAD010000018.1, read as the reverse complement.
GGCTAACAGATCTGCTCAGTGGAAGGGAAACCATATCTGGAACTGGGAAACAAGTCAGAATCATATCCAGAGAATGACTCTGCTTTCCATTGTCAAGCTCCTACTAACCTTAGAGGTTTACACTCTTTGAATCATCTCTAAATTAATAATGGTTATCCCATTTAAATAGTGCAGACCTCACTCTCCCCTGTAGAATCTGCTTCTCTTTTTCAGATGGGAGCTGGACTTGAGATAAACAACCCAGTGCACTTCACCCAGCCCCAGCTGAAACCACAGAGAAATTGAAGAAATGAGGAAGAGTGCTGCTTTCTTAGTGAAGGAGATAGACACTGAGGATACTCAACACCTACCAAATCACAGATCCTGAGTGCCCATCACTAAAATAGACTTAAAATGATCCCAGCATGGCTGAGGGAATTGTGCAGAAGAGGAGGCAGAACAATTGTTAGAGCCATAATTTGGGACATTTTTCATAAAGACATTGCCTCTCCCCCATAGCTGACTGTTGCCCCCATAATGCATGACCCACAATCCCCATGGGGTTGATCTGCATCCCTAACGAGGGAGGCCTTTTCAGAAAAGGGGCAGGGAGGATGGAAAGGATGGTACCAATATGTGTTGTTTACATACTAAGTACCTCCCTATCTAATAAAAATAAAATAATAAAAAAAGAAATCTTCCTTCATATTCTAGTCCTGGTGTTGATGCTGACTGGAAACCACCAATGTCCCTTCAGTTCTGACCTCAATGCCTTAGACAGATAAATGTAGAAAAAAAATCTGTGGACAAACAGGTGCTTCACTAGTGTCACCAGAGATAAATAAGTGAGTAAACTGGTAGGTGAGTTTGCTGGTGTGTTCTAGAAGAGGGAAGTGAAGAGAGATAGTCTATAAGGCAGAAATTCACTGGATGTATTGACTGAGTTCATTATGGAAAATAAGGCTGAACATACCACCTTGCACCAAATTGTAAAAATGTGAACTCTTACACACTCTTTAAACTGGATTATTTTCAGTCCACTGTTTCCCTTTTGAATTTTTTTGAACTTCGGTTTGATTCTGTATTTCATGGCTTCATTATTTGACTTAATATGCACATTTTCTCAAAAACAAGACAAAGAGCAGGTTACCAGCATCCTTGCTGTTTGAATTGTATTATTGCTGGAAATGTTAAAATTTCTTGCCAACAATGTTCTGTGAATTCAACCAATACCTACACATCATGTGTGTGTAAATAAATGTACAATTTATATCATGTTATATTTACTGAAGAGAAATAATGTCAAGTGAGAATATTTGAGAGTCCTAGTGCTTTTATTCATACATAACTCACCAATCCACTTATTCATGAGACTGATGTTAATGAGTCTTTCTATGCAACAAGCAGATGCTAGCAACTGAACATAGTCCCTGCTTTGTAGACACTTATGACCTGCATGTAAACAGATAGCAAGCAGGTAGATATCAACTTCCATGTACAATTATAAAACATTGACTGATGCTATAAATGGAAGAGCTAGCTATTGTGATGGTCAACTGTGGTGGACATAATTTATTGTGAGCAGTGAGCTCAGGTCTTATTGGAAAGCATGTTCTTAATTGCAGGCCATAGCTTCAAGTCCATGACAAGTAATTCTTTGGAAAACACTGATCTCTCATTGGCAACTACAATGTCTATTTCCTTTGAGGTCAATGGGCAGACTATTTTTTCTTTCTTTTTTCATGATTCATGAACGTTTTGTGTCCTGAATGGATTTGACTCAATTTATTGTGGAAGTATATCAGGACATATCTTAATTTGGTCTTCTGAACTTCACATAGAAAAGGCCACCTATTAACAATAATTTTAGGTAGGAATCCTATTTCTTCCTAGAGGATAGACAACTTGCAGTATCCTTTTTATTTGGTTGAGAATTATCTTTGTAGAAACCAAAACTAGTGACAACAATGGTTGACTATGATTGTATTTTCATTGTATTTACATTATGTCTTTCCTCATATCAGTTGTGCAAAACAGATAACACTCTCATTTTCTGGTTGGAAATAGGGAAGGACACATTTCAGCAGCCTTCCTAAGATCTTCAGTGTAACCATGTATTAAAAAAGATGAACAATTGGCTCTTTAAATTCCTAGTCTATATCCCTTCTAGTCTGATCAGTTGCTAAATACTTCTACTTTTTGTACAAATTTTAGAAATCACTTATACGTTTAGCTCTCTCCCTCCAAAGCACATGTAGGTGTCCTAACGATCTAAAACTCAGAATGTCCCTGAGTCACAGATACAATTATTTCAGATGTATCACACTAGAGTTGGAATCTGAGCACTACTCTTGTAAAGGGACTAAATGAAACCATGGTTCATGGCAGAGCACCAAATGGTAAACTAGGCAGAAGTCTGAGTGCTTGTTTCACACCAAGCAATGCCAAAGACTGACAGAAAATCACTGTGAGCTAAAAGAATTCAGGGAAGTTTATCCCTACAGGTTCAGTGGAAGCATTAGCACCTACTGTCTCTATGATCTGACTTTTTGAAGCAAGTGGATCTGGAAGAGAAAAATAATATTTGTGCAGGTTCATTGGGCATAACTGTTGCCACAGAAAGACAAGTCCTGTATTTCTGGGAGCACAATGACTTCCTCATCAGCCCACCCCTTCCCCTGGGAATAAGACAACTGCTTGTACTTTGCCAGGCATGTGCTTTCAATGGGCTGTTTTTGTGAATGGCTTCCTCACAGGGATTAGCTTCCATCCAATCTAAAATAAAATACTGACAGGGATAGCATTATGTTTTTTAAAGCAAATCAAAATATCATTTCATAAATGATTATTAGCCAATAATCCCCTTAGCTCCTAGAGTTATTTTTAATTCTTCATGGTACTTTAACATCCTATTTCTTTGTCTTTCTTTTCATTCTTTTCATTTCATCCCTTCCTCCTTCCCTTGTATTCTTTCTTCCTTCTCTCATTCCATATCTATTTTTTTTACATTTTTTGTTCTTTTTGCTCATTTAAGATTGAGTCCATGGCATTTTGACTAGCTCCTGAGCTCATGAAAATGTGCTCAAGAAATACAGATTAAATAAATAAATAAATAGTTGAATTTGCACAAACCTGGAGAAAAACCATATAAACAATTATGTTCCAGGAAGAGGAGATGGTTCAGTGGATAAAGGACTGGTGTTAAAGGTATGGGTTCCTGAATCTGGATCCCCAGAATCCAAGTGAAACAGGATGTAGTAGAGCATGCCTGTAATCTCAGATTTCCTATAACAACAAGGGAGGTGCAAAAGAGGATTCAAGAACCTTGATGACCAGTGAACCTGGTTACACACTGGCAAACAAGAGACCCTCTATCAAAAGAGTTATAAAATAAAAAATAGCATCTGACACTGTTCTCTGCTATCCACACTCATGCTATGGTATGTGCACATTAGCTCTCTCTCTCTCTCTCTCCCTCTCTCCCTCTCTCTCTCTCTTTCACACACACACACACACACACACACACACACTTATATGTTTCATATTAACTATAAACTACCAGAATCAGTTAAATCATTAAGACCATAAAAAATAAAGCATCTAATATAAAGAGATATTTGCTTATTCTAGCCATGATATTCATAATCAAAATAATTTTTGATATGGTATGAAGAATATAAATAAAAACATAAACATAATAATGATACTATCATTAAAATAAGAGGAAAAGACTAAACAAACTTGAAAAATGTGGTAGACTTATTTCAGTATGACCCTTAACTGTGGCTTCCATCTGTTTTTTTTTTTTAATTTTTAAAAATTATTTATTTATTTATTTGTGTGAGAGAGAGAGATAGAGAAAGAGGCAGATATATATAGAGAGATTGAATGGGCACCACAGAGCCTCTAGCCACTGCAAACTCCAGATGCATGTGACACCTTGTGCATCTGGCTTATGTGGGACCTGGGAAAATGAACCTGGGTGTTTTGGCTTAACAGGAAAGAGCTTAAATTGCTAAGCCATCTCTCCAACCCAGCTTCTATCTATTTAAAATTACTATTCAGAGAATCTTTCAATAGTCAAGTGATAGGTCATGGCACAGAACAGGTTAACAACACTGACCTACAGAGACTTAAGGTGACCTAGAGTGATGAGGGGCAGGGGTAGTCTGTGCCTCTAGTTAGGCATAGGACTCAAGCAAAGCACTGAAAAAATACTTTGATAATTTTAAATGAAAGGTGTGAAGAGAATGGATATTGTGCTGTGATTATCAGTTTTAAAGGTATGGTTTCAGAAATCAAAGCATTTTTCCCAAGTAGTTTTGGCTGCAATAGAGGTCCTTGCCGTCCTCTTTTGTCAAGTTAGACTTGATAGATATTTCCAGCTATTCATTAAATAATATCTAAATCATAAAGCAATAACCATCATATGACTCTCACATAACTATCTGTTTCTAAAAGAATTATAGCGCGGATGGCTTTTAATGGCCATTTACAATGCCAGAATACTTTTAGGTGATCTCCAGTGGAATCAGTCCAAATTGGTTACCCAGTGGAATTGATCTTTAGTTAAAGGTCAAATTCAATTTTACCTTCAAAATTGAGAAGAGTTTGGGTATGAAGGTTGCCTCTTAATAATAATCTCCAGGGGAAAATTCACTCTATATTAATTTTAAAAAATCTTTAGGTTGCAAAAGAGGAATAATACTATTCTGTGATCCCCTAGGATTTAAAGGGATTGGCAGATTGACATGGCAACTATCATGTGGAGATTTAAATCATCACTGTTCATTTTTTTATAAAGCTTTTTAAGGAAAATATCTATGAAATGGTAGCAAACAAGGCTTACTAAGAGTCAAAGATTTCAGTTTCTTAATGCACTTAAACACATGTGCTGAAGAGACATGATCACCTCACTAAGTTTTGGATCTTTAAAACTTACAAAGAATTGGAAAGCATTATTTTCATGTAAGGCAGTTCCTTGAGAAGAGACTGAGTGGGAAGAGGCTGACTAAGCAGAAAACATTCATGAGATTTTTATTTTATTTATTTATTTGGTTTTTCGAGGTAGGGTCTCGCTCTAGCCCAGGCTGACCTGGAATTCACTATGTAGTCTCAGGGTGGCCTTGAACTCTCGGCGATCCTCCTACCTCTGCCCCCTGAGTGTTGGGATTAAATGTGTGTGCCACCACGCCCAGCTCAGATTTTTATTTTTTTAATGCATCTACCCATTATATACTATGGTGGAAAGTAGAGACCCCAAAGTTGATCCTCAAGGGAAAAAAAAAATGAGGCAATAATCTGTAGGACTCATTTTGGTCTTATATTTTCCAATGCTAAAATTCTCTTTTTCCCACCATTTTCTTTAACCAGTGTTATTTCCTCCCAATCGTTCTACAACCTTGAATGACCATTGTATCTTCTTTATTCACATTCTCATCTTCATAGCAGGTTAATTTATTTCAAATCTTACCACATAGAAACTATTTTTAAATACTGTAACTTGAATTATTTTTATTAAATCAATAGACCAACTTACCACTACTTTACCCAAAACCATGCAATTAACTTTCATCGTACATAGTCTGAGCCCATGTGCTTTCAGTCTCTTCAAATGGAATGCATACCCTGGATCTGGGATTTCTCTCATGTTCTCTCCTAAAGCCTGCTCCTGGCTGATTCGGTTCTAGACTTTTCAGCGTTCTTGTGGATCTTTCCATCCCTACGCACAAATCTACCTAGTCTGTATGCTTTGGTTGCTGTCTTCACCTAGAGTTCTCACCCCCAAACATCTCTGTAGCTGAGTCCCTTTCTCTTTCAAATGTTTCTTGCACTCAATGAGACTCACCCTGACCATCTATTACTTTGGTTTAGCCCTTTGTATTTTTATTGGATCTTTTAATTTCAACAACTTTCAATACACTCTGTGATTGATCTATGTGCTTTTGTGTAATGCCAATGTTATTTGCAATGTATAATGTGACATTTTTAATTTATTTTTTTCTAAAACTTTTCTTTTTTTTGTTTATTTTTATTTATTTATTTGAGAGCGACAGACAGAGAGAGAAAGAGGCAGAGAGAGAGAGAATGGGTGTTCCAGGGCCTCCAGCCATGGCAAACGAACTCTAGATGCATGCGCCACCCTGTGCATCTGGCTTACGTGGGTCCTGGGGAATCAATTCTCGAACCAGGGTCCTTAGGCTTCGCAGGCAAGCGCTTAACCACTAAGCCATCTCTCCAGCCCCTTTTAATTTATTTTTTATTGACAACTTCTATATTTACAGGCAATAAACTATGATATTTCCCTCCCCCCATTCCCCTTCAGAATTCCAGTCCCATCATATCCCCTCCCTCTCTCCATTACATATTTTTCTCCTATTATGAAGGTCTTGTGAAGGTATTGCTAGGAACTGTGAGGTCATGTATAAGAGGTTCCAACAGTAGAGGACTTGGGTCTACTCTCTATTCCAGCCCAAGTGCCTAGCTAGCATTGTGCCTGGCCCTTGGTAGGTATACAACATATATGATTTGAATAAATGAACCTGAGAGAAAATCATGTTGATTTTCAGTCTTCAAACTGAGACTTGACTATTTCACAGTGTGTTGTCACCAACTCCTTTTACTGCTAACTTAGTTGTATCATTTTGATATTCCTGGATTATGAGAACTGACCCCCAAATAATTTTATTTCTGCCATTATTTGCCCACATTTGTTCTAATGCATACAAACTACAAAACAAATGCAAACTGTAATATAGATCTAAGATGATGACACAGCTCAAATTTTTACATTTTCCTGTCTTTTACTCTACCTAAAGCCACTCATCTTTGTAGTGGCCCTTTAGATCCTATCAATCAGCTTTGTCACCTCTCCTTCCGTAGTCACACCACCAAAGATTCTGGCCTCCTTGTGACTGATCTTGTCTTGGATCTCCTGCATTACTATTCTATCAGCCTTGGGTGTTCTTTTCCCAGAGATCTTCAAAGCTGCCCCTTTCTAACTGTCATGTTTTTGTTTACATGTAAATTTTCAATGGAGACTTCCTTGATTGCCCGCTTTAAATTTCAGCCCCTCGTATTGCTATCCCCCTTCTTTGCTTTATTTTATTTCATAATACAGTTTTGGCTCACTCAATTTGTGTTATGTGTTATTATTATCATCCCAGAGTAGCACACAAACTACACAAGGGCAGTGGTTCCCCTTTACTTTGTTCCCTGCATTGTCCCCATGCTCTGTCACAGTACCCGACATGTTTAGACACTCAATTAATAATTGTAGGGGAAACAAAATGAAATATGTACTCTTGGCATTTGGAAATGCTCAAAGGAAATTCATGTGTATTAGTCAGTGTCCCAGAAAGAAACAAATGGCACATTTGAACTAATTTGAGCAGAGTTTAATAAAAGGACTATTTACTGGGGTGAGGGCAGGACATCAGGAGACCATACCAGAGGGTCTTGTTTCCTCAGGCTAGAATTGTTGCCAATATCTCTTTCAAGCTCAAGAGGAAACTGGAAAGCCACTGAGCTTTGGACGTGATCAGCTTTCAGGGCAGCCACTGTCTGGGAGAAAGATGCCATGTAGGACAAATAGGTGATATTCAAGTATTAGAGCTGGTGATTTTTAATGGCAATGCAGAGAGTCAATGATCGCCTCACTGTTTTCCGCAGTCTCATTACATAGCTACACATATTTAAATTTTCTTGAAATGGATGCTATGATTGCTGTATTATTTATTATTATTATTATTATTAATATTATTATTTTACCAATTTAAAGCCTGACTACTGCTCTTCTTCTAAGTCTAGGCTTAGGTGTCAACTATGTAAGAATATCTTTGTTCCTAGGGTGGGGAGAGTGCAATGCTACTGAACACAAGAGAAAGAGTATTTTACTCATACATTACTATGGCACAGAATTAATGACTTGGTTAACAATTGTGTATGACTTTTACATACAGACTTCCATGAAGTTGAAGTGGATCACGTCAGGGCATGCATTCATGTCATCTATAAAGAAGTTACCTTTGTCCTTGGATCTGAATAATCCACGGGAGACTAAATCCCAATACATGCCAGAGTATGATCATTTTAGGCAGAGAGAAGAACAAGGGAGAGGCCAAGCTGGAGGAGCAAAGTTCTCAGTGGACTCATACATAAAGCACCAGGGAAATTTTGGGAGAAGGAGATGATATGGTATCAAATCAGGCAGGAGCCAAAAAGATGATTGGTTACTTTGTAGGTAATAGAAGAGTTGGTATTTTATTCAAAATGCAGCAGAAGTTGCAAGAGTGTTCCAAATCTAAGAATGGCATGAACTAACATATATTTAAAAACATTCTCCTGTATTTATTGGCCATCTGTACTCTTTCTTTTTAAAACTATTTTTTTCTAATTATTTCCCTATGAATGCATTATTTTATTTTTTGAATTCTTTATATATATTCTAGTCATTTATACCTTGTCAGATTAATAGTTCTCTAATATATTTTTTTATTGGCTGTCTCATCACTTGGCCATTATTTCCTTTTCTGTGAAGAATACTTTTAATTTGACACAATCCTATTAAATGACTTCTTGCTCTTATTTCTTGAGCTGCTGGTACTATGTTCAAAAAGTTGCTGCCCATGTCTGTAACTTGATGTGTGTTTCCTATATTTTCTTACAAGACTATACCCTTAAGTCTCGGAATTTTAAGTCAGGAAAACAATGTGAATCCATCTTACTTCAGTAAGAATAGCCACTATGAGATAAACAAACAATATTTGAGATAGTACAAAGAAGAAAAAGAACCTTCATTTACTTTTTTGTAATATAAAGTAGATCATCAAAAACTGAAATTAGGGGCTGGAGAGATCACTCAATGGTTAAGGCTGTTGCCTACAAAGTTTCAGGGCACATGTTCAACTACCTACGTGCCACGTAAGCCAGACACACAAGGTGACATATGAACAAGGTCATGCATGCCCACAAAAGGTGCACACACTTGGAGTTCAATTGTAGTGGCTGGAGGCCCAAGCCTGCCAATTCTCTCTCTCTTCCTACTCTCTCTCATAAAAAAAATAAAACAACTAAAATTAGGGCTAGAGAGGGATGGGTTAGTGGTTAAGGTGATTGCTTGTGAACCCAAAGGACCCAAGTTTGATTCCCCAGTACCCATATAAGAGCCAGATATAAAAGGTGGCACATGCATCTGCAGTATATTTGCAGTGGCTTGAGGCCATAGAGCACCCAATGTCTCTCTCTGAGTCTCTCTCTCAAATAAATAAATTAATAAAAATATTTTAAAAATAAAAAAAAATCACTAAAATTAGAATTCTGCTCTTGTTCCATCCCTTTAGTGTATACCCAGAATGCTCCAGGTCAAAGTATGGTAGAGAAGCTTGCGCACCACTGTTTTTTGTATCACTGCTCATAATAGCAATAGGATGGAATCAGCATGGTTGTCCATCAACCAATGGGTAGATAAATTTAAAAATGTAACTATGTGTGTGCACACAATAGAATATCATTCAGCCATAAATAAGAATGAAATTAGATCATTTTCAAAAAAAGTGGATGGAACTGGAAATTCTGTTAAGCAAAATAAGCCAATCTCTCACAAAGATAAAAATTGCATGTTTTCTCTTTCAGCATCATTTTTTCAAAAAAAGTGGATGGAACTGGAAATTCTCACTGTGGTCCAGGCAAAAGCTAGGATGGCCTTGAATCTCAGCGATCCTCAATTAGATAAAAACCTGCCCAAAGATAAAATTGCATGTTTTCTCTTTCAGAATCTAGATTTTTGTCAATGAGCCATGAAACTGAAGGGATTTTTTCAATGAGCCATTGAAATAATATTATCTGACTAGTCTGTAAGGAAGCTTGCTACTGATTATTTCTGTTAAAATAAGACTTTCCATCACTTTACGTTCAACATTGTAATTTGTTTTTACTTTCTTTTTAAAAGTCTCAACTTTTTTTTTTCTTTATATCAGGATATTTTACCTGGCATTAGTTTCTTCTCTATGCCATTTTTTTGTTTTCTTTTCAACATTTTGTAGATGGAACATTTATTAATTCAAATTTTCAGTTTAAGATCATCCATTCATGCAGATGTGCAATCCATTTAGAGGATTTAAAATTTGCAAATCAAATTGTCTAATATTCAAACAGTATAAACATACATGCAGACTAGCTTGACACTGCCTCCCATCTTGTGTGCAAATTTCATCATCAATAAAATGGGAATATTAAGACTATGGGGAAAGATATATTAAGTAATGCATGCAAAGTACCTATATGGACACATTGTATATCAAAATACTTAGCTATTTTATAAGTAAATGGTATACGTTACTGAGGAGTTAATTGTGATATCCCAAAAGACAGGTCCACCCTGAGCCTCTAAATTTGCTCTAATTTGAAAAATTAGGCATAATTTACTAAGCATTTCAAGAATATGCAGTTCTGCATTAAGGTCTATTCTAGATCCACTTGCATGCATTTTTAGCTTGTGTGAAGCTGCGACCTCAACAAGTGAGGGGACCTAGAACTTCTAGCTGCCACAAGAAGCTAGCAGAGAGGTGAGACATGCGTCCTCCTGCAAAACCTCCATAGGGGAACAATAATTCTGATAGTTTCACTTTAGACTGCCACCTCACCTCCAGAAATGGGAAAGAATAAATTTCTGTAGGTTTAGCCATTCAATTTGCAGAAATTTATTACAAGAGTCCTACATAACTAAAAGAGTATCCCCAAGCATTTCCCATCCTCCATAGGCTAAAACATAATTCCTAGCTTCTGCTGCATGTCTCCCCCACATCCAATATGACTGCATGTCAGCTGAAATCATTTTGACCTTTCATTTCATGTTGTTATAATTTTGTCTTTATCTTTACATTTTCACAAAATATTCTTAGTTTCTTTGTTGACATTCACAGCCATTGTATTACCATTTAGACAATCCTAAACTATACAGATATCAGATTTCATTATGTTATTTGAATTCTATGTCTTTTCTATTAGAAGGGGTAGAATATAAAGCACTGGGCAAAAAAGGTCTTAAAGTGCCTTTATGCAGTACCTTTACTATAAAATTGGTATGCAATACCCAGCACAGGTTTACAGATATAAAATAATTTACATGCTATACATTACCATGATAATTACTACCATTACCATTATTAAGACTATCATTATTAAAGTCTACAAGGCAGATGCAGTTCCAAACTTTTGCACTGTAAGAACGAAAATGAACATTAAAAGATCTCGTGTGTGCACATGTATATAACTTTATTTTGAGTTTTACTCTTTATCCTCTTTCTACTTTCTCACTTAGAGACTCAATCTGAGTTCCAGTTACTTAAATATGACTTAAGATGGGAGAAAGCTCTCTCTATCATTCTGGTAGTGTCCTCACAACATATCTACAGAGCCCGGGATCATGATAGAAATTAAGTCACTTTTTATTCTCTGCCCAATTATATACATATTGTGAGGGAAAAGTAAAAGGAATCAACATTTTTAAAGATATGTATTCACTTTTTTCCAAATAGGACTACTTAAGCTAGCCTGAAGAATGTTCTGGATCTTCCCCCAGGAGAGCAATTCAGCAAAAGTGCTAGGTCTCAAATTAGTGGAATTTTGAATATGGGTTCCTGACCCACTTCCATGTACCCACAACCATTCATTTACTAAACAAAGACTTTTTGATCATGCACTTTGTGGTTGGTCCTCTTGTTGGAACAGTTCCAGAAGGTGATGAGCACACACAAAAATGCAGCTTTCACAGAGTTTCCCTTTTAGTACGGATCCACAGACAATGAGCAGGCAAGCTGAGGTAATAACAAACACCACATAGTGAGCACTGTGGGAAGGTGAAGACGGGTTCCTCAGGGGGGATGCTATGATGTCTCATGGATATCTATGTTTACCAGCTACTCTTTAATTTTAAGTCCACCCTGAACTGTGATGACGAGTCAAAGAAAGGTCTGGCAGAGTTAACAGAAGGTAGACACAAGCACTGAGTATGGCCAGCAACAGACTTGCAAGGAAGGGACTGGTCACACCAGCATGGAGCGATCCCAGCAGATTTAGAGGAAAGGGCACTAGAACTTGTCTGAATATGACAATGGATGTACACATTTGAACATTAGAAATGGAAGTTAAATAAGATAAAAACGGATTAACTGGTCTCCATGTAAAACTATTCCAAGCTCAACCATCTAGAGTCAGTATTTGTTTATCAGTAAAATAAATAAATGTATTTAACTTGTGTAAAACTTTGCATTCTTTCAATACTCATGGTTTATCAGAAATATTTGAGATGTTAAAACAATTGTAGTATACTTGTTTTCAATCTTTTTTATTTCCCTTGAGAAATGAGTCAGTTTGGGTTTATACTTTCTGAATTGTCTTTTGCTATAGTCAAACTCTAAGTCATTGTTTAAACTGAGAAATGGATGATAAAGAAAGAAGTGAAAATGAAGCAAGGTGGGGCTTGCTGGGCTACAGAATCAATTCCTATGTCTAAGGAGCCACATTACATAGTGTCACTGCCCATGGCCAAATAAGTGAAAACGGAGGTTGTTACAGAACACAGCAGGCAGAAGCCAACCTAACATTTTATCCATTTTTCCAGAGAGGGCAGTCATAACCCTGATGTGTTATCCATTAATCTTTTAGGTTTTGATGCTACGAAGGCAGTTTTCAAATGAGGCTAGAGGTTTTGCTCTCTCCTAATTGATAGTAGTTTTACTTTAGCTGTGCTCTTTTGCATACAGCATGCATTGAAGAGACAGCTTCCTTGCAAGCCAATGATTCCCCACAAACTCTCATACTGACAAGATTGTCTTAAAACTTCAGCACATCTCAATACTTAGCATCTTCAGCACACCCCACTTAGGACAGAGCTCCTAACTAAAAATTCTCGGCAGTTTTTCTTTTGCTCGTCTTATTGGCATTACTGTAAAACATAGCTCATTGTCATTCCACACAAGCAGCAGTACTTTTACCTCCATCTTTCTTTATTGATTTGATGGGTGTACATTGCAGGTTAATCTCAGGATCCATGTTGCTTCACTGGGGTGGGAAGCTTTTGTATTTGCACAGAGCAGGCAGCCAAATGATACAGGAATGCTGGAGTTCTTTGCCAATGCACCAATGATATGCCAATACCCTGATAATTTTGAGGTGTCTCCAGATTCTTGTTTTATGAGTACAAAGAATGAAACCCACAGGCCAGAGGATAAGGTTCAGACAAATTGTACTAAAGCTTAGCACTTTAGGAGGAAGAACTTTAAGAGAAGTGGGGTTAAGGGAAGGAAGGAGGACATAGCTCAGAGCTTTAGAAGGGAATACTTTAAAGGGAAGCTTATGCCCAGAACATTAGAGACGGAAGCAAGGCAGAGTTCTTGCCCAAAGAGGAGTATGAGAAACCCACCTGAAGGTTCAGGTTGGGGATTTTATGGGCCACATGGGTGTGTGTGTTATACAGATGTCAGGTGTTTGGGGTCAGGATTTCTGGAAAAAGGCAATATTCCTTGAAACCTCATTTATGTAGGAAGGGTCTTCTCAGAAAGGAGTGGAAGGACTCCCTAAGGGGACCAAGAGAATGAAAGGCCAGATCTTTTTGACATTTCTGGCTTGTAGTAAAGTATACTCACCTAGTCGTTCCCCAAAACACCCAAGAACTTTTAGCTAAAGAGAAAGCTTCTCCACTTTGGGGTCCTGTAACTCCTGAACTGTCTTGCATATGCCTTTAGTAACCCTTCATGCATCATATGTTTTTCAAAGTCCACATATACTAAATAGAATTGTTTTCCTCCCTAAAATTTGAAAATCCGTTTTACTAATACTCCCTGATTTGTTCATTTTTGTATTGAGATGGCCCAAACCACAGTAAACCCAGAGTTTTTTTCATTTTTCTAATGAAAATGGGAAGTTGAACACAACTGGATTCTTACCTGTTTCTTTGCTGTAAGATTTTTAGGAATTTGGAAGATTTTTTTATGGATCAATTCTTTGTTGTACTTTGGCAACCCTGGTTAATTTCCTCTACTGGTACAGGAGTCACAACAGGGAAGAAAAGGAAGGACAGCACCACAAACAGAAAGTAACCACAATCGAGTTCATCTCATATTCTTGTACTTGGTTAAGTCTAAAAGCCAAAAACTTGTTGGAAACTCCTCTGCTAGCTACCATATTTGGTAATATAGAAATTATTCTCAACTTCTCAATCAAAAAAAAGCTCACAAAATCATGCTTAAAAATTTTATCTTAGCACATAAATAACATTACAAAGTAGAATTTCTTAGAAATTAAAAATCCATACAGAAAAAAAAAAACAGAATAATGAATGTAAAGGAAGTTCAGTGTTTGACTGGCATATATAAGGAAAGCACAGCGATTTGGGTCTTTGGCTTTTCTAATCATGAAAACAAAGAAGAAGAATTAAAAAGGATACTTGAGCCTACTTGACACAGGAACCAGGACAGAATCAACTGCAAAAAGTCATGATGCTAAAAACCTACACGCTGAAGAGAAAGAATGAGGAAAAATTCCATCAAAGGCAGGTGACAAGTAATATAGTTTCATCATAATTATAGTGAACAGGAAAATCTTAATAAATATGTGCCTCCTATTTATTAAAATGTAAGTTCATTACAAAGCTTAAATTATTTTTGTTTTTTTATATACTTAATTATGTCACATATACATGAAAGAGAGTTAGAAATAGATAGAGGGAGAGAGAGAGAAAGAGCCAAGATCTCTCCAAAACACCTTCAGACACATGTACCTCTTTGTGCATCTGGATTTAAGTGGACACTTGGGAATTGAACCCAGGCTAGCAGGCTTTGCACACAAGAACCTTTAACCACTGAGTCATCACTCCAGTCCCCAAGCTTAAATTCTTATTTTTAAATTTGCTAAAAACTCTGATCCTGAAGAAATAATTTAGCAATCTTAGCTTAATAATTCCTTCAAAAGTCAAGAAAACAAATGTAAATAATTTCTACAGAAATTTCTCTAAATCTAGATGCTATAGAATTTCCAAAATCAAAAACTTAAGGAACATGAGTATTTAAAAAAAGAATAAATAAGACATGTAAGCACAAAATGATAATATAATAAATGACAAGGTATCAGAAAATTTCTTGAATCAAAATTCAGATGCACTTTTGAAAGTCAGTTATTCTACAGTGAGCTTTTCAACTTTAAGATAAAATCTGAATATGGCCACAAACAAAATGCAACAAAACCGAAACCCAAACAAGACTGATTCAACATAACTTTCGAGAGGGAGGGTGACTAGAACACAGTAAAATTAGGGCCCAGTCATTTGAAAATAGTCAGAACAAATAGTTTTGTACATAGAATTGCAAATCTAAGTAGCTATTCAACATTTCAGACAAAATAACATAAACAAAAAAATTGAGAAAATTAATGACTGACAGGAAATCACAAAATTTTAAAGGCCTATTTCAGGAAAAAAAGTCACCCCCAAAGAGTCTTATGATGGCAGAAGAAATTTCAAACACTAACCAGAATAAAAACTATTAATAAGATATAAAATAGGAGGTGACAGGTGATGGAACAAAAATTCTGAACAAAAGTATTATAGCAATGTGGATGATTTTGCTCAGAAATGTATCTATATGGGCCAGAGAGATAGCTCAGTGGGTTAGTGCACTTGCTGTGCAAATATGAAGATTTGAGCTCAATCCCAGCACCCATGTAAAAAGTTTAGCATGCAGGCTGGAGAGATTGCTCAGTGGTTAAGGTTATTGTCTGAGAAGCCTAAGGACCCAGGTTCAATTCCCCAGAACCCACATAAGCCAGATACACAAGATGGCACAAGCATCTGGAGTTCATTTGCAACAACCAGATGCCATGGTGAACCCATTTTCCCTCTCTCTTTCTCTTTTTCTCTCTCTTTCATAAATAAATATAAATAATAAATGAATAAAAGAAAGAAGGAAGGAAAAAGAAGGAAGGAAGGAAGGAAGGAAGGAAGGAAGGAAGGAAGGAAGGAAGGAAGGAAGGAAGGAAGGAAGAGAGAGAGAGAGAGAAAAGTATGGAAAGTTTAGCATGGCTGTGAATGCCTGTACCCCAGCACTGATAAGGAGATGACAAAGGGATTTCAGGTGACTGTTCTCTAGCCAGTTTAGCCAAAATACAAACCAAAAAAATCAATCAAACAAACAAACAAACAAAATGTTGAGCTCCAGGTTCAGTGAGAGACACTGTTTCCATGAAATAAGGTAGAAGAGCAATAGGAGAGGACATCTGACATCATTTTCTGCCTTCTGAAAATATGAAGATGGTTCACTCACATCTGCATATGTAAATGCATATATCAGTTGCACCCACACATACATACCACACACACATGCATATAAAAGATCACAAAAGCATATCAAATATTTCATGTATGTATTAAATTAGAAATATGAAAAATTAACTTGAAATAACTACAATATTTGAAATACACTAAGTAATTTCCAAATATATACAAGGATAAGTGGCATAAAAACCTCAACCTTAAATAAGCCAGAAAAGAAGAAAATAAAATTCTAAAAGCAGGACAAAACAAATAAGCAAAGCATGGTACTAGAAAAATGCCAACACAGGAATAATCTCTCTAATATAGTCTGGTATTGGTATTTAAAAGCTATAGTGCTAAAAATTAAAATACTATCCAGTTATATGCTGCTTATAAAAGACATACTTAAATCAAATTGAAACAGAAAGCTTGAGTGGAAAATTACTGAAAAGTTTCCAAGCATTTACTAACTAAAATAAAATGTGATTTTTATATTGTTATAAAAGAAAGTAGACATTAAGAATGAAGACTTTGCTAGAAATAAAGTCTGTTTTCCAACAAGACTAAAACTTTTAGCTTAATGGAATTGCATGACAATTCTATGCTTATAAAAATCATTATAGTGTCATAATATAAATAGTTTACAGTACTTAAAAAGACAGTTAGGAAAGCAAAATCACATTAAGACAGATTAGCACACATTACCCAGTAATTGTTAAGTGCAACAAAATAGTAAAGACAGAAGATTTCCCAGTATCATGTACTAAAACATATAGGATGCTGAACCTGATAATGTAAAGATATACATTTTGTCAAGAATCTGTCCATGAAGTATGGCTGCAATAAAATATAGTCCTTGCCTTGCAAAACATATTAGGATCAAGTAAAACATAAATAATTTAGGATGTTTCTTTAATATTCTAATAAAATTATAAGGTGAATACTATACATTTCAAAATAAATGACAAGTCAAAGAAAAAGCTCAAAATAGAAATGTAAGATGTTTAATGACAAAATCATAAGTGAGTATTATTTATCAATCAAAAGTGAAGGCATCAATCCAACACTTAATGCATCAGATATTTGTTAACTAAAAATGCTCATTGCACAAAAGTGAAAAAGCTGAATGTTTACTAGAAATCGGATTGAAGACCACAGAATAAACCCAGCAAACATTAAATGGATTGAATAGCTATGAAATACAGTTATGGGGGCCTGACAACATCAAGTTACATTTTTTGAAAAGGCTGATAACACAGAGTTGGATTAAAGGGTGGATTAGGAAAAGAAAGGGGAAAAATATGAATGCAGCATCCTTGAAATTTGAAACAGGATGCAGTGAAAAGTACAATGTGGACTTATGAGCTTAAAATGAATGCTCATACAGTAATCAAGTTGAAATTTTAGGTGAAATTGATAATTTCATAGTAATTGTAAAATTATCAAGATTTTATTAGAAAAATAGGAAGAATTAATAGATTAATTCCATTATAAAAACAGCACCATTAGTTTAAAATTTTCCACAAGATTATCAATCAAATCTCAAAAAATTTATAAGCAAGTTCAAGTAAATATTTTTAAACCACGTTATCATAGTATCATTAATGACTTTAGATATGGAAACAAAGGGCAGGAAAATGAATCATAAAGTATTATGTGCTTAGAACCATGGTCCTATGAAAACCACACAGAGAAGGATAAACATGTGTAAGAATATTACAGGCCAACTTTACCCACAGATATGCCTACAAAACCCTCCAAAACTTACACTGACAAAACAGGAAATACCCTATGGTCCATCAGTGCTTATCTCATACATACAGATCTAGGTTCTTGTTCAATTTTAGAAATGCTATTAATTTAATTTAATATATGCTGTGATTTGAATGTAGGCAGTGTTCTCCCAAAAGATCCAGGAAAAAAAAAAAAAAAAAAAAACTTGCTCTTCACTGTGACTCTAATGTGCAGATCTGTAGGAGGTGAAGCCTGTTGGGAGGTTCATGGCCACTGGGGTTATGTTCTCTATGGGATTCTCTCTTTCTGTGTTCAGATCAGCTCCACCTGATACTCCCATCATGGATTCCTGCTTTCAGCAAAGGCTCCAAATAATAATGACATGTGATGTTGGATGGGAGCTTCCAGACCCAAAAGCTCAAACTTTATTAATTGTGTTACATGTTTCATTATAACAATGCAGAAGCAACTAAAATATCATAGTAAAATTAAAAAAGGGGCTGGAGAGATGGCTCAGTGGTTAAGACACATGACTGCAAAGCATAACACTATGGGTTCAATTCCCCAATACCCACATAAAACCAGATTCACAAGGTGATGCATGCATCTGGAGTTCCTTAGCAATGGCTAAAGGCTCTAGTGCACCCATTCTGTTCCTCTCTCTCTTTCTCTCTCTGTGTCTATGTCTTATGACCCCAATAAATCCCATAACTTCACTGACAAGGGCCCCAGAGAAATGGAAGCAGGGATGAGGTGATAAAATTATATATATATTTCTAGTAAACATTCATCTTTTTGCTGCTGCTGCAATTTCAGTTTTGGAACCAGCCTAGATGTCAATCAGTAGATGCAGGAATACAACAAAGAAATTTTTAGTTAACAAAATATCTGATGCAATTAAATGGATGTTGGGTTGATGCCTATATATATAGTTTGATTGATAAATCTATCTATCTATCTCATCATCAATTTATGATTTTGTAAACAAATTAAAAAATGCATCTTATCTATTTCAAAACATATTTTGAGCTTTTGTCTCTAACAAAAAGGTTTGAAATATATTCTTGATCATTTAATTTGATGAAATTTGTATAGTATTTCATATTTCCAAGATGATCTGATGTATAATTTTATTAGAATATTAAAATTAATACATTACATAATCACTCAAACTCAATAAGACAAAACTCATGATATCTTTTTGAAATATATCTTCTATACTTGCTGGATAAACACTGTCTGCACTTCCCATGATATAACAATAGAAAATTTAATTTTAGAACAAAATTCAACACATATTCTACATGGCATACACTAAAATTGTATATGACCTTTATAAAATAAAATTTGAAAATTTACAATTGGACATAAAAGAAAATACAAATAAGCAGAGAGACATACTAAGTGCATGAAAAAATGAACATTTTAAAATGTGTGTTTTCCTTAGAATCATGTATAAATTCAAATTAATTCTAATAGAAATTTCAACCAATTTTTCTATGGAATTAGCTCAGTTGGTTATAAAATGCATACGGATAAAAAGCAGGGTCAAATTTAGACATTTCTTAGAAAACAATCAGATGTGGGGAATTGGCATGTATACCAAGACTTTTATAAATGTACAATACAACAATATTGGAAACAAGAGCCCAATGGAACAAAAGAACTGTTCATGAAACCAGCACACTGTTTTATGCAAACTTGATGGATGATAGAGTTCACTGACATTTCAGAGACATGAGAAAAAGAGAATTTTTCAATAAATGAAGCTGAGGAAAATGTTTGTATAGAATAACAGGAAATCATTACTTTACCTTAAGTACTTTATTTAGTTTTAGACAATATTTTTACAAGTCAAACTTTTACATTTTTAGAAATAAATATAGAAGTATATTCATGAATTTAGTAGAGACAAGGAATTCTAAATATACATGATCAAAAAAGAAAATGAAAGAATTAATAAGTGCAAGTATATCTAAATGTTTTCAATCTTATGGCTAGTGAGTGTATAACAACAAATGTGAAGAAAGAAGTCACACATTGAGAGAAAATTTCTGGTAAACACAAACCAGTTAAGGAGTGGTTTCCAGAATATGTAATGAAAAATTATGTCAATAATAATGCATAAGAAAAATGGGCAAAATTCATGAATGAACAATAAATAATGAAACATACAAACTAAGTAAATACATGATAAATGAATATTTACAGAAATGAAATTAAAAGGCTGGTGATGGCACATGCCTTTAATCCCAGCTTTGGGAGGCAGAGGTAGGAGGATCACTGTGAGTTCAAGGCCACCCTGAGGATACAGAGTGAATTCCAGACCAGCCTGGGCTACAGTGAGTCCCTACCTTGAAAATACAAAGAAAAAAAAAAAAGAAATGAAATAAATAGCATAGCAATACATTCTTTACAGATGAGGAAACTAAATATGTTGACAATCTTCACATAGGCAAGTTACATATGAAATAACTAGTAGCACAAGTACAAGCAATTGAGGGACAAAATGTTGATATTATTTAGTATTTCTGAAGATTCAAAATCTTTTATCTCCACAATTCTTCTAGATGTATATAAACTCATGCTCTGGTACAGGAGACATTTTCAGAATGATCATAAAGTTCATGTCTAATAGTTAAAAGCTTGACACATCCCAAGGATCATCATCAATAGCAAATTTAAGTAAACTAAGGTTATTCTTTAAAATTGAATAGTGAAAGTAAGTTATATAGACCAGATTTTCTTAATTTTTTTACTCACAATCCCTTTTTTGCCAGTAATATTATTTTTATTTATTGACAATTTTTATACATTTTGATCATAACCTTCTCCCATTTTCAATCCTTAAATTTAGCTATATACAATAGGTAAGCAAATCAAGAATTTACCAATAATAAATCACAAATGCAAATAAATGCATTTAAAATAATTAGTTGCAATAAACATAGTTTTACTATTTATTAAAGATGAAAACATTTTCATACTAATGAAATGGATGAAGGTTTTGATTTTACATAAAGAATTACATCTAGATGAGCATTTGATATTGCATAACATAGAGTATCAACATTTTCCAGAGTTGGTTGATGTTCTGGTATTATAATTGTGAGTGTTTAGAATCCCATTTCACATGAATATAGAATCCCAAATGGTAAAAATATGTTGAGCCATTTAAGAAATTGTTGCAAATTGTGTCCTAATCCCAAACCAAAATTCATTTAACGACTGTCTTATAATACTCAAATCAGTCCCTTAAAGAGAAACACTTAAAATCAAACATTCCAATCCAATAAATCTAAAGTTATGCTGAGTAATGATGCAAGCAAACTATTAAGGGTCTGTTTTTCATAATTAAAACAGCATGTCTTTATGAGAGTAGAAGACTGTGTGTACAACAAAAACACTGGTGTTAAAAACACACAATAGTCTTAAATGTTGTCTATATGATGGTACGTGTAATGCCAAATGGTCATATGTGTTAAGAACCAAGGTTGCAGTGAAGTCACATGCTGCAACATGGGAGAACCCTGTCAGACACCTGGTATTCACTATATATATATATATATATATATATATATATATATATATATATATAAATTTTTGGTTATTGCATGTTCATACATCTATTCATTGTTAATATATTTTTGGCCCCAACATCCAGTTATCATTCAGTTATGTAACCTCATTAGGAGTCATGAGTCATAGTTTAAGAAACTTGTATGTAGACTACACACACGATCCTAAACAAAAATTTTCACTTTCTGAAGAATAATGCAATACATTAGTGATATTGAAAACAAAACCATATGATGAATAAAATTTACATCAGTGGTTATGTGCAGAATGTAAGGAAGAAAAATGGTAAATACCCAGAGAGGACTATGATGACCATAGGGATATGTTTCCTAAGTCAGAAATATGTCAGGGTTTGTTATGTTATACGCATATTATGCCACATTAGTAATATGATGAATATATTAAGAAATATATTCAGTAAAAGTATATAGTAACATTTGAAGTACTATAATTCGGCATGAAGGCAATTCTCCATTATTAAAGTGTCCTTTGATTCCAAGTACAATAAACATACTACGCTGACCCTTGCAGTAGGTGAGGCCATTGATGTGATACTTTGAACTTGCTGGCTGAGAAGGATGGCACTAATGATGTTCTTGCTGTTTTCTCAGATTATTTTTGTTTGTAAGAGCTTTAATGGCTCCAATTTTATCCAAGGAAGGGTTAACCCTCTTTATGATCTTATGACACAAACTCTAGAATTGGTTCTCACATTGAGAACTGTTATGAAAAGTTGTTATACAGCTTCTTAGGTCTGGACAACATCTCTAGAGAGAGTGGCACATGCTCACCTCATGGATACCAACTGAGGTGTGACCTTGCAGTAGTGTTTCACAAATCCATTTATGGTACTAAAAAACAAAAAAAGAAGACAGGTTGAAGTAGGGAAAAGGACTCAATTAATATACCTACACAAACCTATGGAAGTGCAAATAAATTAGAGTTGATATAGAACCTAATCCCCTATCATTCATTAATTTATGGAAAGAAACTGAATGGCAGTTGTTTGCCAGGCATAGAAAATTGGGTGAAGTCCCTGCTTTTTTAATGCTATCTGTACAACTTTGAGATTTTTCTGTAACATAGAAATTATATTTTTCCATCACTAGAGTGTTGTGAGGATCCAGTAATATATGCAAATTGAATCCCTACAACATAGCAATGTGAATACACATTATCTTCATCATTATTGTCATCATCATTAACGTTATTTTCATCATCATCATCATCACCATCAACATTATCATTAACTGAATATTCACCAGGAATATATTTCGTTGGGCAAAACTTTTGAGAGTTTCTTGTAGGAGCTTTGGGGAAAAGAAACTCATCCATATCTTATACATTTTTTTCTCTGTCACCATTTTTATACTATTGTCTACCATGATGCAGCATATCTATCTATTATCTCACCAGGTTCAGATCTCTCTTTGGATAGCATTTAATCCATCATTGTACTTCATCATTAGATACTTGCACATATTGGGGAAGAAAGGAGAAAACATAAAAGATTCAGCTATATGTACAATATAATGAGGTGGATGTTACATGCATCATGCTGTCTGCCTGATCAAAAGGATATTGTGGGCTGGAGAGATGGCTTAGCAGTTAAACGCTTGCCAGTGAAGCCTGAGGACCCTGGTTCAAGGCTTAATTCTTCGGGACCCACGTAAGCCAGATGCACAAGGGGGGCGCACGCATCTGGAGTTCGTTTGCAGTGGCTGGAGGCCTTGGTGGGCCCATTCTCTCTCTCTCTACCTGCCTATTTCCGTATCTCTCTCTCTCAAATAAATAAAATATTTTTTAAAAAGGATATTGTGTGAGCACTGCTATTCTCACTTTTGCATATGAAGGGAGTAAGTCATATAACCTAAGACAAAACAGTTCATGAATTCTAGAGCCAGGATTTAGAAACTCAGTCTTTTTTAATCGCTGTGCCGTTTATTAACCCCTCTTTATCAGCAATTTTAAAATTGTAGAATTAAAT
Source organism: Orientallactaga sibirica (assembly GCA_036365145.1). Taxonomy (NCBI): domain Eukaryota; kingdom Metazoa; phylum Chordata; class Mammalia; order Rodentia; family Dipodidae; genus Orientallactaga; species Orientallactaga sibirica. Next base: position 18,861,994 of record JAEOAD010000018.1, on the reverse strand, counting down.
TTCTGAGATTTTCAAGAAAATTTTTTCTGGGACCAAATGATCTTTATAAAATTGTTAATTTAAATTTCAGTGGTGATGTTAAAAATAAATATAAATGTGTTATTTATATTTCCCTTATAACTCAATGCTAGTAAGATGTTTCCAAGGCTCATTTTATAGTTTCTTTCAAACAACATTAGTATCAAGGGACCTACTAAAGTGGCAGTCTTTAACTTTTATCACAGTGTTTCATAAATTGATATCCACAGACCCCTGAGGATTTCTATATGCCTCTGGAACAATATTTCTTGAATAAGCAAAATGATAAAGTTCTCTTTAGAGAATAGATTTCTTTTGTGGCAGAATGTGGGGTTTTCTTTTCTGCGAATTCCTTTACTCATCAGTCAGTAATAATAGGGACCTTCAACTTCATTTCAAAATTCTGTTTTATGGGCTTGAGAAGGTAGAGCTAATGTGCAGATGGAGGCAGAGTCAAGAGTTTCAGTACCAGTGTAGCACAGGTAAGAAAGCATCACACACACACACACACACACACACACACACACACACACACACACACACACACCTTCATGAAGGCACAGCCCTATGCAAACCCATTGCAGCCCTTTGCATCAAGGTGTCAGAGTGACCTTTGAAATTGGTCTGGCCTAGTTCTGCCATCCTATTAGGAACCTTTGAAAGGCTACAGGAAATGACCTTCTCCATTCTCTTGCATCCTGCTTTGCCTCCAACCAAACAAGAAGTTTTAATCCTTCATTCACAGTCCTGGAAGAAAATGAAGAAATTCTAATGCTTTCAAAGAAATAAAATGACTACAGTACTGTGGTAGTTTGAATAGATGGCCCCCAATATATTCAGTGTTTTCTTAGTTTGTATTTTGCATCTACCTGGCTGGAGGCAATGTCACTGGGTGGATATTAAAGTGTGGTGCTGGGTTTGAGATTTCATTGTAAAGATATGCAAAGTGTGCCTAGCTGGAGTTCCTGAAGTGTGCTGTGTGTAGTGTGGCTTTTGGCTTTTGGTTTTGCTCTCTGTGTTTGGTCCTGTGAAAGCAGGCCAGTTTCTTCTGCCATTATGGAACTTCTCCTGTATCTGTAAGCTTCAATAAATATCCCTTCCTCCATAACTGTGCCTGCCCTGGAAGTTCATCTCAGCGAACCTGAAACTGTCTGCTGCAAGTACTTTAAAACATACTCAGAAAGATGCAGTCAGTCCAGTGACTCCTCACATTCAACTTCATTATTTGCTCCCTGGCTTATTCCCTTGTCCTGTGAGGTTGAGCAGGGCTGGCTTTCTCTGTGAGTACCTAGGTTGAACAGACCATTATTTTAGCAGCTGCTATGGGCACCAAAGGGCACAGGTCCCTGCTCATACTGGTCATATCTCTGGTGCATTTGGAAGTGCTTACTGGGAAGGGGGAGTGGATGATGGGAGAAAGTTTTCCTTGAGATAAGTGCCTTCAAAAAGAGGCATGCTACTCCTCTCACTATCAGGGAAGCATGCATTCACACAGATGGTTTGGTATAATTGGAGTGTATTTTGCTCACCCAGCTGTCCTTTCAGGTCTTACACTGAGATGAAAATTTAGGGTTAGGAGAGATAGCTTAAAGGTTAAGGCACTTGCCTGCATAGCCAAAGGACCCAGGTTTGATTCCCTAGTACCCATGTAAAGCCAGATGCCCAAGGTGGCACATGCACCTGGGATTCATTTGCAGTGGCTACAGGCCCTGGTGTGCTCTTTCTCTCTCTCTCTCTCTCTCTCTCATCTGCCTCTTTCCCTCTTGCAAATAAATAAATAAAATATTTAAAGAAGAGTAATTTAAATAAAACTATAGATTTTAGTTTCTATCCATTATGTTCTCTGTAAGATTTTATCAGAAGCCCTGTGTTAGGGAGACAGTTGGGCACTTGATCAGCCATTAGTTTTGCTAATAAAACATCACATTTAACTAGTGATCCTTGGGTGTATTTTCTATTTTGGTGTCATGAAGGAAGGTAGAAAAGGTGAGTTTTTAACTTGTGAAATCCAAGACTAAATTGTAGAGGATTCTTCCTTTCCCATATACCGGCATTTCTTATTTAGACACTAGAGAAAAGAGTCTTCTGTTAGGGTGTTTGGGGACATTTAAGCAAAAGTAAAATTAGGCTTATGGTGGGCAACACTTACCTGTTGAGATGAAGAGAAAAGCATTGGAATAAAAAGCATAGCAATGATTTGGGAGATGAACATCCCTCTCTCATCTATCTCCTATGATCCATTTTTAAATGAAATTCATACCTGAGAGACAGAGAAAGTGGACTAAACAGACTAAACATCCATTGGAAATGCTTTTGTTTTTTGAAGCAAGCCCAACAGACTGGCTTTTTATGAGAAAGAGACGGAGAGAGAGAATGAGAACTGCCAGACCAGGGCCTCCAGCCACTCTAATCAAACTGCAGAGGTGTGTGCCACCTTGTGCCCATGTGCAACCATGCAACCTTACACTTGGCTTATGTGGGACGTGGGGAGTCAGTCATGGGAGCTTAGCCTTCACCAGCAAGTATCTTAACCACTAAGCCATCTCTCCCAGCTGGAAATGCTTTTTGTTCATCTAAGTGAATAAAAACAGACAAAATGACTCCATCAAAATGTGTACCCCCTGCGGTATCTTGCTAAACCCAGAACCTACCAAACTGAATATAACCATTTTATTGTTTTTAGTAAAACCACTAAGTGCAGTGATAATGACACCATACATGTGTAATATCATTGTGTAGAAGCACACTCAGATATTAAGATATCCTCTAAGTGAATCAAAATATGTATAATTCCATTTTAAGAATTGCAGATTATTCATGGAAAATTAAGTGGGTTCCTGGAGTAGTGCAGCAGAGAATAGAACTTGGAAACTGATGAAATGCATAGACATGACTTTATAAAGTCCTAGTTTATTTTAATAAATGTTAAAAATACTTTTAGGGGGGCTGGAGAGATGGCTTAGCGGTTAAGGTGCCTGCCTCCTAAGCCTAAGAACTCTGGTTCCAGCAGTTCCAATCTCCAGGTTCCACATTTAGCCAGATGCAAAGGGGCACAATGTCGCACTTGACAACAAGGGGGGGGCACAGGCATCTGGATTTCGTTCACAGCAGCTAGGCATGCGCATCTCTGTCTTCTTCTCCCTCTCTCTCTGTGTCTCTCCCCCCCCAAAAAAAAAGTACTTTTGGGGCAAATGCTACTAGTCATGGGCATCAAGTCAAAGATGCTTAGCGAATACAGCTTGTCAAATATCTCTAATCCCTTGCTGGAGAACTGCTCTGAGGAGACCTGGAATGTTATTTTCATCATTCTACCTACTACAAAATCAATCTGAGTTTTCCTTGCTTCCAGCTACAGGTATAGACAGTTCTAATTATATCATCACTTAAAGTACTATGATGTGATATGATTAGGTAAGATCTCAATTTCTGTAACCAGTGTATTATCTGGCTGGACACTGCCCCCCATAAACAGATGTAGTTGTTTGTTAACTGTAGCCATGACACAATTGTATGTATCATGTACCACCAATTCAGGCTATTTTCCAAGCCTACAATATGTCCCCAGGCATTCATTCAATTTTTGTGGGGACAGCTTGATAGACATGAGGAAAGGTGACTGCCATGGTGGGATCCCTCTCATTGACACTTTCCTAATAGATTATTTCAAAACTGATCCAAATGCTTTAGATCTGCACCACTTTCTGGAATTTTAGAAAGTGCCCCCCTTGGGATTACACTAATGTAATATTGCTTAATTTTTAATAGAGATAATGTGATCAGTGTGAATGTATTCCTATGAGGCATAAATCATTCACTTAGTATAACTGAATTAATGAGCACTAGTGACAAGTATCTTTGGGCTTCTTAATGCAGTAATTAGGGTTTTTACTATACTATAGTTTTATGTAACAATTCTCTTTCCTAAACTCCAGTTTGTGACTGGTGGCCGCCTTTCCTTCATATCTGGGTTCTAAGAGGTTTGTGATGCCATGTATGGTGACCATCACCAGCTGGAAATAAAAATACAATTCCTTCATCTATTGTAGGCTGTATATAATCTACACATCACAATTCTCCTTGCCAACAGGTATGGGAATATAATCTGGGGCTAAAATACTCACAAGTAATGTTTGCACCTCCCAGGCTTAGCTTATGTAGGTTTCCTATCCATTCTTCCACACTCATTTCCATCCTTCTAACTGGGAAATCATAACAGTAATCATTGGCAATGACATGAAAGATGACAGAGCTCGTATGAAAGAGATTTAGACACTATTATGGCTCAATTCCTCCTTATCTGAAGTGGATTTACATGACTGAGAAAAAAAAACTCATTTGGTATTTTGGCCATTCTACTTTGATAGAACTTCTAACTAATCCAGCCACTGAGAATCAATTTTCTACAATATTGATGCCTTAAAAAATAATGACCTCACACCACTGTCTGTTGATGCACTGTAATTGTCTTATTGTAAATGTCTTAGCTGTAAATGTAGTTGAACCATTATCTTAAGGACATGATAGTAAGCCAACATACCTGGCAAAAGAAAACAAGCTACAGCCAAGATCATTTATGTAACAATATATTAAACTAAGCTGAGAAGTCAGAATGGAGTTAAGGATAAAAGTCCATTAAGTAAGAATAAGGTAAGGAGAGAAGGTAGAGAGAGAAGAGGTGGAATCAGGGGAAGATCAACCTGTTGCGTTCTGCTCAATATGTCATTGTTAGTTGTTCCTTTCTATATTTTCCATAAGGACCGTGAAATTAGGTGCATGCATTGTGTGTGTGTGTGTGTGTGTGTGTGTGTGTGTGTGTGTGTGTGTACACATTCAAGTTAGATTTTGAATGCTGACAGGGGAGTTTAGGGTTCTAATTAAGTCTCTGCCTATTACCATTTAATATTACTTCTGTTTGTAAGATTATTTTTAGAATTAACTATTTGTGTCAGGAGTGGTGGCTCAAACCTTTAATTCCAGGATTAGGAAGACATAGGTAGGAGGATCACTGTAAGTTTGATGCCAGCCTGAGACTACATAGTGAATTCTAGGTCAGCCTGGGCTAGAATGAGACCCTTCCTCAAAAACAAAACAAAACAAAATAATAATAATAATAATAATAATAATAACTATTTGTCATGATATATGCATATAAGGAAATTTTCTTTCTTTTTTTGCCAGCATCCTGCAAAAACTTTTATTAGGATAGCTCAGTGTATAAAGTTCATGGCTTATACAATACAGAGCAAAGCTTTGGACAACAACTTTCCTTTATCAAATATAGAAAAAGCATGGGAACACTTCCACTATTCTCTCTACTTTTCCTAAATATTCCTTTGTGCCACAAATGTCATAAGATTGGACTTGAAACCTAAAGTGTGGTTTTATACCAATTAGATATATAAGGAACTTCAATGAAATTATTAATATACTTAAGCTGGTCCTACTAAGGTAATATGCCTTAGTCACAGATATATATTTTTTTCAACGAATTCAATTTGATCAGTTGTAGACATCTTGTTTCAGATTCTTTAGAAAAAAGTAGTTGGAACCTTACCTGTTGCCATAGGAAGATCATGGAATTAACTAAGTAGAGAAATGCAAGGTATCATTGCCCTTGGTCATTTGTGGTGGGTAGTTCCTTTGTACTCTCACTGAAAAAAATGTCCATGTTCTTCTAACTAAGGGTATTCAGATGAAGATGCAGAAGAAATAACAGTCTCAGTTCACATCTCATCTTGAGGACTTAGCAAGTAAAGTGGTGACCAGGACTTCTCATAGTTTGAGTGCTTATCTCAAGATTCAAAAATAAAGAGAATACACATAAGACGCCTTGTGTTTAATCAAATCTGATTATATTTGGCCCATATCTTAACCTGCTAACAATTGGCTCAAGCTATCACAATACTCTCTTTGATGGAGAATGTAACATCATTCTTTTCTATGCTTTCCTCTCAGAACCTGACCCACTCATTTACATATTTTCCTAACCTGTGTACACCCATGCTAAGTCAATAGTCCTTGTCCATCATTTTCTAAAGAAAAAAAAAATGCAGGTAACACACAGACTTTTAACTGAGCATCTCTCAGCTTGTCACATTCCTAAGGAAGCAGGCCCTGAAACTGAAGCTCAGGTGGATGGGAGTCAATTCCCACAAGTCTTAAAGGCCCACACTGTTCTGAATTGAGTCTCAGATGTCTATGATTTCATTAAAAGGATAGAATCTTTACACATCTCTGCCTAAAACCCAGCATGTGTTCCCTGACATCACCAGAAATGCGCTTCAGGTTGTCCATTCGGTCCACAATGAAATCCGTTACATTATCTTCTTGTTGATGGGACAAACGCGTGACCAGAAGCAGTTTATGTAAAGAAAGTTCTGCATTCCAGGCAAAGGTTAATCATGACAGAAGTAGCTGGCTCATTTCATCATATATCCATAGCAGAGAAAACAGCCAGCACCAGTGAGCATGACTATAAACTCAAGACTTTCCCCCAGTGACACACCTTCTCCAGCTGGGCTCCACCTGCTAGAGACTAAGTAGAAAGATTAATCCCAAAATATCTGATGCTATGGGGCCATTTACATTCAAACCATCACTGCATCTGAACAGTTCCCCTCAGGAGACAACAGGAAAAATAGTACTCAGGAATGTAAAGAAGCCTAGGAAATCATAGCACTATGTTTGAGAGAAAAAAAAAGCATGTAGAAACCATGATTAAGGAGACATGAGCTCTTTCTAAGCACACATGATCATTTACCACCTCTAGCAAATGAGCCCCCAAATAAGTCACTGTGGGAACTAGATGCAGACACTAGATTCTGCACCAGCTTAAAGAAGCAGTGGCTAAGGGTAGGCACGATGCAAAGAAATGAACAGTAATTTGCAAGCATGCCACAAGAGTCTAATATTATTTTTGGACCTCTCTGCACCATTACTCTTAAATAAAGTGGAAAGGAATGAGTGTTAATACAAGTGTAAAATTACACTACAAGTTCTATTTGTATGTAGCTCTGCCATTCAGGCAAAAAAGAAAAAAAAAGGTAATAATGACTTGGAGATCAGATTGGATCACTGGAGCACAGCACTAGCAAAGAAAAGTCCCAAATGATTAACACAGAATGAAAAGGAAGGCAAGATTGGTCATTTTACATTCAGCCACATTTCCTTCACTTAGTCTTACTGGCAGCTATTAAAAATTCCTTTTACCAAAATATTTAAATCATGAAGTCATTCATGAGGGATAAATGAAGACACTTTTAATTTCTTATGAAATCAAGAATGTGAATTATTACTTTTCATTTTAGTGTGCTCATCAAAATTATTTTAAGAAGTTTCAAATTTCAAAATCTCTGTGATCCCCACTGCACCTTCCAGTGCTCAGCCACCCACAGACACAGCCTTTTCCAGTATCCAGAGGGCATTCCTTTTTGTCAGATTCTGGACCACTTCCTGCATGTGTGCATTTATTTCAGCAGCAAATGCATCAGAATGACTCTTCTTGATTCTAACTAAAGCATTTCAATCAGTTTTACGTAATCTATAATTCTCTTTTAATTCACATTTAATCAATTAACCTATTTTATTTACTTACAGTATTACACTAAAAATCAAAATTATTAACACAAAAAAAAATTAGGAACAAATATAATTCATTCTTCATTGCTCCATGTAGGTGAGATCAGTTTAAGGAAATATTCAGGGTGTCAGGACAATGGTTGTTTTTTAGAGAGGAGATGAGGCATTGGCTTATATGCTAGAATAGATTCCAGAGTTTATTCTGCATAAGCTGGCCTTTGAGAGGGACATATAAAAGGTTCTGTTAAGATGAAACGTTAGGGATAGAGAGATGATTTAAAGGTTAAGGTCTTTGCCTGTGAAGTCTAAAGACCCAGATTTGATTCCCTAGTACCCACATAAAGATGTACAAAGTGACACATGCTTCTGGAGTTCTTGAGGTGACTAGAGTCCATGGTACACTCAATCTCCCTGTCTAGCTGCGTCTTTCTTTCTTTCTTTCTTTCTTTCTTTCTCTCTCTCTCTCTCTCTCTCTCTCTCTCTCTCTCTCTCCTCTCTCCCTCTTAAATGAATAAATAAATATTTTTTAAAATTCACATCAATGATCCCAACATGGCTCAAGGAAATTCATGGAAGGGGGGAAAGAATGTTAGAGCCACAAATTGGGGCATTATGCACAGAGACTTGGCCTGTCCCCCGTAACTCTTGACTACCCCCACAATGTATGACCCACATTACCCATTGATGAGGGTCCTTTGGAAGGGGGAGGACAGGGAGGAAGATAATGGAGTCACCATATGAATGTAAAATTAGAATAATATAAATAAAAAAAAAATTATAAAAAATGAACATCAGGAAATATGTTTAATAGTTATGCCCTTTACCAGAAAGTGTCTATTCTATAGGGTAACCTAACTAATGTTTGTTGAATGGATAAATGATATCCATGTTTATTTCAGAACAATATAAAATGTAAATATCTCCAATAATCCCTATGTTAGGTTGATTTATAGGTAACTTATTAATTAGAAAATTGATGGCACTTTCTTTTCACTATTCTTTCCCAAACATGAATATTGTGTTGTTGTTGTTGTTTTTTTCAGGGTTTGTCATCAAGTATGGCATTCTTCACTGAGCTGTTTCAGCTGGTATCTATGCCACAGGTAACATCCTATGTCAATTTGGGTGAGAAAATGGGGAGGATAGGGAGTGTGTCCATTTTACTGACGTGTTCGCTGTATACATCATGAGTTTTGAAAATAATACCTGTGGAAATAATCAATGAATCTGTTGTTCTGGAAGCTCAGGGCTAAAGTAAAATTCACTGCAATACAAGAGAAAAATATAAAAACAAACATTCCTAGTATTGGGTGCCTGGATACTTGCCTAAGATGGGCACTGGGACCTTTGCTTCTGCCTTCAGCCACTCTCTTTAATATCTCACCCCACTCAGGTATGTGAGTCCATAGCCAGTGGTCAAGGTGTTGATTCATCTTTTGCAACCCTGGAACCCTTTCTCTTACTAGGAAAGGACTTAAAAAGCAATCACTACTAATGGTGTGCCTGCAGTCTGAATGTTGTGCTGTATAATCTGACCTCATAGGAAACTCTTTGAGAGCCATAGTGAATAAATAAGACTTTTACTATTTGGCAGGTTGAAAGTTGCTGGAAGGGAACTTTAAGCCAATAGCATTTTTCAAAGTGAAATGAGTAGATCATTTGTAGAAAGAAAGAGAAAAAAAAGGAGAGCTAGTTATGCTTGATGTCAATAATGCTAAGAGGTAATTTACAGCATTAAATGAAAAGTTCACCATGGCAACTTTGGAAAAATCATCTCTTTCATATGTGTCCAGTGTTTGTCTTGAGTCAGAGTAAGTTTCTAGATGATCGAGGAAGTCTGCTCACTAAATAGAAGAAGAAATATCTCTATATGAAATGAATCCTATAACTGATGATTATATTGCAATTTTCTACTTTCAGGTTCTTTGAACATTCCCCACTCCTCTGTGATTCCCTAAGGACATTAGAAGCTTTCCCTACTCTGCCACACACTGAGCTCAGCTCTTCGTGTATATCCTGTTTCAGTCCTGACAATGACTCCTCTGAACCTAGGAGATATTGTTACTAACTTTATGAGGAAACTGAGGTTAGGTCCCTTGCCTAAGACCCATAGCCAAGAGAAGCAGAGTCAATACTGAAAGAGTGTGTTGAGCATGACACCAAAGCACATGTTTTCACCCCATTCTCCTCTGTTTCCACACACACTTTCCAAGCTTGGTCACAGGCATTTGTGTCATTTTTGAAGCATGCTGGGAATAGATGAAAGAAGAGCATGTGACACAGCAGTGTGGGAACACAGCATCAACACAAGACTGTTTGACTTCCCAGCACCTCTGCTGTGGTACAGAAAGCTTTCTAATTCATATTTGCTGGTATTTTCATATAATAGCTGCTATAACACTGCTCTGCTAAGGAGGCAGATGAAAAGGGGACATTTCTAAAGGCAAAGAAAAACAAGATGCCTGGAAGTTGAGTTGATAGAACACTGAAGGGGACTGATGGACGAGATGCTGTAGGCTCAGTGGTTGAACATAATGAGCCCCTTTACTCCACTGTCTTTATATACGAGTAAGCAGACTGGTAACCTGATAGATGGGAAATGCTCATTCCTTATGCTTTGGCTTTTATAACAGAAAGAACAGAGGAAAACAAACAGTCTTTATAAATAAATTAAAATTCTAACTAAAAAGCTAATTATAAGTGTATTTGTTTTGTTGGAGGTAAGGCACATCTATTATCATAAAGATAATTAACTCAGTCTGACAGATCTAATAAAAGGACAAGTTTAGCACTGGCTTAGCCGGAAGCCGAAGGCAAGCAATTTTTATAATTACTAGTTATTGTAACTGGGCTCAGAGAAAATGGTCTGTGATATTTAAACAGTAATGCTAATTTGCATTTAGTCCTGCCCTCTTTTCCCATGAAAGAATAAGTGAAAAACTGGATTAAGTACAAGAAACCTCAATAACTAAAATATGTTTAAATATATGAAAGTGCCCAGCATGCAGGTCTCTTCATTTATAAGTTCAAGAAGTTCTCTGAACAGATACTGAGTGATGGTATGAGAAAAAAGTTAAGAATTTCCCAACAATTTAATTACATACTTCAACTTTCCAATGCACAAGCAATGTGTTGCAATTTATATGCAATCCATGGTGATGATAAAAACATGATATTTGATATTATGATACTATTTTATTCTCTCCTTTATAGAGTTATGCATGATTTCTACTGCCATTGGTTGTATCTTGAAAGAAGAGGTTTAAACATACTAGTAAAAAATGTTTCAAATAAGCAAGAAAGGATACTGACTTTGTAACTTATCATGTACATGGTTAGAAAGGTAAGAAAATGCATTACACAAAAAGAATGAAAGATTTCTATTGTCACCTGGCAGCTGCCCTCTAACTATAGCTTGTCTCAACACTTCACAGCAGACCCACTCCTGGAGCAAAACAAATCAACCATTTTAAGAGTGGAAGTTACTCTTTAACTGCTCCCATAATAAAGGCTGTAGGAGTAAGTAATAACCAGTGTCAGAAAATAGGTTCATAATACACTAAGAAAAGCACTTGAAGGTAAAACACCTGTTAGTCAAGTACACATTTTATTATGCTCTACAAATATGGTGATAGAATCAGCCATTACATTTGGCAAATATGTTGTATAATTTCTCCATATCATGTTCAGTCCTTGCTTCTGTTGCCAAGGTGAATATTCAACCCCTAAGCCTAACGAATGCATTACCAATGCTTGTGAGAAATGCTGACATACTGCATGGCAAATGGTATTTCTCCCTGTATGCCCCATTCTCTGGCTTCTAATTTATTTCTTTACTTCTTTCTTGGCTCTCTTTCATATTAAAATTATTTTTTTCCATTTTCTGAGATATGGGGAAAGCAAGTTATATAGATTTTCCATGTTTAGAACTTTGTACTATAAAGAAAGGGAAAAAGTGAAAAGGCATGTTATGAAGAATGATAGCTGTGTTTGGACCCTGGCCAAACAACATACCTCTTCTCCCATCTTCATTTCCTTTACTTTCTGGTTGGGTCCTGGTTCTTACATTTACTTTAATTCTCTCTTCTCATTTTTAGCAGATCATGTTCTAATTATAGGTTGTTACAATAACCTTTCAGCTTATATTCCCCAATATAACAGGCTTTGGGATGCATTGCCCGTAAAAGGAAAAGAAAAAGAATGAGATAGCATTTCTCACTTCAGGAACCTCAGTCTATGAGTTGAAGGGCACATATAATTCAGCATTGGTCTAAGGTTAGACATGTTTGTAGAATTAAGTATGGGAAGCTATAGATACAGAGGGATAGTTAACCCAAACTTCCTGACAGTAGACTGTGGGAATAAAAAATACTAAAAGAAAGAGGAAGTTAAGCGGAGGGGCATAGAAGCACACTGTAGATAGAAAGGTGGAAGGAACTGTGCCTACAATGGCACTCAGTAGGAGGTGACAAGATGGTGAATGAAACCTTGCTGGTGTCTGTGCACTAAACTTTGAAGCCATTGGCATATGTTAAGATTACACAATAAGCTGGGTATTTAATGGGACATATATTTCTCTGCCTATTTCTTATGATTCAAAGTTCTTAAAAATTAAATACTATACCAACGATTTGAGATATAAAATAGTAACCTACAAAGTAGGATTCAACAAACTATAAAACTCTTCCAACTAAGAGATCAGGATAATTGAAATTCAAGATATCAAACTCTGTAACACAGATAAGTAACTCTTAAGCAAGTTAGTTCTTAGTACTACTTTCCTCCTCTTTCTATTCATCTCCCTACTCCTTTTCCTCCTTCTTCCTCCTTCAATATGGGAATTGAAATCAGAGCTTCACACATGCTGTCCATACACTCTACTACTGGGTTAAACTAGTGGCTGTGAGGATCTTTGCACAGTGTAGTAGATTTGGAGTCCCAGAATTGAAGCCTTAAGCTTTAAAAAAACTAAGTTAGGACATCTTCAAACTTATGAATTTCCAAAAAAATTCACCTAATTCAGATATTTGTATGGTAGATGAACCAAGCATTGGTTCTGTAATATATTCCAATCCATGACAGGGAATAACCAGTAGCAATAGAGCTGGAACAGCGGGGGAACACTAATAGAATAGGCATCTCTAAATTTTCTCATGGACTGGAGAGATGGCTTAGCAGTTAAGGTGCTTGCCTGTGAAGCCTAAGGACCCAGGTTTGATTCCCCAGTACCCATGTAAAGCCAGATGCACAAGGTGGTACAGGCACTCTGGAGATTGTTTGCAGTGGCTAGAGGCCCTGGTGTGCCCATTCTTATTTGCTCCCTCTCTCTCCCTCTCTAACTCTCTCCCTCTCTCTCTCTCTCTCTCTTTCTGTGTCTCTCTCTCTCATAAATAAAACATATTTAAATTTTCTCATGTGGATATGGGCAGAGCACGTGCCTCCTTTCATTTCTTGACTGCCAGGGCTCACTGTGAACAGGCAGCATTCATCAGCCTGGAATCAATATCACATACTACTATTTTATCATCCTGCATAGGAGTACATAGCTTCATGTAGTAGGTAAAATTCGCTCTACCATGAAAGTCTTTGCACAGTGCCTTCATCCTTGACTTGAAATTATAGTAAAATAGAGAACAAATAAAAAAAGATGGCAATTTGGGTTGGAGTAACAGTAGAATGGTTCACATCAGAGGTGCAGCCGGTAGCCTCAGTTTTTTTTTTTTAACAAATAAGAGGACAATAGAATTGGTTCAATGGATTGTAGAGTTGTTTCACTACAAAGTGCAGTATTTTGAGGAATTTTTGTATTCCATCCTAGGAATGACTAGCTAAGAGAGAAGAGAGAAGGCATAAGTTGCTAAGAAGATTAAAATGATAGAGTTGTGCAAATGTCCTGCCCTTTAAACACTCACTACTTACTGTTTCTGCCTTGTGTTTGTTTTGTCATTGAGTACAAGACATAGACCATTGAAGACCTTAAACATTGAATTGGGATCAAAATATTTTCAACTCTTTTAGAATTAAATATTCCCTTTGGAAACTGGTTTATATGGTTAAAACAAGGAATCTGTGGGGCATGATCATCATTGTAGTGTTAATGAGGCCATTTTGACCTCATGTTCACTATAGTATAATTGGTGGGACTCTCCAGAGAGGAATTAGATTGTTTTAACTGTGACTCGTTAGCGGAATCAGTCAAGAGAGGTGGGGCTACAGTGCCTACAATAAGTGTTACATGAAGGCTGTGTACTTCTGTTATTATCTGTAATTGCTCACACAACATGTCTGCAATATGAAGCTGCTCAAAATTCGTGTGCAATTCTTCCTAGGTTTTCAATGCAGGTCAATGTGTGGGTCTTAAAGATCAACTGTGGCCCTGTAAAAACATTCTTGGAGTTGTAGTTTGTAATAATCACGGCAACAGATGCAAAGTATATTGTTTCCTTGCTGAGAATAGCAACTTTTATTTGCTTATGAATTGATCCCTTTAACAATCCCCATGGGAATACTTTACCCTTTGAATGCAACCTGGCTTTCAACTACAGATGAACTAATCTATCTCTAGGAAGCTCCCTGGGATCATTGATTTGTGAGATGCATAGGTATTAATCTACTATAGATAGAAAACTAAAAGAAGAGATAATTAATTCATTCTACAGTTATTTTTCAAAATCAGAATATAAGTAGTGATGGGAAAATTCCCATGTCTTCAAAATTTGGATTTGGTTTAGATAAACTTGTACAGATTAAATGGATTTAAGAAGGAATAAAAGTTATATCTTGCACTAGGGAATACATACACTGTACTTGTCATAAGGGACATATCACATTTGTCCAACCTTGAGTTTAAGGGATGTGGAGTGGAAAAATTTTTTGTTTGTCGGTGGATGTGTGGTCTCTCCATTTTTTTGAGGTGCCTTGAGAAAGAGACTGTCATGGATTGTTCTATGTGGTATTTAGGATTACTCAATGCTTAGCCCAATACTTTTCATTGCATGCAGTCATCTGTAATATATCTTCAATACAATTCTCACTTGTTACCCATTTGTTACTAACACTAGTTGAGCATCTACTGAGCATAATCCCTAAGCTTAGAGAGCTCACAATGACAGGAAAGCATTATCATTATTTAGAGATAAGAAAATAATTCATTTGAGTGTCAGTCTTCTTGTTTATAAACCAATGAGATTTTGAGAAGAAATATTTCCACAAATATATTCCCTGAACCTTGCCCCAGCCAAACCCTTGTTAGAAGCAGGCAGGATATAAGCACAAGCCAAAGTATTTATTAGAGTGGTCCATGAAATATTTAATTCAACAAATATATATGAACATCTTCCAAATGCAAAGGGCAAAGCCAAGTTTGTCTGCAGCATACCTATTAGAGACTTCAAAGCAAGCAGCAAGGCAGATTCTTCTAAAGTGCATATTTAATTATTTTTATTAAGCATTTTTATTTGAGAAAGATAGTGAAAGAAAGAGTCCGATAGAGCAAAAGAGAAGGGGAGCACCAGGGCCTCCACACACAGCAAACGAACTGCAGACACATGTGCTACCATTTGCATTTAACTTACATGGGTTCTGGGGAATCAAAATGGGGTTCTTTGGCTTTGTAGGCAAGCACCTTAACTGCTAAGCCATCTCTCCAGCCCCCCAAATGCATATTTAATTAGTGCATAAATATGCTTTAGAAACACCCAGTGAAATGCAGACCTGCAGCATTGTTGATGCAGTTGGTGTACTCCAGGTTATCTGTTGAGGCTCCCATCACTGATTTGCCCATGGCACTCTCCACTCTGGGTATTCTGAGTACCCTCAACTTCTTTGGGAAGGCCAAGTTCTGATGCATGTCTAGGTCCTCACATAAACTGTTATTTGGGTTGGATCCCCCTCTGACTCTATCACAATATTGCCCAACTGTTTGATATCTATCCCTGGGTATCCAGTTAGATAGCCCTCATTTTGAATCTTTTATACCTGAATTTCATGTGTTGAGGCTAGAAGAACCCCTGCCTGTAATGTCATCATGTTTAACTCATATGAAGTTTATTTAGTTTCTTTCTTAGGGCAGAGATAGATTTTAAGGTCTATGCAAGCAGGACTGTATCCATGCATAATGGCCTGGAGCCTGGTACTTAATATCAATTTAGTAAGTATTTATTGAAATAACAAATTAGACAACTACACATTTATTCTTATATTTAATATAAATATTTAAAACAAAATATCTAATATTTCAAATATAATAAACCCATCTGGAAGCTTTTTTTGCTTTTTTTTTTTTATTTAGACAGCACTTTGGAGCTTCTCAGTGTGAAAAGCAGCATCCTATACTATAAATGTAGAAGTAGTGTTAAGGCTTCCTATGCTCAAATACAAATCATGTTTCAGCATTGAATAAATTGGTTTACTTTCTTAGACTGCTTTTCCATCTATGAGAAGTCATAAAATATTCTTAAAAGTCAACTGTCCATATTATTATTGCTGTTGTTTTCAGTGATGCTCTTACAGTACCACCCACAAAGAATTTCTATCTTTAGTGTGTTCATGTACTAACCATATGATATAAACTGAGATTACAAGGATAAAGGGTCACAATGAAATCCCACTGCCTGATATATATCATCTATTTCTGGCATCAGCCGATATTGAAGTTCAGAGGACATCTCTGGATTGCTTACAGGTTCTATAATCCCAGCCATTGGGAGGCAGAGGTATGAGGATCGCCATAAGTTTGCGGCCACCCTGAGACTACATAGTAAATTCCAGGTCTGCCTTGGCTAGAGGGAGACCCTACCTTCAAAAACCAGGGCAAAAAAAAAGTAAGAAGAAAAACAGAATTAACAGAGTTGTAGCAGAAATAGATAGCACTTATTGAGAGACAGTACAGTGCCCACTGAAGGGAAGTGTGCTGGAGCAAAGAGAAAATTTTAGTAGCTCAACACTTCGCTTGTATATTCAGTTGGGATTTGCATATTGAAGGGGGTTTTTACCTCATTATTTAGAGTGGGCTTTCCCCACATATTCTGTCTATTACACATAGTTCTAAATACAATTTCATGCATCTTATGTTTCATTTACATCTAAAACCTCCACTCAGCCGCATATGTCACCTTCAGACTCGGTGGAGTGCCTCTTTGCCTGTGATGGGATTTGGTTAACACTGGAGTTTTCTAGCCTTTCCCTTTATTATTTTGGTCTGTTCATATGTTGATTTTGTAAGACTTTGTGTAGATTTTTTAGAACCTTATTCTTATGCCTCAATGTCTATATACTTATATAATATTGAAATTTTATTTACTTTCTTAAAACTCTTATTAACTTCTGCTTAGGTCAAGAAATAGGGATCTAATAACACAATATTGCACAGTATAGGATTATTACAATTGGGGTTTTCAAACATATTTCTATAAAGAAAACATTTGTTCCATGTTTTCATACTGTTCATAAGAACATTAGAAGGATAATGAAAGGATATGAGAAATTCTATACCTATAAACTCAGTATCTCAGAAACTCTTCCTGGCAATGCATGTAGAATATCTATTCATTTACACCTATGATTTCTCTTATTAAAATTTTTCTTCCCCTTATGAAGAACTTGCAAATATTTTGTCAGATTTATATCTAGTATCTTATTTAATTTATGCTAATTTGAACAGCATTGTGGTTTTAATTATAACCCCAGAATTTTTATTGCAAGTATATAACAAAGCAGTTGACTTACATTTTAATCTTGAATCTACAAGCTTACAATAATGTCTTATTAGTTCTGGGACTTTGTATGCTTTTCCTGATTGTTTGAGATTTTCTATATAGATAATTACATCATCTGTATACAGACAGTTTTATCCCTTACTTCCAAATGCATGTATCTTTTTCCATTGTTGTTGATGTGTTTTGAGACAGGATCTCACTATGTTGCCTAGGCGGGCTAGAGTCCACAATGTAAGCCAGGCTGTCCTTGAACAAGTAATCTTCCTGCCTCTGTTGCACAAGAGTTGGAATTAAAAGTGTATGCTACCATGTGCAGTGCTTATTTTCTGTTTAGGTTGTATTGTATTGTATTAGCTGAGATGTGAATTAGATTGATTGTTAGACATGCAGAGTCTTTGTGATTGCCTCGTTTGCAGTTGTACTAGTAACATAACATTTCTCATAATCAATTATCATTTTAACCATAATTTTGTATTTATTCATAATTTCTAGGTGATCTTAATAAAAATGAGGGAGTTATTCTCTTTTCTTGGTTGATTGAGCATTATTAGTATGAGTTTGGATCTACTCAAATACTTATTTATGATGTATCACATTGATATTAAAATGTTGAGCCCACCAGTGTACATGAAATAAATCTCAATTAGTTTTGGTTTATAATAATTTTTATACATTGCTAGAATCAATTTGCAATAATTTTGTAAAGATTTTATATCTATATGCCATCTCTCTTCTGGTATGTGATTTCTTTGTATTATATTTCAGTATTGAAGTAATTAAAGGCTTATAAAATGACCTAGGTCCTATTCCTATCACAGAAAGTCATTATAATGTCTTCCTGAAGTGTTTTGTACAATACACCAGTGAATGCATCTGGGTTTGAATCTTTGGTTTTGGAAAATTATTAACTACATAGTCAATAAAAATTATTTTATATGCCTACTCAGAATATCCTGTCTGCTTCTGTGGCTTTTGACATAGTAAGTCAAGAAATTTGTCAGGTTCATCTAAGGTGTCAAATTTTCATAGTATAACTTTATTCTTATTTTAATTATGAGGCCATCTGCAAAGCTGGACACTCATTTATGTCATCAGATATTTTGTGCAACATCTATTTCTTAATTAGCTTGCTAGCATTTATTAATCTACTGGCTTAAAAGAGTATTGATTTCAAGGATTATGACTGTGAGGTTTTCATTTTACTTTCATTGATATATGATTTTATTTGTACTATTAATTTCTGTTATTTAATTTGAATTGTATTGATTCTGTTTATTTAAACTTTATTTTTCTCTTATTTTCCTAGTTTCCTAAGGTGAATAGTTAGATTATCTTCTTTTTAAAATGTAAGAAAAACAACTATAAAACTCACAGACAAAAACAAAGTTAAACCTTTATGATTTTGAATTTCGCAAAGAATTCTTAGATATTATTTCAAGATCCAAGCAAAAAGAAAAATGGAAAAAATAGATGTTATCACAATTAGAAGCCTATGTAGTGCAAAATAAAATTGGACAAACAAGTATGGGAACACACATTTGCAACTTATATTTCTAATAATGGACAAGGAATAATTATAATATATGATTTTGTAATTAGTAACAGAAACCTACTTTAACATTGAAATTTTTTGTGTTCACTTTTATAGTAAAGTTAGGTCTATAATATTGTTTTCTATTAGTGTCCTTGTCTAACTTTTATATCAGGGCAATGCTCTCATTGTAAAATGAATTTAGAAGTTGTCTCTATTCTTCAAAATATTGGTGAGTTTGAGAAAAACTGGCTTTACCTTTAAAGGGATGGTATAATTCATATCCAGGCAACCATCAAGTCCTAGGAAATTCTTGTTAGGAAGGTTTTATTACAAATTTAACTTCTTCATAATTGGTCTTTGATACTAAATTTACCCAAGGAAATAAAAGATTTCTATTCTTAAAACTGTAAAACTTCAATTAAAAACATTAAATACCTAAATAATAGAGAGACATGGACAAAATCATTCAAAAATGCATGTACATAGACACCCAGAATAGTTAAAGCTAATTGAAAGTAACAAGGCTAGGACCATCATATTTCCTGGTGTCAAAGTATATTACAATCTATAGTTCTTGGCCAGAAATAGAGTCAAATGAAAAATTACACAATTTAGATGACACAAAACTGGAATCTTTTGTATAACAGAGGGAAATAACATGGAATCCACACAATGACAGAAAATATATTCAAACTACATACATTCATAAGGGCCAACTATCCAATAGCTGTAATAAAGCTACAAAAACTCTTGCACCTCAATGGCAGAATTTCTTGATAAAAAATGGACACATGACACAAATAGACAGTTTTCTAAAGACAATCTACAAATAATTAGTTGTAATATGAAAACAGGCTCTGCACTGAGATCTAGCTCAAGATCTCAAAGAAATATCACTTCACTTCTGATATACTGAGTATTATAAAAGTTTCTAAAACATGTTATCAGTAATATAGAGAAGTTGATTCTAACTAAAAACTAAAAACATTAAAACATTAAAAATTAGAAATATATATTTTCAAGTTAACTACTTCCATTTCTTAATAACTGAAATATAATAATTGAAATAAGTTCCTCTAAAATAAAATAGAACTCTATGTTTTCCAGTTATTCCACTTTTTAATATGAGAAAAATAATAGTTGAAATAACATAATTGAAAGCAGCACCTTTAATGATATTTGTCTTCTTGTGATTATTTCAATATTAGTAACAAATGAAAAAATACCATACCAATCTAAATGCCTATCAGTCTATAAATATATAGAAAAAATTTGGCATATACTTACTACAGTGGAATATTATTCAACATTACAAGACTGTATATATATATATATATATATATATATATATATATATATATATATATTTAATATGTGTGTGTGTGTGTATTCATCTAAATATATATACAAATATATTTAATCTAAAATAACCAAAGTCAGGAACAGTGAATAGAATGAGATTTCCAGAGGAGATTATGGATAATTTGATACTGGATGGACATGTAGTTTTAACTAGGCAACATAAGTTCTAAAGATTTGCCATCTAGCACCATATGTAGGTAGTATAGTCCCTGTAATATATTGTGCACATAAAATTTTACGAAAAAGATAAATCTTGTATTAAGTACTGCTTTCAGGAAAGACAGAACACAAGTACACATAAGAGCATAAGGATTACCCACCTGAGGCAAAAGGTAAGACCCTATGCTGCCAACACAGAACATGGAGAGACCTGGCTAGAATCCAGAAGAGAGCCAGTCCCCAGACTGTTAGCCCATCTAGTGCTGGGAAGAACTACATGAGATACTGCGGGAAAGTGGGAAACAACAGGGTCTGAGTAACCAGAGGTCTAAGCTACTCAGAAGCAAACACCCTGACAGGATGTACACACCAGTGCAATAGTGGCACAGAGCCTTGGTGGGTAACCAATATCTTTCTCATTGGCTAAGAGATCCACTCAGTATAAAGGGATCCATGTCTGGAATTGGGAACTAGATCAGAATCCTGTGGAAACAAAGATTATTCTTTCCATTGTCAACCTCTCACTACACTTTGGCTAAAAAAGACATTACAGACATCAAATTCTCCCTAAATTAATAATGTATATCCCATTTAAACTATGTTGATTTAACTCTCCATTGGATAATCTGTTTTTCTTTATCAGAAGGAAATAAACTACCCTGTGTGCTTCAGCCAATCCCCAGCTGAAACCACAGAGCAACTGGGGAGGATCAAGAGTGTTGCTTCCATGCTGAACCTGATAATCAGTGCCAGGGTTAAGGAGACAGACCCTGAGAATACTCAACAACCAAAGCAGAGATCCAGAAGCTCCTAAGAGCTCATCACTGAAGTAGATTTAAAACTTACCCATCATGGCTCAGGAAATTTTGCTGAAGAGGAGGCAGAAAGACTATAACAGATTATAAGAACAGGTTGAGACATCATGCCCCAAGGCATCCCCTCCTCCCTCTCCAAAAACTGCCTGCTGCTCTCACAACACATAACCTACAAGCACATGTGGAATACCTGCAACCCCACTAAGGTGGGGCCAGGGACGAGGGAAAAGAGGCTATCTACACATGATGCATCCATACAATATATGTTAATAATAACAGCAATAAATATATGAATAAAATGTGTGTATGTGTGCTTGTGTGTAGGAATATGGCTCAGTAGTTAAAGGCACTGCTTGCAAATCCTACCAACCCGGGTTCAATTCCCCAGTACTCTCATAAAGACTGATGCACAAGTGTCATATGCACCTGGAGTTTGTCTGCAGCATCAAGAGGCCTTGGTGTGTCCCATTCTTTCTCCATTCCTCTCCTTCTCTCTCTATTTCTGTGTGTGTGTGTGTGTCTTTCTCTATCTCTCACTCTCTTTCCTTGCAAATAAATAAGTAAACTTTCAAAAGAGCATAAGGAAATGTTTGGAGATGTCATTAAACTTGATTGTTCCAGTAACATTAAAATTTTATAAGTATGTTCAAGCTCACCAATATATCAGATGTGCAGAATTCTGTTTTTCTTTTTGTGGATTTACTTTATAATTCACTTCCAACTGAAACAATTACAAAATAGCTTTTTCCCCAATTTCCTGGGAAATTTAAAACTCAACACAATGCTAAGCTTTCTCATTTTCTCCCCTATGTCAGTTGAAAGGGTAATGTGGTGTTTCCTCACTATGAGTTTACATGATAACTAACCTAAATTAATTTTTGAATTCTGATTCAGTATCCTTAGATAAACCCCTTGTTTCATGATGTATTACTTTTTAAAATTTGCTTCAATTGTCTAATATTTTTCTTGGTAGTACTTTTGTCAATATTCTGTTCCGATCTCCTATTGGAAAATTATTTCTGGCTTTGGCAATTGACTAAAGCGGCCTCATAAAATGCAACACAAAGCATGCCCTCTAGAACACATCGTTCAGTATTAATTTTATGGTCTTTCCTTAAATCTACAATGTAATTCACAAGAGAAAAGATGGGAGAACAGAGTTCTCTTTGGGGAAAAACTTCCTTAATTGAAATTCCCTTGCCACCCATGTGTATCTTCATGAGTTTTGGCGTTTTGGTCATTACTGTTTATTTGTTTGTTTGTTTGTTTTTGGATTGTTCAAGGTAAGGTCTCTCTTTAGCCCAGGCTGACCTGAAATTCACTATGTAGTGTCAGGGGCTAGACTTGAATTCACAGTGATCCTCTTTCTTTGGCCTCCTGAGTGCTGTGATTAAAGGCATGTGCCACCACACTCAGCTCATTTCTGTTTTTATTTATTTATTTATTTTAAGAAATGGTGCTTTTATCTCAAATTGTAGATTTTAGAATAGAATTGTTTGTTACCCTTCTAATCTTTGCAATATCTGTGAAGGGTGTAGTGATGTTCTCTCTCTCTCTCTCTCTCTCTCTCTCTCTTTTGAGAGAGACACAGAGAGAGACAGAAAGGGAGGAGAGGAAGACAGATTTTCAGCCTCTGCAGAGAAAATCCAGATGCATGAGACAGAAATCTGGCTTAAAGTGGGACCTGGAGATTGGAAGACCAGCATTCTTAGGCTTAGCAGGCAGGCATCTTACCCACTAAGTCATCTCTCCAGCCCTATTTTGTCTTTTTAACATGATATGATAAATAATAGGCTCTCATTTTCTTATTCAGTATGGCTAGAGGATTACTAATCCAATTTTATTGCTTATTTATTGATTTTTAGCCAATGTTATGCTATTTTGAATTTTAATTCTTTTTTTAAAATTATTTTATTTATTTTTGGAGAGAGAAACAGAGAGGGAGAGGGAGACAGAGATGGGCACGCCAGCAGTCTCTCAGCTGCTTTGAATGAAATCCAGACGTGTGCGCCCCCTTGTGGTCAAGTGCGGCATTGCGCCCTTGTGTCACTTTGCATCTGGCTAAACGTGGGACCTGGAGATTGGAACTGCTGAAGATTGGAACCAGCATTCTTAGGCTTAGGAGGCAGGCCTCTTACCCACTAAGCCATCTCTCCAGCCCAATTTTCTCTTTTTTAACACTGATATGATAAATAATAGGTTTTCATTTTCTTATTCAGTATGGCTAGAGGATTACTAATCCAATTTTATTGCTTATTTATTGATTTTTTTTAGCCAATGTTATGCTATTTTGAATTTTAATTCTTTTTTATTATTTGATTTAGTTTTGGAGAGAGACACAGAGAGGGAGAGGGAGACAGATAGAGATGGGCATGCCAGCAGTCTCTTAGCTGCTTTGAATGAAATCCAGATGTGTGCACTCCCTTGTGGTCAAGTGTGGCATTGTGCCCTTGCGTCACTTTGCATCTGGCTAAACATGGGACCTGGAGATTGGAACTGGGTTCTAAGGCTTAGCAGGCAGGCACCTTAACCACTAAGCCATCTCTCCAGCCCTTGAATTTTAATTCTTAAGATTCATTATCTCCATTTTTGCTTGCTTTGGATTTAGTTGGCTCATTATTCTACACCTTGTCTCTTAAATTGTAAGGTCACTATTTAACTGCTTTTCTATTCTAATGTATACATTTACTACTTTAAATTTCATGATAAGCATCTTGTGTTTACAACCACAAATTGGACTATTGTATCTTCACTTTATTTAATCCAAAATATCCTTCAGTTTCTCTTTGTTCCCATTTGTTTCATGTGTCATTGAGACTTGTGTTATTGAATATCCACCTATTTAGAGATTTTCCAGATTTGCTCCTATTGATCCCTTCTTGTTCCCTTCCATTATGGCTAATGATCATGCTTTGCATGGTTTCTAGTCTTTAAATTGGTTCATGTTTTTACCCAGAATATACTTTCTCCTTATAAATGTTTTATGGACATTTGGAAATTAAATATACAGGGTAGAGTCAGCAACAAATGTCACATAGCTCTACTTTTTTTTTTTTTTTTTTTTTTGTTTTTGAGGTAGGGTCTCACACTGGTCCAGGCTGACCTGGAATTAACTATGTAGTCTCAGGGTGGCCTCAAACTCTCAGCAATCCTCCTACCTCTGCCTCCCGAGTGCTGGGATTAAAGGAATGCACCACCACGCCCAGCTGCTCTACATATTATATAGCAATTCTTCATTCCCATTTTCTGTTTGCTATATCAATTACTAATAGATATAGAAGTGAAATTTTCATCTGTAAATTTTATCTGTTTGGTTTTTACATGGTGTGAATTTTCCATTTTCTATAAAACATTGCTGTACACATATAGATGTAATTCTTAAATGTTCTTGGGCACTTGACTATGCTATCATAATATAACATTCCTATTGATCCAGGACAAAGTTTCTTATTCTGAAGTCTATTTTGTAAAATATAAATATGACACCTTTAATTGTGATGATTTAATGATTTTTACTCTTTTTAAATTTTTTTGTTTATTATTATTATTAACAACATATATCATAAGGATACATCATGTGTTGGCACCCTCTTATCCCTTGTCCCTGCCCCTGTTGGGGGCACTTCTTATTGGGGCTGCAGGTGTTCCCTATGGGGTTGTGGTTTATGCATTGTGGGAGCAGCAGTCAGTTATTTTTGCAGGGAGGGGATGCTTCTGGTTATGATATCTCAACCTCTGGCTTTTACAGTCTTTCCTTTCTTCTGCAAAATTCCCTGAGCCATAGTGGATGAGTTTTAAATCTTCTTCAGTGATGAGCTCTTAGGAGCCTCTGGATCTCTGCTTTGGAGGGTGTTGAGTATCCTGAGGGTCTGTCTCTTACACCTTGGCTCTGATGATCAGGTTCAGCAGGGAATCAGCACTCATGCTTGTTTCCCCAATTCCTCTGTGGTTTCAGCTGGTGCTTGGCTGAAGGGTGAGGGGTAGTGCATCTCCTCTGGTCACTGTGCCTTCTGTAAAAGAACAGATTCTCCAATGGAGAGTGAAGCCAGCAGTTTAAATAGGATAAGAATTATTAATTTAGGGAGAATTTGATGTCTGTAACTCCTCTTTAGCCAAAGAGTTTCACACTGGAGAGCATAATCTTTGTTTATGATTGATTCCAGTTCTTAGCTATAATGAATTGATCAGGATAATGGTATCATTTTCTGCATATGTAGACTTTAAGATAAAAGATATGACATTTACAGAAGGTCCAAGTACATACATCCTGCAGATTTATAAGTGCTAAAATTGTGAAGCAATAGCCAACAAAATAAAGATTATATATTGTTTTGTTTTAAAAAAGCATTATCTACCTTGATTCAGTAGGCTTCATCCTAGGGATGCAGCTAGAAATATGGCTGAGCAAATATCTTTGTATTGGTGCATGGAGCATTTAGGATGTCTAGTAAGGGAATAACTGGGTCTGTTGAAAGCTCTATATTCCTCCTTTGCAAGAATCTCCAAATTGATTTCCATAGTGGTTTACAAGTTTCCATTCCCACCAACAGTGAATGAGGGTTCTTCTTTCCCCACATCTACACTAATATTTGTTGTTGTTAGATTTTTTTTTTTTTAATGACTGCCATCCCTACTGGTGTAAGGTGCAATCTCATGGTCATTTCAATTTGTATTTCCCTAACAGTTGGGGATGTAGAACCTATTCTTAAGTATGTGTTAGCCATTTATAATTTTTCCTGTGAGAACTCTCTATAGAGTTCTCTGTCCCATTTTTGGAGTGTGTTGTTTGATTATTTTATTGTTTAATATTTTGAGTTCTTTGTAGATTCTAGATATTAGGCTTCTGTCAGTGGTATAGCTGGCAAAGATTTTCTCCTACTTGGTGGATAATCTATTGGTTCTACTTATGGTGTGTTTGTCTGTGCAAAAACTTTTTAGCTTCATGAGATTCCATTGGCTGAATGATCGTTTAATTTCCTAGACTACTTGGGTTTTGTTCAGTAAATCTTTACCCACTTCTATATTGTGGAGAGTGCCTCCTATTTTTGCTTCCAGTAGGAGAAGAGTTTCAGGTCTTAAATTGAGGTCTTTAACCCACTTGAACTTGATTTTTTGTGTATGTAGAGGTGAGTGGGTCTAGTTTAATTTTTCTACATATGGTCATCCAATTTGCCCAACACCATTTGTTGAAGATGCTGTCTTTTTTCCAGTCTACATTTCTGACACTTTTTTCAAAGATCAAGTAGCTGTAGCTACTTGACCTACAGTCTGAATCTTCAATTCTGTTCCATTGGTCTGTTTTTTTTTTTTTTTCCTTTTCCTGAGGAAATGTTTGGATATCCAAGTGCTGGTTTCCATTCTATGTAAATTTTTAGGTCATTCTTTTCTATCTCTAAGAAGAATGATGCATTAAATCTGTATATTGCTTTTGGTAGAATTGTCATTTCCACACTACTAATTCTACCTATCCAGGAGCATGGGAGGTATTTCCATCCCTCAAGTTCCCCTCTATTTCTTTCTTGAGAGCTTTTATGTTTTCATTATATGGGTCTTCCACATCCTTGGTTAGTGTTATTCCAAGTTATTTAATTTTTGTGGCTATTAAAAATGGAACAGCCTCGCTGATTTCTTTCTCTGAATATTTGTCCTTTACATATAGAAAAGCTATGGATTTTTGTGTGCTGATTTTGTATCCTGCCAATTTACTGAAGGAATTAATGACATTTAGAAATTTTGAGATGGAGATGTTTGGGTCATTTATGTATCGGATCATGTCATCTGCAAAGAGAGCAAATGTGACTTCTTCCTTTCCAATTCGTATCCCTTGTATATATTTCTCCTGTCTTATTGCTTTGCCTTGGACTTCTATTCCTAGGTTGAAGAGCAGTGGTGAAAGTGGACACCCCTGTCTTGTTACCGATCTCAATTTGAATCTTTGAGTCTTTCCCCATTACTGTTTGGGATTTAGGTGCTTTATATATAGCCTTTATTATGGTGGGATATGAACCCTGCATGCCTATTCTATTCAGCATTTTGATCATGAAGTGATGTATTTTGTCAAAGACCTTCTCTGCATCTATTGAAATGATAATGTGGTTCTTGTGATTAAGTTTGTATATGTGGTGTATTAGCTTGATTGATTTCTATATGTTGAACCATCCCCGCATCCCTAGGATGAAGCCTACTGAATCAAAGTAGATAATGATTTTTTTAACTAAACAAACATATAATCTTTATTTTGTTAGCTATTGCTTCACAATTCTAGAATTTATAAATCTGCAGGATGTATGTATTTTAACCTTCTGTAAATGTCATATCTTTTATATTAAAGTGTGCATATGTAGGAAATGATATCATTATCCTGATTATGCCAAATCCAATCTTCAATTGTATTTTATAATCATCAGTATATAACATAATAAAAGGTTATGTTAACTCAAGGCTTTTGACGTGTTGTTGAACTCGGTTTGCAAGGATTTTGTTCAGGATCTTTGCATCTAAGTTCATCAGGGATATAGGCCTATAGTTTTTTTGTTGCATCTCTGTCTGATTTTGGTATTAGGGTGATGCTACCTTCATAAAAGGTGTTGGGAGCCTGGTGTGGTGGCACACGACTTTAATCCCAGCACTCAGGAGGCAGAGGTAGGAGGATCGCTGAGAGTTCGAGGCCACCCTGAGACTACATAGTTAATTCCAGGTCAGCCTGAGCCAGAGTGAGACCCTACCTCGAAAAACCAAAAAGAAAAAAAAAAAAGGTATTGGGGAGGATTACCTGCTCTCCGATTATGTGAAGCAGTTTGAGAAAAAATGAAAAAATGATTTCAGCTATTCAATGAAGGTGTGATAGAATTTGGCTGAGAAGCCATCTGGTCCTGGACTTTTATTTTTTGGGAAGGTTCTTGATTACCTTTTAAATTTCCATTTTTAAACAGTTACTATTTGTTAATATTAAGTTTGGTTCAACAAATATTTTTTGAAAATTTTCTAATATTTTTTACTGTTTCATAGTTTTGTTAAATTTCTTGACCTATTGGAATTTTTCCATATGATATAAAAGTGTAACCATCCTTTGTTTTTACTCCAATAGCCAATTTTATTAACATTCTTCATCTCCAAGTCAGTGTTATACCAGTGAAGAGAAGTGAAGTGCATTCCACTTATCATTCATTCATTGGCACAGCAACTTCTTCAAATTCTTTTTAAAACTTTCACTGATATATTCTGTTTTCCTTTATCTTTACTGTCACTCCATTTTTAAAACCTCCCAGTGAGTAATGCCAAAACTCTTTATGGTAAAGACATCTACTTCTGTAAAAGAGAGAGAGAGAGCTCATGATCAAATCTAACTTCAGTTTCTCTCACACTTCCATCCAAATTCATTCAGTCATATCATCCTTCTCTGCCTTTGAAGCTGAGATAATCTGTTTACCTTTAACTTGAACAGAAAGATCTCAACAGAGTAAAGTGTGGCTTGTTTTGTATAATGCTTCTATTCCACAGTTACCTACAAGTTAAAAGAACCCTTATGTAAATAACTTCACTATTTCTTATTTCTTCCATTATGTTTAAATTGTAGAAATTAAAATCTTGCTAAGTCATCTTCCCATCAAGGTGGCAGACTCATAACCATGTTAGAGCTCTGGGGGTAAAATCAGAAGGGACTGAGAAATGAGCACAACCAAATCTATCAACAATGCATAAAAAGATTGCTGAATCCCCATCAACAAATGAGCCACCCCTTGCACATTAGCTAGGGCCCAGGTAAAAATCTCAGAGGAATTGGCAAGATGAGCAAGAGTGCTGTTTACATAGCAAGCCTGATAACCTGTGTCAGGGTGATGGACACAGGCACTGAGGATACCCAAAATGTACCAAAGCAGAAACCCAGAAGCTGCTGAGAACTTTTTTGGAAGAGGGGAGGAGAAAGATGTTAAAAACCATAGTGTAAAAGCAATATCCACAGGCATTGCCCCCCCCTCACATACACTGACTGATTTCTGCAATCACAACTCATAACCGACAACCCCATGGTGAATACAAACAATCCCACTGAAGAGGGCACTCAGTGGAATGGGGACAAGTAGCAGGGGAAGGATGGGACCAATACACAATGTGTCCATGCAAATTTATACTGTAATAATAATAATAATAATAATAATAATAATAATAAGGCAAAATTGAAGCTGTATCTTGTTCTAATTTTAGGAGCAATTGAAATCATATGAATGTATATAAAATTTTATAATTTATATAAATTTATTTAGTGATATCCTATCTGACATATTCTTTTTACATTTATTCTATGTTCAGATGTGTCTTAAATTCTTTCAAGATATATTGAATTTATACAAAAATATTTTGGTATATTTTTTGCAATCTAGCTAGATGTCCAATATAGACAGTGGCATTTATAAGCAATATAAACCCATGTGAAGTGGGCAATGAAGTATTTTATTTATAAATGATCATGTAGATCACTGCTCCATGGAAACTGTTTGAAGAGCCATGAACTTTTGGCATATGTATTAAATTATGTTTATTTAATCCTTACAATCTTTCTGCAACTAGGAATTAATATCCCAAACATGCTATTGAAAGAATGAAGATGAGGAAATAGTAACTCACATGGCCTATGTAGCCCACAAGCATTTTTTTTTTTATTTTTAATACATATTTTTATTTATATTATTCTGATTTTACATTCATAGTATTGGTTCCATTGTCCTCCTCCCTGTCCTCCCACTTTCAAAGGGACCCTCATCAATGGGGAATGTGGGTCATGCATTATGAGGTTAGTCAAGAGTTCTGGGGGGTATGCCCCAGTCTCTGTGCATAATGCCCCAACTTGTGACTCTAACAATCTTTCCGCCCCCTCTTCCGCGAGTTTCCCTGAGCCACATTGGGGTCATTTTAGTTCTGCTTCAGTGATGAGGTTTTGGGAGCCTCTGTGTCTCTGGATCTCTGGCTTAGTTGGAGTTGGATGTTCTCTGTGTTTATCTCCTTCAGCCTTTTTCTGGTGTCATGATCGCCATGAATGCTGTATTCTTGCCCTTCCCCTGCGTTGTTCTATGGTTTCAGCTGGGGCCCTGGTGAGGTGTGATTAGCTGATCCTCCCTTCAGGTTCGTTGTCCATCTGAAAAAAGATAAGCAAATTCTCCAATGGAGAGAGAAGTTAGTACTAGATAGAAGGGATGACCATATATGTTTTGGGGGGAATTTTATATGCGTTTGCTCTCTTCTAGCCCACATTTGGTGGTATCTTGATCTTGGAGACTGAGCTCACTTTTTGTACCTGGTTTTGACTTATTTCCCAGTTCCAGCAATGAGTTCCATTCCACTGAGTGTAAGGACACATCGGTAGTAAATGTGAATGTTATGGAGTTTTATTTGGAAAGAAGATCAGTGTAAGTACAATCAGTGAAAATGAACTGATAGGAGAAATAGGTATTGTAATTCAATATGCTTGATTTCCTTCTAAGAAGACAGCCCTACAAATGCAGAGAAAGATAGCAAGATCCACATAGGAAAATGAATCCAGTGGCTGGAGTAGTGCAGATGTGAACCAAGATGCCAAGGACTGCTAACAAGCACCCAGAGGTAGAAGAGGTATGGAAGAAGTCCCCTGTAGTTTTAATAATGTATATTTATGTGGATGACTTTGGGGGGGAGGAGTGAGTGAGAGGGTTGTTTGTTTTAAACCACTTGGTTCATAGTACTTTGAAACACCATGCTCTAGAAAATTAATATAGCAAGCACTAAGAATGGCATAGTATGAAGTGCACTCTTGGGCTGCTCTTTCATCTTGGGTGGACTCAATGGGGCAGAACTGGGAAAGAATTAGATCCTTGTAGCCGCTGACATCAGGTCATGAGTTAGACCTCAGCAGAAAATTCTAAGCAAATTGTGCTATTCACAAAGATGATGATTAGGAAATAAAGGTACTCTGGGATGAATATTAATATAGCTAACAGGTTGTTTATCAGGACTAAAAAGAGATTCCCACCCCCCTGAGTTTAGTAGAATAGACACTGATTTAAGAAGGACTTACTTTTTTATGGTAGGGAAGACTATGAAAACGCTCATGCAAATCAGTGTTTATAATCAATAGTACAAACTATGTTTTTATAACCTTTGAAATTTTGTCAACACAGTAAAAGCTTTATTATTTCTTGAAAACATATAAGGAAATGAAAAACATAATAAAATTAATGCTTATTACACTAATTTAAAACATCAGAAAGATTGCTAAAGTGTTTTATTTCTTTGTGTCATGATTAATTTGAACATTACTTTCCATCTTGTTGTATAACAAAATGTGGAGCAAACATCTTTTATATGCCTTGACAAATTGCTTTAAACCTTTTTAAGTGTGAAACACCTTCCAAAATTATATCATTGCATTTTTCAATGTCACGAAATATCTTTAGAACTCTTTTAGTATGGAGTTTTTGTCAAGATTTCTCCCATTGGTATGTTTTTGTTGTTGTTGTTGTTATTGTTATTACCACTTTCTTCACAGATTTGACAAATTCTCTTTCACTAATTTTCTCTGGCTTCATATTTTGGACTTCTAAATGTTAGCATTTTCAATTTTGTAAATTCAGCCATTTCTTTTATAACTATGTATTTTACTCAATTTTGACTTCTATTACTATCAGCTTTTATTTCTTTGCTATACATTTTACTTTGTTGCTCAGTTCTGTATTTAAATTATCCAGTTTGGTGAGATGTTACTTGCTTTCCAAATGTCCTGCTGTTGGACTCTCAGTATGGGTATTGGAGGATAATGACTTTAGGAAGTGATATGATTACAAAGATAAAGCTTTCATAAGTTGTATTAGTGGTCCTAGAAAACATCAAACCAAAGATTCAATCATCTTCTTCTCTGCAGGGTGAAGATACAGGCAGAAATAAGTTGTGTGCAGATGAGGAAAAATGCTCTCACAAGATCCTATATCTGCTCACATCTTCATCTGGGACTTTCTGACTTTAACATTGTCAATTCAGAATCCTGTGGTTTAAGCCTCACAGTCTATGGCACTGTGTTCTATCAGCCTAAACCACAATAACCACTTCATTACTGAGAGTCAATGAGGCAAAACAATTGCATGTTTTCCCATCTGCAGGTAAATTAACAAACAATACACACAGTGACACTCACAAACTGACTTTGAAAGAAGTAGCATGAATGGCTAGTGGTCATTACACACATCTGTTTCTTACATAATGATTTGTGGACTGAAGAGCTAGCATGATGAGGAATTTTATGCAATCACAAACATATCATAATAACTGACATTTGAACCATGTGTTGTTGTGGAGAATGGCTATTTTGTTGTTTCTTATTTTGTTTCAGAAATAAACCTATGACAATGGAAGTTTATATGTTTTAGAATCATCAAAGTGAAGCTTATACATAATTATGCATGAGAGATACAAACTCATTCATTGAGAAACAAAACAAGAAGAGAAGTAAGAATAGAAGACCATAGTTCTGAAAGTAGCATTATCAGATCAGAAGCATTGATATTACGTGAGAACTTGTTAAAAATGCAAATACCCCATCAAACTAACACCATTTAAAAACCCTGAAAGTGTGACTTAACTGTATGTATTTTAACAAAGTGTCCTGATGATTCTCATATTAAAAGTGAGAGAACTATGGATATAGAAAATATTGAAGATTGAGACTTCCAGGTAAGATGGTGGCATAGGAGCCACGCCAAACCAGCCTAGGAAGGGATATAAACAAAACTACAGCACAATGCACTCTTCTATTGAAAAGTGAAGGAGTATTATTCTTAGACACAACAGAGAAGCAGGAAAGACCAAGGTCCACCAGAAAGGAGGAAAACATCCAGAATCCCACTGAGGTGCTTGCAGCCCCTGGCACTGCCCACCAGGCATGCCAAGCAGCAGCACCAGAGACCAAGAACATCATTTCCCAACCATATCAGCCTCCCTCCTTGCAAAGTCAAGAAATATGAAAGATAGCAAAGATCAACTAAGGAGCTACTGAAAGGGATACAGGTGGGACTGGGGGAGCAACTCCAGGCTTCCTGTACTCTCCCATCCCCTAACCATCAGAACCATGAACCTCTGCCATCCAGCCCCCAGGACAGCACATCCTGCACAGCTGAACAGAACTCCAGAGCCACAGAGGGACCAAGATGGGCATTCAGCATTGGTGAGACTGGAAGCCACCCCAAAAGGTTACAAGGCTGACTACAAAAAAAAAAAAAAAAAAAAAGAAAGAAAGAAAGAAAGAAAGAAAGAAAGAAAGAAAGAAAATCAAAGAAAAAGAGAAAACAGGTGCATAGGCCTGCATTGGAAGTGCTAATCTCTTTCCACATCAGTGCAGGTTATGGGATACATATTTTTGGTTGGCTTTACCATTTTCAAAGAAACTGTATTTGGGTGTTGAATATCTTTGCATTTGATGCTTTAAGATAAATAGGGCCTTTGTTTTTTGCTTCTATCATTATTGGGGGCAGGGTCTGATTCAGATCCAGGCTGACCTGGAACCCAATTCAGAACAGAATTCTCTACTTCCCAGCTGGCAGGATTAAGGGTGTAGAGCAACACACACTCTTAGGGTTTTTGGCTTTATAAGACTATCTGTTTGTTTTAATCCCCACACTCATATACTCTGTGCCATTTTATTGAATGTGAATATTGCTCAGTTGAAGTTTAGAATTTGCCAGTAAATTGTTTCACACAGTCCACTAGAATACTTGCCTAGCAAGCAAACTCAACACCTAGGTTTATTTTTGTGGTTTGATTGGGCTACAGAGCTACACTTGGCATCTTAAACTCATATCCTGAAAGTATATAAAGGTGGATTGCCACATCTAAGAACAGTGCAGATAATAAGAAAACCCAAGCATCAAATCAATTCAGAATGCTACATTATAATGCAAAAGTGCCAAGACAACACAATTCCACCAAAAATTATAAATCCATCAGAAATGATAACCAATGGGCTATTTTAGATGAAATGCATGAAATTAAAAAAAAAGATTTTTTTTATATTCAAAAAATCAAAGAAGAAATCAACGGAATCAAAGAAGAAAACAAAGGAATTAAAGAAGAAAACAAACTCCTGAAAGAGAACACAGGAAACCAGCTTAATGAAATAAGGAGGGCATTACAAGACATGAGTAAGGAAATAGAAATACTGAAGAAAAACTAGGCTAAAATTCTAGCTTTGAAGAACACAGTCAGTCAAATAAACAACTCTATGGAAAGTCTCATCAGTAGAATGGATGAAGCAAAGGACAGAATATCTTAACTAGAAGACTAGGTGGTTGACCTAATACAGTCCAACAAAGAGAAAGACAAGCTAATAGGAAGATTTGAATGGGAATTTCAAGATATCCAGGACACTATGAAAATATCAATCATAAGAATTCCAGTTATAGTAGAAGGAGAAGAATTTCAATCTAGAGGCTTACTAGGCCTTTTCAAAAAATCATAGAAAAAAATTATCCCCAACTTGGGAAAGAAATTTCAATGCAGATACAAGCTTTTGGAACACCAAACATACAAAACCTGGCCCAAAGAATAACAGCAGATTACTCAACACAAACTTTAAAACCCAGAAGGACTTGGACTACATTATTCCAAGTTAGTAATTAAACTACCAAACATGCAAACCAAAGAAAATATATTGAAAGCAGATAGATACATCATTCCAAGTTCTAAAAGATAACAACTGTCAAGAAAAATTACTTTATCCTGCAAAGCTATCTATCCAAATTGATAG
Source organism: Orientallactaga sibirica (assembly GCA_036365145.1). Taxonomy (NCBI): domain Eukaryota; kingdom Metazoa; phylum Chordata; class Mammalia; order Rodentia; family Dipodidae; genus Orientallactaga; species Orientallactaga sibirica. The sequence continues at coordinate 18,827,047 of JAEOAD010000018.1, read as the reverse complement.
AGAAATAAGGACATTCCACAACAAAAACAGGCTAAAGGAATTTATGACAACTAAACCAGCTGTACAGAAAATAATTGAAGAAATCCTTCATGCTGAAGAGGAATCAAAACACAAACAGGAGGAAATAGAAAAAAATAAACCCATACTCAAATAACAGTTAAAACAAGTGAGTAAAGGGGAAAACAGGAAGCAATACAAAACAAGAAGAATGGTGAGAATAAATACATAACTTTTAATAACAACTCTTAATATCAATTGCCTCAATGTCCCTACCAAAAGACACAGGCTTTCAGATTGGAGTAAAAGGCAGGATCCAGCTACTTGTTGCCTCCAGGAAACTCATCTCACAATAAAAGATAGACACTGTCTTAGGGTGAAAGGATGGAAAATGGTATTTCAGGCAAATGGGCCTAGGAAATAAGCAGGAGTTTCTATCCTAATATTTGACAGGATAGACTTCAACCAACATTAGTGAGGAAAGATAAAGAACATCATTTTATACTGCTTAAAGGAACACTCCAGCAGGAGGACATTACAATCCTAAACATGTATAATCCTAACATGGAGGCTCCCAATGTCATCAAATGAACACTATTAGACTTAAGGTCACAGATAACACCAAACACAATTGTAGTGGATGGCATCAATACCCTACTGTCATCAACTGACAAGCCATCCCAGCAAAAAATAAACAGAGAAACACCTGGATTAAATGATGTCATTGGACAAATGGACCTAACAGATATATATAGAACATTCCATCCAAATGCTGCAGAAGATACATTTTCTCAGCAGTACAGGGAACATTTTCTAAAATAGACCATACATTAGGACATAAAGCAAATCTTAACAAATACAGGAAAGTTGAAATAATCCTTTGTACTCTATCTGACCACAATGGGATTAAAGTGCAAATCAGCAACAAGAAAAACTACAGAGCATAGAGAAATTCATGAAAACTAAATAGTACAAGATTAAATGATGAATGGGTCATTGAAAGAATCAAAAAGGAAATCAATAAATTCATAGAATCAAATGATCAGGAGAATACAACATACCAAAACCTTTGGTACACAATGAAGGCAGTCCTAAGAGGGAAATTTATAGCTCTAAGTGCATATATATTAAGAAATTAGAGAGTTCACAAGTAAACAATTTAATGCTTCACCTTAAAGTCTTAGAAAAAGAAGAACATGGCAAATCAAAAATCAGTAGATGGAAAGAAATAATAAAGATTAGGGCATAAATTAATGAAATAGAAACAAAAAAAAAATCCAAAGAATCAATGAAACAAAGAGTTGGTTCTTTGAAAAGATAAACAAGATTGATAAACCCTAAGCAAATCTGGCCAGAAGAAAGAGAGAAGACTCAAAAATTAACAAAATAAGAGATGAAAAACACACCATTACAACAGATACCAAAGAAATTTAGAAAATCATAAGGACATACTTTAAGAATATATATGATTCTAAGTTTGAAAATCTGAAAGAAATGGATGATTTCCTTGATTCATATCACCTACCAAAATTAAATCAAGATGAGATAAACCATTTAAATAGACCTATAACAAGTACCAAGAGCCAAGCAGTTATATATATATAAAAAAAATCTCCCAACTAAAAAAGTCCAGGCCCAGCTGGATTCACTGGTGAATTTTACCAGACCTTCATGGAAGAAATAACACCAATGCTTCTCAAACTTTTCCATCAAATAGAAAAGGAAAGAATTCTACCGAACTCCTTCTATGAAGCCAGCATAATTTTGATGCCAAAACCAGACAAAAACAGAACAAAAAAAGAAAATGACATACCAATTTCCCTCATGAACATAGATGTAAAAATTATGAACAAAATATTGGCAAACAGAATACAAGAATATTAAGAAAGATTATTCACCCTAACAAAGTAGGCTTTATCTCAGAGATGAAGGGATGGTTCAACATATGCAAATCAATAAATATAATATATCATATAAATGGTTTGAAGGACAAAAATCACATGATTGTCTCAATAGATGATATGATTCTATACATAACAGTTCCTAAGGACTCTACCAGAAAAGTGTTAGAGCTTATAGACACTTTTAGCAACATAGCAGGATACAAAATAAACAAACAGAAACCAGTAGCTTTCCTATATACTAAAAATAAACATACAGAGGATGAAATCATGGAATTTCTCCCATTCACAATTGCCTCAAAAAAATAATAAATTACCTTGAAATAAACTTAACCAAGGAAGTGAAGATTCTCTACAATGGGAATTTTAAAACACTCAAGAGAGAAATTGCAGAAGACACAAGGAAGTGGAAAGACATCCCATGTTATTGAATTGGAAGAATCATTATTGTGAAAATGTCAATCTTACCAAAAGCAATCTACATATTTAATGCACCCCCATTAAAATTCCAATTACATTCTTCACAGAACTAGAAAAACAATCCTAAAATTCCTTTGGATGCCCCCCCCAAAAAAGTCAAATAGCCAAAACAATTTTGAGCAACAAAAATCAGGCTGGTGGTATCACCATACCTGATTTTAAGCTATACTACAAGGCCATAGTAACAAAAACAGCATCATACTGACACAAAGACAAACATGTAGATCAATGGAACAGAATAGAGGTTCCAGATGTAAATCCAGGCAGCTACATCCATCTGAGTTTTGACAAAAATGCCAAAAAATATTCATTGGAGCAAAGGCAGCATCTTCAACAAATAGTGCTGGGGAAACTGAATATCTTTATGTAGAAGGATGAAAATGGATCCTTATCTTTCTCCATGCACAAGAATCAAGTCCAAGTGGATTAGGGACCTTTATATCTGACCTGATACTGAAATTTCTAGATGAAATGTAGGGGAAACCCTTCAACATATTGGTATAGGCAATGACTTTCTGAATATAACTCCAATTGCTCAGGAAATAAAGCCACTGGGATCTCATGAAATTAAAAACTTTTGTATATCAATGGACACTGTGAATAGAGTAAAGAGACAACCTAAAGAGTGGGAGAAAGTATTTACAAGCCACACAGCTGACAGAGGATTAATATCCAGAATATACAAAGAACTCAAAAAAAAAAAAAAAAAAACAGTAAGGAATCAAACAACCAAATAAAAAAAAGGGGGGGGGGACTATGGAACTAAATAGAGAGTTATCATCAGAAGAAATACAGATGGCATATAAACATCTCAAAAAAGTGTTCTACATCCTTAGCCATCAGAGAAATGCAAATTAAAACTATTTTGACATTCCATCTCCTGCCAGAATGCAGAAAATAAATGACAATAAATGTTGGCAAGGATGCAAAAAAGGAGAACCCTTCTACACTTTTGGTGGGAATGTGGTCTGGTCCAGCCATTGTGGAAATCAGTTTAGAGGTTCTTGAGATAGCTAAAAATAGATTTAAGATATGGTCCAGCTATAGCACTCTTTTATTAAAATATATTTTTTATCAGTTATGTATATAGTATATATACAGCCATGATGGTACCATCATTAGCCTTCTCCCTGTCCTCCCCCCATGGGTAGTGTGGGTCTTGCCTTATGTGGGTAGCCATCAATTATGTGGGAGAGACAATGACTCTGTGTATAATGACCTGATTCCTGGCTCCTCAATCTTTCCACCCACTCTTCTGTGAATTTCCCTGAGCCAGGTTGGGTTCATTTTAGGTCTATTTCAGTGACAAGGTTTGGTGAGTCTCTGGTCTCTGGATATCTGATTTGGTAGGGGTTGAGAGTTCTTTGTGTCTATCTCCTTTGCCCTTGTGCTGGTACGAGGTTCACCAATAAAGCAGCACTCTTGCTCATTTCCCCTATAATTCAATGGCTTCATCTGGTGCCCTGTTCTGGTACAATGGGCTGATTCTCTCATCAGTATATGCGCCCATCTGAAAGAGAGAAGCAGATTCTCCAACAGAGAGTGAGGTCAGTGCAAGATACATTTATAACCATTATTATTTTAGCTAGAATTTAATAGGTGTAGGTCCTCTTGTATCCCACTATTGGTGGGAGCTTGATATTGGAGAATGGGCTCATTTTTGGATATGGTTCTGACTTGTTTCCCATTTCCAGGTATGGGTTCCATTCCTCTGAGTGGATACGTTAGCCAAATCTAGAGCAGTTGGTAACCCACCATGGCTGTATGCCACTACTGCACTTGTGTGAGCATCACATCAGGTTGTTTGCTGCTGAATAGATTAGACCATGAGTTGCTTAGACAGATGTTGGTCATTATCCCCCAGTCACTTATTTAGTGTCTTCTGAAACCAGACAAGCTAACTGTCTGGGGACTGACTATCTTCCAGATTCCATCCAGGTCTCTCCATGTTCCGTCTGAACAGTATGTGGTGTCTTAAGTAGTAGGGTCTTCTTTTGGGAAACCTTGTATGTCTCACTGATCAGCAACTTCTTGTGGATATTAACCACATGCTGGTATTGGGAGTTACAGGTCAGTGCCAAGGGAAAAGAAGGAAGAAAAAATATAGGTAATATGAAAGAGAAAGAGAGAAGAGGAAGTGATACAGAAAGAAACAGGAGAAGATTGAAGTTAGTCTTCATCCTACCCTCTCCCAGCCCTGGTGATTCGGGTGTTCTCTTCAAGCTCCTGATGCAGGTTTGACCTTATAGTATGTCTTTCAGAATGTAGGATTTTATGGTACCATTTCCATTTGGGTCCAATCCCCCCCCCCACCTACCCTTTCCCTGCCCTCCTACCCAACCATTCCTATTGTCCAGTCCTCAAGATGTTTAGTAGGTGTGTCAGTATCTTGGGAGTCTCAGAAAGATAAGTGTCACATGGTCTCACTCATCTCTAGGTATAGCACTCTTAGGCATATATCCTAATGACTCTTCTCACTACCTTAGAGATACTTGCACAACCATGTTTACTGCTGCTCTATTCACAATAGCTAGAAAATGGAACCAGCCTATATATCCCTCCACAGATGAATGGATAATTAAGATGTGGTACATTTACACAATGGAGTTCTATTCAGCAGTAAAGAAAAATGAAATTATGAAATTTGCATGAAATTGACAGATTTGGAAAGGATTATACTAAGTGAAGTTATGCAGGCTCAGAAAGCCAAACATCACATGTTCTCTCTCATATGTGGATCCTAGCCATAAATGTATAGACTTGTGTGTGAACTAGAACCAAAAATTGGTAGCAGAGGCCAGTAAGCTAGAAAAAGTGTATAAAGGAGGGAGGATAGGGAAGGATTTAAGGGGGTAGTATTGTATATATGTAAGGAGAAGAACCAATTATAGGGAGAGAAAAGGCCTAAGTGAGGCCAGGGGAAGAGACTGTGTAAAAGAAGGGTAGGGGAGAGGGTCGATATAAATTCAAGATATTCTGAATAAGAATATGAAAACCTACTTTTTTGAATAATGGCACATTCAAGAGTCATAGATTGTTACTAGAAAATTTTCACTGCCAGGGATGGGATACCTTCCAGTGAGTTGTTGGCCAGGGAGGTAACTGTTGCCTCCAAAACATTATAGGCTATTGCCAAGGCCCTTGGTTTTCCTTGAGAAACAGATGGTAACACCCTATTGCTGAAGACTTCACTTGGCTGAGTGGCAAGGTCACTGAGAAATCAAGCTGGTGCTGAGCAGAAAACCTTCTCCCTGTAGACCAGCCAACTGAAAGCTGGAAAAACTGCACTGCATGCAACCCTATGGGAGACAGAAGTCATCAGCATGAAAACAGTGGACACTGGAAGCCTCAAGTTTGGCCAGAAAGGCCAAAGGACCAAAAGAGTGCAATAGTGGCATGTCTGCTCTAGGAGAAACCAACTGCTCTCTAATTGGACTGGAGGCCCACTCTATGGGAGGGAATACATGCCTGGTACTGAAAAAACTAATCAAAAGCCTATGGCAGGGGAGGTCATGAGCCTTAAGCATATAAAGCCTGCTCTTGTCTGGCTAAATGTATATATTATTCTCACCAGATTGCCCTGAAAACACTTCACTTAATGTTCATATTCATATATAAATGCTAGTCTCACTTCTTGTTTGAGAAGCTTCTCTTTTCAGATGGCAATGACCACTGGGATGACCCAAAAGGCAACATAGTGCTGAGAAGAAGGGACAGAGGAGTGTCCAGCACTGAAACATCTCTACCACACCCTCCAAGGCTCAGGGTCAATTGCAGAAGATGTGGTGGAAAGAATGTAAGAGCCAAAGGAAGGGTACCACATCTTCCAATACAACTGTCCAGAAAGAAATTGGCCTCGATATACATGACCTCACAGTGCCTATCAATACCTTCACAAGACCCTCATAATTGGAGACATAAAATTAAAAGAGAGACTAATGGAGAGAGGAGGGAAATATGATGGAGAGTGGAGTTGTGAAGGAGAAAGGGGGAGGAAAATATCATGATTTATTGCCTGTAAGTATAGAAGTTGTCAGTAAAAAATAAATTGTTTTTAAAAAAGAAAATTTTGAAGAATATGCTAGAAAGGAAAGTTGCAATGAGGAGATACCTCATATTTTATAGGAGAAGAAATTTGTAAAATAAATTTGGTAATGTTCCAAGTCAAGATTTCCTCTAGGGATAGTTAGTGTATGGAATTTTACATCAACTAAGAAATATAAATTAACAGGAAACATTACCATTAACCTTCTCTAATCTATATAATTTAAACCATGGAGGATCCCATTAACAAAGAGAGTGGCCACAAAGGCCACACTTTCAGCAAATGGAAGGGCAAAACTTTAAACATAGGGATTTTGCCTCAAAATTTCATTCTCCATACTTTTTTTTTGAGACAGAGAGAAAGTGAGACAGACAGAGAGAATTGGTGCACCAGGGCCTGTAGCCATTGCAATCAAACTCCAGATTCATAAGCCTTCCTGTTCCAAGTGGGACCTTGTATGCATGTTTACCTAGTGCATCTGGCTTATGTGAGTTCTGGAGAATTGAACCTGGGACCTTAGCCTTTGCAGCCAAGTGCCTTAACCACTAAGCCATCTCTCCAGCCCATTCTCCATAGTTTTTGATTGCACTGTAGAGTTAATGGCTTCAGGGAGGGACTACACCATAACTAAGAGCATATTTATGGGTTAAAATTAAAAGTTTCCCATTGAATGTGTTTGGCCTTGTAAATAATAATACTCTACTTCATATGGTTTTTAGAAGGATTTAAATACATGAGGTAGGGACATTTTTAGTCCAATGAACAACGTAAGATAAGAATTCTACTCTGTTCATCAATTTTTACATGGATTCCAACTCTGATTTTTACTATCCATTTTGTAATAATTTAAAAGCTTTAAATACTATATTTGTATTGAATGACTGACTCTTACTCCTATTAATTCTGTCATGGAGTTGATCCTGTGACCATATCCTGACTACTAGATGTCTGCCAGTGTATTTTCCTCTACCTCTTCTACAATAGAAGTCCTTTTGTGCCACTATTGAAAAAGCTGATACTAGTTGGATTATTACTGAGTGGAGCTTCAATGGAGGTCTCTGGATATCTAAACCACATTCAGATCACAGAAGTCATATCATTTTGGAATTTTGTATCTGAAAGAAAAAAAAATTGTCCTATTTAAGCTATTTAGGTCTTGGTCAATGCCAACAACTTTATGATCATGAAGGTACTTGGCTATATCAAAATACCATCATGAGTCTAGCTTCTTAGGTCACCAAGCTGTCCACTCTTTCATTGAAGAATATGTATTTATGTCCATTCTGTGGACCCCAGATTAAAGTCCCCATTTGGCACAAAACAGAAAATTTCCAAAGTATCAGTGTGATTATTTGAGCATATAATGTGATCAAGACTAAGTCTTGCTTCAGTCCTATCAGAGTGGCTGGGATGAGATCAATGGATTCCTTATACAGAACATGGCTCCATAAAGTTAAGCTCAGGTCTTTTCAGAAATTTCCACATGAAGTAAGGCAGCAAATGTTGGGGAAAGTTTAAAACATATTCAAAAATGGAAATAAATACTGAAAAAACAAAAGAACAAAACAACAAAAATAACCAACAGGTTGAACATATGAAGAGGTCAGAAGTTGGGAGAATTAATGCAAATTAAGGTGTGGAAAGGAGATAGATCTAGGAAAGTGGTTCAGGAATAAGGCTGTAAAAATGTGATGTCCTATGGTGATCTCTGCATGATGCTAAGTCTTGCAGGATTGAACAATTTTTCGTGCATGCATTTTAAATGGTTTGATTTGTACTTAATGACAGGGAACTTGTATATGCCACTCAGTAAAGATGGATTTGTCCGAGGCCCTGCTAAATCAATGCATATTCACTGAAATCTCTTGTCATTGTTCTGTCAGAGAAAGCTCTGCATCCATTCTGCCACATGGAGATCAGGCTGGTCTGTATCTGTGTTTGTAACCAGCTGGGACTTTTACTGGCTTCATTATGCCATTTATTTATCAGCAGACAGTTTTCCTGTAGTCTTTGTTTTCCTTGGTGGAAGTTATGCTTCTTTTGTTTGTGTTATAATAGAGAACAAGTCATTTTCTTTTCACCATTAACAATCCTATCAATCAGTCATGCACTTTGACTTATAATTTTGAGTGTCTTTCAGCACTTCTAGGACCAAGAAAAGATGGCATTATTCTGAGCCACAACATTATGGGAGCAAGATATTCCCTCAAGAGGCCATATAATCCAATCCTCCGACTCCAATTGAACATCGGGTTTTGAAGAGGCCATCACTTACAGATAAAATCTTCCTCTTTGCTTTATATTCACATGACATTGATGGGTGCTACATTTTGTATGAGCCTAGAAGAAGAGAAAATAGCTTTCTTCAAGCCAAAGAATTTCCCTTCTCCCTTCTATCAAGATTTACAACCTGGCAAAGAAACCTATAAACTGCTAGGGCTCTGTGTGACAGTTAAGTCCTTCCTTGCCAGTGTATTTGTTGTCTCTTATTGCAAATAAATTGCCACAAACTTAAGTTTAAAATACAAGTTATTATCACACAGTTCCATTACTCAGAAGCCTGAAAGTAGGGTCTTCTGTTTGGAGCATTATGGGGTTGAAGTTCATGGACTAGGAAGGACAACAACCTCATATGAGGGTCAAGATTCTTGTCCAGGCTACTGATTGTGGAAGCCTTCAGTTGAAAGATCAAGGCATCAAATGTCTTGCTGGCTCTTCCCCAAGACTGTTTTTCCTCTCTTCAGAGGCTTCTCCCACTCCCTGCCATGAGATTATCGCCACAACATGGCTCTTTACCTTCTCAAGACCAAAATAAGAGTGTAATTACTAAGCCAAACTGGAAGGATCAGGAGTTCAAAGTCACCCAAGGCTACGTAGTGAGTCTGAGGACAGCCTGTGCCACATAAGAACCCTAGCTGTGGTGGTGCATGCCTTTAATCCTAGAACTCGGGAGGCAGAAGTAGGAGGATCACTGAGTTCGAGGCCACCCTGAGAATACATAGTGAATTCCAGGTCAGCCTGGGCTAGAGTGAGACCCTAACTCACCCCCCAAAAAAAAACCCAAGAAAGGATAACAACAACAACAAAAACAAGAACCCTATTTTAGAGAGAGAGGTAGATTTTGTGTGTGTGTGTGTGTGTGTGTGTGTGTGTGTGTGTGTGTGTGAGAGAGAGAGAGAGAGAGAGAGCAAAGACAGAGAGAGAGAGTCCCAGAGCTGGATTTAGTTAGAAAATCTCAGTGAGTTACTGTGTTTCCTTCAGACTTCTTGGTCCAAGGTGAACCTGTGATTCTGTGGGCTGGCTAGAACAAGGACAAGTAGACCACCTTGTATGAGAATCTCAGCAGCAATCCCAGATGTCCTCACAAGGTGATAAGTGGAACTGTAAGGGAACTGAAAGTGCATGTCAATCACAGGGTTTTTTCTTTTGTTTGTTTTTATTAGTGTTCATTCTTTGGACCAAAGAAAGTCACACACATGCCAGACAAGACAAAAATGAGAGTAATATGTTCTTTTTGTTTCTCGTGTATGCGGAGTGCGGGGGGTGGGGGATGCTCATATATGTGGGTAGATTTGTGTGTGAAGACCAGAAACTGACATGGGGATGTGTTGCTCCATTGCTCTCTACTTGATTTAGTGAAATAGGGTGTCTCAGTCAAACCCAGTGCTCACCAATTTGGTTAGCTGGTCCTTTTGCCCCAGGGATCCCATATCTCCATGTCCTCAGCACTAGGATTACAGGTGGGCTGCCACATCCACCTCACATTCACATGCACACTAAAGATCCAGATTCTGGTCCTACTGTTTGGGAGGCAAGACCATTATGCACCAAGCCATCACCCCAGTCCCAGAAATATAATCCTAATGATAAGAGCTAAAACATACAGGGTTGGTTTTAGGTGTACTGCACAGTTAGAAATCTCAAATAGGGGTAGAGAGATGGTTCAATGGTTAAGATGCTTGCCTGTACAGCCTAAGGATCCAGGTTCAATTCCCCAGTACCCATGTAAATCCAGATTCACAAAGAGGCACATGCATCTGGGATTCATTTGCAGTGGCTATAGGCCCAAAAATCTAAAATCAAACAAGACATGGGGACAGCCACTGAATGCAGCAACATATTAACATGAAATGTGAACTACACACATTTTTATATTCCTATATTACAATATATACATGTACTTGCCCACTATAATCAGATGATTCTATAATGTATCTGAAAAAATAAAATATCCTCTTAATGCATCTTTTACAATGACAACATGCATTTTGAAGCTCATATTTTCCTGTATTCTTTTTAACACAATTTTTATAATTGAAAATGCAATATTGAAAGATAAGAATCACTATTTCCCTATTACCTCATGAAAGATTTTGTAAGTACATGCACTCTTATGACCCCATCTTATTTCAGCTTCATTAAAACATTGCATGTACAATTACAATAGGTAATTTGACTCAATTATATTCAAAATCCTAACCAGATTTGGCCCTCATCTCTAAGGACATTGAAGCCCTCGGCATTCAAAGACAATGACAAATGACTTAGCAGTTTGATTGTAATGTAGGCAATTCTCTCAAAATTTGGATTCTGTGATCAAATACCATAGGTAAAAATGGAAAGCAGAAGTTGAGGAGATGGCTCAGTGGATGCACTGCTTTCTGTCAAAGGTTGAGTACTGGAGTTCAGATCCCAAGCCCCCATGTAAGAAGGTCTGCAATACCACATACCTCTGGTGAGACCTGAGGTAGAGGCAAAAGAATTGGAAGCTCATGGGCCAAGAAAACAAGGGCACTTTATAAGGAAGCAGAGGATAGAGGGTATTGCTAACTCAACATAAAATGAAAGCATTGTGTCATGGGGTTCTAAAATACTTTTAATATTTCAAATGGAAATATGAACATGAAATAGGGTAAACCAAAAAATGAGAAATGTGGCTGGGCAATAGTTCTGTACAAAGTGCAAATATCTAATATGTATGTGGTTAACACATTTAAAAATATACTTAATGATTATACCTAAAGATTTCCAAAGAACCATGTACATACACACATTTTATAGACTCAATTTTCCTTAAGACTACCAGCAGAATTACATTATAATCACAAGTCTGTTTTTATCATTTATCATACTTACAGCAAAAACAAAAGCAAGGATTGTCCCAAGCAATCTTCTCATAAAATGTGTGAAACTATGCCTAGAATGCCTACATAATGTAAGTCATTTAATATATCTATGCTAATTCTTTCAATTCTTCTTCCTTGATTGGAGGAATTTTCTGTAGACATGACAAACTTCCAGGGAATAGTAGGTTTATTTCCTTCCTTCCTTCCCTCCTTCTTCCCCCTCCCTTCCTTCCTTCCTTCCTTCCTTCCTTCCTTCCTTCCTTCCTTCCCTTCCTTCCTTCCATCTTTGCTTCCTTTTGCTTCCTTTGTTCCTTCCTCCCTCCCTTTCTTTCTTCCTCCCTTCCATTTCTTTCTTTTGCTTTCTTCTCCCAGACATGCAATTTATTGCAATCTATTCTTCTGTGGAACAATTATTTATTTATTACTCTGTTGTCCTCAGTAGATTGTGATAGATTCCAGGACAGGAACAATACCCGAGTCACTGCTGTCCTTCTAGCACTATTCCTGGAACTTAACAAGTCCTCATTGTTTATGAAGAACAGTTGAAAAAAAATCAATAAAGATTTTGGTGAGGTATACAGGACTCTGAGGCCAGCTACCCCAGCATTCAAAATCACTAACTGATCATGGATCTATGGGATCTCTTTGGGAACTGTGTTTACCTGTCACTTTTCTGTCCTTTTCCTCCTTATTTTAAGCAAAGTAGAATGACACTAAATTGTCCCAACATTGTAGTATGGAGACTGACTCTAATCAGTATTTTGGGGTCACATAGTCAATGTTCTTTGACTGTAACTTAGGTAAAATAATCTAGGCCCTCTAGATGATCTGAAATGCATATGATTTCTACCTATTGTCTTGGAGTCATTATTATTTGTGCCTTTTTTCACTGTCAAAGATGGTCTTATCTGGGTGTTGATTTATACCTGTGTACTGAAAATGCAATTGCTTCTTAGATTTATGTGTCTAATCCATGAGAGTATTGAGAGAACAGGCAGAGTCTGGGGTTGGGACCACTGATCTAGAAATCGGGATATCCAGATTCTCAATGTAGCCTTGCCCTAGAGTTGATGGAATATTTTTAAATCAGCTTAACATTTAATATACTTCAGTCCCATTTTATGGAAAGTGAGATAAGGGAGGGAAACTGTATAATGTTAATGAAAAAATTAAATCAGACTCACTGTTATGTAAAGCTAGTGGAAACATTGTATAGAGACCTGAATGTACAGAACCCCCCCCCTTAAAATATTGTATTCATTACTCTTCCTTGACTATCACATCTTTTCTCTCTCTTAGTGGTAAAAACAAACAATATAATAGTTACCTGGCTGGTAACAGAAGAGAGATAGTAAAAAATATATAGAGAATAAAAGCAATCCATAAGTGAGATATTAAGATCTAGAATAACTGAGGGGGTACATCTAATTTTCTGCTGTTGAAAAGAGAAGGAAAATTATGTGTAAATATTATTTCAAATGGATTTTAAAGGATTAGTTTCAGTGAAATCCAGCAGAAATATAGAATATCCAAAAGTTAATGACTTGTCCAAAGTCACATTGTGAGAAAAATGAAGGATTTGAACACAACATGTCATCTTTTCCCCAAACTTTCATTAATGCACAAATGAATTGGGCATTTACATTAATTCCTAAGGGGAGAAAAAAGTATGTAAAACGATTTGGAGTTATGGCTCAGTGGGTAAAGTGGTTAGCATGCAATCATGAGGACCCACATATGATCTCTAGTAAAAACAGAAAATGCGAGGTGCCAGAAGTGATAGCACACATCTTTAATCTTAGCACTGGGGAGGCAAAGCCACAGAATCCCTGGGATTCACCGTCTACCTGTACTAGATATATCTGTGAGCTCTAGATACAGTGAGAGCTTCTGTCTCAAAAAAATCAAGGTGGAAAGCAACTGACAAAAACATCTGATATCAACATCTCAACATCTGTCCTACGCATACATGTGCTCACACACATGTATGCACACCCCATTTTCATGTATACCACATGCATAAGAACATACATGCACACATGAAATACATACACATGTACCAAAAATATGAAAATACACTGGCATCAAGGTCCTTTCACAACATTATTGTCACTAACCTATGTGATACCTATAAATGGGTTATTTACTGTTTCCCATGGGATTAAAAAATGCCACTTTAATAGTGAAATTTACATGATAACACATACCTATCATTCAAGTAACATTTTATGCTTTCACCATTCATTTATCTTGTACTCAACATGTACCCTGCAATGAAGTCATGGCAATTGGCCCCTCCCCACATGGTGATGGCATCACGTTCTTCAAGAACTTTATAAATGCTTTTGACCTTAGATTTTTCTCCCCTTGTCAAAGCTCAATTTTGCCATTACTGTCCATGCCTTTATTCTTGTCTACCTCAATAACAATGTTCCACATTGTTAAACTTGGAAAGTTGAGCACTTTTGTTATTTCTGGAAATCTGGCCAGAAATGCTTTGTATGTCCATTGTCACACAGATTATCCTAGATTACAGAATTGTTAGACATGAAGTATGGGCTCAGAAAAGGTTAGATTTGAACTCCCTCCCAATCCATGTGCTTATCACCATTAAACCACACTTGATTGTTCTTCATTTCTTCATTCAAAAGAGACAGAAGTAACAAAAACTAAAAATAAAGAAATAAAAACACAATATAAATTATGTCAACATCACATGGTTATTCTGAAAATTGAGTGAAATTATGCATGGAAATCATTTATTTCCATTTCTGAAGGTCAAGGAAACTAGCTGCATGGATACATTTCCCTCTAAAATACAATAAAAACTTTCATTTTTCAGTTGTGTCTCTCTAGAAGATTCCATGGTAGCTGTCACATATCTGAAAATTTTTAATTACCTATCTCATTCCATTCTTTGTTGTGCACCCCAAATCAAGGATAGCTGATAATAAAATAACTGGTTATTTTAAAACAACATGAGAAAGATATGTCTAAGCATTTTCTCCATGTTCTGCTCTGGGGAAAATATGACTAAGCCAGAAGCCTCCCAATCCGCCATCAGAGAAGTCAATACCCATATAGATGATAATTTCACATGTCAACCAATTTCATGGAATGAAAACAGTCCTGTCTTAAAGGGACAAAAATTGCATAGCTACATCAAAATAATAGATTCTCAGCAGTTTTCCCCCCTCTGTAATCATGAGAGATCATTTCTGTGTGATAGACTCTCTTCATTCCTCCTACTTTATGCTTCCTCTGTTTCCTTCCACATACAATTCTTTCTTCATCTGACTCGGATTTCTTGAAATAAATTGAACCAAAGCTACTTGTTATTGAAGGGTTAATTTTAAATGACATTTTAGAAGTATGGGCAGCAGGCCATATCTATCCACTGTGTCCCGTTCCTCCTTCCAAATCCATAGACATTCCTCTTCTGCTATGCCCCTGCCAGAGCCTGACCTTGCTTCCTTCACCCATGGTGGAGGAATCCATATGAATAAAAATGGCCATATGGACATTTCCAACAGCAGCAATACCATCCTGGTTTTTAAAATTTATTTATTCAACAGACAGGGAAAAAGAGAGGGGAAAGAGAGAGAGAGAGAGAGAGAGAGAGAGAGAGAACAGACATGCCAATGCCTCTAGCCAGTGTAAATGAACTCCAGATGCATGTGCCACCTTGTGCATCTGGCTTTACATGGGTACCTGGGCATCAAACCTTTGGCTTTGCCAGTAAGTACCTTAACTGCTATGCCATCTCTCCAGCCCTATATCCTGTTTTTTAGTAGTTGTGTATATACTCAGTGTGTAAACAGCACATATTGGTACCATCCTTACCCTCATCCCTACCCCCCCTCTGAAAGGCCCCTCCTTGTTGAGGATGCCAGTTATCCCCATGGGGATTGTGGTCATGTATTGTGGGGGTACCATCAATTATGGGGAAGAGGCAATGTCTCTGTGCATAATGTTCCAACTTGTGGCTCTAACAATCTTTCCGTCCTATTTCTGCGAATTTCCCTGAGCCATGTTGGGTTTGTTTTAGGTCTACTTCAGTGATGAGCCCTTGGGAGCCTCTGTGTCTCTGGATCTCTGGATTGGTAGGAGTTGAGTATTCTCTGTGTATATCTCCTTCACTCTTGTCCTGATACCAGGTCCACCAAGAAAGCAGCACTCTTGCTCATTTCCACAATTACTCTATGGTTTCAGCTGAGTTTCAGGGAGCTATGGGCCAGTGCCAAGGGAAAAGAAGGAAGAAAAAGATAGGTAATATATAAAAGAGAAAGATAGAAAAGAGAGTGAGAGAAGAGAGAAAGAAAGAAATAGGAGAAAAATAAGGTTAGTCTTCATCATACCCTCTCCAGGGCCCTTTGATTCAGGTGTTCCCTCTAAGGACTTGATGAATGCTCAACCTTTTAGTCTGTCCTTAAGGATATAGGATTTTATGGTACCATTTCTATTTGGGTCTAGTTTTGTGTCTCCCCGTCAACTCTTACCCTCCCCTCCAACCTCACCAAAAGAGAGATACTACATTAAGGAGTTTTGGAAGAAGAAAGCTCTTAGGTCAGGGTAGAACCAATGACAAAATAAGACTAAAGAACATAAGGCAGGATAATTGAAGGTACCCACAGAATGAACCTTCAAATTTCAGAAATAAAATCATTTCAACTTGGTATTACTTAAAGGTGTCATCTTAAGTTGTGGTGGTTTCCCCCATAGCATCAGGTATTTCACTCTCTGCTGTGGATGTTTGATGAAGTGGGCCAGCTACCTCCATGATGATTATGCTTCAACTGGAATCTGTAAGCCTGAAATAAACCTTTTCCTCTCATAAGCTTCTTCTGGTTAAGCAATATTAAGAACATCACGTAAGTGTCAGCAAGTACACTGTTCCTAAAAGAAAAGAATTGACTCAAAATTGATTACTGCTTCTTGATCTACTATTATGATGTAAGAATACTCCTTTATTTCCCTCAGCCTCAGTCTCTTCATTATTGGTAAGAAACATTATCCTACATACTAATAAAAGTACATGTGCACACATGAAATATTCATATCCTCGGATAGGACCCTCATATTTGGAATCATGCTGACAAAATCAGATTAAACAGTTTCTGTACTTTGTACTTCTAGACTAGACACCTTACAGATATTACAATTTGCTTATTCAATGTAATCATTTAACTCACCATTTTCCTCTAAACATTTAAGATCATAAAAAACTCAGTGCTCAGTGCTCAATACATTGGATTCTACTTTGTAATAAGTAAACATTTGACTATGGAAGATGATAAATAGCACAGCATTATCTTCCTAAAAACTATTAAGCAACTGAAAACAAAGAGACTACTCAGGGCTTACCTAATATGGACTACCATGATGGTTCCAATCCCACAAAATTCTTCCTTCTTTGACAGACCTCATATAAACACTAATATTAAACAAATTCTTGCTAGGATTTTAAGCTATGTGGTCATAACTCATGAACTCCTTGCTGAGAACCTTTCCTAGTGTACCAAAAAACTTGTGTGATTCTGGTGTCCCTTCTAAATGCCAACTAGTCTGTGTACTCTATGACTTGTAACCTGTACACAAACACCAGCACTCATAGTCAAGGCACAGTCCATAAGGAGAAATGTCTCATCACCAGGAAATGTTTCTAAAGATGAGGATGGTGGGAGAGGTATAGGATTGTTCAATCTCCATGGCATGACAAGACCTTTTTACTTAAATTGCTAAAATATTTAATAGAATGTTTTTCAGTTACTATAATGTGATGTGTAGTTAGACTTCTACAAAAATATAGGAATGGGCATCTTCTTATTCACCAAGTGTGGTAGTTTGAATAGATGGCCCCCAATATATTCAATGTTTTATTAGTTTGTAATTTTCATTTACGGTCACATGGCTGGAGGCAGTGTCACTGGGAAGATCTTAGGGTCCAGCCCTAAGGTGTAGTGGTGGGTTTTCAATTTCAATCTAAAGATGTGCAAAGTGCCTAGTTCCACCTGGAGTTCCTGAAGTGTGCTGTGCTCTATGGCTTTTGGCTTTCCCTCTCTTTTGCCTGATCCTGTAAGAGCAGGCCAGCTTCTTCTGCCATTATGGAATTTCCCTTGGATTTTAAGCATTAATAAATCCCTTCCTCCATAACTGTGCCTGGTCTGGAAGTTCATCTCAGAGAACCTGAAGCTGTCTGTTGCATCAAGCTTTATGAAACCAAGTTATTTTTGTATAGTTTTATTTAGGAAGTTATTGCAGTCTTCACATTTGATTTTGGTGGGAATAAAGGTTTTAGATCATCTATACTCCATTCCTTTGTGTTAACATAGTTATTTTGTATATTATACAAATTAGATATATATAATATATGATATATTATATATGTAGTAATTATATATTATGCATATTTAGAAAATATATAAATATTATATATATATAAATGAATGTCATTGTCAGTCAGGTCTAAAGAAAGGTCTTTCTTAGTATTGCATGTTGTTTGAAGAAAAACGTAAAAACATGAACTAAATACATGAGTAAGGTCAGCTTTCACTCTTATTTTTCTATTTGAATATGACAGTAGCATTGGCTTTCCTTTATAACATGAGTTTAGAAAATCAAATCAAAATTTGGGAGGGTATAGGAATATGTGTTCTATGCCATTATTATTTTTTTATTTTTTTAATCTTTTATTTATTTATTTATTTATTTATTTATTTATTTTATTTCTATTATTCTGATTTTACATTCATAGTATTGGTTCCATTTTCCTCCTCCCTGTCCTCCCTCTTCCAAAGGGACCCTCATCAATGGGGAATGTGGATCATGCATTGTGGGGGCCATCAAGAGTTCTGGGGGGTAGGCCCCAGTCTCTGTGCTTAATGCCCCAACTTGTGACTATAACAATCTTTCCTCCCCCTCTTCCACGAGTTTCCCTGAGCCACATTGGGGTCATTTTTGTTTGGTTTCAGTAATGAAGTTTTGGGGGCCTCTGTGTCTCTGGATATCTGGCTTACTTGGAGTTGGATGTTCGCTGTGTTTATCTCCTTCAGCCATTTTCTGGTGTCGTGATCACCATGGACGTGGTATTCTTGCCCTTCCCCTGCGTTGTTCTATGGTTTCAGCTGGGGCCCTGGTGAAGTGCGATGAGCTGATCCTCCCATCAGGTTCGTTGTCCATCTGAAAATTTCCCAATGATTATTTTCTTAATAATAAAAGTTCATGTGGATACACCATAATTTGTGTTCACAATCTCCATCTAGTATAAAGTTAGTTTGCTCCATTTTTTTCTGTTGCAAATTATGCTGAAACAAACTTTATAAAAGAAAAATCCTTTTGCAAATATCTCATTACTTTTTGATGTAAATTTTCAAAAGTGAAATTACTAGGCTCAATGCCAAAACTGCATTTTAGGACTTCAGTACATGAATATGTTGGAATATTCTTATAATATCTTTAATATTATAGATATCGACTAATGAATTTCAGAAAGTACAGAAAATTATGAAGGCCCAGAAAAGAGCTTATTTCCAGACAGGAAAATATGTTCCAGAAAAAGTAAATAATTTTCCCACTAAGGACTGTTAGAATTTGAGATTATGGTCATAGCCTGTGACTCAAGTTGGTGTTCTTAAGTCTTTCTCCTTCCATTTGAAAAAGTGTTCCTTTTTTTAAATTACACTTTCAGTGACAACTGGGGAAGTCCATAAAAACCACATGCATTGTCTTGTCTCTGTCCTTCCAAGGAGATTCTGGTGGGGCTAGATTCTGTATGCTACAGATTGCTGCCTCGTAGCAAGAAAAAGACAAGACACCACACTGCACCCCTAGTGTGCTCTCTGAAGAGAGCTGGTGGAGGGAGGCAGTCCTTCCTCCCCTTGAAGCTATCTGATCAGTTTCCGCTGCTCCTGATCCCCTGTGGATGCAGAACTGTTAGCATAAACTCTCCATAAACAACTCAGTCGGTTCAAGTGCCAAAATTAAGCTTCTTAATTTAGCACTTTGATTTGAAAACCTTTTTCTCTCTCAGGTCCAAGTCAGGTATTTATAAAAGATTTCACTTATCTGACAGAGTCCACCTTCCTTCAAATCACCTCCTCTCCCCTCTGGGAAGTACTTGCTCGGATGCCTGTCTCCTGGAGCAATGGAAAAAAAAAAAATCATCATGGGAACAAAGGGCTTCAGGAATTACTTAAAATAGAGGAAATTCAAATGAGAGGACCCTGGTGTCATCATGAAGTTAGAGCCATTGGGGAAATCACTACAGACATCAACATCTCATGTTTCTTGAAACCTGCTATGGGTGTGTCTGATGGGATCAGGAGTTTGGAATGTGGACCCAAGATGATTTAAATTTGAAATATATAAATGTCCACTTACAGATTCTATAAACCAGAGACAAGCGAAGTTACAGCTAAAAGAGATGACATTGATCTAGTCCAATCTTTCAAAAATAACTATCTGTGGACATAGGAGTTCTGCATCTTCCATATGAAGCCTTTATAGAAGATATACAAAACAGTCATTCTTAAGGTTCAGCCCTACTTCCAACTTCCTCTTCAATTGCAACCGAAAGAGCAAGCATCTTCACTACTTGTGGTTGAGTCTTTCTACATATTCGGTGTTGCGATATCTAGTTAGTGTACCTAAAGCCTCACATATTTTCAGAGTCCATGGGTGGACCATTTTATACCTACATGTCAGTGTGGAGCTGCTGTTGGTATCAGAGTCCAATCATCTTATTGATTTTTCAAGGCTATCTAAATAGAAAACAATATTAGAGTCAAATATATGAAAGTGACTTTAAACCCATTAGGCACTCATTTCATAGGCAACAAGTGCTTTGAACACAATGAGCATAAAAAAAGATAGCACATTGTAGCAGACAGCTTCAGGTTCACTGAGATGAACTTCCAGACCAGGCACAGTTATGGAGGAAGGGATATTATTTATTGAAGCTCACGGATCCAGGGGAGGTTCCATAAAGGCAGGAAAAGCAGCCTGCTCTCACAGGGCCAAGCAGAGAGAGCCAAATCCAACCAGCCACCACAGCACACAGAGCAAAACTACAGCCAAAAGGTCACACAGCACACTTCAGGAACTCCTGCTAGGCACATTTGCATATCATTACAATGGAATCTCAAACCCACCATTAACACCTTAAGACCGGCCCCCAGTGACATTGCCTCTAGCAAGGTGATTGAAGATGCAAACTATAACTAATAAAACACTGAATATATTGGGTGGGGACATATATTCAAACTACCACACACATTTAATGATAATCAGTTACCTTACGAATTGCTAATTATCAGGCTCATCATAAGGACCAATGATAACTATGAGCTAAGTAGGTCACCGATGGCCAACAGTAGTAGACTGCACATGAAACTCACCAATGGGAACAAACTGATAAGGCATGGAGTCAAGAAAGGTGACTCTGGTCACTTCTGGCTTGGCCTTGAGGAAGTTCTCATGTATGTTTCTCGTGCTTTGTGATATGGAAAGAAGGCACGAAAGAAGAAGTTTGCCCAGGAGCCAGTATTCTTTGGATGAAGGCCTCAACTGGTGCTTACAAAAGAAAGCCGAGCTCGCACTGTCACATTTAGGACAGTGTGACAACTGAGTTTCCCACAAGCGGGGAAGAAAATTTGATTAAGGATTTGATGCAACATTGAAGACAAAGTAGATTGTGCCTCTCCCAACTGTTGAGTGACAGGCTCTACGGGTGGCCCTGCTGGCCCAGAGCAGACAAACTATATTTGCAGTCAGCATGGAACAGACTGCAGGTCAGAAATGAGCCCCTTTAGCCACACTTGAATGATTGGATAGCAGCCTTGTCAGATGCGTCTGTCCTCGGTGGTGAGAACACTGATGGGCATATGCTGGCCATCTTTCCCATCCCTTAATATTCTACACACTCAGGATAAATCTCCGTAGCTCTGGGATTTAGATCACAGTCAGTGGCTGGATGTGCTCAGATTTGGTGAGGCAAAATATAAATGTCTACAACTTATATGTGAAAATATAGCCTTAGTCTTCCCCAACTGCTAATACTGTGCTTATGAGTAAGCTACTTAAGACTTCTTTCTCAGGCTCTGTCATAAAATTCTTGTACATACATTTTTAAGATAGCATACTGTTTTGAAATTCTTGCTGACTGATTCTGATATCTCAGTTTGTATATTTGGCAATTATAACAATGATTCTATTCTCTTTAATAAAATTCTGATTAAAAAGAGACATAAATTATACATTATTAGTTAGAAATCTCCCATAATTCTATACGCTCTGGCCAACATATCTTTATGTGGATAAAAATATCCAATGGGAATTTCAAAGACACATTTTTTTCTCAATTCATCACATAAACAATTTTAGGAATACGGGAAGAGAAAAAATAAAAGTTATAGTTAATATGAATAATACAATTTATGAATAGAAATGGGTAAGTGGACATGCAATTAACTTTCCAAAAGTAGGAGATTGCACAATTGATGGGAATAGAAATTAAAATAACCATATCACCCCCCCCCCAAGTCAAGGAACAATAAACTTGAGACTCGGAATAATAGAATGGCCTGTTTTGGGCACCCAGGTACTGTATGATAAAACCTACATTGAGAGTACAACATATAAACCACTTGAAGCTACAAAGTCATGAAGGAGAATTTATGCCTTTATGCAATAATTCCTTTCAAATAATTTTAGAGAAAATTCATATAAGTTATTTTTGGGAGCAGAAATATGTCACTTCATATTAATTTTAGAGAAGTGGACTTTAAAAACTAAGAGCCACAAGACTCCTTAAAGAATATACTTTTCCCCATTGGAATTATATAATGAGAAGTTCACATAATTAAAACTTCTTTGGCAGGTATCACAAAAAGCCATCTGCTACCTGAAACTATGAACCGGGACCCTGAACATTTGCCTCCCTGGAGAGCTCCCAATGACTGTAAGTAGTATAGGAAAGAAAAAAGCTGAAGGATTAGAACATAACAGGGCTCAGAATAATAAGAGTAGGCAGGACAAAAAAGAATTTTGTAGCAAAATGTTCAGATGGGATAAGTGTAACATGGCTAGTCACCTCACAGATGTGCTGCAATTCATTCCAGAGTATTGGAAAGAGAATGTGTATGGATCACCACAAATCCATCACCACAGATGCAAAATCCAACTTCACGTTTTCCCCAACAGAATGCAATGTGTAATCACCACTCCCATACATCTCCTAGATATATGTACACATATACACAACAAAATGAACTGTGCAGACTGATATAAATACTGAGTGTCAGAAGAATGATGTAGGGTGTAGAAAAAGTAAAGGAGAAGATTACAGGAAAAAAAACCCACAAAAAAACAGCATTTGGGTAGGATGTTCTGTAGGCCAGGCAATTTGTGTTCAATTACATTTGAATTTCTTAAGAAGCATGTGAAGCAAAAGTAGTAGGATTCTCACTTTACCAATGAAATAGCTGAAGTTCAGAAAGATTAAATAATATGTCCTAAACTATAAAACACATCAAGTGATAAAAATCAGAATTCAAATCCACATGTGTTCTACTTGAAGAAAATTTCCTGTAAACTAGAGGAAGAAGGATTAGAGATCATTTTATAATAATATACATGGGACTAAGTATAGAAAAAATAACAGATGGTAGGTAGATAGGTGACATAAATAAAGATAGATAGCTAACTAGATAGATTGATAGATAGATGATAGATAGATAGATAGATAGATAGATAGAGATAGATAGATGATAGACAGTAGATAACTAGATGGATAGATGATAGATAGATAGATAGATAGATAGATAGATAGATAGATAGATAATAGATAGATAGACAGATAGAGAGATAATAGATAACCAGATGGATATATGACAGATAACTAGCTAGATAGAGATAGATTTTAGATACAAAGAGACTGACTACAGAGACACAGAAAGATTGATGATAGATAGATGATAGGTAAATGATAGATTAATAAATGGTAGATTGATAAATAGATAAATAATTTCATAGATTAGTAGAAAGAATTTCCTGGGAAATAATAGTCCTGGTTTAAATTTATAGCAAAATAGCTTATTCTTTTTACAAAAATGTGTTGATTGGAAAAGAAATTTCGAGTGCCTACATTAAAGTATTGTTACTGAATGTGGAGGAAGTTAGACTCTGTGGTGACCACCATCCTCCCACTCTCCTGAAACTTACACTTTCAATGACTGCCCCTTGCTTGTGAGTGAGGCCTGTGAATTCTTCTCAATAGTATATTATGTTGAAACTTTGAGATATCACTCCCTTAATTGTGTTACATTGTTTTTAAAAAATCATGCTACTGTTCTGACTCTCAAAACACAAGCTGTGATACTGCAAACAGACTACCAAATGACAGAGAGCTGGGGACAGCATATTGGAGTGAAGGGTTGCCTCTAAACAACACCCTGCAAAATCCTAATAGTCAATTCCTACAGCTAAAAGACAAGAATCCCAACACTAACATGTATTGCTCCAGTCAAGCTAATAGACTGCTGCCTTAACGGCAGCCTGGTGAGATTTGGAAGCAGATAACCTAGCCTTGCCATGCCCAGACTCCAGACACACAAACTGAGATAGTAATTATTTTTTTTTATTGTTTTAAGCCACTGTGAGATTTGGAAGCAGAGAATATAGCCTCACCATGCCCAAACTCCAGACCCACAAACTGAGATAGTAATATTTTATTGTTTAAAGCCACTATGTTTTGATAATTTATTATGCTGCATATCCAGCATTGCTTTTCCATAAAAGAAGATCTCAGAGATTTATTATTAAGGAGTGTCTTGATTGATGCTGTTTATTATTTCTAGTTGCATTTCTAATAGCAATGGTACTTAATGGCATTGCTTAGCTGTGATTAACACATGTAACTCTCATTGGAAACAGCTTCTGGACACAATTCCTCTAAGTAGCATCTTTGTAGTTTTGTCTCTCACACCCTGTTTCTCCAATAATTCCAGGTACTTGCAACTTTGACCCTTTAGCCCATAATTTGGATAAACAAATACTATACAAGAGCCCCTGATTAAGTGGGGTAATCATCTAATTTATTCTCCAAATTAGAACACTCTTAAGACCGAAAAGAGCTCATAAAGGGATGAACTACCATGGCCTGGATAGATATGTCAGCCCTAGATATGCCAGGATATATAATCATCCTGTTCTTAACCATCTTATGTCAGTCAGCTTCATTAATAAGAGCTCTGAGAAAACTGAATATCCTAAGTCTGTATATGTTATCTAAACAGGACCTTAAACAATATCATACTGCAGCTACTTTCAGGAAATAACTCATTATGAAACATAGATCTACAACAACCATTTAATAATATCTTCCTGGCTACTAGTTGATTGACCCTCCATGTGGAACTATATACCTGAAATATATTTAGTATCACTCCCTAATTTTAATTGTGAAATAACTAAATTACTCCCTATGAAAAGCAATAGAATTCTATATCATAATATAATTTCTACCAGCCCCTGACTAGAATGATGGAAATAAACGCGCTTACCATTTCAAATACTGACAAGTATGTGACACATAAAATAGTCATACATACCTGGATATAATGCAACATGGTGACCCTCCAAAATTGAATCAAGAGGATAGTGGTGGTTCAAGTGCAAAACGTTCCCCATAGACTCATATGACTGAATAATTGATTCCCAGCTGGTGGCATTGTTGGGAAGGTTGTACAACCTTTGTAGGTTGAATCTTGCTGGAGGAACTGTGTCACTTGGGGCAGGTCCTGAAGTGTTAAAGTCCAGCCCCAGTCCACTTCCAATCTGCCAGTATGAAGAGCTCGCACCACACCTGCCATGCCTTCCTCACAAGTTGGACACTAAGCTCTGAAACAGTAAACTAAGTTAAACCCTTTTCCTACCTTATGGATTTTTCCCCCTCCATAGAGAATGTAATTTATACCTAAAATCAGAATTGAGAAGTGGGGCTGTTGCTGCAATAAACCTAACCATGTGGTTCATAGATTTTTGGAACTTGTGGGTGGGAGTAATTTTGAACTTTGGTCTAGAAAAGCCTTCCTTTCAATGCTGCAACAGAACTTAATGGGCCACTCTAATGGAAGACCAGAATGCTTTATAGGATGTTCTGACAAAGAATCTGGCTGCATTCTGCCTGTGTCCTGAGAACTTGAGTGAGGCTGAATTTAAAAGTTATGGACTAATGTGTTTGGTGGAGGAAGTTTCAAGGCAAAATAGCACTGAGTCTGTGGTCTGGTTTCTTTTTGCTCCCACGATTTAGTTCTATAATGAAAGAGAACATAATACAGAAAAATTATATGAAAAATGTGAAGTTCAGAAAGAAATGTGAGCAAGTCTAAAGTCTTGGATCAGAAGACTACATGCATTTCACATGGCTTTTCCATTACAAGAAATCTACTGCTCTGCATTAGGATAATGAGACAGATACCCCAAGGGCAAGAATTACTCTGATAGCCAAAGAGGATAATGATGTAGCAACAACCAAGAAAAATTATAGACCAATTTTCTGAATGAGCATTGATGGAAATTTTCTCAATGAAATTTCTGACAAATTGAATTTGAGTAAACATGAGATCATACACCATGCAGTTTGTTTTATTCCAAGGTCAATTAATATATTTCCACACATAGATTTAAGAATAGGAATCACATAATCCTCTCAATATATGCTATATAACAGTAACAGTCATTTGCCAAAGTTCAACATCTCTTCATAATAAAAGTTCCAAAGAAATTAGGGATATAAGGAACACACTTCAATATAACAATATGACAATATGACACACATGTGGCCAATATACTAATAGAAGTAAATGAAAGCATATCTTTGAAAATATGGAAGAAGACAAGACTATTCTTTGTACCCTTATTTAGTATAATGCTTGAAGTCTTAGTTATATAAATGAGACAAGAGAATAAAACAAAAGGATACAAACAAAAGGCAATAAATTATCTTATTCTTATTTATAGAGGAGATTATAGATCAGATTATACTTTCAGCAAAGTGGCAGTATACAAAATCAAAATTAAAAAATCAGCAGCATTCCTAGATAACAAGAATGAACTTTCTGAGAATGAAATTTAGAGAAAAATTTCATTCAGAACAACTTTAAAATAGCTGGTAATGATTCTAACCAAGGACATAAAGATCTCTACAATGGAAAAATTTTAGGATATTGAAGAACTTAAAAGTAAGCACTGGAGAACAGAAAGAATTCCCATGCTCATGGATTGACAGTGTTCATAATGTACAATTGCCTGCAGTATTGAAAATGATTTATAGATTCAACACAGTCCTCATCAAAATCTCAGTAACATTTTTTAAAAAACTAAGAAAAAAATCTAAATCTTATATGGAGGCACAAAAGACCTTTAATAGCCAAGGTAAACTTTGGCAAAAAAAAAAAAAAAAAAGTAATACTAGTGGTATCACAATACCTGTTTTAAAATTATATTACAGAACCATAGTAACAACAGAATGTTACACTGGGGAACAAGACACAAAAATTGGCATATAGACTAATAGACTAGAATAGAGTACTTGGAAATAAACCCATATAGTTACAGTTACCCACTTTCCAGCAATACTGTTGAAAATATACATTGGAAGCCAGGCATGGTGAGGCACTCCTTTAATCCCAGCACTCAGGAGACAGAAGTAGGAGGATCACCATGAGTTCAAGGCCACCCTGAGACTGCATAGTTAATTCCAGGTCAGCCTGGACCAGAGTGATACCCTATCTCAAAAAAACAAAATAAATAAATAAATAAAATACATTGGAGAAAAGACAGACTCTTTAACACATGTTGTTGGGTTGGATTTTCACATGTAGAATGAAGAAATCAGATACTTATCTGTCATCCTGCATGAAAATCCATACAAGAATCAAAACCTAAATAGAAGATTTAAAACTTTGAAAGAGATAGAGGAAAACAGCGTAAACACTTGAAGATACAGGCATAGATTAAGATAATCTGAAAATGTCCCTAATAGTTCAGTAAATCCCAATAATTAACAAATAGGATCATATAAAATTAAAAAGATTTTACATACCACAAGAAACACTTGTTGAAGAGACATCCTAAACAATAGGAAAAATATTTTCAACTCTGTATCAGATATGGAGTTATATCTAGGATATACAAAGAATGGTAAATTTTAAACACCCAAAATATTATCCTGTAAATAAAGAGTATAAAAAACCGAATAGATTGTTATTAAAAAAAAATGACCAGTGTGGTGGTTTGATTCAGGTGTCGCCCATAAACTTAGGTGGTCTTAATGCTAGGTTCCCAGCTGATGGAGATTTGGGAATTAACGCCTCTTGGAGGCAGTGTATTGTTGGGTATGGACTTATAGGTATTACAGCCAGTTTCCCCTTGCCAGTGTTTGGCACACCCTCCTATTCCTGTTTTCCACCTGATGTTGGACAGGGGCTTATATCCACTCTCTGCACATGCCATTATTTTCGCTGCCATCATGGAGCTTGCCCCTCAAGCCTGTAAGCCAACATAAACTTCTTCTTTTCCCCCAAAGCTGCTCTTGGTCAGTTGATTTCTACCAGCAATGTGAACCTGACTGTCAGAGTAAAGTGGTACTGAGGCATGGGGTTGCTAAAAACATGACTGTGTGGCTTTGGCCTTTTGGTGTTGATTTTCAAGAGGAATGTGGAAGGATTTGAAACCTTGGCCTAAGAGACACCTTGCAGTGCCGTGGGTACAGCTTGATGGACTGTTCTGGTCAGAGTTAAAAGACCTAAATGTAGTAAGAACTATGAACTGTGAGGTCTAGCTTATGAAGGTGAGAAAGAGGCCTGCAATTATGTCCCTGACCTGAGAATTGGTGCTGGGTTGCATCACGCAAAAATGGACTGGAATGAGCAGAGGGCTATGACACAGAAATGAAACCTTTGGGTGAAATTTCTACCCATTCAGCTGCAATTGAGAGATTACAACCATTGAGATTGGGCCAGCTGACCTGCATTGGGGTAACAGGAAGTCTGTAGACTCTTTTGAAGGAGCCTAAGTTCTCAAGAGTGCCCTGTTCTTCAAAGTCTGCTTTATATCCCCCTGAATTAACAAAATGGCACACTACCTGGTATTGTGAAGTATAAGAAATATAGGAAAGAGAGAGTCATTGAGTTTGCAGCATGGTCTTGAGTTTTGGAAATGGCCATGGGCAGTGTGAAGCAGGTTTGCTGGATGCCTGCAAGGAAACCAGATGGAGCTGTGAGTATGAACTGTGGGTTGCAGTGGAGACCCAGTGGAGATGCCTGGACCACGAGATGGATGCTAAGGAAAGCTGCCGGCCCCAGATGAAATTTTCCAGGACTGTGAGTAGCCTAGCTGGAGGGGTGGAATTGGAACTCCAGAGACTTGTTGCTGGTTAGAATTATTGGACTTGGAGATTTTTCACTGACTAGAATTGTTGTATTTGGAGCTACAGAGTTTGATGTTTGCCCTGGTTGTTTTAATCTTATATTGGCTGAATATTTCTTTGCTATGCCCAGTGCCATCTTTTGCAGTATGAGTGTTTATTCTGTGCCATTATGTTTTTGGGGGGATTTTTTGGTATCATGGTTCAGTTAAAAGACCTTGAATTTGGGCTGGAGATATTGATTAGTGTTTAAGATGCTTGCCTACAAAGCCAAAATACCTTGGTTCTATTCCCCAGGATGCATGTGAGCCAGATGCACAAGGTGGCACATGCAACCCGAGTTCATTTACAGTGGTAGGAAGCCTTGACACACCCATATTCCCTCTCTCTCTCTCTCTCTCTCTCATCTCTATCTCTCTATCTCAACTAACTAAATAAAAATAAAATATTTAAAAGAAAAGACCTTGGACTATGAGGATGTTTGAACATTACTGGGATTGATAAAAATTATGGGGACTTTTAAAGTTGTACTGAATGCATTGTATTTTATATCATGTATGAATATCAATTTATGGGGGCCAGGGAAAGAATGTGGTGGTTTCATTAAGGTGTCCCCCATAAACTTAGGTGTTCTGAATGCTAGGTTGCCAGCTGATGGAGATTTGGGAATTAACGCTTCCTTGAGACAGTGTATATTTGGGTGCAGGCTTATGGGTGTTATAGCCAGTTTCCCCTTGCCAGTGTTTGGCACACCCTCCTGTTCCTGTTGTCTACCTGATATTGGCCAGGGGGTGATGTCTACCCTCTCCTCATGCCATCATTTTCACTGCCATCATGGAGCTTCCCCCTTAAGCCTGTAAGCCAAAGAGGATCCTATGATTCAGGTGTTCTCTTTAAGCACCTGATGAAGGTTTGACCTTTTAGTATGTCTTTCAGGATATAGGATTTTATGGTTCCATTTCCATTTGGGTCCAGTTTCTTTTCTTTTTTTTTTTTTTTTTTTGAAAAAAAGTGAGCCAAAGCAGAAATCTAGAAGCTTTTGAGAAAACCTCATGGAAGTAGACTTAAAACATCCACCATGGCTCAGGAAATTTTGCAGAAGAGGGGGTGGAAACATTTTAAGAAGCAAGAAGCACAGAGTGGAAGGGAATGTCCAGAGACATTGCTACCCCTATGTTATAGTGACTGACACTGTCACATCTCATAACCCACAACCCCAGGGGGAATACCCACAATCCCACTTGGGAGGGCAGGGCAGGCAGGGAAGAAGGAAATGATGGTACCAATACATGATGTGTCCATACAAAGTTTCTGCTCAATCATAATAAAATAGAATAAAATAATAAAATAAAAATAATGCAAATGACAACATATGGTAGTGTAAACTTGAATGTTAATTGGTATATTGGGTATGTAAGTCAGTGTGGATGTTCCTAAAAACATGAAAACAAAACTATAATACCCAGGTATGTTACTATTGAGTGTATTCTTGAAGCCCTCTAAGTCAACTTGCCACAAGGATACACATGTTTATTGCTGCACTATTCTTAATAGCCAGGAAATGGAACCAGTCTAGAAGTCCATCAATTGATGCAAAGATAAAGAATATATGATGTAGAAAAAATAGAATGATAGTAAACCATGAGACAAAATAAAACCATGACTTTCGTAAGCAATGGATGCAACTATACTTTATTATGTTTCAGTGAAATCAGTCAGGCTCAGAAAGACCAATATGACATCTTATTTTACATGTGGTGTGTGTGAGGGGGTGTAAGTCACAAAAGTAGAAAGGGATCATTAGAGGGGGTGGAAGAGATATTAAAGGAGATAGGAAATAGCATAATGTCATAGATATAATAAGATAGCAAAAGGTGGGTGTAATTAGTGGAATAAAGGGAACCAGCTGGAGGAGGAGAGACAGTATGGGATAAAGGAATGGAGGAGATGATAGAATGAGAAAAAATATAATGACATATATGAATGAAGATGCATGAAACTCTATATTGTATACTTGCTTAAGCTTATTTTATGAGATAATGAAAAATGGCTCATTTCTTATATGTTGAGCATATAATTTCCATGCTAATCATCAGTTTCATCTTTAGAAATTCATGTCTGTGCAAAGACTTGACCATAAAATTCATAACAATCTTACAATAGAGAAAAGCTAAAACAATGTAAATAATATCAACTAGTAAAAAGATAGACAAATTGTGGCATGATCATTCAATAAAAGGGGACTTCATATTCAAAAGAAATGAATTACTGATATATACACCATACCTATGACAACGGCAATGGAAGGCAGACTTAGGAGAGTGTAGTATGTTTAAGTCAGAGAGATCAGAATGACAATTATCCACAAATCATGTTGTATATAGACACTGGAAAGAAATTGGTTTGGGGCTGGAGTGATGGCAGGCACTTGCCTGCAAAGCCTAAAGACCCAACTTCAATTGAACCCATGTAAACGAGATGCACAAGGTAGCACATGCATCTCAAGTTCATCTGCAGTGGCCAGAGGCCCTGTGCATGCATTAACTCTCTATCTGACTTTGTCTCTATCTCTCTCAAATAAATAAAATAAAATAAAATTTAAAAAGTATTTAAGGGCTGGAGAGATGGCTTAGCAGTTAAGGCACCTGCCTGCTAAGCCTAAGAACCGGGTTCCAATCTCCAGGTTGCACGTTTAGCCAGATGCAAAGGGATGCAAGGGCGCAATGCCGCACTTGTCCACAAGGGGGCGCAAAATCTGGATTTTGTTCACAGCAGCTGAGAGACTGCTGGCATGCCCATTCTCTATCTGTCTCCCTTTCCCTCTCTGTCTCTCTCTGTGTCTCTCTCCAAAAAAAATAAAAAATAAAATAAAATAAAAAATAAAGTATTTAAAGAAACTGGTTTTACTCCTCCAGGAAAAATGCACTGAATGCCTTCCCTGTATTTGTGAAGTCTTTCTGATGTCAGTGATGAGTCTCTGGCAGTGTAAGAAAGACTTTTACCTAGACTTAAAGATTGCCCTGTATTCCACACTGCTATGTCAAAACCTATTCCTACAACATGGAAATTATATCAGAGAAACACAATCCAGAAATAAAGCAAAGAAAAAAAAATGAACTTTCCAAAGTCTAAAACCATCTTTGAACAAATTTAAGAGTAAATGAGGTAGTTATGTGCACATTGAAGTCATACATATTTACTTAGCACTATTGCAGAATTTGTAATGATGAATTGACAGGTAGGTCTGCAAAAACAGTTTGCCATATTATTTGGTAGTATACATGAGATGGCTGTGCTAAAACCACTGAAAAATTAATTTTAAAAAATTATATGAGGTAACCCAGGCTCAGAGAGCCAAACGTCACATGTTCTCTCTCATATGTGGATACTAGCTACAAATGTATACACTTGTGTGTGAACTGGAACCAAAAATAGGTACTAGAAACCAGTAAGCTGGTAAAAGGCTATAAGGGAGGGAGGAAAGGCAAGGACTCAAGTGTATGGTATTGCACATATGTAAGTAGAAGAACTGATTACAGGGAGGGGAATGGCCTAAGCGAGGCCATGGGAAGAGAATGCATAAAAGAAGGGCAGGGGGAGGGTCAATCAAAATTCAAGATAGTGTGAATAAGACTTATGTAAAATTACTTTTTTGAATAATGGCACATCTAGAAGCTGTATACTGTTACTAGAAAATTTTCAGTGCCTGGGATGGGATACCTTCCAGTGAGTTGTTGGCCAAGGAGGTCCCGGTAGCCTCCAAAACATTAAAGGCTTTTGCCAAAGTCCTTGGTTTCCCTTGAGAAACAGATAGTAAGACCCTATTGCTGAAGACATCTCTTGCCTCAGAGGCAAGGTCACTGAGAAAGCAAGCTGGTGCTGAGCAGAAAACCTTCTCCCTGTAGACCAGCCAACTGAAAGCTGGAAAAAGCTGCACTGCATGCAGCATATGGGAGACAGAAGTCATCAGCAGTGAAAACAGTGGATGCTGAATATTCAAGTGTGGCCAGACAGGCCCAATAACTGAACAGGTGCAATAGTGGCATGTCTCCTCTTGGGGTAACCAACTGCTCCATAATTGGACTGAAGGCCCTCTCTATGGGAGGGAATACGTACCTGGTACTGAAAAACCTAAGCAAAAGTCTATGGTAGGTGAGGTCATGAGCCTTAGGGGTATAAAGCCTGCTCTTGTCTGACTAAATGTATATATTATTCCCACCAAGCTGCCCTGAAAGTACTACACTTAATGTTCATATTCACATGTTAACACTACTTTCACTTCTGGATAGAGAAACTTCTCTTTTCAGATGGCAATGAGCACTGGGCTGACCCAAGAGGCAACATAGTGCTGAGAAGAAGGGATGGAGGAGTGCCCAGCACTGAAACACCTCTGTCACACCCTCCAAGGCTCAGGGACCATTGTGAAAGAGGGGGCGGATAGAATGGAAGAGCCAAAGGAAGGGTATACTTCTTACAATGCAACTGCCCAGACAGAAATTGGCCTCGATATCCATGACCTTGCAGTGCCTAGCAATACCTCCGCAAGACCCTCAAAATAGAAGAAAAAGATGATGACATCAAATTAAAAGAGAGACCAATGGAGAGAGGGAGGGGATATGATGGAGATTGGAGTTCTAAAGTGGAATGGGGGAGGGGAGGGAAATATCAGGTTGTTCTTTTTTTATACAAGTATAGAAATTGTCAATAAAAATATAATAATTTAAATTAAAAAAATATATGGTGGCAAATATTTGGCCAACCCAAATGGCAACTAGTATTCTGTAAGTCTAAACATCTTTTTTAAAACCTGGTTTGCTGACACTTTTCTCAAGCCAGCATCTGTCATTTCCATTATGTAAGTCATTACCAATATATTCATTATTTTCTATTTCGGAGTCTTTAACAAATCCTGTCCATGTTATGTACTAAATAGTTATCAGATGTTTATATGCCATCTGTATTTCATCTTCTGAGAATTCTCTATTTAGTTCCATAGTCCATTTTTTAACTAGGTTGTTTGAATTCTTATTATTCTGGTTTTTGAGTTCTTTGTATAGTCTGGATTTTAATCCTCTGTCAGATGTATAGCTGGCAAAGATTTTCTCCCATTCTGTAGGTTGTCTTTTTGCTCTATTCACAGTGTCCTTTGCTATACAAAAGCTTTGTAATTCCATAAGGTCCCAGTGGTTGATTAGTGGTTTTATTCCCTGAGCAATTGGAGTTATATTCAGAAAGTCCTTTCCTATTCCAATATGTTGAAGGGCTTCCCCTACCTTTTCCTCTAGCAGTTTCAGAGTTTCAGGTCTGATATTAAGGTCTCTGATACATTTGGACTTGACTCTTGTACATGGAGAGAGACAAGGATCTATGTTTATCCTTTTACATACAGATGTCCAGTTTTCCCAGCACCACTTGTTAAAGAGGCTATCTTTTCTCCAATGAATAATTTTGGCATTTTTGTCGAAAATCAGGTGGCTGTAGCTGCCTGGATTAATATTTGGATCTTCTATTCTGTTGCATTGATCTACCTGTCTGTCCTTGTGCCAGTACCATGCTGATTTTGTTACTATGGCTTTGTAATATAACTTAAAATCAGGTATGGTAATACCACCAGCCTGATTTTTGTTGCGCAAAATTGTTTTAGCTATTCGAGGTTTTTGTGTTTCCAAATAGTTCTCAGGCCCATGTCTTCTTATCACCACAACCATTATTTCACACAACTGCCCCCAGTGACAAACATCTTTTGCCAACACTTGTATAATAACTTCCTGTCGGGCTGCAGAGATGGATCAGCACTTAAAAGCACTTTGCTTGCAAAGCCTGTGACCCAGGTTTGATTTCCTTGTAGCCATGTAAAGCCAGATGCACAAAATGGCACCTACATCTGGAATTTGGTTGCAGTGTTGTGAGCCCATCATATTCTCCTTTAAAAAATATTTTCAAAATATTTAAAAATTAATTTCCTAATTTCCTTCTTCAATACTTAGTCTTGTAACAGTAGCCTTTCTAAAAACCACTCATCCCATACTTCTTAAATCACTTAATCCATTGTTATTCTTAATATAAATTATTTTAAGTCACAAGAACAACCTAATGTGGTCTGACAACATCTTCCTTTACTTGCAACCATTTTATTCTAGCTGTGTGTATGTGTGTATTTTTCTGTGTCACAGTGCAGGTGTGAAAGTAAGTAAAAAGACTGAACATGTCAGTCCTTGCCTTCCACCTTGTTTGAGCAAGGGTCTCTCTGATACTGTGAATGTCAGCCTAGCTGGCCTATGGACTATGGCATTCTCCTAAGTCTGCCCTCCACTGCCATTGTCATAGGCATATTGGGTATACAAATGCGTGCAGCACCATGTCATTTTATGTGTGGTTAGTGGTGATGTAAAGTCTGTTCAAGAGGTTTGCATAACAAGCACTTTTATCCACTGAGCATTTCCTCAGACTTCTTCTAGCTGTGGAGTGAAGATTCCTTATCCAATGTAGAATTTGTTTCACTGTTGGGTCTCCTGTATGTCAAGTCACATTAAGAATGTGATACTTACTACCACTCATTGTGCTGGTGATTAAGTCAAAGCTACTTTCTGCATATCTCCACCTGAGTATAGAGCTTAGCTCTTTTGGGCTATCTTTTTCCTTCCTATTCTTCATCATTGTAATCTTGAGGAGATATACTTCACTGCATGTACACCACTCACTCCAGTGGATTATTCTCAGGCTTAAATGGGGAAAGAGGAAGGAGGAAGTGGTAACCTTAGGAAATCAATGTAGCCCAAACCTTAGCCCATCATCCAGTAGAGTCAAGATCACAGGAACAAAGCACGCATTTGTATGGCCAGCTGCTGTGTCAGCTTCTGCTGATTGGTTCTTGAATCAACATGAGGAAGAGACAGTCATACTGTGCAGGTCATGCCTCAGGCTGTGTAGGACCTCCTCTTGTTTCCCACACTGCTTGAACTCTCCTTTCAATAGATCGTTTTCCACGTTCTTCTTCCATATGGACACTGTCCCTTTCACTCATCACTTCTTACATCACTTTTAAAAGTTTTCTTTCTTTCACTCATCAAGGCAATGCCTCTTTGTTTAAACTTTCTCAGCAGCCTGTTCATAGGATTTTGTAATGATTTGGATTATGCCCATCTTTTTGACCATTTGAGAATCTCAATGAAGGAAATATCTATGTTAGTTCACCATTAAATCCCAATTGCATAGCACCTTGTTCCATCAATATTTGTTATATTGGCTGAATGAATAAATTATATCAAGCATTCATATGTAACAAAGAAATAATAAAAACTCAATTTCATCTTACTCCTCATTACTCCATATACTATAAATTTAACCAAGTAACAGAACTCAAAAGTTGGGGCGGGGGTGAGTCGAATGCCTTCATATTCACCAAGTATTTTATAGTTCAGACTTTTTCTATTTAGCATAGCTCTCCCCACATTTCATATTCAATTAATTTTAATAATTAAATGTGAGGAATGTCACAGGAGAGGTCTAGCGACCACTTCATCAATAGATTCATAAAATATTTGCTACATACCTATCTTACATTTGGACAAATTGCTTAATTTCTGACAGGTGAGATTTATTTCTTCAGAAATGAAGATAATGCCTACGTCCCATGACAACTCCTGGGATTAAATGTTTCTTGTAGCAACTCAATGATCTTCCTTTCATGTTTATTATAAACATTTCATTATATCATATTTGATCCAAATAATTACTAAGCAAAAGACAGAAATATTTTCATTATCTTTGTTTACATACCAAATACTTCCAAGAATTTAAGTAGTTTTCTTATGTCAGCAGAAATTAGAAACAGAATCAAGAATAACAGTTAGTCATGGACTAGGGAGACACACGGTACATAGAGTGCTTGCGCTGAATGCACGAGTACCTGATTTGGATCCACCTGATTTTGAATCCATTTAGAGCCTGATGCTATAGCTGTAGCATCTGGAATGTCATCATGCCTACAGTGAAAAAGGAAGAACAGATATGAGAAGGGGGATGGGAGCAGAGATAGGAGAACCCTCCCAAAACTCTTTGACCAGCTAACGAAGCAAACATGGTGGTAAACAACAAAAGACTCTGCCTCAAACAAGGTGAAAGGTGAGGAACAACACACAAAGTGCTATCTGACCTCTGTCTGTGTGTATTGGTGTATCTGTGTGTATCTTTGTGTATCTGTGTGGAATGTGTAGGCCAGAACTCACACACATTAACCGCAGGCCAAGGCAGCTCTGATACTGTCTCCACTCTATGATGCTATGCACCAGAGATACATGGCCAGTGGCCCAAGCTCAGTTTTCTGAATGGAGGGATTTCTGTCAAGTACTATGAACATAATTATGGATGGAGAGATCATCATCATATTTTGGGAACAATACACCACTCTGGACTTTGAAATTAGTTGGGTTATCACTCTTTTTCTTAATTTCAAAAATTTACAAGTAAAATAGTGTACACAATTAAACCAAAACAGATGAACAAAATAACTCTATTTCATTATTTCAGTAGCATGTAGTTAAAAGAAGAAATGTGATTTACTGGGTTGAAGAGATGGCTTAGTGGTTAAGACACATACATGCAAAGCCAAAGGACCTAGGTCTGATTCCCTAGAATCCATGTAAGCCAGATACACAAGGTGGTAAATGCTTCTTGAGTTCATTTGAGGTGCTGAAAGCCATGACACACACATTCTCTTTCTCTGTCTCTCTTTTTCTCTGTCTCTCAGATTAATTAAAAATTTAAAGAATAAATGTGACTTACTGGCACATGGCTTCCTTAATTCTTTTTTCCTTCCCTACTTAGTTCTTGAAATACTATCTGGTATTCACAGCCATTTCATCCCATGCACTTGGTATTTCTTCTATTGGAATGATCTTGCATCTCAACATGTTTTTTTACTTGCCACCCTCCCACTTTCTACCGCTACATTATGCAGATATTGTCTACCTTCCCATCACTTCTCCTAAGTTCCTTGGCATTTCCTTTCCTGTGTCCTTAACAAGGAAACTTTCTTGTTATGCATTTCCTTAATTTATGTATGTTTTACCCAGAATTCTTAGCCAAGACATCTGGCTCCTTACAGTCTTTAAAAGCACATGGGAAAAAAAAAAGAATATTTGCTTTCTCAGATGAAAATAATTTAAACAGTCACAATATATAAATTAATTGAAAATCTCTATTCTTTTCTGTTCCTTTAGTCCTAATCTTATCTACCTTCATGTATTCTCCCGCCTATTTTTGCCCCCCTCTTCTCCAAATGTTAGGAAGAGCCTGCTGTGTTCAATGTCCTTGTCTTTTTAGGATTATAAATGCAAATATGTGAGGTCATAGATAGGTGGGTGGATAGATATGTAGATGACAGATGTATAGAGAGATAGTAGACAAATAAAAGTTTAGAGTTGTATGTGTATATGCATGTGTGCATGAATTTGCATTTGTGTGTATGTGAGCATTTTCTCTGTCTTCTAAGAACAGAGAAAAACAAATAATTACAATTAGAAATATCAATGAGAAGAAATAGCAATGTATACCTGTAGGCAGTGTCTATTAGGCTGAACCATATGGCACTGTAAATATTTCACTCTTTATGACCCCACACAAAAAGTGGGCTAATCCTTACATCCAACATAATGAAAGTATGAAAACTATTTGCCAAAAAGTGAAAGATTTAGTCCCCCATCCAAATCTATCTTTTCAGTCATTATGAACTCAGGTAACTGAATTCTTTCACTTCTTAAATAAATTAATAGAATTGACCTTCTTGGGCCTCCACAGAAACATCTTAATTTAAGCAAACTTTCCTTTCAATGTTATTTTACTTGCTTATGGATTTTAGTTAATGTAAAGTCAAAGGACAGTGACCCACTAATTGGCCACCCTCTCTCTCCCTATCCAAATGAAGCAGGATGCAGAGAACTACAGCAATTCCACCTGCCTGCTAGTTGAGCACACTGTTGCAATCCACCTCAACCCAACCCTTATATTTGTCTCTCCTTGCTTCAAGGCAAGCTTAAGCAAATGTTTTGTTCTTCCCCCAAAAAGTCAGGAAACATTTATCCTTACCAACATTTACCCAAATCGATACATTTTAATTGAAACTAATGGCAGTTAGCTTAAACCAACAGATTTTTCACTAGACTTGGAACATTAAATCAATGTATTTCTCAAAATTGTTATATCTTATGTAAAACAATGCATTTTCATTTTATCCAGGACACATTTTTATTCCACTCTAATCTGCCAAGAATCAGACTGAAGCAATAGATTTCTTTCTTTCATACCAGCCCTAAGATCTTGAATGAAAGAATTTATATTAATCATTCAGATATATGAATTCGATTTCATTCAGTTTAATATAACAGACATTTATTGAGCACCTACTGTTTGTGAGATACTATGTTTGACATTCTGGAGGGTACGAAGTGATTAAGATAGAGTTCCTACCCATAGAAGCTCATAATTTAATGGAGAGTACTTCCATGGACAGAATTAATTATAACAAGACAAATAGCTTGGGGATTGTAGTGAAGGAAGATATTAACTGTGATGGAGGAATTCAGGAGGATATGTGAAGAAGGTGGCATTTAAACTCATTTTTGAATGATGGATATATGTAGTAATGAGAACATGTTAGACAGTTAGAATAAACAGAAAAATTTATTAGTTATGTAAAGCCAGGCTCTATAGCCAATACAACCTGATATTTTTAGTGCTTTAACAAAATGGAAATTAATTTTTTTTACATAGCAATCCTCAATGACTGTTCCTCATTAGCAATTAATCGTCCTTAACTTGAAGATTCTAAAATAAAATGCCCTTTGACCTTGTGACGCCAGCATCCTCTAGGTCTGTGCTCATTCTGCATCTTGCTAGGAGAAGCAAAGAGCTTAAAGAAGGCAAGCCCGCTTCTTAACAGCTGCTTCTAAAAGAGTTTGAGAAATAAACCCTATGAAAATCTTTCTCCTATTTCTTGTTGCCTATGGTAACTTGCAAAGACACATATCTTTTGATTATCTCATTCTTTTTCAGTCCAAATAGAGACACCTTTACTAGTATACTTCTATAAACTTTTATGAGCTTCTAATGCATCCTGTTTGCATTCACATTAACTCCAATGTCGACAGAGACATCTTACTTTCTCTAGAGCTATTGGTCAGAAGATCTGCTTCTGTGGTGCTTTTCATTAAGATTCTTAGAAGCCCTTTTGTTGATTAGAGTGAGTGTGCTAGTGACTGCCTCAATTCTTTTTTATAAGTACAATGCTATTTTAGTCCCTGGATCCATGGTGTGTTTTACTTTGAGGTCCTTTGCCTGAAAAAGAGAGGAGAGATAAGAAAAAAAGTTTCAGTTTCTAGTATAGAAAGTTCCAATTCTGCCTGAAAACTTCCTAGATCTTACCTCACTCTTATACTATGTGGTAAGCAAATAATGAGAGTAAGCTTCTACTTTTAACATTCTGCACAGCAAGCTATCTGTGATGCAAAAATGAGAGCTGGGGACGTAGCTCAGTGGATAAAGCGCTTGCTGTGCAAGTGTGAGAAACTGAGTTTGGGTCCCCAGAAACTAAAGCCAATTGTAGTATCAGGCACTTGTCATCTCACTGCTCTGCTCCTATGGCAAAAAGAGAGGAAGAGACAAGAGAAGTTTGTGGGGAAGTTGGCCAGGCAAATGCAGCAACAAACAAGTGACAATCCTTCAAACAATGTGGAAGGTGAGGGTCATGGCTTTCTGCTGACCACCACATTTGTACCACGGCAAAGGAACATCTACACTCATGAACACACACAAACATACACACACACGTGTGTGGGTGATAAAAATACAAAACCAGATACCTATGTTCCACATCACCATAAGCAATGTTTTGACCAATATTTTCCTAATGACATAATACAGGCTACAACTTTCCAACCTTCAATCACAACTTCGTCCCAGTGACCCACTTTGTCCAGCAAGGCTCCACCTGCTAAATGTTTTACATCCTTCATGAATAGCACCACCCTATGGGGATTAAGTATTGAGGTACATAACTATATGAGGGACCTTTCACAGGCAAAGTGTCACAGGTTGGTACTGGGGATTGAACTTGGGTCCTCAGGCTTGTGCACCAAGCATTCTTCTCCACTGAGCTATCTCTCCAACCCTAGTGTCCCATATTTTAAAAAAGAACATCCAATAATTATGTCTTTTTTTTTCTTCCCTTTTATTTTCTTTTCTTTATTCTTTTTTCTTTCTTCTAATAATTATGTCTTGAAAACATCTGCTGAGTATTCCAACAAGATGCCAAAATGAGAATTCTTTGCAATTCTCTTTCTGGTTAAAAATCAGACGGGGAAAAACAAACGTTAAGAGTGTCTAATGTCCCACAGAATGCAATGACAATGGTTAGAAAGGAAGTGCTCGTCCACTATGAAAAGCTAAGCCATGCCTTTAGGAAGAGAACTCCTTTTTGAGATTGGCAATGTCTGACAGGAAAAGAACCACTTGCATCTATACTAATAAATAATGGATGGGCTACAGAATCAATCAATATGGAAATAACTTTTGGGAGAGATGGCATATACTCTGAAATTTAGGGACTTACACAAATCTAGAGGAGCCTGAAGTTAAGTTATCTGCAAATTTCTAAATAGGGGAGACTTGTTTTTTAATACTAGAGTAAAAAGACTCAATACTACCTTACGTAGAAGGTGCAGCAACTTCCCGCCTCATCTCAGTTGATTAGTCAATGAGCCATTCCCAATTTCAAACAGTCCAGTGCTTTAAGATGGAAGCAAGTATTTTGGCAAGCTAGCAGTTCAAAACTAAGAGAACATGTGGAAGACATGGGCTGCGGGTAATTTGTAGATGCCACCAACATTCAGTGGGCTAGGCCAAGCCAGAGTGACATCAGAAAGACAAGTTGGAAAGGGGATCTTTTTCTAACCTCTTCCCCTCCTACCAACAACACAAGTAGCTTCAAAAAGAGCCAGGAATTAGAATGATATTATGAAGGAAGACAAAGGCCCTTGTAAAGTCACAGCTCTTTGAGCCACAGTTTAGGTGTGAGATGATGGAATTAGTTTAATTACTTCCATGTGACCTAGGAAATGGAGCCCACTTGAGATTCAGTGACTGACTCAAGTGACTAGCTTCAAAGAAACATAGCTGGTAGATAGTGGTTCTGGAATTCAAATCAGTAGACTCTGGATTCAGAATATCTGAGTTCCTAAAGGCAAGTTCAAAATTATAATCTGGGTTGAAATTATCATGATAAAAATCTAAATAAATTCTAACTAAGGGAAATGGGAGGTAACTTTGACAGGGGAGGTTAAAAGACAGAGTTTCAAGACAAAATCATTTCATGTTGGTACATCAGTAAATTAATTTTATAGACTCAAAAAAGCTTATTTTAAAACATAATCATATATATGTGTGATAAAATTCAAAAGCTTACATAAGCAACTAATAGTCAGGCATGGCAACACACACTTTTAATCCCAGCACTTGGGAGGCATCAGGCTTTATGTGGATAGTTGGGGAATTGAACATGAGCCAATGTGCTTTGCAAACAAGAGTCTTTAACCATGTCCCCAGCCTCGTGTACCCACTGTTTGTAAATAAATTTGTATTAGAACAGCCAAAAAAGCAACTGATAAAATTTTATTATAAAATAACACTTGCTATTATAACTACCATTATGTATAGTTACATAGTTCTGTAAAAATTTTCACA
Source organism: Orientallactaga sibirica (assembly GCA_036365145.1). Lineage (NCBI taxonomy): Eukaryota > Metazoa > Chordata > Mammalia > Rodentia > Dipodidae > Orientallactaga > Orientallactaga sibirica. The sequence continues at coordinate 18,784,336 of JAEOAD010000018.1, read as the reverse complement.
ATCTTTAGCAATAAGTATTGCTCATTGAAATTATTGATCATAATATATTAGATTCATACTTATTTCCATTGTATTTACCATAATCTCTCTTTATTGGCAAAAAAGCGGAGAATGAACATAGATACATTTTAAGAGAACCCACAGTTCATTCTTTATATTTATGTTATTACAATGGAAATGGTAGATGCTTGATCACCGGGGATGTTTAATATTAGATTGAAGGAAATATTAAAAAGTACATCAGACTGGTTATAAAACAAGTCTGTACTGGCACAGGGGAGGGTACTGGTGACATCCTAGGCCTTCTCCATATCTAATTTTGATAATATGATTGATGATGTGATTTTTCTGAAGTGCTGGAAAGAAACAACATCAAAACTAATCACATTATGCTGGCACTTGGAAGTCTAAATAAAAGGTATGTGAACTCATTACAGGAAGATATTTTTTCATTTGAAATTTAAATTTGCCATCCCACCCATATTTGTCTGAGAAACTTGTGAATTTGTTTGTAGATGAAAATGACCAGAGTCGATCATCAGTTCCCACTGATTACTGTTTATAACAGGGACTTCCTGGCAGCCACAGTCCTGCCTTTACAAATCTCAAAAACTACAGAGGAGAATGCGATGCCCTCCTTCTCTGTAACCAACTCATGTTGGGACCCTTCAAACGAATAAGTGACATGCACAGCCTCCCCGCCCTCTGACATGTGCTGATGAAATTTCTCTCTGAAAATTTAGCTTCGTTGGTGGTTTTAGTTTCCTTTAAAACCTGGAAACATTTAGAAGTATTAAAATGAAAGGATAGTATGCCTTTATTTTATAATATTTCCTCGATATAGTCCTAGCTGTGAGGCAGTCTCTACCAAGGGGGAAATTAACTTTAATAAAAAACATGCCCTCGGAGGGTTTAAAAAGTCTATCATTTTTTCCAATATGCAGTATTGAAGCCCTACACTTAAGGACACCCTACACTTAAGCTATCAAGAAATTTAGGCTATTTGGAATGTTATTATGTTAGATGGGCAATACAATTTATAGAAGATATAATAAATAGAGGGGGGAATTTAGTATGTTTGTTCAATATACAGCAGGTAATTGAAGGAGAGGATCCAAAGTAAAACCATAAACAATAATTAGATAGTGAAGATGTGGAGACTTGCCTGTGACCCACATACTAATACAGCTGAGCATCAGCAAAGACAGAAGCTGCCTTGCGATTGGAAGCAGATGATAAGGGAGTGTATGCTTAATAAACATCTGGAGAAATTGTGATAATATCTGAAGGAAAGCCTTCTGAAGCAGAGAGCCCTCTCAGCTTAACCTTACAATCTCCATTTGTAGGGGAACATATGATTACATAGATGTTATTATGTACATCTGGAGTGGAGTTAAGTCTGATGCCTCTGTCAGCCTTGGCATTGAGCTAATTGCAATAAAAATGTGTTGTGATTGCTTAGCACATCTACCCTCACAGAGAGTTTGCAAGCTAATTCTCTTGGTGTTTGCTGTACCATGTGGGTACTTGGGTATAGATAACAGAAAGAGATTCTGTTCTAAGGCAAATCACAAGTTATTTGAAGGACTTGAGCAGCTCACAAGATTATCAGGGATTCAAGAATTTGATAGAAAATGGAGCAGTCCTGGCAGGAGGAACGTCTTGGAAAACATGTCATCATTTCAGCTGTATACATGCTCTCTAACCAGTGGCTGCCACATGTGTGAAAGACAGCATACCCAGAGAAAATGCTGGAGTGGCTAATGGTGTATGTATGTTTCCTAATTATACTGGGATAAGGAGAGGTGGAATGTGCCCATGGAACTTTCCTTAAGAATCATGTTCTTTTCAGTGCTAGAAAGTGTCATGTTTTATATAACAGACACTCTGCTGAGCACTAGAATACAAGTGCAATAAGCCTAGGATGTAACAGTTCTGGATTTTAGGAATTTTTATATACATGAATCATTGCAGGGAATAAGGAGAGAAAGAAGTATAAAATAACACCTAGAGAGATAGATAGTATATCCTCATTTTAGATAGTAGGAAAGAGAAGCACTAAAATATAAACTAATGTGCTATGTGCTCTATGACTTGAAAGGAGGGAAGTGAATATCATGACTAGTGTGCAATAAGACATTAAGGTGGCCATAACTTATTGACCAAACTAGAAAATGCTTGAGAGTAAAACAAGACAGTAATAATATCTATGACAAGACAAGGCTTAAATAGAAGTATCCATGACATAAGAGATTCAATAAGCCAGTGAAGAACAGCATTATATAAATGACACTGTTTACTTGCCTTGCACACCATCTCTGAAAGCTCTTAGAACTCTTCCTACCAATAGAACTTTTTATAGCCACCACCTGAGATAGTTGTGGTATGACTATGGCACTATTTTAAAAATTATTTAATATATAATATTTATATTTTAATGAACAATAATTACCTAGTATACATATCTCCATAAAATACCATAGAAATGGATTGTGATGTTATCTTGGAGTTCATTGCATTTGTACAATTATTTGTAGCAACACTGTACAAGGTATTTTGTTTTGGAACTATGGCAAGACAGAGGAGGGTTTAAGGATTGCCAGAGATGGAAAACGATATGCAATTGAAATCAATGAAAACTATATACACAGAATATTGCTGATAAAACATCAAGAAAGACTCTGATATTTATTTCTAATTCCCATTTAAGAATAACAAAGCTATGGATATCCATAGTTGATACAGGTTCATGTTGGATTTCTAATTCTTATTCTCTTTTTACTAATCCATACAGTTTCCTGATCCTGTTTTGAATGTGTTGCTATTCTTACTAAGGGTAGAAAATAGATGCTAATTGCTTTATCTGGGAGAATTCTGTACTAAAATGATGCTGAAGACCTAAGCTCTTTTCCTTATCTATCCGCTCCTGTGTATGTTTGCCTTTCATCTATTGCAGAAAGGAGATTTATACTCCATTCCTTGCCAGGAGGAGTTCCCTGTATAACATCAACAATAACATGGTTGGAAGTACCTGCCCAGTGCTAAGCAGAATATATTTGGAAAATAATTCAGACAACTACTCACTGGGAGATCTTGTGAAAATTATTTAATCTCTATAAGTCTGTTTCCTTCACTAGCAAACAAAATTTAAAATAAAATACTTCCCTTGTTATTATGGGACTGGACACAGAAAGCATCAAGCATATTTAATATATATTGTAATAATTTACTAGTCAACTATGTTTTTCTAAGCTCCTAACAAATGTGCTATGGGCTAGGGCATGGAACTCACACTTCAGTCGATGATGCTTTAAGATACAAACCTTTGCCTCTATAGTGGTGTGTACTACAAATGGGCAAATCAACTTTTCTGAACAGATGTCAGAAGGTCAGCAATGGTGACTTGAAAACTGATGAAGTGGTCTTCAAATTCAACTACCATAATTTTGAGATCTCCACATATCATCAGGTCCTTAGAGATAAGGATTCATTTTCACAAGTGAATTTAGATGTTTTATTTTTTGTTTTGGCTTTCTTTTCACTTTGCATTTTGGATGTTTGATGATTTTAGTAATGATCAGGAGCATGCCCTACTTTAAATAGGCAAGATTATGAAATCACAAGTATTCTGTCATTTATTTATATATTTAATCACCAGGGATTTATACAGCATCTAAGACATGATTGTGCTGGTTTGTGTGTCAAATCTCCCTTCCAGACTCCTATGCATGGATGCTTAATCCCCGACTGGTGGCAATGTTTGGTAAGTTTGTGGAGCCTTTGGGAGGCAGAGGCCTGCTTGAGAAGGTGTGTTGCTGGGGGTAGATTTGAAGTATTCTAGTCCTGTCTTGCTTGGTCCTTTGGAACTTTCTTTTTTTTTTTTTTTAATTTTTATCTATTTGATATAGAGAGGCAGATACAGAGGCAGAGTGAGATAATGGACATTCCAGGGCCTCTAGCCACTGCAAATTAACTCCAGGTGCATGCACCACCTTGTGCACGTGGCTTTATGTAGATACTGAGGAATCAACCCCCCAGCCAAGCACGTTAACCACTGAGCAAGCTCTCCAGCCCCTCCTCTGGTACTTTCTTTTATATTTTTATTTTTATTTACTTATTAGAGACAGAAAGAGGGAAAGAGAGAAAGAGGGAGAGTGACAATGGGCACACCAGGGCCTCCAGTCACTGCAAAAAATCTCCAGATACATGCACCCCCTTGTGCATCTGGCTTACATGGGACCTGGAGAATTGAACTGGGGTCCTTAGACTTTGCAGGCAAATTCCTTAACCACCAAGCCATCTCTCCAGCACCTTCTGATACTTTCTATTTGCATCCTCTTAATGTGAAGATATGACACTGACTCTCTGCTCCTGTCATGCTTGCCCTGACATGATGGAGACTCCCCCTCAAAACTGTAAGCTGAAATAAATCCTTTCTATTCATAATCTGTTTCTAGTTGGGTATTTTATCTCAGCAATGAGCAAGTAACTACTATAGAAAGTTAGTACCAAGAAATATAGTCATTGCTATGACATTTCTGACCATGTTTTACTACTTTTAGAACAGGTTTGCAAGAGGGATATGAAGGAATTTGGAACTTCGGACTAGGGAAGCCTTAGAATGTAATAGACAGAACTTGATGGGCCCTTCTTGTGAGAGTTTAGAGGACCAGAATGCAGAAAGAAATGTGAAAAATGGGGTGTCAGTTTATGAAGACTTTGGAACTAGACTAGAAGAACTTCATACGATATTCTGGTAAAGAATCAGCCTTAATTCTGTGCTGGTCCTAAGAACTTGATCAAAGTTGAATTTAAAAGTAATAGGCTGGTATGTTTGAGGGAGTTAATTTCAAGACAGAAAAGAATATAGTGTGTGGTTTGACTTCTTTTTGCTGCTCCTATCCAGATTACAATGAAAGAGAAAACATACATATGAAAAATATAAACATTGACACAGAAAGAAATGGGAACCAGTTGTAGGCCCTAGGCCCAGCAACTACAGCAGCTTCAGCTGCTGGGACAATAGAAAAGATGCCTTGCAACTCATTGAAAGTCAAGCTGATTAGAATGCCAATTATTTTGGAAGAAATAGGCCTAAAAAAAGAATGTTAAAGGATTGGTCTATTCCTCAAGGTCAGGCTTCATTGCCTTTTAGCAGAAAAACAAAATGTCACAGTGTTTCACATTGAAGGAGGGAATTTAGTTCCTGAATAATGCAGGAAATGTAGAGTCATGAATTGCAGGACACTTCTAGAGAGCTGCTGAAGCTATGCAATATAAGGTAGGGTTGAAGCTCTACAAGGAGGCCTTTTAAGGCCATGTAATGAGGCTGTGGAGATGAACCATGGGTTAGAGCAAAGATCCCATCATGTTGGAGATGCTAGGAGCAGTGACATATGGTGGGAGGATCCTGCCCTAATAAGGTGTTGTAAGCAGCACAGCTGGAGGGGAAGAGCTACCCAGACCTTTTGGAACCCAGATGTTTTCATCACAAGTTCCGGTGCTGGGCATGATGATACAGGATTTGATGTCTGTTCTGCTGGTTTTGCACTGCATATGAGCAATAGTATTCAAAGAGACTGATGCAGAATAGGAAGAAGAAGACACTTAGGAGAAGGTGGATCACTTTCCTATAGACATTTGTTTGCACTGCAATGTACTCTGTGTTAGACTGCATAGCATTTGGACCTATTCTAACTAAGATTGTTCAGAATCACGCATTACAACTAAAACTGCTATCTTCAGTTCGAGAGACTCCTACCCAGTAAATGAAGATGGAACAGCTGTGCAGGTGCTAAGGGTGGAGTTGAGAGAGAACATTCTCAATTTCCTTAATGAATTACTCATATAAAAAAATAAATGGAAAATATTTAGTCTTCTAATTGGGAATAGAGTAAAGAATTAAAGATAGCAGAAGATATCTGGCAGTAATTTGGGATCTTGAAAGGGAAAATCAGATAGTCACTTTCCTGGGAAAGCCAATATACTGCTGTTTTATTTAACTTTCAAACATCAACTTTGCCAAGTCAGAGCATATTCTATTGGCTTACATTTATTTGAGGAAAAGATACATTATAAATAACACTAAAGAGAAAATTTCTTAATTTTTTTCATTATAAATTAACATGAAATAGATATTTTTATTACATTTACTGACTAGTTGTTTACAATATTAAATTTATTCCATAATATTGGGACATGTCCACTATTTTCCAACATCTATAGTTTATTTTTGATAATTTACACTTCATAAAATTATATTTTTGTAAAAAATAAGAAAATAAAAGATATAAAATCTATCATAATTCATTATCCCACCTTCAACCTCAAACACATAATTTACCTTGGGATGTATTCAGTTCCATTCTTTCAATAACATGGGTTTTTGTACTTGAAATGACCAGGTCTGCATAGAATCTCTGTTTTTCATAGTAATACATACCTGTGGCAAACTTGGATTCATACCCTGTAGCTGGACTTTGTATAGCAAACCCTATTTGAAACAATTGCCATGAAGTTTGATTATGTTGATTTTGTGAATAAAACCTTCATAGTCACAAAAGCAGAAATTGTCTGGAGCTTTCTAACTCAGTAAGAATCAATGTTAAGACAAATCTGAATTTCTGTAAATTCAAAATTAGTGAGGTCCAAGTTAATGAGGTTTGATTGCATGCTGGGTTATTGATAAAACTGTAATGCAGAAGATCGGATGCAGGGACTCCTAGTGAAGTCAGTGATGTCTTCATTGCTACTTTCACAACAGTTGAAGAGGGCAGGTTCTGTCTGGTACCGACATCAGCACTTTTTAATTACACTATTATGTGGTATAAGGTGGACCTATAAGATGACCTGACAGAGGAAGTCAGCACTTTTTGAGTGAGCACCAGCATATATTTTTAGTTCTCATTGCAGTCCTCTATTCTTTTTCAAATGGATCAGATTTCCTTTCCTTGGATCTTTAGGTTTTGTCCATTAGAGCTTCCCCCAAAGACTATTTTGTCAAACAAAGCAAAACACTTTAGAAAAGACTGTAAGTTCTTTGCAGAGTTATAGCTTGTGCTTTGTTTATGTACAGTGAGCACTTACTGAGTTAGCACTCCCCAAAGGAAAATTGAGGGAGATACCAGAAAAATGTTTTTAGTAATTGCTACTTGGTTTGATCTCCTGGTAGTTTGTGGTGTTTTATGCAGCATTAATGCTGTCACCTGAGATTCTAAGGATACAAAAGAAGTTCTAAGCACAGGTCTATGTCAGATATAAGGGAGTTATTGCAAAACTCTGAAAGAATACAGTAAATATTTCAATGCAGCTCTTGGAGAACGTGACAAGTACATGTTTTCAGAAGAGTGCATCAAATTTAATGTTTGTTTGTGTGTGTGTATGTGTGTGTGTGTGAGAGAGAGAGAGAGAGAGAGAGAGAGAGAGTGTACATGTGTGAGTTTATATCCATTTCACCACAAATACTAGGCTAAAGACCTAGTAATTCTCTGTCACACACACAGAAAATTCTAATCAAGTTATATTTTTTTGATAAATCACCCAATTAACTTTCAGTATCCCTCTAATACATGTTTGTAATTTATGCAAATTTGGGAGACACTGAAAAGCCTTTTAACTTCATTTAATTTGGCCTGGAAATTGTTATTTGGAGTCTCTAAAGGTTGATTGTTTCCACTCATGAATGTTTGGGAATTGGAGAGTGAGAGGAGATAGGGAGAAGGTCATGAAGGAGTTGATAACATTTACCATCTTGAATAGCTCACCAAGTTTGACTGCCTTGTGATCCAATTCCTCTCTAAGGCCAGAAACCTACCCTTTAGACCAATGAGTAATTTTTAGAAGCCCATTCGTTTAGTGGGGATGTAAGCACTTCATATACAATGTATTTTTTTAAATCATGTACAGTGTTTTCTTGCTACTTTATCCTTAGCTCGGTAAGTGCATACTGTGGGCTATTGGAACTGTAGGGAACTTCTCCATGGAGCTGGTATCTAGTACATCAAGGCTGAAGGCCAAGTGTTAGAATCAGTATCTCAATTCTAACTCAGGTGTATGGAGAGTTGTTTCAGGGAAGAAAGATGCACATGTCAAATGCATGGTTCCTAATCTAGTTATGAAGTTCATCCATCTGGAATCTCATTGAGTCCCTTTCTCATGTATTGGTGAGTTTCACCCAGTCTCAATGTTCTTGGCTATGAAATGGGCAAAACAATGTGCCTTTCAGTACTGCAAAATAATGAAATGAACTGCCATGTTATAAACAGGTGTGGGAATTGTAGTTTGAGATAGTTGGCAAAAGAGTTTCAATTGGTGATACCTTTACAAAGGATAGAGGAGTATAGATACTTAGTCTGATCCTAAAAATGCATTCATAAACTTAATGGTTGATGGAAAATAAGGTTCGTTGGTAAATATCACAAAATTGACACAGAGTATCTGAAAGCATCTATCCGTAGGAGTGTCCTGAGATTATGCATTCATTTTACTCATAGTCCTCTGTGTTTTGGAACATGTGTCAATCAGTATAGTGAATGAGATGAAAATTGCATATCTTGAGTGGTTTCTGAGGACCAAACAGTGTGCTAGAATTCTATTATGCATTGTCTAATTCAATAAGGCTAGTATTAACAACAGTAGCAATACTGGTAGTGTCAAGAGATTCATTTAGGTAAAGAAACCTCCTGCAATATACATGGAATTATATACAAATTGAAAATATGAGGAAACAGAGGCACAGATGAATTCAATTATTTGTGCAGCAATGTAGGGCTAATATAGCAAAATTATCTTAGAATATTTTATAATCATAAATGTGTCCTCAAGGCTAAAGCCTACCTTAAACTCAATATTTTTTAAATATTTATTTATTTATTTGCAAGCAAAGAGATAGAAGACAGACAGACAGAGTGGGTACACCAGGGCCTCCAGTCATTGCACATGAACTCCAGATACATATGCCACTTTGTACACCTGGCTTTATCCATGTGTGTGTCTATGATTGTAATATGCATATTTGAATGTGTGACAGCTATATGCATGGTTTCAAAGTGGGATAGAAAAGAATAGGGTTCTTTATGTCAAAAGTAGGAGTTTGTTTCAGGAGGATGTTAAAAGGTGTCAAAACTAAGTAGTAAATTGCTCACTGAGTGTTTGAGTCTGCAGCTGCATCATTAGTTTCAAATTCAGCACTTCTCATTTTAGCAATTAATTCCTTGTAGCTTCAGCTTCACCTAAGATTAAGCATAATAGTATGTTATTATTAATTTCTCTGAGATAAGCTCATGAGCTCAAGTATATACACTAAGCAGAGCTATGGTATGCAATGTTAGCTAATGGGAACATTTGACTTCACATGCAAAATAGCATCAAAAGGCTGAAGGTTTAGGGAGAAAATTTCAACCTGTTAGGAAAATCTCTTAATGGATTTTCCAAAGATATCAATGGAAAATGAGTCTTTCAACATTGGGAACATCCTAAAGCCTAGATTTAGCAGAAATACTGAAAGATCTGTTTACTCTCTATATTGCTTTTAGATTACCTGGCTAGAAACTGGCTTTAAACAAGAAGATTCCGGGGTCCCCGATTACCTTGTCTATGAAAGAATTCATGCTTCTCAGTTATGAGAACACAGAAGTAAAAGTAAGATGTGAGGTACGGTAGGAAGAGACAGAGTTTTCAGTTGCTAATTGGACCTTCTAACTTGGGAATTTGGAGTTTCTTAAGTTCTTCAAATTTCTGAGAAACAGAAACAAAGTGAGAGTCTGGGAGAAGGAGAACAATGCTAGGATATGTTGCATCTAACAATCGTGTAGAACATAGAACAGGTGAAACATATAATATGCCACAGATCTGGGCTTCATTTAGTATGAGGAATAGGCAGGCAACAAACACCCGCAGTCTGACCTGCAGGCCTCAGCATTCCAGAGCAAAACCAGTTGTGAGCATGGAGAAATTGGATTGATGCAAAGGATAGGTCATTCAGGAGTGGTACATCAGACTGGGAAGAGAAGAAAAGGTACCTCTGAAAATGAAGCTGGCCCCTAAATAAATCTTTGTCTCTTTGTCTCCCTTTTTCTGAGAGACAACTGTGTCTGAGTTTCTCAATCATAGCTCTATAAAGAAAATGCAGGTAAAATAAATAACAACCTCAAACCCATATTTCATCTCAGGCTACAATAATATAGAAGTCACCATTTTTAAAGAGTTTCATCTTTTATTTATTAGCATCATGAGACATCCTGGAAGCAACTGAATTATGCGATCAATGTTAATGCTAATCAAAGTTATCAACGTCGAGTGTTCTCCTCTCCACATGGCGTGGCCCTTGCTGCTCCCATGATGCCAATTGCATGATTTGTACATAGCCCTAATTTGCTGATTACACTGATCTTCTCAGTTCCTGCTATTCAGAGTTTTTAACCCCCTTGCTATTTTTGGTTTTAGTTCTGTTATCAATATTAGAGTAATGCCATTAGAAAGGAAAAGGTATTCAAAATAAAATTCAGATAGAAACCTTTAGAACTTCAATTATGTGAATCTTTAGGGTATCTTTAGGTTAGTATATTTAATAAATAATTTTGGGCCAGAGTGATGGTTTAGCAGTTAAGGCACTTGCTTGCCGGCTTAGTATAAGGACCCAGGTTTGACTCCCCAGTACCCACATAAGCAAGATGCACAAGGTGGTACATGTGTCTGGAATTTGTTTGCAGTGGCTAGAGGCCCTGGAATGACATTCTCTCTATATATGTCTCCTTCTCCCTCTCTCTCTGAAATAAATAAATAAATATATTTTAAAATAAATACATAACCCTATGGAGAAAAACTTATTTAAAAATATATTTATTTGCAAGGAGCGGGAGGGAGGGAAGGGAAGAGAGAGAGCGAGAAAGCACATGGGTGTGCCAGGGCCTCTAGCCACTGAAAACCAAATCTAGATACATGCTTTATTTTGTGTGTCTGGCTTTACATGGGAACTGGTGACTCAAACCTGGGTCCTAAGGCTGTGCAGGCAAGTTCCTTAACCTCTGAGCCATCTCTTCATTCCCGTAAAACCGATTTTAAAAGGCATACATTCTGTGCTGGGAGCTGGTTCAGTGATTAAGGTGCTTGCCTGCAAAATCTAATGACGTGGATTTGATTCTGCAGTACTCACATAAAGCCAGATTCACAATGCTAAACATGCATCTTGAGTTCATTTGCAGCAGCTGCAGACCCTGGTGCACTCATTCTCTCTGTCTGTCTCTCTTCTCTCTATTTTTCTCTGCTTGCGAACAAATAAATTAAAAAAATATATTTTTAAAGTCATACAATCTTTCATATATATTTCAGTGAAAATTTAACTGGAATCAGTAAGTCATATGTCAAGCATAGATAAGTACTTTCTAAAATACATTTTTCATGTCATATTCTATTCATTTTTAGATGGTAAATACAAATAAACATATTCAAATGCATAATAGTCTATTTTCTTAGACTGGGGGAGTTTCTGGATAGGCAGGCAATATTGAAAAGGAAGGAAAGATACTTGGAAATAATTATATTAAGTGAAATGGCCCAAACTCAGAAAGGCCAAAACTGCATGTTGTCTTTGACATGTCTCCTATATTATAATATCTATAATATGTTATATGTATGTATGAGGGGGAACAAATATGAGTAAAACCTATAAAAGTGGCCAAAGGTGTGTACAAAGAGATGAGTCAAGTTGGGTGTGGTGGTGCTCACCTTTAATCCCAGCACTCCATAGGCAGAGGTAGGAGGATCTCTGTTAGTTTGAGGCAAGCTTAAGACAACATAGTGAATCCCAGGTAATCCTGGGCTAGAGCAAGACCTGACCTCAAAAAAATACTGAAAAGAGAGAAAGAGAGAGGTGAGTAGGAAGAAGGATAAAGAAAGAGTGAAAGGACATGTGTGTCATGAAAACAGAAAGGGGAAAATTAGGTGAGAAAGGGAGTTGTGGAGAGAGGGTGGCTGGGAAGATTAGAGAAGGGATGAGAATCAACTAAAACAAGTTTGGTTTGAAAAATTCTAGAATTAGTGATACATAAATTTCTATATGCTAATTGAAGTAATAAATTTAAATTACAAAAGAAGACATGACTACATGAATCAGGACACATGTCTACAATTTATTAATTAAATGACATAAGTGAAAGCTGCCCCTGCTTGTTCTGTGTTGTTTGACACTTTATTTTACAACTTTGAGCTTCCAGTGTCTTCCTATAAAAATATTTAAAATATTGAGACTATTTAAATGTAAAAAAGCTTATCTAAATAAAGAAAAGGTCTCTTCCCCCAAACTCCCGCTCCCCCAACCCATCTCTCTCTGCTTGGATTCTGGAATGAGCCAACTTCTTTTGCCATTGATTGTGTTCAGCTGGATTGCATATGCCTGAAGTAAACCTTTCCTCCTATAAGTTTTGTCTGGTTGGATGGTTGTCCCAGCAACTTAGAGCTGACTATAACACCTCCCATCACCATTTCTTGTGCATCCTCCCTCTTACTCCTCCTATGAATACCTTCCTCCTCCAACCAGTCCCTCTATTATTTTGATGCCTTTTATGTCTTTCTTCATCATCCGTGATGAAATATTGATGAGTCCAATATTGTTTAGGCCTTGTGAAGGTAACAACACCTGCTGTCAGGTCAATGAAGCAACAGCCACTTCATATCTAGAAGAAAGTACTCCAAAGTATGCCACATCCTCTGACACTTGTATTCTTTTTGCCCCTATTCCAGAATGCTCCCTGAACATTGAAAGGGTGATGAACATGTCTCAGTTAGCCCTGGGCACTCAGTGATCACTTATTCTCAGCACTTTGATCAGTTTTGAATCACTCCAGTAGTCAGTCTCAACTGCATGAAGAAGCTGCTCTGAGAGAAGGTGAGAGGAGCACTAATATATGGATATAAAAATAATGTAAATATTTATAGGACAATTTGATGGGCACAACATATCCATTGAGTCAAACAACAGTAGTGGCTTCCTCTTTAGGGTATGTGACCTTTCCAGACATAGGCTTTTGACTAACTTTTCAGTACCAGGTATGAATTCCCTCCCAAGGTGTAGGTGTTAGATTTAATCAGAGAATAATTGGTTTCCCGATACCAGTCATGCCACATTGCACCAGTGGGCACCCTTTGCCTGGCTAGCCAGTTGTGTAGCATGGAAAGTGGATACACAGTTGGGTAATCCTGGTGATGACTTTTTACCCCCAGCAGGCTTCACAACATTTTCTAGCACCATGACGGCTAACAAGCAGGAAGGGGGCTTCTTGGTCAGTTCTAGTTGATAATCACAACCTTGCTCAGGCATTCTCATTAATGGATAGGATAAGGTTGACAAACCTGGTCAATGAAGAATCCTCCTTATAACATATTCCTCCAGATACAAAATGGCCTGGATATCCATGACCTCACAGTGCCTGACACCACCTACACAAGACCATCATAATAGGAGGAAAAGATCATGACATCAAAGTGAAAAGGGAGCCTGATTGAGGGGGGGGGGATATGATGGAGAGTGGAGTTTCAAAGGGGAAAGTGGGGGTAGGGAGGGAAGTACTATGGGATATTGTCTACAATAAAAAGAAATTCCTCATCCTTCTTTCATTATAATCCAGTCTATTTCTTAGAAACATTCCATGAAGACCATTGACTTTTCCTTATGCTAATATGAGCATGAGAGTTGAAGGAAGCTTTCACCATTTGCCTAAGGAGAAAGACACTGTCTCACCCCTAACTCTTTTTGTTGGGTTTTTCCCAACAGGTAGGTATTTGGTGGCTGGCTTCTGGATGAACTCATAGGAGTATCTCTTAAGATAAAGATATACATCTGTCTCAAAGCGTGGGTTTCCTTTTGGTAGATTCTACTGCTGGATACCCTATCTGGGGGGGAGGGGGGCTCCAGAAGTTCATCTGCTTGGCTTAGTCATCATTTTTTTCCAACTCACTTTTCTAGTATTATGAAAGCTTCCAGAAACTGGAATGCAGCCACTGGGCTGTCCCTGATCTGGGTGCTTCCCTGCTTCCCTCAGTGGCAGACACACCTTTATATGTACAGAAGGAGGAGTGTCTACCTATTATGGCTCCCAAACAGTCTATCAACTGTCTTCTTTATTTCACACCTAATCACTTTGTCATACTCAACCTCATTCCTTCTACTTGGTAGCTCAGTGTCATACAGTTCCAGAAAGTTACCTCTGGTCCCACTACCCCCATCAATTCCAATTCTTTCTTGTATGGAGGAGTCACATACATGAGAACTTCTCCAAGATCCATAAAAGAAGAACTCATCCAAGCTACTTTTATTGGTCCCTTATTTACCATGTCTCCCTCCCTCTAGGAGGGAAGTCAGCATACCTCACCTCTTTTCCTCTATCGCCTCCTTCCTACAAGTTGTGGGCTGGGAGATTCAGCTTTCCATCCTTTCTTACTGCCAGGCAGTGACTTTTGCCTTTTAGATTTTGTTTTTCTCCAGGGACCCTAAACATGACAACTTAGTTTTCTTTGTAGCTGGGATGAAGATGGGTAAATAAGTGTACAAGTAATGGATATTTATAGATTAGAGTATTTATAGATTAGAACTTTATATATTATATATTATTTTCATAACATATTTTATAGATTATTTTATTACAATAAAATAAGAGAACAAATTTTAAGTTGCATCATGAAATATTTTCCTAACTTTAAGTCAAGAAGAACACCCAGGGTCCTGTAGCAAAGTCAGGAGAAGTTAACCCTTCAAATGCGTTGCTGTGTGCCTGATTCTATATACAACTACTAAACATAAGAAGGGGAGTTCAACCAATACAATAATTTCTTCATTTTGAAATCTCAGCCAAGACAACACCAAGGTTATCAAAATAACTAATGAAGGGCTGGAGAGATGGCTTAGTAGTTAAGGCACCTGCCTCCTAAGCCTAAGAACGCTGGTTCCAATCTCCAGGTCCCACATTTAGCCAGATGCAGTGACACAAGGGCGCAATGCCGCACTTGACCACAAGGGGGCGGACACATCTTGATTTAGTTCACAGCAGCTGAGAGACTGTTGGAGCACCCATCTCTGTCTTCCTCTCCCTCTCTCTCTGTCTCTCTCTCTCTCTCTCAAAAAAAAAAAAAAAAACTAATGAAAATCAGTAATTTGCCTGGAAAATAAAGGATATAAGACTTTTTTGTTTACCTTTTTAGTTTTTTCTTACAAGTATGTTGAGTATATTGCCACCTTTACCCCCCTGTTGCTTGCTTCTATCCATCCCCTTAGTATCTTTTAATTTAAAGGTTTTTGTGTCTAGATATTTCTGATAAGCTAATACTGAAATTCAGATGTATCTTTAAGAATAATCCCAAAGAACCATACAGAGCAGGACCAAATGAAGGCATGAGGGTCCACAAGAAGGGCAGGTATTCTTGTTCTTCTTCTGTCTGTGGCACAACTGCACAACTTGAGATCTAGTCTTGAAACCACATATAATGAACATTCTCAGAAAACAAAAGTGCACTCAGATGAGGACACTCAGGTTAAAATAGGCACTAATAACACCTCAGTGCTTGAAGTAACTGACAGGGTTTAAAGAAGAAAAGGAAGTGTGATAGTGATCTCAAAACTGCTGCATCTTTGCACTGTCTTTGTCTCACAGGTCCCTAAGTGGGACACACTGCTCTATCATCAGTTGTTCAGCGAGTCACAAGAGATATGTTACTGAAAACAATTAAAGATCACAACTCTGGAATTGAGACACACTTGTTATCAAGTCTAGAAGATATGAGGTTACTTCAAAGCATCACTTTCTTTCATTCTTTATTGACAGAGACACAGGTGCATTTATATCAGTATAAGAGGAATTACACATAAACTCAGTTCTCTTCAGGGAATATGTCTCATATGTGAGCCACTTTATGAAAAACTTGAGAAGCTTGACTCAATTCAATATAATGATATAGGGTCTCATATTGAAAGGTTTAGAATGTGACCTGAAAAATTATAATTATCTACACAATACTATTAGGTGAATCTTGATTCTCAGTATACAGTAGACCAAACTTTTGATTCTGTAAGGTGAAACTCTTACACAGAAAAAAAGACTCTTTCTAACATCTAGTCCTTATTTTAGATCAATATTTTCTCTTCCTCAATATTTATTACACATATCCCAGCTTTTCCCTGGGTATAAAACATGCATATGGCATACATTTTTTGGCACATAATTGAAATGACACTAGTGTGCTGTGTACAAACTTTAAGTCAAACTGGAAATATGATTTCAATCATTTTCATGATGTATCTCCATCTTTAACACAATTTGAATCATTTCTCTTTTTCTTGCACTCAAAACTTCTTTGGGCAACACTGTTTTCATTGCAGTTTTATGTGGTTGGTTTTTGTAAATAGTTTTATACTATCAATATAAACCTTCTTTTTATATGAAATTATGATATTTTAAATAACCAAACTGGGCTGAGCATGGTGGCGCATGGCTTTAATACCAGCTCTCCGGAGGCATAGGTAGGAGGATTGCCATGAGTTCAAGGCCACCCTGAGACTGTGTAGTAAATTTCAGATCAGCCTGGGCCAGAGTTAGATCCTACCTCAAAAAAACCAAAACCAAAACAAAACAAAACAAAAAACTGACATCAAGCAGTATATTGAGTATGTTGCATAGTGACTGTTGCATAGGGTGCCACGTCATAACTAGACTGATTGGAAGCACTGGACATTTTTCTTCAATCTCATCTTTCACTGCTGAACACATTTTAACTACATGATGTCTCCTCCCTTCTCATTCACACAAAGTGTGAATCACCCTGCCAAGATTGCCTGTAACTCTCCCCAGTGGAAAGCATGTTCTATTATGTTTTGTTCCATATTTAGTTACTTCTAGAATGCAAATTACTCTGAAGAAAACATTCATGCATCATGAGTGGCTTTTTTTCAGTCAAATGTGCATAGTAAATAGCAGATGTTGCAGACAGCTTCAGGTTGGCTGAGATGAACTTCCAGACCAGGCACAGTTATGGAGGAAGGGATATTATTTATTGAAGCTTACAGATCCAGGGGAAGTTCCATAAAGGCAGGAAAAGAGACCTGCTCTCCACAGGGCCAAGCAGAGAGAGAAAAGCCAACCAGCCACCACAGCACACAGAGCAAAAACTACAGCCAAAAGGTCACACAGCACACTTCAGGAACTCCTGCTAGGCACATTTGCATATCTTTACAATGGAATCTCAAACCATCACCACACCTTAAGACTGGGGCCCCCAGTGACCTTGCCTCTAGCAAGGTGATTGCAGATGCAAACTATAACTAGTAAAACACTGAATATATTGGGGGACATATATTCAAACTACCACATTCCGCCCCTGGCCCCCAATATATTTAGCTCCTGGCCCCCAATAGATTTATAACTATCACACATTGTAAATTGTATTCAGTCCAATTTCAAAGGTTCTTACAGTCTTGATCAACTTAAGATAGTGAGTCCTGTAAAATCAAACAAGTTAAATACTTTCAACATGTAAAGGCACAGAGTAAAACATTTTTTAACTGGTATAAGGCATAGCAAGGAGAAACTAAAACAATGCAAACTCAACCACCATCAGCAGTCATCAAACTTCTGCAGTTCAAGTTCAATATAACCATAGACTGACAGTCTTCAGGTTTTCCAATTCCGCCCCTCCAACTGGGCAGAGTCGCCAGGGAAAACTTTCATCCCATGCCAACATTGCACTCCATAGTAGCCCTTTTGCACAGTCCTGGTATATCCAAAACATCTTCAGGTCTCCATGCAAACCACGGTCCATCTTCCAAAAGGCTCTTTCAGCCTATTCCTGAGGGTCTTCATGCCCTGCTTCATGCCGCATCTCAGCAGCGGCTCCTGGAACCGTGTGCAATTCATGACCATTCTATGCATTTTTCATATTTCTAAAACTAATATGCAGGACACAGCCATATTCTTAATCCAGGGACAAAATAAACCATAGCCTTGAAAAGTAGGTTCCTTCTTCAGGCAGCTCTTTCCAAGAATTTGCATTTTTAACAGTCTTTCCTCAGGCATCCTCTCCATTGTTTTAATGTAAATCAAGTCAGGCCACCTTCCTTCCACCTTCCTTAAGATTGCTAATGTGGTTGACAATAGCAGCTCGGTAACCTGAAACCAGTCTCAGTGCCTCTATAATTTTAACTTGCTTGAGGTTTTCCAACTTAAAATTTTAAAATCTCAGTCCGATATCTTTAGTCAAGCACATCAGTCCATTACAAATTTAACCTTGATCAAACTTTCTGGGCCTGGATAGCAGAACGTAGCCATCCCTTATGCCAGTAGCCCAGTTCCAACAAAGTCCTCTGTAATCTTTCTTTCCCCTTAGAAACCTCATAAGCCAAGCCTCGAAGTTCAATACTATCTGCACTTAGCATTCTCAAACTCTCGTCAGAATAGTCCATAAAACTTGGCTTACCACTCCAGAAGGCATCTTCAGTTGCAAGCACCAAGTCCATGCCCATTCCTCCAAAACAAAGGTTCCAAAAGACGAATATCCACACGGTCAGGTTCATCTCACCCCACACTCCTCGGTACCACTTTACTGTTGCAGACAGCTTCAGGTTGGCTGAGATGAACTTCCAGACCAGGCACAGTTATGGAGGAAGGGATATTATTTATTGAAGCTTACAGATCCAGGGGAAGTTCCATAAAGGCAGGAAAAGCGACCTGCTCTCCACAGGGCCAAGCAGAGAGAGAAAAGCCAACCAGCCACTACAGCACACAGAGCAAAAACTACAGCCAAAAGGTCACACAGCACACTTCAGGAACTCCTGCTAGGCACATTTGCATATCTTTACAATGGAATCTCAAACCATCACCACACCTTAAGACTGGGGCCCCCAGTGACCTTGCCTCTAGCAAGGTGATTGCAGATGCAAACTATAACTAGTAAAACACTGAATATATTGGGGGACATATATTCAAACTACCACATTCCGCCCCTGGCCCCCAATATATTTAGCTCCTGGCCCCCAATAGATTTATAACTATCACACATTGTAAATTGTATTCAGTCCAATTTCAAAGGTTCTTACAGTCTTGATCAACTTAAGATAGTGAGTCCTGTAAAATCAAACAAGTTAAATACTTTCAACATGTAAAGGCACAGAGTAAAACATTTTTTAACTGGTATAAGGCATAGCAAGGAGAAACTAAAACAATGCAAACTCAACCACCATCAGCAGTCATCAAACTTCTGCAGTTCAAGTTCAATATAACCATAGACTGACAGTCTTCAGGTTTTCCAATTCCGCCCCTCCAACTGGGCAGAGTCGCCAGGAAAACTTTCATCCCATGCCAACATTGCACTCCATAGTAGCCCTTTTGCACAGTCCTGGTATATCCAAAACATCTTCAGGTCTCCATGCAAACCACGGTCCATCTTCCAAAAGGCTCTTTCAGCCTATTCCTGAGGGTCTTCATGCCCTGCTTCATGCCGCATCTCAGCAGCGGCTCCTGGAACTGTGTGCAATTCATGACCATTCTATGCATTTTTCATATTTCTAAAACTAATATGCAGGACACAGCCATATTCTTAATCCAGGGACAAAATAAACCATAGCCTTGAAAAGCAGGTTCCTTCTTCAGGCAGCTCTTTCCAAGAATTTGCATTTTTAACAGTCTTTCCTCAGGCATCCTCTCCATTGTTTTAATGTAAATCAAGTCAGGCCACCTTCCTTCCACCTTCCTTAAGATTGCTAATGTGGTTGACAATAGCAGCTCGGTAACCTGAAACCAGTCTCAGTGCCTCTATAATTTTAACTTGCTTGAGGTTTTCCAACTTAAAATTTTAAAATCTCAGTCCGATATCTTTAGTCAAGCACATCAGTCCATTACAAATTTAACCTTGATCAAACTTTCTGGGCCTGGATAGCAGAACGTAGCCATCCCTTATGCCAGTAGCCCAGTTCCAACAAAGTCCTCTGTAATCTTTCTTTCCCCTTAGAAACCTCATAAGCCAAGCCTCGAAGTTCAATACTATCTGCACTTAGCATTCTCAAACTCTCGTCAGAATAGTCCATAAAACTTGGCTTACCACTCCAGAAGGCATCTTCAGTTGCAAGCACCAAGTCCATGCCCATTCCTCCAAAACAAAGGTTCCAAAAGACGAATATCCACACGGTCAGGTTCATCTCACCCCACACTCCTCGGTACCACTTTACTGTTGCAGACAGCTTCAGGTTGGCTGAGATGAACTTCCAGACCAGGCACAGTTATGGAGGAAGGGATATTATTTATTGAAGCTTACAGATCCAGGGGAAGTTCCATAAAGGCAGGAAAAGCGACCTGCTCTCCACAGGGCCAAGCAGAGAGAGAAAAGCCAACCAGCCACTACAGCACACAGAGCAAAAACTACAGCCAAAAGGTCACACAGCACACTTCAGGAACTCCTGCTAGGCACATTTGCATATCTTTACAATGGAATCTCAAACCATCACCACACCTTAAGACTGGGGCCCCCAGTGACCTTGCCTCTAGCAAGGTGATTGCAGATGCAAACTATAACTAGTAAAACACTGAATATATTGGGGGACATATATTCAAACTACCACAGCAGATTTTCAAAACCTTTTGTCAAATAACTAAAATTTTCCACACACAGAAATATGATTTGCACCCCACTACCTTAGCACATCAATTCACTTCCTTCTTTACTTAAATACTATATTGATGCCAACTCCTCCTCATTTAGATACTTTCATGATATGAAACCTATTACCTTTTATCTTTTTTCATGTTATATATTCCTATAATAAATATTTTATGCTTCCAAAATGTTTAGATTTTCTATGCCAGGTTGTTGTTGTTATTCCATGTATAAGTTTTTTGTTTTTCATATATATGGACATATTTAGTATGTAAACAACACATGTTGGTACCATCCTTTCCCTTTTCTGAAGAGGTCCTCCTCATTGAGGATGCAGGTTAATCCCATGGGGTCATGTGGGTCATGCACTGTGGGGACAAAAGACAGTGGGGGAGAGGCAATGTCTCTGTGCAAAATGTCCCAACTTGTGGCTCTAACAATCTTTCTGCCTCCTCTTCCACAAAATTCCCTCAGCCATTCTGGGATCACTTTAAGACTACTTCAGTGATGGGCACTTAGGAGCCTCTGGATCTCTGGTTTGGTAGGTGTTGAGTGTCCTCTGTGTCTATCTCCTTCACCCTTGTGCTGATATCAGATTCACTAAGAAAGCAGCACTCTTGCTCATTTTCTCAATTCCTTTGTGGTTTCAGCTGGGGCCAGGGTGGAGTGCACTGGGTCATTTATCTAAGTCCAGCTCCCATTTGAAACAGAGAAGCAGATTCTCCAGTGGAGAGTGAGGTCAGCACTGGTTAAATGGGATAACCATTATGAATTTAGAGAGAATTAAAAATGTTTAGACCCTCTTATACACAAGAATAGTGGGAACTTGACAATGGAAAGCAGAGTCATTATTTGGATATGATTCTGACTTGTTTTCCAGTTCCAGATATAGTTTCCTTCCCACTGAGCAGATCTGTTAGCCAATCTAAGAGCAGCTGGTTACCCACTATGGTTGTGTGCCACTATTGCACTTGTGTAAGCATCATGTCAGGTTGTTTGCTTCTGAGTCTCTTAGACTTTGAGTTGCTTGGTCAGATGTTAGCCACTTTCTGCTGGTAGTTCATGCAGTGCAGTAGATGGGCTAATTGTCTGGGGACTGGCTATCTTCCAGATTCCAACTAGGTCTCTCCATGGTCCATGTCAACAACATATCTTATCTTCAGCAGTAAGGTCTTACTATTAACCTCTGGTGGGTAATCAAGTGCTCTGACAGAATCTGTCTTATTTGTCTTTGTGATCTAGTAGGACTCTCTGATCAACAGCTCATTGTGGATATAAACCACATCCTGGTAGAGGGAATTACAGGCCAGTGCCAAGGGAAAAGAAAAAGAGAAGAAAGAGAAAAGGGAGAAATTTAAGGTTAGGTTTTGTTTCACCCTCTCCAGGGCCCTTCTATTCAAATGCTCCCACAAAGCTCCTTTAGAGGGGTTCCACATTTTAGTCTAACTTCCAGGATATAGAATTCTATGGTACCAATTCAATTGGTACCCCACTCTTCCCCTTTCTCCAAGCCATACCCTCCCCATTGTCCAAGCCTAGAGATGCTATTCAGGAATGTCAGCAATTTAGTTTGTTCCTGGTTAGGAACACAGATGAGTGTGACCAAGCGATGGTTGTCTTTCTGTGATTGTGTGAGTTCACGCAGAGTGATCTATTCCAAGTTTGACCATTTTTCTACAAATTTCATTGTGTTATTTCTTACTGCTGAGTAGCATTCCATAATGTAGATCTACCATATCTGGGTTATCCACACATCCAATGATGGGCACCTGGGTTGATTCCAGTTCTTAGCTATTATGAATTAAGCAACTATAAACATGGTTGAGCAAATATCTCTGAACTGAGATGTGGGGCTTTTAGGGTAAGTACCCAGTAAGGAAATAACAGGGTCTGCTGGTAACTTTATATTCATCCTTTTCAGAAGCATCCATATTGATTTCCATTGTGGTTGTACCAGCTTACATTTCCACCAAGAGTGAATGAGTGTTCCTATTTCTCCACATTCTTACCAACAATTATTTTCATTTGATTTTTAAATGTTTGCTATCCTTACAGTGATAAGTGGAATCTCTTAGCTCTTTTAAATTGTATTTACCTAATGGTTAGGGATGTTGGACATTTTCTTAAGTGTGTGTTAGCCATTTGTAAATCTTCATCTGAGAACTCTCTATTTAGTTCTCTGCCCCACTTTTGGAGTGGGTTGTTTTATTTTTATTTTTATTTTTAGTCACCATACCCAATCTAAAGCCATATTACAAAGCCATAGTGACAAAAATAGCATGGTACTGGAAACATAGACCAATGGAA
Source organism: Orientallactaga sibirica (assembly GCA_036365145.1). NCBI lineage: Eukaryota > Metazoa > Chordata > Mammalia > Rodentia > Dipodidae > Orientallactaga > Orientallactaga sibirica. The sequence goes on along the minus strand of JAEOAD010000018.1, from coordinate 18,761,401 downwards.
CAGAGTTGAAGACCCAGACCTTAGGTCAAATAACTACAGCTGCTTGATCTTTGACAAATGTGCCAATGATGTAGACTGGAGAAAAGACAACATTCTCAACAAATGGTATAGGACAAATTGGATGACCATATGTAGAAAAAATGAAATTAGACCCACTCATTTTTCCATACACAAAATCAAGTCCAAATGGATTAAATACCTCAATATAAGACCTGAAACTCTTCAACTACTAGAAAAAATAGGAAGCACTTTCCACAATATAGGACTGGGAAAAGACTTCCTGAACAAAACCCCAGTAGCCCAGGAAATTAAACAAGCACTCAACCAATGGGATCTCATGAAGCTAAAAAGCTTTTGCACAGACAAAAATATGATAAGCAGAGCCAATAGATTACCCAGTGAATGGCAGAAAATCTTTACCACCTATATCACTGACAGAAGCCTAATATCTAGAATCTACAGATAACTCAAAGTTTTTTTTCTTGAACTCAATTAGTTTTTTATTAGTTATGGACATACTTAGTATGTAAACAGCATATGTTGGTTCCATCCTTTCCCTCATTCCTGCCCCTTTTCCAAAGGGTCCCTCCTTGTTGGGGATACAGTTCATACCCATGGGGATTGTTAGTCATGCATTATAGGGGCAGCCATCAATTATAATGAAGAGGCAATGTTTCTGTGCATAATGTCCCAACTTGTGACTCTAACAATCTTTTCACTCCATCTTCCACAACATTCCCTGAACCATGTTGGGTTCATTTTAAGTCTAGGCTGGGTGTGGTGCTTTGAATCAGAGGCTTCCCTTAAACTCATGTATTTTGAATGCTTGGTCCCCAGCTGTTGATAAATATGGAAATGGAGCCTTATTGGAGAAGGTATGCTGTTATGGTAGTATGGGGGTATTACAACCAAACTTCCCCCATACCGGAACCCAGAATACTCCTGCTACTATATTCCAACTTCTGTGGCAAAAAATGATATCCAGCCTCTGCTCATGTCATGCTTTCCACTGACTGAATGAGGCATCCCCCAAGACTATAAACCCTTTCCTCCAATCAGCTGCTTGAGGTAGGTGTTTCTGTCCAAGCAACATGAAAGTAACAACAGCACCATATTACATAACATTAAATACCTTCTATTGTGTGCTCTTCATTCATTGATAAAATGATGAATACCGTGAGACTGAACAGGTTGTAATATTGGTCACTGCTAAGAAGAAAAGGAAATGGTCACACTAAGAGTTTGTTTTAAATATCTGCATGTAGCTCTGCAATTCAGTACTCTAACCTATTTGTGTAGTAATACAAAATCATTTAAGAATAAATAAAATATATTATCTCAAGTTTGGTATTCTATTTATTTTTTCAAGCTATAAGAGTGATTAAGAACTTACTAAGTTTATGCTTAGTATACAGGAGGCTGCATTTCCTGTTAGAGATCAGCCACATCTACCATTTCTATAGCATGTTCCTGAGTTCAGGGCTTGAGTACTTTATATATTATGAATCTTACTAAAGCACACTGCTTTCTGTTTTATATTTCTTTGTCACTTATGTTGGAAGTGTGGTCTACCTTCCCAAGGAACAGTGACTCTCCCTTCTATACCTGAAGTGATATGAGTGTTTAAAGCTCAATCCTTACACTGTTCTGTTGACCCTAAATACATCTAAACTGACAAAGCCATCACAAGCCTAGCAGCTAATCTGCCAGAATTCCCCTCCCTAAAGTGACATCTTATCTCACATTTCTTGTTTCAGATGTGGCAATTCATCTTTAAATAAATGTATTTTGTGACTTTAAAGCTTTTTCTTCCTTTTCACAGACTCTACTTGTTTTATTTCTCTCCTCTATGATCTGAGATAAGAATGAGAGCCTATTTCTCATGGGAAACATTTCAAGAGTGAGGAAACTAGAGTGCCATCTTTAAAGCACAGGGGGAAAAACTGTCAACTTGGAACTTTATATCCAGTGAATGTGTTTTAAAAACAAAAGCAAGATTTCTGGTTATAGCATCTGTACGGAAACGTACTAGAAATCATCATTTTCATTCTTACAACTAGAAAAATAATCTAAACCCACTGAAACTCAACAACTTCTCTCTGAGCCATCAGAGGACTGAAGTGACAACAAAGTGCCACCCTCCACATCTAAGCCCAAAAGCCATAGCCAATTATCTAACCTGCAAAGGACACGAGAACCACGATGTCATAGGACTTGGATACTAGAGCTATAACATCATATGACAAAGGCTCCTAGAGGGATCACATCATGGGACAATTATAAGGTAAATGGAAAAGTTCCCAGGATAATGAAACTCAAAAAAAAAAAAAAAAAAAACTAAAGGAGTTAATGATATATCTCAGTGGTAAAGCAATTTACCTATCATGTGCAAGGCCCTGAGTTTGATCCCCAGTGCTACCACAAGGGGGAAAATAAAAACAGTGGAAGGTACATGACAAAATGAAAAACACCGTGACAGAAATAGAGACTGTCTTGGATGAACTCATCAGTAAACTCAAAATGGTCAAGAAATCAATGGGTAGGTCTGAAAATATGTGAATTAAAATGTCTGAGTGAAAGATAAAGTGAAGAAATGATTGAACAACAAAACAGAACACATGCATTGACTATGGGACAATTTCAAATATGCTATCACCTAGACAAATCATATTCAAAGTGCAGAAAATCAAAGGTAGAGTTAAGTCTTGAAAGCCAGATTAGAAAACAAAAGTGTTCTATTTGTAGAGTAATTTGTTGAGAACTACATTAGACTTTTTACCAGAAATGAAAATGAGCATTCCTTGGAAACATGGAGGAGCTTGAACTATTTAAACAACAGAAACCAAAAAAAATCACCCATAGAATGTATAATTCTGTAACTGATGAAATGAAAGGGAAATAAGGACTTCCTTACACAAACTAGAAAATTCATACCACTGAAACTGCCTGAATGTTGAAATGCATTCTTCAGAGAGAAGGAAAACAATACACATCTGGAAGTGTATCTAGACAATGAAAAGAACAGTTATGACAGAGGAACAAGTACAGAGAAAATACTTTGCCCTGTTCTTTATTGACCTGGTGGATAATCATTCAAATAAATAAGTATAAATCATTACACATATGGATAGGTAAGACTATTACAGAAATATTCTAAGGAACAGATAATAGAAATTGGACATCCATTTTTACAAAGTAATTACATGGCCCTGATATAGATGGGTGTTATTGGAAATGAGACTTATGTTATTTGTAAATGTATACTGCAAACTCTGGGGCATCTGCTACAAATTCTTCAAAGAAGCATATTCATATGTTAATGGAATCTGTCTCAATTAAACCTGGAAAGACAGAAAATATAGAAAATTAAAGATATAAAAGACAAATATAATGCAGATATAACCATTATCAACATGATAGATACTGATTAAATGTGTCCATCAGACTGAGAGTGACCTAAATACAACAATTAAAAGACATTCTAGGGCTGGAGAGGTGGCTTAGCAGTTAAGGTGCCTACCTGCAAAGCCTAAGAACACCCATTCAAATAACCAAGTCCCATGTTTAGCCAGACACAAAAGGGACACAAGCACGCAATGTCACACATGCACACAAGAAAGTGCACATGTCTGTAGTTCATTCATAGTGGCTGAGAAGCCCTGGCATGCCCATTCTCTCTCTCTGCCTCTTCCTTTCTGTCTCTCTCTCACTCTGTCTCTCTCTTTCAAATTAAAAAAAAAAGACATTCTATCAACAAAATTTAAAAGCAAAAAAAAGTTCAGCACAAATTAGCCTATAATAAATTTATTACATATATTAAAAAGCACAGGTAGATTAAAATCAAAAGATTGTAAAATATATCAAATAGCAATTAGAACAAAAAGGAAGCAGCTCTATTAATTGCAAAGGAAGCAGACTTCACTGTATGGAAAGTTGTCTGGAAAAATAAGACAAATATATAATAATGATATTTGCATATTGTCTAGGAAAACATGATAATCCTCCATGGGTATGAACCTATAAACAAATTATCAAAATATTAGAAGTAAGGGCTGGAGAGATTGCTTAGCAGTTAAGGCTTATGCATGTAAAGCCAAAGGACCCAAGTCCGATTGCCCACAACCCATGTAAGCCACATGCACAAATTGGAACATACGTCTGGAGTTCATTTGCAGTGCCTGGAGCCCTGGCACTCCCATTCTCTCTCTCTCTCTCTCTCGCTCTCTCTCTCCCTCACCTTTTCTGCTTCTCTCTCTCTCTTTCTCTCTCAAATAAATAAATAAAACTAAGTTAAAAAAAGATTAGAGGTAATAATTGAGAGAAAACATTGATTGATCCATAAAATCAGATACATGCTTCAATAACTCTCATTATATATATAGGCAGCAAAATTTTAGTTATTTGACATTTACAGAATCCTTTGTGTTGGGAGGTGTTGTATATGTAGGGTATATATGTGTCCATCCTGTATGCACAAATGAGGAGGCAGAAGAGAATTCTGGGCAACATCCTCCATCACACTTCCATATTGCTTTTGTGAGCTGGAGTCTCTCATTGAACTTGGAGCTACTGTTTTTAATCAAACTGGCTGACCAGTGAGACCAAGTGATTCTCCTGCCTCCATCCTCAGTGGAATGTGGAGTTAGAAACATGCATCACCACACCCAGATTTTAATGGAGGTGCTGTGGAATTGAACTCAAGATCTCTCAGGCCCTCATGCTTGAATGGGAAGCACACTTAATCAATTACACATCTTCCTCTACCTCAGACACTGATGAATTTAACGAGAATCCTATGAGAGAGAGCTGCAAAACCTAACAAAATAATTGCAGTTCCAACAAAATAATTTCATGTAACACTTAAGGGAAATCACCCACACCACAACAAAATCTGAATAGAAATTGTAAAATATTTTGAATTATATAAAACTTGCTAAGATTTGTGGTATACAAGAAATGCATAGCTCACTCCTATATCATGGTAAGTTCCTCCTATTTTTTCTTCCAGTAGTACCACAGTTTCCGGTCTTATATTGAGGTGTTTGATCCATTTGGATTTGTTTTTTGTGCATGGTGACATGAGTAGACTGAGTTTCATTTTACTACATATAGTTATCCAGTTTGTCCAGCACCATTTGTTGAAGATGCTGTGTTTTTCTCAATCTACATTGTTAGGGCCTTTAACAAATATCAAGTAGTTGTAGTCACTTGACCCAAAGTCCGTGTCCTTGATTCTGTTTCATCGGTCTATAATCCCATTTTTCCCCATAATTTATTTTTATTTATATTATTCTGATTTTACATTCATAGTGTTGGCTCCCTTATCCTCCTCCCTGTCCTCCCTCTTCCAAAGGGACCCTCATCAACGGGGAATATGGGTCATGCATTGTGGGGGTAGTCAAGAGTTCTGGGGGGTAGGCCAAGTCTCTGTGCATAATGTTCCAACTCGTGGCTCTAACATTCTTTCCACCCCCTCTTCTGCAAATTTCCCTGAGCCACATTGGGGTCATTTTAGTTCTACTTCAGTGATAAGGTTTTGGGAGCCTCTGTGTCTCTGGATATCTGGCTTAGTGGGAGTTGGATGTTCTCTGTGTTTATCAACTTCAGCCTTTTTCTGGTGCCATGATTGCCAAGAACGCTGTATTCTTGCCTGTCCCGGGCATTACTCTATGGTTTCATCTCTGGCCCTGGTGAGGTGTGATTGGCTGATCCTCCCTTCAGGTTCATTGTCCATCTGAAAAAGATAAGAAAATTCTCCAACGGAGCGAGAAGTTAGTACTAGATAGAAGGGATGGCCATAGATATTTTGGAGGGAATTTCATATGCATAGGATCTCTTCTAGCCCATATTTGGTGGTATCTTGATCTTGGAGACCGAGCTTATTTTTTGTACATGGTTTTGACTTATTTCCCAGTTCCAGAGATGAGTTCCAGTCCACTGAGTGGATCTATTAGCCAAATCAAGAGCAGTTGGTTACCCACCATGGCTGTGTGCACCACTGCACTTGTTTGAGCATTATGTCAGGTTGTTTCCTATCCCAATACCATGTTGTTTTCATTACTATGGCTTTATAATATAGCTTTAGATCAGGTATGATGATGCTTGGATATCAGAGGCCTTGTGCCATTCCATATGGATTTTGAGATCACTTTTTCTATCTCTGTGAAGAAAAATGTTGGAAATTTTATTGATATTGCATTGAATATGTATATTGCTTTTGGTAAGATTGACATTTTCACAGTGTTAATTCTGCCTATCCAGGAACATGGGAGGTCTTTCCATTTTCTCAAGTCCTCCTCAATTTCTTTCTTGAGTGTTTTTGCTTTCATTGTAAATGTCTTTCAAATCCTTGGTTAATATTATTCCAAGGTATGTTATTTGTCACTTGTTTCTTTCTCTGTATCTTTGTCTTTTGCATTCAGAAAGGCTACTGATTTTGTGCACTGATTTTGTATCCTACTTTGCTGAAGGAGTTAATCACCTTTAAGAGTTTTGAGAGGGAGGTTCTCAGGTCACTTATGTATAGGATCATATCGTCTGTGAATAGGGCTAACTGAACTTCTTCCTTTCCAGTTTGTATCCCTTTTATTTCTTTCTCCTGTCTTATTGCTTGAAGTACGACTTCCAGTACACGTTGAACAGCAGAGGTGAGAGTGGACACCCCTGTCTATTCCTGATTTCAATGGGAATTCCTTCAGTCTCTCCCCATTAAGCATTATTTGGGCTTTAGGAGCTTTATATATGGCTTTTATTATGTTGAAATATAACTGCCCATGCCTGTTCCCTCCAATGTTTTGACCATGAAGTGATGTTATATTTTGTCAAAGGCCTTTTCTGCATCTATCGAAATGATCATGTGGTTTTTTGTGTTTAAGCTTATTTATGTGATGTATTACATTGTCAGATTTCCGTATGTTGAACCACCCCTCCATTCCTGGGATGAAGCCTACTTGATCAAGGAGGATAATGCTTTTGATATGTTGTTGAATTCAGTTTGTGAGGATTTTGTTCAGGATCTTTGCATCTATGTTCATCAGGGAAATAGGCCTATAGTTTTTTGTTTTTTGTTTTTTTTTTTTTTTCTTGTGGCATCTCTGACTGGTTTTGGTATTAGGGTGATATTACCTTCATAGAAGGAGATGGGGAACTTCCCCTATTTTCCAATTGTGTGGCACAGTTTGAGAAAGATTGGTTTCAGTTCTTCCATGAAGGTTTGATAGAATTCAACTGAGAAGCCATCTGGTTCTGGACTCTTTGTGGGCAGGGGGAGGTTGATTACCATTTCAATCTCAGTGGGTGTGAGAGGTTTGTTTAGGAGATTAATCTGCACTGAGTTTAGTTTTGGTAGGTGGTATGTATCCAGGAATCCCTCCATTTCCTCCAAATTATCCAGTGTTGTGGAATAGAAGTTTTTTAAATAAGTCCTGGTGATTCTCCCAATTTCACTTATGTCTGCTATAATCTCTCCTTTTTCATTTCTAATTTTGTTAATTTGAAGGCTCTCTCTCTCTCTCTCTCTCTCTCTTTGCTTGATCAAATTGTCCAGGGTTTTTAAATCTTGTTTATTTTTTTTTCAAAGAACCAGCTCTTTGTTTCATCAATTTTCTTAATTGCTTTGTTTGTTTCTAATTGATTAATTTCTGCTCTGATCTTAATTATTTCTTTCTGTCTGGAGCTTTTTGGGTTGTAGTCTTCTTGTTTTTACAATGTCTTTAGGTTATGGTTAGGTTATTAGTTTGGGATCTGTCTGTATTTATTATGAAAGTATTTAGTGCTATGTATTTTCTCTTGAGGATGGCCTTCATTGTGTCCCATAAGTTTTGGTATGATATATTCTCATTGTCATTCATTTATAGAAATTTTGTAATTTCATTTTTTATTTCATCCACTACCGATTTATTGTTTAAATGTGTGTTGTTCAGTTTCAAGGTGGGATTCCTGATGAATATTTTTGTTAATTTCTAGTGTTACAGCATTGTGATCTGATATCACACAGGAAATTATGTTGATCTTCCTAAATATATGGAGGCAGGCTTTATGACCCAGTATATGATTTATTTTAGAGAAGGTTCCATGGGCTACTGAGAAGAATGTGTAATCTGTGGATTTGGGGTAGAATGTTCTGTAGATGTCCATTAGATCTAGTTGATCTATGGTTTTGTTGGGCTCTCTCTTCACTTCTCTCTCATTCTCTTCTATATTACCTTTTTTTTTCCTTCTTTTCCCTTGGCATTGGCCTGTAACTCCCAGTACCAGCATGCAGTTAGCATCCACAATGAGCTATTGATCAGGGAGACCTACAAGATTTCCCAAAAGAAGAAAGATTTCTGTCACAGTAATTGATGACCCACCAAAGATTAATGGTAAGACCCTACTGCCAAAGACACCATATGCTGTTGGTACAGAACATGGAGTGACCTGGCTGGAATCTGGAAGAGAGTCAGTCCCCAAACTGTTAGCTTGTCTAGTGCCAGAAGTGCTACATGAGCAATTGAGGGAAAGTGACCAACAATGATCCAAGCAACATGTGATCTAAGCATCAAACTCATGTGATGATCACCCAAGAGCAATAGTGGCACAGAGCCATGGTGGGTAACCAACTGCTCTTGATTTGGCTAACAGATCCACTCGGTGGAATGGAACTCATAGCTGGAACTGGGAAACAAGTCAGAACCATATCCAATAAATGAGCCTGCTCTCCAATATCAAGCTCCCACCAATGGTGGACTACTAGAGGGCCTACACCTATGAAATTCTCTCTAAAATAATAATGGTTATCCCATTTATCTGGTGCTTACCTCTCTCTCTGTTGGAGAATTTGCTTCTCTTTTTCAGATGGATGCAGAATGTGAGGAGAGAATAAGCCCATTGCACCTCACCAGGGCCCCAGCTGAAACCACAGAGTAATGGGGGAAATAAGCAAGAGTATTGCTTTCTTGGTGAACCTGATACCAACACAAAGCTGACAGAGATAGACACAGAGAACTTTCAACTCCCACCAGAGACATAGAGGCTCCCTTAACCTCATCACTGAAGTAGACCTAAAACAATCCCAATATGGCTCAGAGAAATTCATGGAAAAGGGTACATAAATATTTTTAGAGCCACCAGTTTTGATATTATTCCCAGAGACATTGCCCCTTACCCATAACTGATGGGTACCCCCACAATGCATGACCTACATTCCCCAATCAGGAGAGTCCCTTCAGAGGGGGGAGGACAGGGAGGAAGCTAATGGTGGTACCAGCATGATTGTGTACACACTAAATACATAATTAATAATAAAAAAGAAATGCATAGCTCATAGGGAAATTTATGGTGTTGCCAGCATATGTTAGAAAAAAAAGAAATGAGTGGCCAGACCACATTGAATGAGCCAATCTCATCTGATCTCAGAAGCTAAGCAGGGTTGTTCATAGTTAGTAGTTGGACAGGAGAAAACAGGACAAGATTAAAAACACAATAGCCTAAGGCTCACTTAAGGAAACTGATGGAAGAAGAGTAATTTAATCTTAATGCAAACAGAAGAGAGTAAATGGCAAGAGTTAGAGCAGAAATCCGTGAACCAAGAAAAGTAAATAATAGAATATACAGTACATTTTTAAGACCAATAAAACTGTGAAACATCTGGAAACAACAGGAAAATGGAAAGAAAGAAAAGTTACTAATACCATGGAGAAAAAATTATGAACTTATATGTATAGAGCCTAACATAATTTAGAGGAAACAAAGGCACAAATGAGGACCACAAATATGATAATTTGGATGAAATAGAACAGCTTTTTGAAATATACAAACTAGGAAATCCCACAAAAGGATAAATAGATAGCTGAATAAAATTAATTTGAACAAAAAATTAATACTATTCTAAGAAAAATCGGTTCTTCATTGGTGAATTCTTCCAAGTATTTCTGAAAGAAAATATAACAATTAATTACTATCTATAGCAGAAAATAGAAAGAGACATTCCCCAATGCTTTCTAAGTTACTACTAATATGAAAATAAGATAAAGACATCACTGAAAAGGAAATTCCAACCATGTCCATATATCTTATAAACATAGATAACAAACCCTCTCAAAATAATGTGGGCTAAAGAGGGCCTATGCATATAAAATTCCCTCTAAGATATCTATGGCCGTCCCATCTATCTAGTACTAACTTCTCTCTCTGTTGGAGAATTTGCTTATCTTTTTCAAATGGACAACAAACCTGAAGGGAGGATCAGCCAATCACACCTCACCAGGGCCCCAGCTGAAACCATAGAGTAATGCGTGGGAAGGGCAAGAGTACAGCATTCTTGGGCATCATGACACCAGAAAAAGGCTGAAGGAGATAAACACAGAGAACATCCAACTCCTATTAAGCCAGATATCCAGAGACACAGAGGCTCCCCAAACCTCATCACTGAAGTAGAACTAAAATGACCCCAATGTGGCTCAGGGAAATTTGCAGAAGAGGGGGTGGAAAGAATGTTAGAGCCACAAGTTGGGGCATTATGCACAGAGACTTGGCCTATCTCCCAGAACTCTTGACTACCCCCACAATGCATGACCCACATTCCCCATTGATGAAGGTCTCTTTGAAAGAGGGAGGACATGGAGGAGGATAATGCAGTCACCATTATGAATGTAAAATTAGAATAATATAAATAAAAACGAAATTAAAAAAATATTAACACACTAACCTCAACAATATAAGAAAAGAATTATACAAAATGAACTAGTGGGATTTTTCCAGGTGTGCAAAGCTAGTACCACATTTAAAGGTAAATTATTAATCTACCATATATAAGACTAATGTTATGGTTGTCAGTATAAGGCTCCCTTAGACTCACATGTTTGTGATTAAATTTCATACTTAGTTACTGCCTTGTAGAGTATTTGGGAGGTGGAGTCCTGCTGGTGAAAGTGTATCACCAGGGGTGGACCTAGGGTTGCAGTACAACCCTGTGTGTTCAGAATCACATCATGTTTGCAAGTACTTGCGTGTTGTCCCTCTGCTAGGGACATATGATGAAGTGAGCCAGTGTCTGCCACGATGAAGCTTCCACTGGACTCTGTAATCCTGAAATAAGCCCTTTCCTCCCATAAACTCTTCAAACACTTTCTTCCCCTAAGTTGCTTCTGGCTGGGTGTTTCTCTAGCAATGAGAAGGTAACTACAACAGAAAGATTGGTAGCAAGAGCAGGGTCACTGCTGTGAGGAATATGACCATGTTATTTTGGTGTTTGGGAATGTATTTTGGGGGAGGGATATTGAAGATTTTGGTATTTTGTACTGGACAAGCCTTGAAAGTTCTTAATGGGGAGAAAATTGTAGACTGTAAATGTTTGGCTTAAAAATTTCAAAGGGGAAGAAAAAAACTTTATTGGAACCTGGCTGCTGGCAAAAGGATAGCTATGTTCTTCCCATACCCTGAGAATTTCAGCAAAGTTGAGTTTAATAGTAATAGATGGGTGTGATTGTCAGAAAGTATAGAACAGGAAGATATTAAAAATGTAAAGTTTGCTACAGAACCGAAATGTAATGAGAAAGTAAAGTTAGAAGCACAGAGGTTGGTCTTGGGCCACTAATGCTGTGATTGTTACAGAGATTAAACAGTTGGTGGGCCAACTGTTTTGCATTGGAACTATGAAAAAGATACACCAAGGGTAAAACCCAATCCATGGAAGTTCAAGCTATTAAGAATGTAAATTCTTCTGAAAGTAGGCTTCAAGGAAAACTTGTGAAAGAATATTGTGCTCCTCAAGGTTCAGCTTTATCCCTCCATGCATTTAAAAATTTGGCTATGCCACCTACCTTGTACTAGTTTTAAAAGTATGAAAAATGCAGGGAAGCCTGAAGTGCACATGATTCTAGGAGACACTGAACATGGAATTGCAGATGTTTGATGCTTTCCTGCTGGTTATTGACCTCACATTGGTCTTGTCTCTCCTTATTATGTCTTCTTCTTGTAATGGGAATGTTTACTCTGTGCTGTTATGGAAGTATGTAATGTGTGTTTTGATTTTATAGGGAACACAGTTAAGAGTGTCTCTTGAATCTCAGATGAGACTTTGGACTTTTGAACAGTATTAAAGTTGGTAAAGACTAGGGAGACTCTTGATGTTGAACTGAATGTGATTTGCATTGTGAAAAGATGTCCCAGTAAAGTTCCTCTGGGGAAGCTCAAGCACATCTTCAGCTCAGATAGGGCTCAGATGGCAAACTAAAGTATGATTGCACCAATAACCATTTGATGAACCAATAATTTATTGGAATTTCTAACAAAGCATGGAGAGGGGTTATTTATAGGAATGCGAAGCCCCCAAAACAGCCACTTTGATGCAGTCAAAGATTATGAGTCAAGATACTACTCAAATTCTTCTGCCTCAACAGCAGGGTGAAGGCTCACTTACAGAGTATAGGGACTGAAGGACAGCCACATCACTGAAAATTATCATTTCATCCTGAATGACAACTTCCCCACAGCTGCTTCAAGGAGCTCCTTGTCTACATCGAGGAATATGGAGACTCCAGGGCAGCACTTCAGTGGGGCTCACTAGGTCAGGACTATGTCAGCAAATGTTCCTCCACCACCCTAAGGGTGAGGGCATACCTACAGAGCATGGAGTCTCCAAAGAAGAACTTCGATGGAGCTCACTGTTCCTTGAGCTTTTATTTTCCCATTTTTTTTTTGAGGCAAGCCCAACAGACTGGTCTTTTTTTATGAGAGAGAGGGGGGTGGTAGAATTGGCATGCCAGGGCCTCCAGCCACTATTAGAGAATGGGTGCACTAGGGCCTCTAACCACTGCAAATAACCTCCAGATGCATGCACCACTTTGTGCATCTGGTTTTATGTGGGTACTGGAGAATTGAACCTTGGTTATTATGCATTGAAGGCAAGCACCTTAATCATTGAGCCATCTTTCCAGCCCAATAAGGAATTGCTTGGAAAGTGTTTAATATCCTTAGCCATTGGGAAATACAAAATAAATGAAATCTACTTTGAGATTCCATCTCACCACACTCACAATTCCTATCATTAAGAAAACAAGGCCAGACATGGTGGTGCATGCCTAAAACCCCAGCACTTGGAAGGTAGAGATAGGAGAATTGCTGTGAGTTCAAGGCCAACCTTGGACTACATGGTGAATTTCCATTTTCCATAATGACACAATGGGAAATATGAAACTTGACAAAGAAATGAAATATCTGTGAAGGGGTAAAAGTGTAGGAAAACAAAATGCATTATTCCTTATATTTAAATTTTTTAAAAAATAACTAGCCTTCTGAAAATAAAATACTATCTTCAGGTGCTATTGAGGTGCTTATGACACATAAAGCCATAGTAAGCAGCATTAATAAGGGCAATATTATGTAATGTAATGTAATATAATGTAAATATTAAAGTTTGGAAATAAAAATAATAATTAAAAGTTAATATTAATATTTAAAATAATATTAAAAATAAGCATAATCAGCCAGAAAGGAGTGAAACAGAAAAAATCATAAAATCATAAATTTACATATAACAGTAAAAAGTTATACTAAATATAAATTGTATAAATATTAAACTAAATGGCAAAGATTGTCAAATAATATAAAAAATAAGATGTAATATTTGCTGCCTACGATGAAAGCAATGTTAAGTTTAAAAACAGAGAAAATGGATAAATAATTTACATGTATTGTTGTACCTATAACAAAAAAGATTAACATTATGAAAACAATATGGATGAATTTTGAAAGAACCACACATTATGAGGAAGCTATAATGGAGCATAAAATTCTGGAAAAGATGAGTCCACTGATACAGGTACCAGAAGGAAGGTGTCCACAGACCAAGCAAACAGAAAAGAACTACAGCAAATGAACTTCAGACACGTGAACTGCCTTGTGTATCTGGCTCACATGGGTCATGGGGAATCTAACCTGGGTCTTTTGGCTTTGCAGGCACATCCCTTAACCACTACGCCATTTCTCCAGCCCCAATTTTCCTAATTTCTATCACTACAAATAATCTAACAGAATAATTCACCTCTTTGGGATTCACTGGTTCCTATTAATAAAGAATGCTATTTAGGATATTAATTCTAAGCTTTAAAGACAATTTTTTATACAAAAACACAATGTTGCTTCTAGACAATATTAGCTTTCAGAACAAGGAAACATGTCTGAGTACCTTAACTTGTTTACATATGCATACCTATCATGATATCCTTTTCTCTTCTTTCTCCATTTATGATGAGTATCACATAAGGTAATCAAAACCAAGGACAGACATAGGAAGTGTCCCACCAAGAACAAGCTAAATGGCATGATGACTATATATTAAATAGACTTCAAATGATATTCTGGATTAATAAGCAAAGAGAAAAAGTGTGAATTAATGGTAGTATATCTTTGGATCATTAATTGTAATAAATGTACCATTAAATGTAATACATATAAGCTGTTGGTATAGCAAATTGTTCAGCTTATATGAAAACTTTCTTTATGACCTTCATAACTTCTCAACAGCATAAACAGAAAACTGTTTTAAAATTAAAACATGCTATGTCTAATTTCTATTCCTTGATATTAAAACTAAAATAATTCCTTATAGTATATATTACTTTTCCCTTATAACCTAATGATCCTGATTAAGATTTATCAGTTTCTAGAGGTGCTGTTGTGTTTGGGACCTGTGCACTGGGGGTAGGTAAGGTGTAGAGTGTTTTGTACCTGGGCCCTTGCAGGTGAGTTGCAGGATGGTTTGGGGCCTGGTGCCTGTGCACTCTGAGGGGGTGGTGGTGAGTGTGCAGTGGTCTGTGCACTGGGACTGGCTTATTTGGGGCTTGTGTACTGGGGCAGGTGAGATGCAGGCATGGTTGGGAATTCTGCATTCAAACCCATTGAGGTGCTGGCATATTTTAGGACTGTGTGCTCTGGCCTGGTGAGGTTCAGGCAAGTTTGGGGCCTGTGTACTCAGATTGGGAGAGATGCAGGCATGTTTGGGGCCTTGTTCTGGGCCAAGAGAGGTGCCGGTACATTGGGGGTCTGAGTGTGGTTGGGACCTGTGCCCTCAGTACAGATGAGGTGCAGTTGAGAAAAGGGCCTGTGCACTTGGACCAGCTTGGGACCTGTGTGCTCAGGGATGGTGAGGTGCAGGTCTGTTGGGGGCCTATTCACTAGGGTAAGGTGCTGGCTTGATTGGGGCCTGGAAACTTGGGGCCAGGAAGGATTGCCAACATGCTGAGGGCCTGTTCCAGAGTGAGTGAGAAAATGTTGATTATAGGCATGTTTGAGACCCCATACAGGAGGTTCCAAAACTTCTCCAAGCTTTGAGACAACGTGTTAGATTGGGATACCCCAACTGCCAAGCCTGTGACTATAGCCCGGATGCTTACATGTTCTTGGGGCTGATTGCATTTTCAACCTCAAAAACCTACACACGTGTGGATACAATGCCATCCATCTCCAAGCTAGTTCAAACCCAAAACAGAACACTCACTGAAGATCCTACATGGACATATACTTGCTTCATCCTTAATAAAACAAGAATTTTACCAGAAGATGGATAGAGCTCAAAGCAAAAATTTCAACAACAACAAAAAATAAAACACACACACACAAAAAAACAACAAACTCAGAGATCTCCACAAGATTTCCTAGTCCTACAGTAGAAGTCTCCAGTGAAAACATAGAGGATACAAAAGAACCTCAAAATGAAAACACAATAAGCTAGGTGGTACTAAGAAGGCAAATTATTGAAATGGAATCAAGTCATCAAAATATCAATAATTGCATAAATGAAATGCAACAGTTAATCTCCTATAGCACACAGCTTTTGTCACTAGGCTTAACTTAATTGCGGAAAACCGGAGAGACCTCAAAAGAGAGATAAATGAATTGAAGGAGAGTCAGCAAATAGTGGATCTCAATAACCACCTGATTAAGCTCAATGAAGATATTATTAAATGCAAGAATGAATTCCAAGAAGTATCAAGAAAATCAAACGATGACCTGAAATTTGAACTCAACAAAAGAATGGACATGATACAGAAAAATGCAACAGAAAACAGAAATCAAATAGAGCTTGTAAAAGCTTCAGTAGAAATCCTTTCCATCAGAGTTAATCATGTGAAGGAAAGCAGCTCAGATTTGGAATACAAGACATAAGAAATTGCTTAGGAACCCAAAAACTTTGATAAATTCAAAATATCATGCAAAAATAATATGAGGGAATTGTGGGATACCCTAAAATGACCACACTTCTGGATAATGGGTATACCAGAAGGGGCAGGACTTCAGACAAAAGTCATAAAGAACATATTCAACAAAATTATTGAAAAAATTATCCACCTTCTCAAAAGAGAGACAGAACACCAGACAGACTGTATCAAACTATAAACTCTCCAAGGCACATCTCTTAAACAATAAAAACAAAGAGAGATTGCTAAAAACAGCAAGAAAGAAACAATTCATTACATACAAAGGCAATCTCATCAGAATTACTTCAGATTCTTCAAAGGAAACCCTGGAATTCCAGAAGGCCTTGGTGGAACAATTAAAAGTCTAAAAGCTACAACTTCCAAGCCAAACTACTGGACCCAGCAAAAGTATCACTCATAATGGTGAAAAAAAAAAAAAAAAAAAACTTTCCATGATAAAATCTAGCTCTATATTATATAAACCCAAAGCCATAAGGATAAACTCCACACAAAAATCATACAACCAGCCTCAAGAGCCTACAAGAGAAAAAACACAATAAACAAAACTAGATCAGACACAAAACATACAAAGCCCCAAAAAAGCATCAAACCCCATAAGGTCTCCAACATGGCAGGAATTAAATTGAACCACACAGTTATAACCTTAAGTATTAATGGCCTTAACTCAACCATCAAAAGATACAAGTTAACAGGGTGTTTCAGAAACATGGACCTTTCTATCTACTCTCTTCAAGAAACCCACCTTACCACTAAGGATAGACACCTCATTAGTGTGAAAGGATGGAAAACGCTTTTCCAAACAAATAGAATTAAGAAAGAAGCAGGTGTGGCTAGATTAATATCTGACAAAATAGACTTCAAGCTAAAAGTAATAAAAAGGAAAAAGAAAGCCACATTTTACTCATAAGGGAATGACCCAACAAGAGGATCTCAAAGTCATGAATCTGTACACGCCAAACACAGGTGCACAACATTTTGTAAAATAAAACCTACTTGAAAACAAACAAAAATTAAATCCCAATGCAATCATAGTAAGGGACTTCAATATACCACTGTCATCAATAGACAGACCATCCAAGCAGAAAATTAACAGGGAAATAATAGAGTTTAACAAAACCATAGATCAACTAGACTTAATAGACATATACAGAATATTCCACCCAATTCTACAGATTACACATTCTTCTCAGCAGTCCACAAAACCTTCTCCAAAATAGGTAATGTATTATGGCATAAAGCATACCTCAATAAATTCAGGGAAATTGACATAATTTCTTGCATCATATCTGAGCACAATGCACTAAAGCTAGAAATTAACTAGAGAAAAAACAGAAATTACACCAGTTTCTAGAGATTGAATAACACATTATTAAATAATGAATGGGTCATGGAAGAAATAAAAAAGTAAATTATAGAATTTCTAGAACCTAATGATAATGAAAATACAACATATCAAAACTGATGAGACACAATGAAGGCAGTCATAAGGGGAAAATTCATAGCACAAAATGCCTTCATAAGAAAGACAGAGAGATCTCATCTAACCATCCAACTGAAGGAGTTGGAAAAACAAGAACAAACCAATTCTAAGAGTTCCAGAAGGAAGGAAATAATTAAGATCAGAGCAGAAATTAATGAATTTGTAAACCAAGAAAACAATTAAGAATATTGATGAAATCAAGAGCTAGCTTTTAAAAAAACTAAACAAGATTGATAAACTCCTGGGCAATTTGCTCAAATGAAAAAAAGAAAAGTCTCAAATTAACAAAATTAGAAATTAAAAGGGAAAGGTCCAACAGACATCAATGAAGTTGGAAGAATCATCAGGACATATTTCCAAAATCTCTACTCTGGGCTGGAGAGATGGCTTAGTAGTTAAGGTGCTTGCCTGTGAAGCCAATGGTCCCAGGTTCAATTCCGCAGGACCCACATAAGTCAGATGAGTGATATGTTGCATGTGTCTGGAGTTCATTTGCAGTGGCTACAGGCTCCGGCATTCCCATTCTCTCTCTCTCTCTTCTCTCTCTCTCTCTCTCTCATAAATAAATACGAATATTTAAAATTAAAAACAAAACTCTGCTACATAAAATTGGATAACCTGGGAGAAATGGATGAATTTATAGTCATATACTACCTATCAGAACTAAATTCAGAGCAGATAAATCTCCTAAACAAACCTATTATAGCCATCAAGATGGAAAATGCAATCAAAACAATCTCACCAGAAGGAACAGCCCAAGACATGATAGATTCTCATATGAATTCTACCAAACCTTCCTTAAAAGATGGAAACCACCTTTTCTTAAGGTTTTCCACATAATCATAGAAAGAGAATGCTCCCTAATTCCCTTATGAAGTTAGCATCACCCTAATGCCAAAACTAGATAGAAATACAACAAGAAAATAAAGATATAGACCGATATCCCTGATGAATTTACATGCAAAAATTCTGAAAAAAATCTTTGTAAACTGAATTCAACAACACATCAAAAGTGTTATCAACCTCAATCAAGACTGCTTCATTCCAGGGATGCAGGGATGGTTCAACATATGGAGATTGATTAACATAATACACCACATAAATAAATTTAAACTCAATAACCACATGATCATTCTATAGATTCAGAGAAAGCCATTGACAAAATACAACATCATTTCATGATCAAAATGCTCTAGAGACTTAGCATGGATAGTTTATATCTCAAAATAATAAAGACCATATACAAAGCACCTAAAGTACAAATCATATTTAATGAGGAAAGACTCAGCACTGCTCTTCACCATACAACTTGAAATCATAGCCCAAGCAAAAAGATAGGAGAACCATCAGTGGGATACAAAATGGAAAGGAAGAAGTCAAACTAACCCTATTTGCAGAAGGCATGATCCTGTACATAAGTGACCTGAAAGACTCTACTATAAAACTTTAACTGTGATAAATTCTTTCAGCAAATTGTCAGGATAAAAAATCAAGACACAAAAATCAGTAGCCTTCTAATACACAAAAGACAAATATACAGAGAAAGAAATCAGTGAGTCTGTCTCATTTTCAATAGCCACAAAACAATCAAATATCTTGGAATAACACTAACCCAGAATATGTAAGACATATATAATGAAAACATAAAAATACTCATGAAAAAATTAAGGAGGACATGAGAAGATGGAAAGACCTCTTATGCTCCTGTATAGGTACATTTAACATTGTGAAAATAGATATTCTACCAAAAGCAATATAGAGATTTAAAACAATACAAATAATAATCCCAACATCATTCTTCTTAGAGATAGAAAAAATAGTCTCAAACGTCATATGGAATGGAAGAAGGCCTCAAAGAAGGCCCAAAAATATCCTCAGCAAAACAAACACCTCTGGAGATATTACCTTACCTGTTCTAAAGCTATACTACAAAGTCACAGTAAGAAAAACAGCACAGAACTGGCATTAAAAAAGACATACAGACCAATGGAACAGAATCGAAGACCCAGCCCTCTGCTTAAGTAACTACAGCTACTTGATCTTTGACAAAGAAGCCAGCAATGTACACTGGAGAAAAGACCAGTGTCTTTTCAACAAATGGGGCCAGACAAATTGGATAACCACTTGTAGAAAAATTAAACTAGACCCATTCATCACACCATGCATAAAATCAACTTCAAATAGATAAAAGACCTCAATATAAGACCTGCAACTCTTAATCAACTAGGATAAAAAATAGGGGGAACTCTCCAAAATATAGGAGTGGGGAAAAGCTTCCTGAACAATACCCCAGTAGCCCAGGAAATTAATCATTCAACCAATGGTATCTCATGCAGCTAAAAAAGCTTTTGTCCAGACAAAAATATCATCAACAGAGCCAAGAGACTACTCACAGAATGGGAGAAAATCTTTGCCAGATATACCACTGACAGAGGCTGAATATCTAGAATCTACAAAGAACTCAAAAACGTTAAGCATTACTTAGTGGAAATGCAAACTTGTAAGACCACAGTGGAAATCATGTGGGGACTCCTGTAAAAGATTAAAATAGAGCTTCCAACTGACCCAGATAATCCTCTACTGGACATCTACCCTAAAGGCTCCAATCTTCACTACAGAGATATTTGAAATATTTGCTCTACCATGTTTATAGCTGCCCAATTTGCAATAGCTAGGTACTAGGATTGAACCAGATACACATCATTTGAGGAATGGATAATGAAGATGCGGTATACATACACAAAGGAAATCTACTTAACAGTAAGGAAAAATGAGATAATGAAATTTATAAGAACATGGATGGAGCTTGAATATATCATACTAAGTAAATTCACACAAGCACAGAAAGAAAAGTGTTTCACTTTTTCCCTCATATGTGGTTCCTAATCTGGAACAGCTTGAGTTTCCGGGATATGTGACAGGCAACTAGAGGGACAGACAAGAGGATGGAAGGGTTTGGGTGAGGTAATTGGGAAGTTAGGGGGAGATACACACAAAACTAAACCCAGAATTAATTGGTACCATGAAAATCTTTCACCTGGATAATATACTAAAAGACATAAGCCTCAATATGAGTATGGAGGGCCCATATGATAAGAAGGTCCTTAGAGAGGATGGAATGAAGCATAATCCTAAAATATTTAGCTTTGGCTTGTAACTCCCAGTACCAGAAATTTGCTACAATCCACATTGAGCTGTTGATTGAAGAGACCTATGAGGCCCCATTATAAAACAGGCTTCTGTCAAAGCCCTTGATTACCTACCTGAGTCAAAATGTAAGACCCTATTGCTGAAGACACCACATGCTGTCTACAAAGAATATTAAGAAATCCAGGTAGAATCTGGACAGAGACCAGTTCCCAGATGATTAGACTGTATAGCACTGGAAAGTACTACATGAACTGCTGGGGTAAAATAGCCAACAATGTTGTGAGCAATCAGGGGACACGGCTATGTGAAAGAAACCAGCCTGACAAGATATACACACCTGTGCAGGGTAACCAGTGGCTCTCTGATTGGCTAAGAGATCCACTCATTAGAAAGAAACCCATAGCTGGAATTGAGATCTGAGTCAGAATCCTATAGAGACCAAGATTATGGACTAACTCTAGAAGCTCTCACTGGTCAAAAGTGAGGCTACTCCCATCAACATCTCTATAAATTTACAATGTCTATCCTTGTTAATTTATGCTGAATCTCACTCTCCATTATTTTTCAGATAGCAGCAAGAACTGAGGACAACCAAATTCTACCAATAAGGCAAAAAAGATAGTTGACTTCTTGACAGGAGAAACATCACTCACATATCAGCTAGGGCCCAGGTGAAACCATAGAGAATCTGGTGAGATTAGTAAGAGTACCGCTTCCACTGAGAGCCCGACAACCTAGGTCTGGGTGATGAAGACAGACACTGAGGATACTCCAATCTCCAGGTCCCACGTTTAGCCAGATGCAGTGATGCAAGGGTGCAATGCCACACTTGACCACAAGGGGGGGCGGGGCACGCATCTGGATTTCCTTCGCAGCAGCTGAGATGCTGCTGGTATGCCCATCTCTATCTGTCTTCCTCTCCCTTTCTCTCTGTCTCTCTTTGTGTCTCTCTCAAAAAAAAAAAAAAAAAAAAAAATTTTTTTAAATGCTTATATTGGTGAATGGATCAGTGGGTATAGCACTTGCTGTGCAATCTTGAAATCTTAAGTTCAGACCCCCAGAACTCATGTATATCTAGATGCATAACAGTTGTGTCTGTATACCTTTCACACCGACAGATGGAACGGAGATGTAAGCCAACTCCTGAAGCTGACAATTCAGCTACCCTGCTAATAACAATAGAGACACTGCCTCAAAACAAGGTGAAAAGTGAGGACGGACACTTGAGGTTGTCCACTTGAGAAAACTTGAGGATTTCTACATGCAAACTATGGCGCCACACATCTGCTCTCTCTCTCTCTCTCTCTCTCTCTCTCTCTCTCTCTCTCTCTCTCACACACACACACACACACACATCTGTATCTCCATATCTGCAATTTAAAACTGACATTAGAGCTGAGTGTGGTGGAGTAAACTTTTAATCCCAGCACTCGGGGGGCAGAGGTAGGATGATTACCACAAGTTCAAGGGCATCTTGAGACTACTTAGTAAATTCCAGGTCAGTCTAGGGTAGAGAGAGACCCTACCTTAAAACAAAAAAGAACAACAACAACAACGACAAAATCTTACATTAGAAATCATTGTCTACTTCTATTAACATAATTCATTGTAGTTTATCTAATATTATATATTGAGCAAAATGGTTAATTATTTAAAGTAATGGATTATTTATCATAAATATAAACATAAAATTGACAATCAACCTTCCTTACATCTACCTTGGTGAATGTACTGAAATTAATCTATTTGGTAAACTAGGAAATTTTGCTTTCTAGAGAAAGAAAAAAGCTATACTAAGTAGAAAATAGAAACCTTCCCATTGATTTAATCTTATGTGTTGGAAAAAAAATAAAAAAGGATGATGCATTTTTATTCCTTAACTCAATGCTACTTAACTCAATGCTGCTGTGATTGCATCACCTTATTGAATTGCCTGTGTTCAATTGTGATGTCATTTGTTGAGACAAAGGATATAAGAATGGGAATGACTTTTAGGGTGGAAACTCTGGTTTCAATGTCACACATTTTAACTTTGAATTCCCTGTGGGACATTCATAAAGGGATGCTTAGCAAATGATTAAAAATACTAATTGACTTTCTGCAAGTGTAAGGTTTAAAATGAAATACAATGTGATCTTTTAAAAAATGATAGTGGATGGTGGGAAATTAAGAAGGAAAGAACACCTAGTAGGAATGGTTGGCATATATTAAGAGTGATGGGAAGAAGACAAAACAGGGGTAGCCAAAACACTAAGAGGAGAAATGAGAGACTGTGTGACAAGAGCAGTGAGACAGAAGTGCCACAGACAATAACAGACCATGTGCAAGGATGCAGTCAGAGGAGGGCTAATGGGCAAACAGTAAATACTCCTTGACCAACTTTTAGAAGCTTCTCAGATAATCTTGAATTTATTCCTCCTCAAATCCCACTTAAACAAAATTATCCTTGTCTTTTACAGAAAAAAAAAAAAAAAAACTAGAGCTGAAATAGAGTGAGGAAACTGCTAGTGGTTAGTACTATGTCTCTCTTGTGCTATTTTTAACAGTTACAAGGGTATAGTTCATTTTTAATGGAAGTAAATTGATTTGTATCGTCATTTCATCATTACTTGGTGGAAGGCAAAGGAACATATGGAAGAAAGCATGATATGGACATATTTTTATAAGAAATCTACTCTCACAATAACATTGGTAACTATCCACAACACATCATGATCCCATTACCTCTTACCAATTCCACCTCTCCACCATACTGCTAGCTTGTGGTTAAGTTTCATTTTTTTCTTTTCTTTTTTTAAAATATATTTATTTATTCATTTAAGAGAGAAAGAGAAAGAGAGAATGGGCATGCCAGGGCATCCTGTAAATGAACTCCAGATGCATGTGTCCCCTTATGCATCTGGCTTATGAGGGTTCTGGAGAATTGAACCAGGGTCCTTTGGCTTTGCAGGCAAACACCTTAACCACTATGCCATCTCTTCAGGCCCCTTGTGGTTAAGTTTCTATCATGTGGATTTTGCAAGAGTTTGGGTGGCTATCCAAACTATAACAGTCAGAATGCAAAGAAGTTATAAAATTAAAATAGAAATTATTTGGGGGATCTAAAGTATGTACTTTCTTCCCTTCTGTGTGTCAAATTAATGTAGCAATGTATATATATATTATAGTCCAGAATTTCAGAAAACTGAGAAATTTATGAGATAAATTTGGAGACACAGATAAAACAAATAGAAAACATGAAAAGGAAGGCAAACTGGAAACTCTGAGTGTTTCTGAGTATATTGAATACCCTAAGAGGAAGAGTTATCAGACAACAAATTGAAGATACAGAAAAAGAACAGGGAAAAGACATAGACTATATCCCAGAAGTTAAAGTGAGATAGAGACTCAGGAATTAATTTGCCTTTCTACAGGTATTTTTGCTTAAAATTGAGTGAAGAATGAAGAAAATATGTTCATGAATATTGTTTTACCATTTGGTAATCCAAAAACAGGAGGCTTGATCATATCTGTATCTGATGGGTGTCAGGGTTTTCTGCTGCTGCTGCTTTTTTCCTGAGGAACAGGATATCAGAGTTAGCTGCATGGCTGGTAACCTGAACATGGCAAGAGATGTGTATGTATTGGTAATGTTAGGAAAGGAATCCACTTGTGTCCTTTTATTTACATTTCTGAAGGTCTGCCAAAAGTTGCCAAAAATGATCTTCTGTGTAGGAATGGGCTGGGAATAGTGTTGCTGGGATGATTATGAAGTAAAACTAGTTATATGGACTTTTTAAGAGGATAGTGGAATAGATAGATAGATAGATAGATAGATAGATAGATAGATAGATAGATAGATAGATATGGTTATCAAAGAAAGTGAATGAATGAAGAGATTGGAGATCAAAGAATAGTCATAATCCAGCAAACTGGTATCCCATAGGTCACACAGTTAAACTGTGTGTGTGTGTGTGTGTGTGTGTGTGTGTGTGTGTGTGTGTTTGTGTGTATTTTAATTGCTTACTTGGATTTGGTTAAAGTAGCTACTGTATCTCAAATATTTAAAATAAGCAATAGTATACTGAGTTATTTCAGAAGGAAACATTTCAACTTTTACTAACCCTCCTGTCCTGAATTTATTTGACTATACCTCATAAGATAATAAAATACCAATATTCCATATAGTAACATAATGTGTTGATAGTGTCAAAGAAATAGAGAAATGGGGAAAGAAATAGTTTGAGAAGATGAAAATCAACAAGTGAATATTTGAATTAATTTTGATGACCAGGCTAGATAGAATGTATCTATGATTGGGCTGAGGGTCTCTTCAGAAGAAAAGTTAAAGAGAAAATGGGATACATTTCTAGGCAGTTCACTGCAAATATATAGAAGGAAACTCTGGTCACACTAGAGTTTGATGTGAGACTAAAGTCAGACTTTGGGATTAGTTATGAAGTTGACTAGTGCAAACACTGCATAGGAGTTGGAGAGGCAAAGCTGGCTACTAGGAACTTAGAAGGTACAAAAATTAACATGTAACAATTTGTAGCATCTTAACTGATATATAAAACATTACTCTTTTCTTTGGTAGCTCTTGGAGTCTGCAATGTATGACTGACTCATCTCTGTGATCAAATACCTGACGAGAAACAGCTTAACTAAGAAAAGGGTTTATTCTGGCTTACCCTTTTACGGTGATACATTCTGTCATAGCATGAAAAGATTATTGGTTCTCATAATGTTTTTGTTGGCTTGTTTTTCATTGTGGAAAAGCTTTTGTATGAACACAAAAATAAGGTCTTCAAGAGAAAAGATACTGAGATCTGGTTTTCTCTCTCCTGGAGAGTGGAAACCTTGTCTTAGAAAATCTTATTATTAATAAGTGAAAGGAACTCACTCCAGAGCACTCACTTCCTTGAACCTATGTGCTCCCAAATGTCATAATAACATAGTATGGCATAGCTGACCTAAAGATTTTTTCACAATCTACACTTATATTTTAATGTCTTGATGAAAGCTAATCTATGGCAAGTTAGTTGGCATTTTGCTTTGTGGAGGAAGGGGAGGAAATGCCTCTCTCTTGTAGGATCCTTATGTTTCATATCTTTTCCTTCCTGAATTTACTTTCTTGCTACTTAAGGCACTTACTACATAAAGATTCATGTTTGGTAGAAATAAGTTTTCATTGCACTCAATATCTTGAATGATAATACAGGAACCTATGATATTCTGGTGGATGGGCACAAAAGTTGAAATTTTAGTGACTCAGTGCACTGAAGGGTTGGGTTTTTCTTTACTGTAAAATACCATTCACATTGGAAGACATTATAGAGTGTGGGGTGGAGGGACTGCTATTTGAATCAGAATCAGGTGTAGTATGATTTTTTAATATATATAAAACGAATCATGTGCAGGTTGAGGTGGCTTCTTTTCCATCTGTCAGCACATTCTTTACAACCATGCATAAACCTTATTATCACACTCAGTGTGTTACTGCAAAATTATCCCTGCCCTCAGAGCCATCTCACCACAGCTTGGAGTGGAATTCAAATTTCAGTGCAGTTAATATAAAAGCCAGCAACCTAGTGAAGGACAGGGGAAAGCAATAGACATTTTCCCTTGGCTGAAAATTTGCTACAACTCCTTCATTTTATCATATGTACAAGGGTAAATATTTCACAATGAATAAAATGGTTCCTGATGATACACACTTGGCCTTGATAAAATTTTTCTACTGTATTCACATATATTAACCTTTGATGAAAAGACCACAGGAAGAAAAGGCATGAGATGAATATGGCATAATTTCAGATTTTTTTTTTACATTAACCTTTGAGTTCTGAACTGTCGTAGTTATATGTTTGGGGGTATATTTGGATAGAGACATTACTGTCATCCTGTTCATATTTATGGACCTGACCTTTGTATTATAGTAGCCTGCTTTGAAGCACAGTTATTTTTAATTGCTTTATGTGTCCGTGGAGACTGTTTGGTGCCTCCGTGGGTTATATACAGTACCTTGACACGTATGTTTGCTTAGTGAATCTTACAGTGACTGGATATTTATAACCATGACTGAATACAAAAGGGTAAATTGTTGCATCTTGGTGTAGTGGTGGTGGTTCTGTGTGGTGTGTGTATGTGTGTGCATGTATGCGTGTGTGTGTGTGTGTGTGTGTGTGTGTGTGTGTGTGTGTGTGGCTTGGAAAATGTGTTTTATTGCCGATGTGGCTATATACTTAATGAGGTGACAGGAAGAATTAAAAGTGACAGATTGTTTTGGCTGCACTGGGGCCATCTGATATAGTCTCCTATCATGTGACTCAATAAACCCAGCCTGTGTGAAGCCCTCAGCATATGATTCATGGCTGCAGCAGGGCTACTCACAGGAGTTTAATGAGAGAAAGAGTCACAGGCTGGGCAGCAGGAGGCTGGAATTGCTGTTGGAAGACAATAAAATGTGTTTCTAAAAAACTACATTTGAAATTTTCAGGGTGCCTGGATCCCAAATATCCCCAATAACATTATTCTCTAGTTCCTGATTGGGAGGTGGGCAGATACAAGAAGCATGTATCTCAGTATGCTTACCTCGAATAATGAAGCATACCCCTTCCTCACTGCCTAAGGAAAGCATATTTATGTCATTTAGATTATGCATGGATTATGAGGTTATGACAATCATGAGATACTAAGAACAGTGAAAATAGTGGAGGCAGTTTGGGTTATAATGTGGCCTGAAAATAAGAAGTCAGCTCATCTTCTACCCCACTGCTGACCCCTTGAATCAGAATTCTAAAAACAGGGAAGAAGGGAAGAAAGGAATCTATATTTCAATTCTAGATAACTGTACTGTAAATAGCCTTCACTTGATGACACAGGTACCTACAAATAATGAGAAAGAAAAAGTCATTCTATTTAGCAGACTCCATTGCATTTAAGGTAAAACTTTAGCTAATGAGAGTGAATTAAGTGGATTCTTGACCCAACCTGTGTTCTTACACTGCTGTGCATTCACTCAAACGTTCTTCATTCAGCAGGTCACTTAGCCTATCGCTGAAGCACCCCCTCACAGTGATAAAATAGGAACCATAATGCTATCTATCCTTGGAGTTCATGGGACTTAAATGAAAAGATATATTTGATTATGCTTTGCATGCAGTAAAGTTGAGGCCAATGTTAGTTGTACTTAATATTAAATAGTCCTCATTGTACACTTCATCTGAAGACACATCACAAGGAAACAAGTTTACAGCAGGACTGGAGTAATGCCAGCTATTCCATATGCATTAAATTCTCATTGTATGCCAGACTCTGAATTAAGCTTAGTACATCCATTATCCATCTTAACCTATTTAATTCTCAAAGTAACAATACTAAGTAGGTTATACAATTGTACCACCATAAGTTTTTTGAAAATAATAAAGTGCATGAAACAAACTAAGCAATTTCTTGAAGAAAACAGCTTTAAGTTACATTCCTGCAATTCCTACTAAGGAATGGCTGACTTGACATGCTTTCTTAGCCCAGACACAATTCCTTCTCTTTGGAAAGAGCACAATTTTATAGTGTTCTCCAGCATTATAATTCTGTCTATCTCTTGGTCTGTAGTACCCAAACTGATGAGCAGTAACAGAATAATATGCACAAGTTCTAAAATGTGCCTTGAAATTAAAATTTAAGAACATTAATTGCTATGACAATGAAATTCCAATGCTCAGAGCTAAGAGGTAGCTTTAAGAGCTGGAGTCTTCAGAAGATAATTAAATTATTAGGACTCTTAAGTAAAAGAATGGAATAGACAGGCATGGTGGTGCACGCCTTTAATCCCAACACTTGGGAGGCAGAGGTAGGAGGATTGCTGTGAGTTCAAGAGTTCAAGGCCCACCTGAGACTACAGAGTGAATTTCAGGTCAGCCTGGGCTAGAGCAAGACCTTACCTTGAAAAGCCAAAAAACAAACAAACAAAATAAAAACTTATTGTTTCATACCTTTTTCCATGTTAATGCATTAAAAGTGCAATCTTGAAGGTATAGACTGTTCCCTCCCCAGATGCCAAATGCACTGAGGCCTTGATCATGGGCTTCCCAGCCTCCAAAACAATGAGAACTATGTTTGTATTTTGCATAAATTATCTTGTCTCTGGCATTCTGTTATAGCAGCACTATATAAAGTAAGAAAGATAAAAATCTGAAAAATGTGGTTACTATTCTCTGAGTAATGAAAAATAATATCAAGTAATTTTTAAGACATTGTAACCATAAAGGTAGATAACAAGAGGGTTTATTATGGTCTCACAATTGAAAATTACTGCTCAATTTGAAGGCATCTACTTCTTCACATTCTCACTGTCTTGTATACCTAATATAATGCACATCTGAGGGAACCTTCAGCCCCCAGGAAACAGTGTCTAATTAATAATGTTTCCATTTTGACTTGTCTGATATGTAAACATAAAATAAAAAATTGATAAATACCTAAGTGTGAGACAATTCAGATGTCAAGTGTTTAGCTATTCCATAAAATATTGAAAATATTAGTTCTTTTCTGGTTTGACTTTTATGAGCATCAGACAGAATAATGACTTTGTGTGTATAAAGTGATTTTGTGTTGAGTCAACATCACTAGCAAATTCTTGTTCAGGGCTGACACCATTTTCTTCTCTTTCCCTCTTTGTGTGTTGGGGTGTCCAGAATGGAATTTTCTCTTTTTCCTTAAGAAACTGGTCCAGACACTGCTACTAAGTGGTTTCTTTGTAGATTAGATATTGGAAAACACTACAAAAGGCAAAGGGATGGAAGAGAAACAGAAGGAGCCGAAGGGCACAATGGAGAGCTACTGTCCTGGAAAGAGAGCTGTTGTGTGTGCCACACAATGGCCCGTACATTCCAGTGGCCAGAGAAGAACAGGGCAAACTGAACACTCCTTTGCTCACATCCGGAAATGTGAAAAGGGTTGTCCTAGTTTCTGTCATTTTCTTTTATTTCTCCACTCAAAGGGAGCAATGAGACAAAAAGCTAGTCTATACACCCACTGTTCCCTTTGCAGGCTGTTGAGGAAGTAACATTTCCATTCCTATTCCTATTCTCAGGTTGTTTCTGAATCTGAGGAAGTATCCCTTCTGGTGAGACAAAAGCTTTGGGATGACAAGTCCATTTCTAATGTGATCTCAGATTTTCTAATAAAGACCAGATAAATGTTATATAATTTACAAGTTAATATTGATGGAACTAATGCAGGTTACATCTTTTTTTCTTTATAAGAAATGGTGAAATTTCCCATGCTTGCTCTCTTTTTCTTGTTTATTTGATATGCCAGATGCAATATAAGCCACCACTGAGTAACCTGATTAATGAAGGGGAGGCAACTTTTTGGTGGAATTGGCATTGAAAGTCCTGTGAACTAGAGAAATGTTTCTAACCTTTCGTAGCATCACGTTCTTCATATGTGAGCAGAATAAGAAAGTAATTCACAGGAGGAGGGGTTTATGGAGTTCACATTAGATAAAATACTAAACAGTTTCTTCACTCGATTAACTTGACTAACATTTGGTGCTTGCTGCATTCTCATGCTATGTACAAAGCACAGCAAGCCCACTCACATGAAAAGCTCCTCTGAAACTCAAACGAGGATTCTACAATTCAGGTTCTCCATGGACTTATTATAAAATAATGATTACATCTTTACTTCTAACTATCTTTAAATAAAATTTAGCATTAAAAAGATGATAAACCATAGTAAAACTTTATTAAAAGTAGAAAAGATTGGTATTATATCAGAGTGGCTAAAATTATCTTGAAATACTGATTTTACCAATTATTATTTCCAAATTACAATACTTAGATGACTTATTCTAGACCTTCCTACCTAATGCTTGATTGAATAAACTCTGGCTCTTTCTCTTTCTGTATAAATAAATATTTTATGATATATTTGAGATATATATTTCATTATTATATGTTCTTCATAGTTATTCACATTTTATTCTACGTGTTGAAGATAGACGTATTTGATATGTTTTTTGGTTTCTAGACTTTGTCACATTGCTAAAGATCTACATGATATGAAAAATAAGAAACCAAGATTTTAGAAGAAATATCTAAAGATGTCATCAATTCTAATATATTGTATTTCATCATATTGTAAAACTATAGTGAATGTCAGGGTAGTGATGTGTGATCTCAGCCTGAGTCAATGTGTGTGTGTGTGTGTGTGTGTGTGTGTGTGTGTGTGTGTGTTTGCAGTGGAGATTTGGGTAATACAACCCTGGTTTGTTAACCAAGGAAGAATCCCAAGTTAAGTACCACTTCAGCTAAGCCTTGAAGGAGGAACTTAAATGAACCAGGTCAAAAGTATATGTCCATACAAAAGTAAGGTAAAGAGTAAGTTATGAGGGATTTCAGAGGGTACTATATAATATATGCTAAGGTGTGCTTAGGGATCTATATGACTAGGGCTAAGGTACCTGTGGAATAATATGGGAGATGAAGCTAGGGAACTGGAAAAATAGCAGACCTGTGAAAAGTCTGAATGCCTCACTACGGAGATTGATCATTATCCTTGGTCTGTGGAACCACTGGAGTATTTTTCACAGAATGCTCCTGTGAGAGTTTGGGTTTAGAAGATTACTCCAGCTGCATTGTAGAGGATGGATTATTGAGAGGTGGCCATTGTAAGGGTGGTAGGAGGCAGCGAGGAAGGAAAGAGACAAGTTATGAATCCATGGTAGTAATTCAAGCAAGAAATTATGAGCCACTGGACTACAGCAGTGGTAGAGTGTGAAATTACTTTGTAAAGTGTAAAATTGCTACTGTGGAGATGAAAGCAGGAAGACGGAAATGAAGGACAAAAAGGAAAAAGAAGGAAAAGAAGCCAAAAAGGAAAGAAATGAAGAGAAACTAAACAATGATGAGAAAAGGAAGGAAGGAATTGTAGTCTTTGGCTAAGTAGACATTTGAAGGCAAAGTGTTTCATTAAACACAATCACAACTGTTAGTCTGCCCTGGAGGTGTGATAGAATTACTGGTACCCCAGGTCTCAGCCAATCAGCCAGATGGCTGCTGATTGGTTCAAATGAAAACTAATCAGAGCCTTTCTTCAATAGCTCAATTGATGCACAAATAGCCACAGCCAAGGTGAAGTCGGTGAAAGGAAACTGCTGCCAAGTACACAACCTCCAAAAGGCAGTGGATGAGAAGGACAGCATCATTTCTTCTGTCAGCATCAGGTATGGTTACTATCAAAATCCCAGAGACTGACTACACACACACACACACACACACACACACACACACACACACACGTGCATGCACCTAGTCACTCCTAGAGCTTTGTATTTAATAAACATAGGCTGCTTTTTTTGTTTGTTTGTTTGTTTGTTTTTATTTCAGTTGAGAGTTACAGGAACACAACCAGGGGAACAATTTGACCCAGAACAAGGAAATCAATACACTCTTACTTTAACATGCAAAATGAAGATGGAAAAATGCTAAAAGCAAACAGTAAAATATCATATTGGAGAATAGATTCAATAAAATCAAACTATTTTAACAGTGTTCAATTTCCTCTTGTTCTTTCTCCTTTTTATTATTTAAAAAATGATTATTGGTATAAAGCTAGAATTACCCATGAGATACTACTAAAGCTAATTCTAGAAACTTTGAGCTATTTAAAGCTATTTATTTCTATGACTCTTCCAAATGGTAATCTATGTTTATCTTGATGAACTTCTAAGTAATTGAATAATCCATAAAAGAGCATGTCTAGTTTTGGGAAATACCCAAAATAAGCAGACACTAAGAGAGATTCCCCACTAAAAATTTGTGGTCACACAATATCTAATGTTACATGTTATTCTAGAAGAGATCTTAATTTAAGCACCTTTCCCCATGTCTAAGGACTCTGTTCCTAATTCCCAAATCAACAAATCCAACTCTATTTTTAAATTGGTTGTTTTTACATAAGGGAGGGTGGAATGAAGCAGGTTATGTCAAATAAAAAATGAAAAGCAGGGCTGGAAAGATTGCTTAGGAGAGAGAGAGAGAAGAGAGAGAGAGAGAGAGAGAGAGAGAGAGAGAATTGAGAGAAAGAATTGGTACACTAAGGCCCCTAGCCTGCAATCAAACTCCTGACATGGATGCCATCTTGTGTGCATGGGTGACCTTGCCTGCTTAAGTCACATTGTGCATCTGGTTTGTGTGGGACCTGGAGATTTGAACATAAGTCCTTAGGCTTTGCAGGCAAGTGCTTTAACTCCTAAGCAATCTTTCCAGCCCTGCTTTTCATGCTCTCTCTCTCAGATAAAAACTTAAAAAATGAAAATCAAAGAAAGTAATTAATATGAAAATGTATCTTGTATCTGGCAAAAGGGTATCTCAAAAGCATAAAATCAATCTTAAAAAACATGTGAAGACATGTAAATAGGCTGTTTTGGGATAGAGATTATATGGAGAGTTTTATTTTCTTATTAGTAAGTAAACTTACATTTAAAGCCATATTTTATAAAATTTTGATGGTGCAAAATTTCATAGATCACAGCTAAAGCCTCTTAATTTCTTGTTCCTAAGAAAAATATTTCTATACCAAAAACCTTTCTGTCGTGAGGAACTGATTTGTGTGAACATCTGCCAGGGCAACAGAAAGAAAAGCTCTGTTGTTATAGTTTTCATAGAGCCAGGAGTATTTTCCAATACATTCCATGAGCCCTTAATGATACTCCCTCCAGTTCAGCCTCCTGAAGGTGAGTGCATAATTAATGAGGTGTTGGAAGTTCTCTGGAATTAGTTTTCATCTAAGCAAAGGTGCCCGATGTTTATCTGTACCCTTTGTACTCATTGTTGCTGTGAATATACCGAGCCTTCTGTTGGTTCAAGGAACTATCGATTTGCTGACTAATCTTTTTATCTGATCATTATAGATTGTAACTCTCAGTCTATAACCTTTACACATACTGCTATTGTGGTTAAATAAAACACAATACAAAATAATTAACATCTTCCCATATCGACATTTCTCTTCTAGGCAGAAGCAGAAGCAAGACTTTGATTTGACAAGTGGACATTTGTATTTTTAGAGGAAAGTATAAATAGAAGATGAATATACAATCTTTAGTTCTTTAATATAAATTACACAGGAAGAACTAGTATGTGGCCTTGGGGAAATCAACAGCTTCTTCAATCGGATTGCTTCTGTCACTGTATGGACACAGTCTTGTTTGATGTCTTCCGACCATTTGTCTTGTATGGAGTCTTTTATCTGAATCCAAAGCAATGCAGTCATCAGGGCTAGGATTCAATAATGGCTCTGCAGGAGCTGTCATCCCCAGTTTGCTATTCATCTTGTAAAAAGCTTTGAGTTTTCAAAGTACCAACTAAGGTTGGCATTTCAATGCCATGGACAGATCACTTCAAGTTCTTTTGTGTTCACAAAAAAAGGGAATGAAATTGAGAATGGGGAGAGGTAGATTAAATGGCCAACCTACTACCCTACCTGACTTCCTAGGAGTAACCCCAAGGCACCCAAGGGAGTGAGGACATTAGTTGACCAGACCTGCCAGGCATGGGGTTTTGCTATGAATGGGAGTATTCTGTAGTATTTACTTCCAGCTGTGCTCCTCTGCTGTAATTATGTGGAAACAAATTTGTGGAAATTGAACAGAAAAGAGGAAAAAATTGATTGATGATTACAAAGAGTATTCCTTGAAACATTTTTTGGTATCAAAGCATTTAACAATAAGAGCATCTTTAAGTAGGTTAGAAATTAATAAATTGATGCTGAAGGTCTGAATTCTCAAATTTTATCATCATGTTTGGCTGTTGTTCTTTTCATGGGAACAGACCAGACATGTACTACTAACACTGAGCCTGTTTGAACTCTTTTCCTGGAAATATGGATAGTTTCCTGTTCATTTCAAACATTGCTTCCTAGTTCTTACATGGCCATGATAGATATGTATGTGTCATGAATAATAAGCCCAACAAAGTGTGGGACTAAAATTCCTAGACCCAAGAGGGATTAAGCTAAATATGCCTGAAAGACTCATGAGATTCACCTGCAGTATTGTTTAATAACCACTTAGCATGGGGGAAGGTAGGGACACTTTCCTGGGAAAGAAGCTACTCTACTGCTACAGTCACTC
Organism: Orientallactaga sibirica; assembly: GCA_036365145.1. Lineage (NCBI taxonomy): Eukaryota > Metazoa > Chordata > Mammalia > Rodentia > Dipodidae > Orientallactaga > Orientallactaga sibirica. The sequence continues at coordinate 18,726,453 of JAEOAD010000018.1, read as the reverse complement.
ATAGGAACATTGGTTCTCAGCTTGTACTGGGGGAATGAGAGCTGAAACGAAGTACTAAGATTTCAAACAAGAAAACTTGTTTTCTGATTAACTGTATAATCTTAGGTTTCAATTTCCACATCTACGATGAAGAACTTAAAATAAAAATTTGAAAGATACTTTTTCATTCCAAACACAGTATGATTCTGTGAATATCTGCTTCATCAACATAACAACAACTGTGCACTGACTTCTCTTATTTGGGACATCTGTGTGAGTCGCTAAGACTAGACTAGGTTTAAAAAGTTTTTTGTTTTTTTTTTATGTACACAGAAAATGTGCACTGAGGTCAGGGAGATATGCATCTTATCAGCAATGACACAGGTTCAAATGTGTAATTGTGACAATGTTAAAACTAATAAATACATGGGCCTGGGAAAATATATTAATGGATGGGTGAAATTGGCCTGGTTGAGAAAGAGGCTTTTCAGAGAATGTAATAATCATGCTGAAGGTCTGAAGACAAGAGAGATGATCTTTGCCATGATCAGTCTCAACCTCATTCTGAAAAGAATTAAGAGTCATTGAGATTTTAAACACCAATGTCATATAATCAGATCTCTTTCCATCCTGGACATTAGAAAGATTGTTCTGTCAAAAGAAAAGAGGTGAGTTGAAGGGGAGAAAAACTAGAGGCACAATTAACCTGCCTCTTGTGGCAGGGGAGGGGAGAATTAATTTGTAGCAGAGATGTTAGAAGATGCAATCGTACTTGCTTTGCAATTTTAAGATTTAGGGATGGACCCAGACAGAGCTCTGTGATTCCTCTTAACCTAGTTTTGGGTCTTGGCTCTAATTTTTTTTTTTTTTTTTTTTTTTTTTTGAGAGACACAGAGAGAGACAGAGAGAAAGGGAGAGGAAGACAGAGATGGGTGCACCAGCAGAGTCTCAGCTTCTGCTAACGAAATACAGATGCGTGCGCCCCCTTGTGGTCAAGTGCAGCATTGCGCTCTTGCATCACTTTGCATATGGCTAAACATGGGATCTGAAGATTGGAACTGCTGGAGATTGGAAGAGGCGTTTTTAGGCTTAGGAGGCAGGCTCCTTAACCGCTAAGCCATCTCTCCAGCCCTTGGCTCTAAATTTAAAAGCATCATCTTCTTGCAAGTGGATAACAAGTTATAGAGATAACTGTCAATTCATAAATATTTGTTGGAAGAAAGATAAGTTAACTTTAAAGAAAAAAACTTCCTCTTCATCTTTTTCCTGCTCATGTGTCATTTCACAATAGCTTGCTATGGGATCAAATGCTAATATCTAGAGCACTAACAAATAGTTCCAGAGCACTCCTGAGCTGAATCATTACAATGGCCAGACTAAATTGAGCAAACCACGATATTTTGCCAATCCTGTATTATGTATTATCATCTGCTAAGTGTTCCTTTGTGATTTCTCAGAAAGATCATGGGCAGGTTGAAAATCCTGTTTGATTGCTTTTTGTAATATTTTACATTTATTTGTTTATGAGAGAGAGAGACAGAGAGAGAGAGAGACAGAGAGAGAGAGAGAAGGAAAGAGAGAGAGAGAGAATCACACCAGGGCCTCTAGCCAATGCAAAGGAATCCCAGACCCATGCATCGCCTTGTGCATCTGGCTTACATGGGTACTGGGTATCAATCCTTGGTCCTTAGGCTTCACAGGCAAGTGCATTAACAGTTAAGCCATCTCTCCAGACCCCTGTTTAATCATTTTAAAGGCTAATAACATATTACTAAAACAGAAGAATTTAGCTGGGTGTGGTGGCACAGCATGTGGGAGGCAGATTATTGTGAGTTCAAGGCCACCCTGAGACTACATAGTGAATTCCAGGTTAGCCTGGACTAGAGCAGAACCCACCTCAAAAACAAACAAACAAACAACAACAACAAAAAAAAACGGAGAAGAAAAACATAAGTATTTAAACTTTTTATTTTTTATTATTTTTTTGGAGAGAGACACACAGAGAGACGGGATGGGGGGGGGGGAGATGAAGACAGAGACGGGCGTGCCAGCAGTGTCTCAGCTGCTGCAAATGAACTCCAGATGTGTGCACCCCCTTGTGGTCAAGTGTGGCATTGCGCCCTTGCATCACTTTGCATCTGGCTAAACGCCGGACCTGGAGATTGGAACCGCTGGAGATTGGAACTGGTATTCTTAGGCTTAGGAGGCAGGCGCCTTAACCCCTAAGCCATCTCTCCAGCCCAAACATAAGTATTTAAAAGAAGAACCATAATGTTTCCTCAAAGTAACTTCTCTATGTCACACCCACAGTTGACCAAGGGAAGATAACTTATTTGGGCATGAAACCTGCTCTATAACTTTCTTATAAATGTCCTCATCAATTTACTCCATATCTCCTTTAGTATTCCAACTTAATCTACCTAGGAATCCACTACTATCTTTTATATCAGCTCCTGACCACATACTTTGCCTATTTTACAATCTTCTATTCAACCTTTTCTTCCTCTAGGAAAATACCCCATTGTCTATTTAGTTAATGAAAATCTCACCCCTAAATTTGTACTTTTAGATATAAATATCTCATTTTATATAACTATATATTATAGATAGATGATAGATAGATAGATAGATAGATGATAGATAGATAGATAGATAGATAGATAGATAGATAGATTAGAACTCTTTCTGAAGAACTTGGACAATTGTTTGATTTTTATGTTTGTTCTAATAGCACCTGAGAAAGGATAATTTGAAAGAACAGAAATACACATTTGACAATATTATAATAGGAGATAGACAGTTCTTTGTTAAAATAACACCTGTTGATCCAAGAGTGATGACTGCACTCTTTTAATCTCAGCACCTAGGAGGCTGAAGTAAAAGGGTCATTGTAAGTTCGAGGCCAGCCTCGCTGTAGAGTGCGTTCTAGGTCAGCCCAGGCTACGGGGTCTCACTGAGACCCTGACTTGGAAAAATTATAGTACCCATTAAAGAATGTTCCAAATTATTTCAAGATAATTTGGTTAAATGCCTTCAAAATAAAAAAGTAAAGTTAAAGTCATCGTATTGACAAGGAAATTTGGCTGATTTGGGTTTTCTTACACAGTGCCTCTCATTTAAGGATTTCTCATATCAAGGGTGAATTAGGTGATTAGGAAAATAATGATAGAGTAGAAATTTTTTAAATCTGGCTAAGAATTCTGCTGCTACTTAGGACATTATGTAGTGAATACAGTCTTTGTAGAATTGATGTTTTGGACAATTATGAGGGTTCTTTATAGGATTCCCAAGTACTAATAAAACTATATAGCCAGGCATACACTGCTCTCTCAGAACTCATCAGATTATGGTTGCCATGACTTTCCCTGAAAACGCCAGGACAAGGAAGCCTATGGGACATCAGCTTTATTGAAGGTATGTGCTGCGTGAATAGAGCATGAAGGAAAGAACATGTCAGCACAACTGGAGTGGGTGAGAGGGAGTCCATGTGTGTATAACAACATGCTTAAATTGTTTTTCCTCAGAAAAAAAAATTTCTTTCTCTGATACTACTTTTCTGTATTTAAAACTCTAAGAAACATGGGGAAAGGCAGTGAAGTTTAGGACGTGGAGTGGGAAAAAAAAAAAAAAACCTTCAGCACCAAAGCCCGAGCTTACCAGATCCAAAGAAAATACAGAACCACCAGTAACTGTTACAAGGTAGTATGTGTCAGTAAATTAGATGATCAGTTCTTGATCATTACATATCAGGACATCTTTAAAACTGAAGTTACCAAAAATCTTATGTTAATACAGGTCATAGCTATCACTATTTATTGTATAAGAAATTAGAAACAGCTCTGATTGCTATATTCTGGATATGGCATGGCCTTGACACTCATGAATTCACAGCAGCTGTGTTTTCCTGTCCAAGACTGAGCCTGCAGTGTTTTACCATCACTGGATGAGTGGTCCATGAGACCCCACATCTCCCAAAGTAGCTAATAGCAACTAACACTGGCTGGGAGTGAAGAATCATCATCATCAGTGTATAGCCACTGGTAATTTTCCCATTCCATGGTACATACACATCCACCCATGATCATGCAAGCAGCCATAATTTAAGTCAATTGATAAAAATAAAAACAAGGTGCTGGAGAGATGGCTTAGCAGTTATGGTGCCTGCCTGCAAAGCCTAAAAACACCAGTTTGACTCTCCAGGTCCCACATTTAGCCAGACACAAAATGTGACACAGGCGCACAATGTCGCACATGCACACAAGGGTGCACATGTCTGGAGTTTGTTCACAGCAGCTGAGAAGCCCTGGCTCACCCATTCTCTCTCCTTCTTCCTCTCTCTCTCTGTCTCAAATGAAAAACAATAAATAAATAAAAAATAAAAACAAGAGTGAAAGTAAGATGGGAAATAATAGGGGAAGAAGAAAGTGTTAATGAGAGAAGTAAAATCAAGATACATTATATATATGTATGGAAATGTCAAATTGGAAAAAAGTAAATAAACTTTTTTAAGTGAAAAACCTTGCAAATATCAAAATATACACATGTGCATTCCATTAAATATTAAAGTAATATTGTTACATTTCATGTTTTTCCTGGAAAATTCCATATTTCATGCATTGTAAAACATGTGTAAAAAGTAAATAATTAGTATTATTGTGAAAACAGTTTTTTAAAGATTTTTTAAAATATTTTTTATTTTTATTTATTTGTTTGAAAGAGAGAGAGATATAGAAATAGGCAGGTAGAGAGAGAGAGAGAGAGAGAGAGAGAGAGAATGGGCACACCTGGGCCTCCAGCCACTGCAAACGAACTCCAGATGCTTGCACCCCCTTGTGTATCTGGCTTACATGGATACTGGAGAGTTGAACCCGGGTCCTTTGGCTTTGAAGGCAAGTGCCTTAACCACTAAGCCATCTCTCCAGCCCCAAGATTTTATTTTTATTTATTTATTTTTTAGAGATACACGGGGAGAGAGAGAGAGAGAGAATGGGCACACCAGGACCTTTGGCCACTGCATCAAACTCCAGATGCATGTGCCACCTTGTACATCCGACTTACGTGGTCCTGGAGAATCGAACGAATCTGGGTCCTTAGGATTCGCAGGCTTGCTCCTTAACTGCTAAGGCATCTCTCCAGCCTGAAAATAGTTTTGAAATCATCATCTTCTTCAAAGGGTCATAGGAACCCAAAGATTATCTATAAACTGTATTTTAAGAACTACTTTAGAGGGCCTGGAACAAAAATACAAATTTAAGCTATACTCACTGGAAAAATTTCACCTCAGGCAAATGCTTACAGGTGTAAACTTTTCAGAACTCTCTGCTTATAAACTAGGACAAAGAAACTGAAAAAAGCAGGACTGAGAAATGGGTCAGTGGTTAAAGACGCTTTCTTGCAAAGCCGGATGTCTCTAGTTCAATTCCCAAGTATCCAGGTAAAGGCAGAAGCACAAAGTGGCACATGCACCTGGAGTTCCTTTGCAGTGTCAAAAGGCCCTGGCATGCCCATTCATATTATCTCTCTATCTCCTTATCAATAAATAAAAATATTTTAAAAAACTGATAAAAACAGCCTTTCTGACTTTGAACACTTTTGTCTTCCCTAATGTATGCAAAGTGTCTCCCATAGGCTCAAGTGTTTGAACACTTACTCTCCAGCTGTGGCACTGTTAGGGAAGGTTGTAGAATACTGAGGTAAAACACTGATGGATGAAGTGGGTCATTGGGGACCAGCACTGAGGTTTTATAGGCTGAACCTAATTCCTGCTTGGCCTCTGCTCATGTGTATGATGTAATGTGACCAGCCACACTCCTGCTCCTGCTGCCAAGCCTTCTCCACCACCATGAACTACACCTCTGGAAGGATATGCTGAAGTCAAACATTTCTCTTTGTAAGGTGCTTCTTGTCAGGTATTTGGTCACAATGAAAGAAGTAACTAATACACTTATCACAATTTATCCATGAGATTGAATAAAAGTAACAGTTTTCTCACAAAATGTCAAATAATCCATATATATTGACTGATTAGCAATATAATAAACATTTATTTTGTTTCTTTTTGTGCAAGGTCTCAATATACCTACAACATGATGAACTTTAAATTTAATTCTGACCAATAATATTTCAAAGATCGTGGAATAGCTTCATGTTATCTAGAGCTGCCAATTTCATGAGTTCCCTTCAAGGAGAGCCAGTGCTACTTGAGAAGCACTATAAGGGATAGTTCAAGTATTAATACTTCTGACATAAACAACTTAAAATGGTATTAAAAACATTCCTCAAGAATTGTTTTTCCCTGTGTTATAAATTATCACCTACATGTTTTAAAATAAGAATATCTTTCCTGAGGGAAGGCCACTGGGGAGAAAGGAGTGACTTTTTCATAGGCAAATTTTAAAGTACTTATATTATTGATTTTATTCAGAATGAAATTTGGAGGCTAAATAAATCACCCAATAAAGAACAGACACTATGTTTCCACCAGGAAAGTTTTAACTTAATATTTATGGTCCCTCGGGTATTTTCAATGTAATTGCTATAATGGTCAACAAACATGGAAGCTTCTAATATCATTTCTGATCTTATAACAAGTATATGTTATTTGTGAAAAAACTTTAAGATGGATAAGTAGATTAAAAATACTCTCAGATAAAAATAAAATGTTCTTAAAAATTCCAAATACAACTCAGTGTGGTGGCTCACAGCTGTAATCCTAACACTTGGAAGGAAGATAGTAAGCTTTCTGAGGGTTGAGGCCAGCCCGGGGTACATAGTGAGTTTCAGGCCAGCATGAAAAAAAGTAAGAAGGAAAGAAAGATCTGTAACATAAACAAACAACAAATTTAGAGAAAATTCCAAATCACAGTTTGCAGAGATAAAATACTGGTATTTATGTTTTTGAAACAATTGAAATAAATTAAATAACTAATATGATTTTTAAATATTCTTGAAAATACATAACTTGTATTTAATCTAGCCATTCCTTTTTTTTTTTCAAATTGTATCACCCTGTTTTATTTCTACATTTTAATCAAACATCAAGTACCACAGATATTTAGATAGAGGGGAGGATGAGATGGGTCTTAAATACATGTTATTTAAATGATTGAATAAAACCCTGACTATAATGCCATTTTATTGTCATTTCTTTACGCTGGTGGGTGACTTGTTTAAACATAGATACTAATCCAGGACCATGTCTTTATTTGAAGAGTAAGTACTCTATTTTAATTTTATAAATTAAAATGGCCATATACCCCACTCTTGCCACTGAAAGACCATTAAAGCAAAATTCTCTTAATTGATGTAGTCTGTTTTTCATTCAAATGATGAACTATATGAGCCAGGCTAAGTTCATAAGGAAAAGAAGTTTCTTTAGCTCGCAGTTTTGAGGCCTAAAGGTTTGATGTGGCATCAGTTCAGTCTGGTAAAGCATCTGTGCATGATAACGGACATCATCACCATGGCAGGAGCTGTTCTGGAATGAGAAATCACATTACAAGGCTGTAAAACAAAGAAACATGGAGGACCCTGCCAACTCTTTGAAGGACATGATCATAATTGACCTCAGGTTCTACACCAGGTCTTACCTCTTAAAATTCTCCTCAGGGGATATAAAGATGGCTTAAAGCACTTGCCTGCAAAGCCTAAGGAACCAGATTCAGTTCCCCAATACCCACCAGACACACAAGGTGACACATGCATCTGGAGTGCTTTTGCAGTGGTGAGAGGCCCTGGCGCTCCCATTCTCTCTCTGCCTCTTCCCCCTCTCCCTCTCTTTCCTTCTACCCTCTCGTGTGTGTGTGTGTGTGTGTGTGTGTGTGTGTGTGTGTGTGTATTCTATATATAATATATAATATATATTATATTTATATATATATATAATATATATATTTTTAATTCTCCTCAGATTTTAGAAAATTCTTGAAGGATTTTTGAAATGGACGGGAACATGAGTGGATAGTGTCACTCTGCTCCAAGCATGGGAGTATCTCACAACATGTCACATCTACCAGGGGAACTGCAGTGAGTAGAAATATCACTGAAGCTTGTCTTAGCAGAAATAGATGAGATCTGGACCAAGTTCTGTGTAGTTCCTATAAGGGGCAGGGTACATCTCAAACACTACTATATGTTCAGAGTAGTACAGAATGTGGTTAAAATTTAAAGCTTGTAATTTCCCATGAGGTTGCTACAATGATGATAGCTAAATAATGAACAATGAGAGCCAAGTGCCAGATTAAACAATAAAATGAACAGAGACTGAATGTCAGAAAACATTACCAGGTGGAGCTGGAGAGAGCCAGCAGGAGGAGAAGATGAGCGCTAATCTGTCATAGACAGAGGAATATATTTTGAGTTAGCTACTGGTAGTCAGCGGGTAGTTAGCTACTGGTTGCTGGAGAGGGGGTTCAGTTTCTTCGGTGATGTATCCATTAGTATATGTGGAGAACAAGAAGGGATTCAGGGGCAATAGAGGGTCTATATGATCAAATTACTGTGTACATATATATATTTATTATATGTATATATGTATATGCATATACATATATAAGTAAATTAAATTATCAAAGAACAAAAAATATTTTAAAACGTAAAATAAAAAAGAAATGTTTCATGCTCATACTTAGTACAAGTTATTGTAATTTCAGTTATATAGATCTGTGCTTATTATTATTCTACTGTTTTAAACTCACTGAGCATGAGAGCTGCTCTGATGTTTAGCAATATGTGATATATTGCCAGCAACTGTAGGTACAATGTTTTACATCAGCTTGCCAAAGCCTATTCACTCTGCTTTGGTAAAATTCCATCTCTGTTGATGCGTAACTTCCTATTTCTATCCTCCTCCAGTTCTTGACATCTTCTCTTTGATTCTACAAATTGAAAATTTTTGATAATTGCATCTAGTTATTCCCATGAGTATTCATGTTTCTTTAACTGGCCTTTTTTACTTAGTATAATGTCCTAAAGTTTTATTCATTATGTTACATAGAAGTGAATGTACTCTTTTCATAGATGAATGATATTGCATTATAAGCACATGTTATATTTTTCTTCCCTTTTCCTTTCTGCAGAGAACATAGACCATTACAAATAATAGGCAAGCACTATCACTTAGTTACATTGCCAGCCTTTTTAAATTTTAGTTTTAACAAGGTCTCACTAAGCTGCCCTGGCTGACCTCAATTGTCTTTCTCATGCAAGTATAGTTTCTTTATCCATTCATTTATTTATCCATTTGTCTGTCAATGAACATTAAAGTTGCTGTTTCTACATGTTTGTCTCACACACGTATGCTATCTTCAACAGTAGGGTCTTACCATTAACCATTGGTGGGTCATCAAGAACTCCGACAGAAATCTGTCTTTTTTTGGAAACCTTGTAGGTCTCTCAGATCAACAGCTCATTGTGAAAGTTAACCCCGTGCTGGTACTGGGAGTTATAAGTCAGTGCCAAGGAAGGTGAGGGGAGAAAAAGATAAATAATGTAAAAGAGAAAGTGAGTATGTAGAGGAGAGGGAGAGGGAGAAAAAGAGAGAGAGAGAAGAGGGAGAGAAGCAGGAAAAGATTAAAGTTGGTCTTCATGATGTTCTCTCCAGTTTCCTGTGGTTCAGGTGTTCCCTCTGTGGGCCTGCTGAAGGATCAATGTTTTAGCCTGTTGTTCAGAATATAGGGTTTTATAGTATCATTTCCTTTTGGATCCTGTATTAGTCAGGGTTCTCTAGAGGAACAGAATGGATAGAATGAATTGTATTAAAAGGGAATTTATTGGATTAGCTTACACAGTCCAGCAACAGCAGGTTGCAGGTCCGAGAGTCAAGAAACCCGGTAGCTGCTCAGTCCACGAGGCTGGAGGCCTCAGCAGTCCCAATCCGGCACGGATGGCCTGGAGGCTTCCTGGAGAGACACTGCTCTTCAGTCCACCCTGGTCTTCAGTCCACACTGGAGAACAGCAACACCAAGCAGCAAGTACCAAACAGAAAACACCAAGCAGCAAGCACCCAGTGGCAAGCAGCTAGCAGCACCAGCAGCCAGGTGGGAGAGAGAGAGCCTTTCTTCCCAGAGCTCCTTTTTATCAACCAGCCCCCTCCTCCAAGAGGGGCTGCCCACTCTGGGCTGCCCGCTCTGGGGGAAGGGCTTACCCCTGGGGGAAGGATTCTTCCTTTAGTTAATCCTTCCTAGAGGCAGCCTCAGAGACACACTTATGAGGAATGTCTGTGGATTCCTAAACAAATCAAGTTGACACAAACTTAACCATCACAGATCCCTAAATGTGTTCCCCCACCCTTGTTCTCCCTCCCACCCTCTCGCTCCCTCCCACCCTTACCCTCTCCCTATCCCACCCTCCCTATTGTCTGGTCCTCAGAGTGCTTATTAGGTTTGGCAGCATCTCAGGCAGATTCAGGTTAGGAGCGACAGATAAATGAGACCATGTGATGATTGTCTTTTTGTGATTGGGTGAGCTCACTGAGGATGATCTGTTCCATGTTCGAACATTTTTTTAAATTTCATTATTTCAACTTTCCTTACTGCTATGTATAATTCCATAGTATAGATATACCATATCTTTATTATCCATTCATCTAATGATGGACATCTGGGTTGTTTCTAGCTCTTTGCTATTATAAGTTGAGCAGCTATAAACATGGTTGAGCAAATGTCTCTGATCTGAGCCTTGGAGCCCTGAGGATAAATGCCCAGTAAGGGAATAACTAGATCCATTGGTAGGTCTTTGGTCATCCTTTTCAGGAGTCTCCATAGAGCTTTCCATAATGGTTGAACTATTTTACATTGCCACCAAGAGTGAAACCTTGTTCCTATTTCTCCACAGCCTCGCCAGCATTTGTTTTCATTTTTTTTTTTTTATGTTAGCCATCCTTACTGGGGTAAGGTGGAATCTCATAGTTGTTTTAATTTGCATTTCCCTGATGATTAGGGATGTTGAACATTTTCTTATGTGTGTGTTTGCCATTTTTATTTCTTCCTCTGAGAACTCCCTGTGCAGTTCTCTGACCCATTTTGTGAGTGGGTTGTTTGATGATTTATTGTTTAGGCTTTGGAGTTCTTTGTAGACTCTAGAAATTAGGCCTCTGTCAGTTGTATAGCTGGCAAAAATTTTCTCCCATTCTGTGGGTAATCTGCTGGCTTTGGTTATAGTATATTTGTCAGTGAAAAAGCTTCTCAACTTCATGAGATCCCAATGGTTGAGTGATTGTTTAATTTCCTGAGCTGCTGGGGTTTTATTCAGGAAGTCTTTTCCCACTTCTATGTCATGGAAGGTTCCTCCAGTTTTTTTCTTTCAGTAGTAGCAGAGTTTTTGGTTTTATATTAAGGTCTTTGATCCATCTGGACTTGATTTTTGTGCAAAGTGAGATGTGTGGATTGAGTTTCATTTTCCTACATATGGCTGTCCAGTTTGTCCAGGACCATTTGTTGAAGATGCTATCTTTGTTCCATTCTGCATTGGTAGGGCCTTTGTCAAATATCAAGTAGCTGTAGTTACTTGACCCAAAGTCCAGGTCTATTATTCTGTTCCATTGGTCTATATTCCTGTTTTTATGCCAGTACCATGTTGTTTTTATTACAATGGATTTGTAGTATAGCTTTAGATCAGATATGGTGATGCCTCCAGAGGTGTTTCTTTTGCTGAGGATATGCTTGGATATCTGAGGCCTTCTGCCTTTCCATATGAATTTTGAGATAGTTTTTTCTATCTCAGTGAAGAAAGAAGTTGGGATTTTTATCAGTATTGCATTAAATCTACATAATGCTTTTGGTAAGATTGCCATTTTCACAATGTTAATTCTACCTATCCAGGAGCATGGGAGGTCTTTCCATTTTCGTAGAACCTCCTCAATTTCTTTCTTGAGTGTTATGTTTGCTCTTGTGAATAACGTCTGAAATCTTTGAAACTTGGTAAATTCCTAGAAGAGAATATTCTGGATCACATTACCATTCCATTTATTGAAAAACTTCCATGCTATCTATACTGAGCAATGGTACACAGGAGTTATAATTTCTCCACTGCCTGTCCAACACGTATCTGTAGATCTGGGTTTATAATTGACATTATATTCTATACCAGAGACTTACCTTTTGTTGTATGCATTTGTATGTAGTGTATATATGTGTATGCATGTCTATACATGGGTATGAGTGGGTGCACATGTATGTCTGTGCACTTGCATATGAGACCAGAGATTGATAGTAGGGGTCTTCTTAAATTGCTTGCCACTGGATTTACTGAGCTGTGACACCACCCCACCCAGCATTTACATGTGTACTGGGAACTCTTTTCCTTGTGTTTGTGGCAAACAAATGCTTTATTCACTGAGCCATCTCCTCAGCCCCAGATGGTGAGATTTTCAGAAGCATTCATTGATTCCAATGATGTATCATCTGAGTCTCAGAAACTATAAGCTGAATGAATTTGATGTAGGTAGGAATCACTGGACTTGGACCCTGAACATTATTATCTTTTTTATAAACTGAGAAAGGTAAGTGGTACATGTCTAATGTTCAAACTGGAGTAAAGCACAAGCATAAGTAGAAATGGAACACAAACAGGAAAATTAAGGTGAAGCTCTTTTGGAGTGAAAGAAAATTATGTATCTCATAAAAATAACATTTCCCAGGATTAGAAAGTGCTGCATTAATGAGATAAAACAAGTTAAAACTTGAGCTCTGGGACAAAAGAATGATGAGGTAGAAGCAGGACTTTCAGAGTATGTATCTGACAAACATCCTGCACCCCAGGTTCCCTCCTTCTCTCCCCAGGAAGCCAGGGCTGAAGTAACTGTCCCCATACTCTGTACTCCTAAAATCAATCCTACTTTACACTGTCCCCATTCCACATGAGTTTATCTGAATGCAGGTCACATAATGCATACACAAGGTTATAGAAATGAGTCTGCTGAACCAGAAGATTCAAAAGTGAGTGAAAATAAAGAACTACAAAAAAGTTCATTGGTTTCCAAACTAAATCTGGATTTGAAAGTACAGCAGTGCTTAGTCACTGGTTTTCTACACCACAGTGGTGCATTTGTTGGTTTCATTTGCTTTGGTTGTTTTCATGCATCAGTATCTCACTAGGAGTTTAGGATGGCATCAAACTCACTATGTATACCCAAGATGACCTGGAAGACATGATCCTTCTGTCTCCATCTCCCCAGTGGTATGATTACAGGTCTGTAACACAAAACATGACTTGTGAACATCAGTCTTCTTAATTACATAAAAGCACTTACAGAGCTTAAGAGATGGCTCAGCAGGTAACAGCACCTGCTACCTAAGAATGAGGGCCTGGAAGGACCTGAGACCACCTGAATTCTACTCACCAGAACCAACATAAAAAGCTGGGTATGACCACACGCATCTGTGACCCAATTCTGCAGTGAAGCATGAGAAGAGACTGGAGACTCACTGGGGGTCACTAACTGAAAAGTAGCAGCTCCATGTTGAGATGTTAAGAAAACAAGTGGATGAGTGCTATACAAGGCTACCCAAATTTCTCTCCTCTGCCATGCACATGGAATGTATGTTTCAGTACACACACACACACACACACACACACACACACACACACACACATGTGAATATATCATATATATCTATTCCACACATATTCTGTACACACATATGTACATATAACATATAATAGACCACTCCACATGCATTATATACTCTCCCACAAAAGCACTTACATATTCCCACATAATTTTGCACATAATAATATGATAGGAAACACAAAGGTTATTCATCAGATTTAAATGAAGATTTAGAAATATTATATTGATTTATTTGAGAGAAAGAGAGAGATGCAGATATATAGAGAGAACAAGCACACCAGGTCCTCTAGCCCCTGCAAACAAATTCCAGACATATGTGCCACCTTGTACATTTGGCTTTACATGGGTACTGGGAAATTGAACCTGGGTCCTTTGGCTTTGCAGGCAAGCACATTAACTGATAAGCCATCTCTCCAGCCCTTAACTGAGATTTTTTTAATTGACACTTTCATATATGTATACAATACAATGCAATTCTCTTCCTTTTTCTCCTCTCAATAAAATTTTATCTTACTTTTGTGATTTATTGTTACGTGATTATGGGATGGGGGTTATTTACCAGAGAATGGGGAACTTACTGGTAGGTTAACTGAGACTTTTATCAGGCTACATCATGTAATCATTGTGTGATACTGGGTAAATAACATACTTAAACAAATTTCAATTTTCCATATTTTAAAACTGTATTGTCATATAACTTTATCAAGTGTGGTTACATTTCTACTTTATTTCATATTATTTATATTATATGATGCAAAATACCAATTTAATTTTGAAATTAAATTTAAATCAAATTTGGTAATTATTCTAAATATATAATATTTGGATTACTATGTATATATTGATCATGAATGTTAGCACATTCCTGTTATCCAAGCCTTTGGAAGGGAGAGCCATCAATGGCTATATAATGAAGTTAAGGCCAGCTGAGCACAAAAAGCCCAAGTACATATACATTTTACTTTGTAAAAATAATGAATATATAAGATAGTGATACAAATGCATATTAATGTGATATACAGAGGGATGCAATATATATATTTCTAATATATATTATATTTATATATTATATATTTATATAATATTATATATTAGAAAATAAAGAAGAAAACATAATAACGTTGGCAATATTCATTCTTTTAAACTTATTTTATTTTAATTAGAAGTCTTTAAACTTATCATCTTAAATTTTTACTTGTACAACACAACATTGTTGGCTACAGCTACAGCATTGCCCAGCAAGTGTCTAGAGAATATTAATTATGGTTAACTAAATGCCATGACTGCCAAATAGTAATTTTTCAAGTTATGTATACCCATTGGGATGTTCTTGTAGACTCAATGTTAAATTTTGATTTTGTGTAATATTTTAAAGTTTTCAACAATATTATCTATTCCAATATTCAATTAAATTTCTATAGCTGCTTTCTCTCTCTCTCTCACTCTTTCTCTAACAGTGGGAAAGTTGACAAATCTTTTAAGAATTTTCTTCTATTGATTCTTCTAAAAGAATTCAATACCTGATGTTTTCCCCTAAATCTATATCAAAACCAGATATGCAGTCTTCCTCTATATTTTGCTTAGGGAATTATTACTTGTTTTCATCAGTATCTAATTATTCTCTTATTCCCATTCCTAGTTACTATGCAATTGGGAGAAAGCCGGAGATTAAATCTGGCCAGAGCCATGATCAGATATTATCTGCCCTTTCTCAGGAGGACAAGTGAGTTATCTGGTGTCTCTCAGCCATCTGTCATGCTGACTGTGTGTACTACTTGTTTGGTGATGTCATTATGGAATGACAGAACCCTCCTCTACCAGAAGATGGCCACAGCAAGTATAAGCAGGTTGCCTTTCAGTGGAGACCTTAGGACATGATAATCTGTGAATACAAATTGTCTTCTTACCTTTGTACCTAGAATGATAACCTATGTAACTTCCATGGAATAATTGAAAAAATAGTTGAGTTGTGGACATCTTCCATAAAAAGTTTATAAACTTGCAGTGAATTTTGTCTAATTAAGAAGTCAGCTCTACTGAGCTCAACCACTGAAATTTTATTTTACTTTTCTACAGAATAATCATGGCTGTCTTTAAAAAGGACTGCTCTTAAGTAATATTTTAATTTGAATATTCAATTGAAATTGTTTCAGCATAAAGTACTTCAAAATAAGTTCTTACGTAGGCAGATAATCTAATTATATTATGAATTGCTATGGAGAAATACATTTTAGTGACACTTTGATATGTCCTTAGCCTTCTATGTTCTTGTGCTTATTTATAGTATATTTTATTTGTTTTATAGTATATTTATTGTATTATGTGTTTCCTAATGAAGGTACTTTAGTAATATTTGGGTAACATGTTACTCTGAAAGAAAATATCTGTGATGTCCATACATATGGCCTATCACTGAATTTGCATTCAATATGATTTCTAAAGATACAGCATTCACACACCCTCCCTTCTTCTAGGAGAGTCAGACATATCTCATGTGATTTCCTTGGAAAATATTTAAGTTCTGATAAAGCTGCAATTGCCACACTTCTCCCTTCCTGCCACCTTGAATCTCCTGCATGTTTACCTTGTGATTCACCCTTGACTTGCTACAGAAATGCCATTGCTGATATTGCTACAACTTCCCACATGGTTCTCACTCTTTCATCAGTCCCAAGCTCCTCACTGAGCTAAAGGAATTCCTTCTATCTTCCAATGTTATTAAGAATTGTAAGCCAGGCGTGGTGGCACATGCCTTTAATCCCAGCACTCGAGAGGCAGAGTTAGGAGGATTGCCATGAGTTTAAGGCCATCCTGAGACTACATAGTGAATTCCAGGTCGGCCTGAGACAGAGTGAGATACTACCTTGGAAAACCAAAAACAAACAAACAAACAAACAAACAAACAAGAATTGTAGGGGGCTGGAGAGATGGCTTAGTGGTTAAAGGCTTACCTGTAAAGCCTAAAGACTCCCGTTCAAGGCTCAATTCCCCAGTACCCACATAAGCCAGATGCACAAGGTGGCGCATGCATCTGTAGTTCATTTTCAGTGGGTGGAGGCCCTGGTGCACCCATTCTCTCTCTCTCTCTCTCTCTGCCTCTTTCTCTCTTTGTCTGTTTCTCTTGAATAAATAAATACAAACATTAAAAAAAAAAAAAAAAGAAGAATTGTAGGACAGGGATGGAGAGATAGCTTAACAGTTAAGCACTTCCCTGCAAAGCCTAAGCACCCAGGTTTGATTTCCCAGTACCAACGTAAGACAGATGCACCAGGTGGCACATTCATCTGGAGTTTGTTTGCAGTGGCTGGAGGTCTTGATATGCTCATTCATTTTCTCTCTTTCTCTCTCAAATAATTAAATATTATTAAATAAAGCTATAGGAGAAATGATCATTCCATGAGTTGAGGTAACTTAATATGGTGTGTCCTTAAAATCCTTTTGTTAACAATGACAGATTGATTCTTAAAGTTGGACTATGACTAATGCTGGGTTGTGTGGCTTAAATAATTTGTATTTCATAGTGATCAGTCCATATAACCTCAAAGGCCATGGCAGAAATCCCTTTGTCTTATGGAGATGTTATGTGAAGGAAACTTAGGAGCCATGCAGAAAGAGAGAGAGAGCAAGAGAGAGAATAAGAGAATCGAGAGAGAGAGAGAGAGAGTGTGTAAGTGAGTAAGGGAATCAAAGCAGGAAGGAGGGAGTTGAAATGTACCTTCTTAACCATAAGTTTCAGATGACTGTGGTGGACAGTATATCTGGAAAACCACATTGTGACATACAAAAGTAGTAACAAATTGCACCATTTAGCAGCTAGCAGGAAGTGATGTTATGGATATATTAATGAAAGGAAATTCCCCATAGTTGAGTAAGTAAAATAATCTCCTATTTTAAAGTATAGTTACCTAGCTACTACAAAGATGTTTCTGCATTCTGTGAAATATGTAGGAGTACTGAACTATGATGTAATAGTCATCATTGAAGAGATATAATTGAGCTTGCAAGTTGGAAGAAGGGCTTCTTGTATATATGTAGTAGGGGAAGTAGTAAGGGAAGTTGGAAGCCAAGAGACAAATGGGGAGATGTAGCCATGCCTATGTCATCTGTATGTATGAAATACTTAAAATGCAGTGTCTTGTGTTTTAATGACATTGACCTCACTCAAATTAAGGATGCTGAGTTGGAAACAGAAGGCACTCAAACGACCATGAATTTAGAAAGTATGGACTAAAAAAAAAGTCATAAAAGAATATTGATAAGCAAATCCAGGCAGAAAAAGAAATGTGTAAGTTTAAATGTAAACTTAGGTAAAACTAAAAGTTTCTCAGACAATTTGTAAATATTAGGCTATTTTTCAAGTGTCTGAAATGTGTGTGATCTGACAAACTCCAAACAAAATTATTCAGGATCATCTGAAGTGATTAGAATCCTACAGTGTCAGACAGAAGCACACATAGATATTCTCTGGAGAAATGTATCACATTATAAGCATTGCAGAGTTTCTAAAGATAAAACCTTAATTTGAAAGCCAAAAATCTATAGCACTGAGGGGGAAAAGCCACAAGAATGAGTTGGAATAAGCAAACAGTGGAATCAGACTTGTATAGATTTCTGATTCTGAAATTCTCAGGCATACAATTAAAAAATAGTACTGAAAAACAACAGAAAAAATAGATAACTGAAAACAATTCAAGTTAAAAAATAGAAAATCAAAATAAGAGATAGAGTCGCTGCAATAAAACCCTCAATAAAGACATTAAATCTAACAGTCACAGCTGAAGAGAGAATTATTAATGTGGAAAAAATAATCTAAAAATACATGAATAATCTAGTACAAAGAAAAGGCAGAAGTGGTAATTATGAAAATGATGTAAAAATAGACAAGTATATCCACATGGAGCTCCAGAAAGGAACATAAAGAGTCACTATTTAAAGAGAAATGTTCAGTGCAAACTTCACTATAGGGGACTGGTCAGTGGCTCTTGGCACAGACACATTATTTACACTACTTTTCCCAGGGTCCTTGCAGTTAGGCACTTGACCTGACTAGTTCTCAGCCAACATGGAAATGAACACGGTCATCACTTTCTGACTGATGTAGTGAGTAGCTTAACTTCCATGTTTTTAATCTCCAACCCCTATCCTGTTTTACCCTTCACAAATATAATGAATTGATGAGATAATGGAAAAAAATTGAAGGAGCCAAAATTCTGGAGAAATTATATGATAATGTCTTGGGAAGCCACTACCCAGGGTCATGCTGGTATGAACAAAATATAACCATGCATGTTAAATTGATGAATTGGGGTGCATATGTAATAGCAGGGATTAAAAAACAGAAACAAAAAACAATGGGCTGGGGAGAAGGATCAGCTATTAAAGATGCTTGCTTGAAAAGTCTGCTGGCCTGATGTTCAATTCCTTAGTGTTTAAATTTCTTAGTATGTATATGTAAAGCTAAATACAGAAAGAGGCACATGTGTCTGGAATTCATTTGTAGCAGCAAGAGACCACAGCATGTATATATGTGTGCATGTATATATATATACAAATAAAATATGAAAAGAAATATTTATTTACATTAGAATAAAACTATAAGAAAAATTACAAGAAAATAAAAAATTAGTCAGAAATGAAGTTCTATAAGTCCTCCTTTCTTAATTCAGTCAGATTTCTCTAACAGAATGTTATAGACTCATAAGTTCACAAACCATTGGAACTTATTCCTAATAGTTTTGGAGGATCTAGTACTTTTGGTGTGTGGTCAGAGCACACTTCTTGGTTCTCATTACCTTGTCCTCACGTAGTTGAAGGAGTGATGGACCCTCTCTGCTGTCTGTTTTGTAGGGGCATTAATCCCATTCATAACAGCTGAACCATAATGACTCATGCAGTGCCCCAGATGTCCCATATCCTAATGCTGTCACATTGAAGTGTTAGCATGTGAGGTGAAGGAGTGGCTTAGCAGGCTAGCTCTAGAGTACCATCTTTTACTATACCTCTCAAAGTGGCTCAGTTTTTTTTTTTTTGTCCACCACAAATATCTGAATTAAAATATCTATCATTCATCCCATAAAATATTCAAATAGGCTCCTTATTTGTCTCTATCTCGCCACCTAAGGCCCATTTCCAAAGTTTTCTTTCCCAGAAGAAATACAGAAAGTACACCTTTTAATCAAAGAAAATGCATTATTTCCATATCCCTGCTTCAAAATTTCAGTGTACTAACACTTCTCCAAGATGCTTCCAATTTCATGAATTAAAAGATTTCCATAAGAATGTACCTACCTTGCCTGCTCCAACACTTGCCACTCCTCTGTCTCCAGTTCTACCAGACTTCCTCCTTTGACCTGGGCATTCTTCATATAGCTGAAAATCTAAGTTCAGGTGAGGTCTTGGCAGGAAAGTTTCTCAGAAAAACAAACAGTAATTTTCATCCTTGAAGTTCTACTTTTGAGAACCAGAACTTTGCCAGAGTCCACATAGTTTACTTGTACATTTGAAGCATCTGACACGCTGATGTTTTTTTTTTTTTTTTTCCTTTTCCAGGACTGAGTCTTATTCATGTTTTAGGGGCTTAGTATGTAAGCTTCTTAAGGCTGTACACTGAATATGAGATGTACCATCGAATCCATCTAAATATTTCTACAATAAGGTCAAATCAAAGAAGTGAAGTTAGAATGAATGTACCAAGTGAAATTACAGTAAGAGCATGTCTCAAGAATTTTCTTATTTTAAGAATAAATGCTGAATATCAGACTAATATTTATTCTTGCTCTAAATCAGAAGAATAATCAAATATTGACTAAGTGCATTTTAATGGATCTTATATGCACATAATCATGTTACTCGTAAACCTTGGTTCATTGCAGTAAATAGATGCATGGTAATTATATGTACTTATTTATGTAGGTACTTGGTTCCTTCTTATTTCTTGATTCACACACTCCTGTATTCATCCAATTTTAGTAGTATTATTCTTAAAAATCTGTAAATATAACATTTAATCTAATAATTAGAAGAATTCTTGTCTCCTCCCACTTCCTTTATTTTTCCAGCCCATATTATATTCAAAATTAAAATGGCCTACATAAAAAATACCTGTTTAAAATATGCAAAGATTTATTGGGTATTTCTTGAATTCTTTCTTTCCTGGGGAAGAAATTGGATTATTCATTTAATTAACAAATATAACTTAACACCATATTGGGTATTAATATTGGGACAACATAAGCAGAGTTGATATTGTCTTGGAGCAAAGAAAGTCCTGCAAAGTCATTTAATGATGCAGTTAATCTTATAAAGAAGCATAGGCAGTAGGAGAATCAATAAAAAAAGACTTATACTGGTTAGGAAATGGGAGCCATGAAAAGAAGCACTTCCTGCAGGGAGTGACCAAGAAAACCGAGTTATGCATAATTCTGAAAAGAACAGAAACATGATGGAAGAAGACTTCTCAACCAGAAACACTGCACAGGAAAATTCTTCCCTGGACTTACTTCGGTTGAGATTTCTTTCATTTTCAGAGACTAAACAGAATTCTGGCACCCAGTGAGGGAATTAGATCCCACAACATCTAACTTGTTCTTCTCTTCTACATTCCCCATTTCAGGTCTTGTCCTTACCAAAGAAACCTTAATAAATATGTTTCTGGTTGCCAACCATGCACATTGGCTTAACAACCATAAACATGTGTAGCCTGATGAATGGGCATCCTAGGACCCTTAAACATAGTCATTAAGGACCATTTCTAAGAATGCATTCCTTAGAAAGCATTTTGAGGAGACCAACCCACACAGGATTGGCTCATATGTAATAGGACATCAGCCCTATTACATGAATTACATACAAATAGTAATGAATATCAAAATATCATTTCTACTCAGTATTATATTCCATATCTATCATATATTTCTTATACATGTTATCTATTTTCTGTAGAACTAACCCTATAGCTTTCCTATTTAAATTGTCTTAAACTCAATATTCTAAAAAATTTTAAGTGTGTGATTTATAGAATGAGGGACAAACATTGGACAAAATCAATCAATGACCAGAAAGATTTTTTTTTTTTCTGCCTACTAGGTATTTTGATGCTTTGAAATAAATTGAACTTTAAGAAATAAACTAAAACCATACTTAAGACCACAAAATATTATGTACATGTGTGGTAGTTTGAATAGATGGCCCCCAGTATATTCAGTGTTTTATTAGTTTGTTGTTTGCATCTGTAGCCACCTGGCTGGAGGCAATGTCACTGGGTGGATCTTAGGGTCCAGCACTAAGGTATGGTGGTGGGTTTGAGATTTCAATCTAAAGAGATGCAAAGTGTGCCTACCTGGAGTTCCTGAGGTATGCTGTGCTGTGTGGCTTTAGGCTTGTGGCTTTGCTCTTTGCATTTAGTCCTGTGAAAGCAGGCCAGGTTCTTCTGCCAATGGAACTTCCCCTGAACCTGTAAGCTTCAATAAATATCCCTTCCTCCATAGCTGTGCCTGGTCTTGAAGTTCATCTCAGCGAACCTGAAGCTGTCTGTTACAACATGAATATATGTGTGTGTACATACCTGATTAATTACAGGTTAATATATATACTTTTCACTTATGTTATTCATATATAATGCTGCCCTTTCTTCTGAGGCCTTAACTTGGAAAATTGAATTTACTCTGTACTATCATAAAGCCTATGTATGGCCTTCTAATATTCTTGGTGGAAACTATTTGACAATAACAAACTTGTTCTCCTTTAATCCTTGTGACAAACAGTAATTTCTATTTATTTAAGTCTTAGTTTTCTGACTATTAATGTGCAAAGGGTCATATTGTGAAACGAAAGCTTAACAAATGTTCTGTTTGGAATATCAATGAGTTACTTTTAGTCTATCAAAATGAAAATGCAAGAATTCTTTTTAAAATAAATACTAAACTGTCCCAGAACTCATTTTCAGAAAAAGAAATTAAAAGCTATTGAAACCACCTGGCATACAGCTTGTTTGAATGCATGGTGTTGTAGCTTTGAATCTAGAAGGGTCCTCCAGTGGTAAAAATCTCTATAAGAGCATTCCATTCCACAGGTAAGAACACCGAGGGCAGGAAAACAACACTTATCTAAAGCCATACAACAATGTTAGGAATGAAATTCATGGCTTTTGAAATCCCGCTGGGTTCTTGGCTTATTCCTGATTAGCAGTTCACCACAGAAAAATGGTCATGGACACCCCAAAGCTGGAAAAATCCAAAGCAACTGGTTGCTAAGTGGAAGTGGGCATTTCTTTCTTGTAATTTCTTTTGAATCTAAATATCTGTCTACGCACATGCACACACACACACACACACACACACACATGCACGCATGCACACACACACACACATACACACGCACACACATGATTGGCTGATACAGAAAGATAAAGTAGTCTCGTATTCCTTCTGTGTTCCTTGCATGTAAGTAAAATTTAAATTTCCTAGACATATTTTAGCATCCCTAAAGCATCCAATATACCTGTTTAATGTCATTATCTTGTCATTGCATTCTAAATTTTCATCCTGTCTCCCTTTTGAAGTGTTAGTAAAGTATTGGGAGTCAAACACCCTTGGCATCTTTACTTCAGTTTTATTAATTATGCTATTTGGGGGGGGGGTGCACTTAATGTGATGATATTAACTGTTCAGTCATCTGGCCTTAATTTTCCAACGGGTTGTTATATAATAGAGTGAAATGTTTGTAGTCAACCAATGCTCTGTTGCATTTTATTGGGCCTTATATTTGTCTGTGCACCCGAGCCTGACACCCCACACATAGTATCTTCATCTTTTTGCTAAAAGTTTCTGTATACAGACGCCTGAAAGCACCTGGGAATTATCTCCTCCCTTCCAGCACTCTCATTCCCCATTAGCAACAGCCCCTCAGCCAGTGAGTAATGAGTATTGGTGTATAAATGGCTCAGTTCAGTCACTCTTCAGTTGGAACAATTCTGAGGGACATGTTCCACATCAATTCCCAGAACTCTGCAGCACATTTGTGTTCACATTGCCAACATTGAGAACTTGTCTAATGGCATGCATTCCATAGGCTGCCTCCCCTTTCCCTGACTCTTTTGTATGTTTCTCTTCTAGAGGTTCCTGGATGAAGTTCCATAATAACATATATGTGCTTGAATCCTCACCTGTTAATGTTTCATTACTGTGACAAAATACTTGAGCTATTCCACTATAGTGAGTAAAGGTGTATTTTGACTCATAATTTTGGAGGTTTTCATCTATGGTTGGTTATACCCGTAGCCTGGGGACCTGTGATGAGGAATACATTATTGAATGGAGCACATAGTAGAGTATCTGCTCACAATGTGGCAGCCAGGAGTCAGGACGAAAAGCTAGGAGAACCATTAGAAGCTAAGGCAGTAATCCAAGTATAAAATGATTTGAATCTGAACTAAATTGTGACAGAAAACAATAGAAGAGGGTGAATCTCAGAGCTATTGAGTGGGTCATATCAACAGGACTTCTGAATGACTGATGAAGATAGTAATGGTATATGGGGAATTTGAGAAGATCTCTAGGTGTTTGACACTGGCAGTTGAGGCAGTTGATGGCTTTCCTGATGCCTAAAGTGGAAATGACTGAAGAAAAAGGGAAATTCATAGGCCATTATAAATGCAGTGTTGGGTATGTTCAGGGTCATAAGTCTGTTGGCACTAGAGACTTGGCCTCAGAGGAAAATAAGATCATCCAAAGATAGATAAATAGAAGTCACTTAACCCTGATATTTGTGAGTAATGCAGTAAGCCATGTAAAAATGTAGAGTAGAAAAATGGGGACTTGGAGAACAGCTCAATGAGTAAACCACCACCTCACTCCTCTTACAACTAAGTTCAGATCCCCAAACCCTGTGTACAAATCTAGAAGCTATGGTGGGATTTTATTATCCCAGTACTCCTATGGTGAGAAGAGAGGCAGAGGCAGAAGAATTTCTCTGGAAGCTCAGGAATAGAGCAGTGAAGAACAAGCGAAAGGCAGATGGTGAGTATGCACTGCTGGGTAATGGCACTGTTCCAGAGGCAAGCTAAAGGATTGGACGCAATAGAAGTCTAAAGCACTGACAAGAGGAGAGATAGCTGTAATTCCAATATCTGTTCTCAGGGTGGAGTGAGGGCCACCTCCGAGGCTTCAGGCTGCTGATTTCTCCTTATACCCTCACGTGATAGAAAAAGAGCTAGAGAGTTCACTGGAGCCTTTTTCATCATGATGATAACCCCATCTGTGAGGATCCCAGCTCTGTGTTCTAAACCCATCACAATGACCTGCCTCTGAACACTATCTTATTGGGGGTTAAGATTATGGCATATGACATATATATTACTTAAGCTGCAAGGAAATTATCATTTTCCCCTTTAGGTGAAGTGAAGACTGAAGTTTTTATTCAAATCATCCAAGGTCATATTTGTAGTGATTGGGACTGCTAAGACAGAATCTAGGCAGTCTCAAACTCAAGCCTGGGTATATCTTCACAATACCAGTTTTTCTTTGCGGTGTGTGCCTATGTGTGTGTGTGTGCCCATGTACACAGGCTCACTGTTTTGTTTACTTCAGCTTCATTCTTCTCTACAGTGACATTTTACAGATCATATTTAATGGCATTCCTTCAGCATACCCATGCTACCCATGGCTTGAAACCAGCCTTTGCAGCATGTAGAGATTTTTATTTCCCTCTTTCCATTATGATGTGTGTGATTGACTTCAATTAAATTTAATTTTAATTATGAAATAAAATAAATGGCTTTGTCTTTGTCAGCAAAGATGGACAGCCTTCTAGGAAGGCACAAAGATACTTTAATACTGATATTTATGATTCAGTCATGATTCTTTTATAGTCTTTTTTTCTTTTCCTTGTATATTCATCTCTCCCTAAACATATACACATAGAAAGAGAGGGAGAGATGATCTTAATTACTCAGTTGTTTTGTTCAATAAAATCTCTGCAAATGAATCAACAGGTACTAACCTGAACCATGGCATCTCAAAGAATTGTAAGATTGATTCCTGGGAAACTCTGATCTGATTTTTTCAATTAATCAACACATAGTCACATGGAAAGCCACTTCATTTAATACTCCTATTGATTCATATATTAGTCAAGGTTATACAGAGAAAAATCACACACACAAAAAAAAAAAAAAACCTGGAAAGTTGATGTTATACCAAAGATCTGAGCTGATAGCCTCAAAAGGCTTTAGATGAAGAAATTCTGATGTCCAAAAGTTTAATAAGAAATTTATCTCACTCTCTTTCTCTCTCTTTGTTTCTCTCTCACACAGTGTTAAGGGTGTATAGGGTGTTGAGCATTTTAGGAAATTGTTCTATCTCTGAGTATCACCCTAAATCTTGTAGCATTTCTATTTCCCTCAGCTAAATGGATGGGTCACACCTGAATAAAGGTAGATCTTCTCCACTCAGTCCACCAACATGTACCTCTAATCTACTCTGGAAAACCATATAGACACATGTTGAACTATCTTTCAAAACTTCTCTAGGTGTCCTTAATCTAGACACAATGACAACCAAGTTTAATTATCACAATTATTTCTCACAAAATCCAAAGCCAATGATTCATGCCCAACTGAAATTTATCTAGCACATGTATTTTCTTTTCAGTTTGACACATCAGCCTTTTTACACTTAAGATTGCTAGACAGCAATCTCATACTTCACTGCAGATCATTTTACATTACAAAATCACCAACAAGTTTTATTTATACATATCAAAAAGGTTACTTGTTTCATAGAATGAGAGCCCAAACAAGAAGGCAGGTATAGCCTTGTTCTACCTCAGCTGAGAATGTGTTTATTCTTAGTGTGAGGTTAAAATCCCACCCCTCTCAGTACATTTGCAAATGACCAGTAATCATCCCTAGTATTGATTCTGAGGTGTCAAATAAAGTTAGCAATTATACAAATTCACAAGTATGGAATCTATAAATAATGGGGATTGACTTTTCAGGTACAGGCCAGCACATGTCAGTGAAAGCCATGCCAATATTATGCCAAGCATTACATAGCAATGTGTCTGAAATAGTCCCAGGATCTCCAGAGAAGCTTATGAAATTTAGAAGTTGATGGAAATAACTTCTAACATTTGAACTTCTTTTTTTGTTAATAATATGCCTTCTTTGAACCACCTGCCTCCTTGTTCTAATTTTTATTTTTTTTGTGTGTGTGTCTCTTTCATCAGTGGAATATCAAAATGATGTCTACATTCTGTGCACACACAGCCAGTATACAACCCTGGACTTGAAATCCCTGGCAGTTCTTCATTTAAAGCATTGTTGCTTTTGCCAGAACACATCATGAAATAGCTTTAGACTTTTACTTTTTAAGCATTGGTGTCAAAAGATACTAATATATTGCCCAACCTTTTGGTGTGTAGCACTTGTATTCCCTCAATATTTCGTCAGCAACCTTCTGAGGTCTCAATGAGGAAAACATAGGAGACTAGAAGCTGAGAAGAACTTGTCAGTAACACATCCCAATTCCTTGGGGAAAAATAGAGAATTGTGGAGTAGTTATGTCTGGGCCTATTTTTTTTTTTTCCATTAATGTTTTGTGACAAAATTGTAATGGTTGCTTTGCCAGACAATTTAAAAGGCCATGGAGATTTTGAGCCTTCTCCTCGGATACTCAGAATGACCATACTGGCCCCAGTAGGACAGTGTTCCTATTTCATCATGTATCTGCTTTTCCAACTTTTGTTACATCTTGAGTATACTGGTCAAGTTCTTTTCATCCTTAGCTTGAGTCATTTCATATAAAATTATATTATACTTCCATGGAAACTTTATATTCAGAACCTCCTTTCTAATAGTCACTACCCTAAACCAACTTCACAGAGTAATAATGCTATGGAAAATCCCAGTCTGGGTATTCTTTTGAATTCTACAGTTTCAGTATAAGTTATCAGCCTTCTCTGGCCCCCTCCCGTCTTCTTCATTGGGAACAATTCACCCTCTAGTGGAATGACATGATATTGCAGCTTGAGCTCGAATAAATAGCTAAGCTTCATGACTGAAAGAGTATCTACAGATTTTATTATTATTATTATTGTAGGATCTCCCACTTCTTATGCTGGTTTGTTATTCAGTGCAACCCAATACAGAAATCTCTTTAAAATGTTAATTTTCTTTCTACTATTTATACACAAAGAAATGCTTAGAGCTATAAAAAGGCAGCACTAACAGTGACTAATAGATTTTTGTTTACACTTATCTCCATTTTCTCCTTGTTTAAAGCCAAACAGAAATTGATTGGAAAATGGTTTCGGGTATAGTTTACATAGGTAAGCAATACTGGAAGATGGCTTTTTCTGTATGCTTTCATTAAACTGCAAGGTTATGTTAAAAAGTCAACATTTGGGGCTAGAGGGATTGCTTTGTGGTTAAGGCATTTGCCTGCAAAGCCAAAGGACCCAGGTTTGATTCCTCAGGACCCACGTTAGCCAGATAAACAAGGGAGCACACACATCTGGAATTCATTTGCAGTGGCTGGAGGCCCCGGCATGCCCATTCGCTCTCTCTCTCTCTCCCTCTCTTTCTCTGTCAAATAAATAAAAAATAAATAAAATATTTTAAAAATCAACATTTTGGGTCTGGAGAGATTGCTGAGTGGTTAAGGCACTTGACTGTGAAGCTAGGAATCCACGTTCAATCCTAGTACCCACATAAGCCAAATGCACATGGTGGTGCATGTGTCTGGAGTTCGTCTGCAGTGCTAGAGGCCCTGGCCCACACATTCTCTCTCTCTCTCTCTCTCTCTCTCTCTCTCTCTCTCTCTCTCTCTCTCTTCCTCTCTCATTTCTCTCTGCTTGCAAATACGTAAAAAAAAAAAAAATTTAAATCAACATTTTGCTACTGTTTGTCCAA
This sequence comes from Orientallactaga sibirica, assembly GCA_036365145.1. Classification (NCBI taxonomy): domain Eukaryota; kingdom Metazoa; phylum Chordata; class Mammalia; order Rodentia; family Dipodidae; genus Orientallactaga; species Orientallactaga sibirica. Next base: position 18,697,996 of record JAEOAD010000018.1, on the reverse strand, counting down.
ACACTGAAAACAATGACCTAACTACCCACGAGTGTTGTTCACTACTGTGAGAATACTGTGAACATTTTGATTTCAGTCTTACTGGTTTGATGTCCTTGTCAATAAAAATGATGAAACTGAAAAGTGCCTATGAGTTCAAAATGTTCAAACATGTAAAACAATTCCATGAGCCTGATTCTCCACTCTGTGACCCAACCTGATGTTCAGGCTGATAATTATGACTAAATCTAAAGCCAAGTTGATGGGATGGGAATCCCACCTGGCTGTGTACCACCTGAATGATCATGAGTGACAACCTTAGCAACTCTACACTTGCTATTCCCATCTGTACGGTGAGTGGGAATACCCACCTCACAGATGTTTTCTTTTAAGGATAAAAATATGATGCTGCAGGAAAATTACTTAACAGAGCACATGATGCATACTAAATACTCAGCATAGACTGCCAATCACTCCTATTAGTGCTATTATGACGATGGACTGTTTTTCTCTGCTGTTTTGAGACATTCTAAGAATGGAACATCTTTTCACTCCAAAGAGTAAATAAGTATGTAAATCAAGGGAAATTTAAGTCTTTGATTCTATTCCATCACTCATAAGAATTTCAGGATGAGGAAAGCTTGACTAACCTCACCCTTCCTTTATTCAATACTAGGAGGATAACAGCTGCTTTAAGAGAATATTTTGATTTTCAGAGCATCATTTTGCATTTGTGTCTATAAAATCATATTTGCAAAATAATTTCAGTATCATTTAGAAACTATAGTATATTAGAAATCAAGGATTATAAAGTGCAAATGAGAATTTTTCCTTTGCTGACATCATAATAGTTTTTAAAGAGCCATTATCTTCTCAGTGGATATGGCTGTCATATAGCCATTATCCTCAGATCATAACGAGGTGGACCATTAGTGCCTCCTTTGGAGACCTTATGGTCTTAGATGTTAACAAGCCTTTGGGGAACCCTAAATCCTGGATGGTTGGCAGGGAACTCCAGACTTGAACAGAACCTTTTTTGCAATGACAATGGATCCTGTCAATTTCTATTAAGGAGCTTCTTAATTCCCCAATCATTAAGATTCTGGAAGGACTTATTATACTAGCCTATAATTAAGGAAGCTTTCAGCCATAAATCCCTTCTGGAGAGTCCCTCCCTTTATTCAATATGGCCTGTGTAAAAGGTAAGTCTCCCACAAGAAGGACTGGAGAGGGACTGTGCCCTACTCAAATAAACCTTGCTGGGTGGTACAGCCATCTGGTTTCTACTTGCTCCACTCAACCTCTTTTTTTCCTTCTTAAAGATATAAAACATAGGAGGTCCCTTCACTAGCAACTGAGAGTTCTGGGATACATCTTTTGTTTTAATTGTTATTCAGAGTATTCGTGCTGATATATGATAGAGAAACACAGGTTTATAGCACTATGGCTGCCTCTCAATAATGTGTAATATTATTTTAAAGACTAAATTTTAAAAGTACAATAGTGATGCCAGAATGCAAGGCAACAATAGAAAAAGACAGTCTGACAGTGATTTCCTAGGTCTTGGTATAAAGAATATATGTTATGAATTCACAGAGAAAATGCTTAATGAAAATCAATGCTTAATGAATGTGACATGCCTTCTAATTTAAAAAGACTACTTCAGTAAGAAGTAGTCAGTATTGACTCATGTCTTTATGCCTCAGTTTCTCAATCATTCAATGACTAGTTACCACATCATGTTATAAAATATTGCTAGAAGATTATTACATCTATAGCTATTTCTTAATGAAATCTATTGCATGCTATAGAATGCTATAGGAATCCTCACATAGGAAGTTTTCCAGTTTGATTACAAATGAAGATTATTACTAGAACCAAAATTTGTTTCTTCTTCTTTTTTTTTTATTTTTGGAGAGAGACACAGAGAGACAGACAGAGAGAGAGGGAGAGGGAGACAGATAGAAAATGGGCACCCCAGCAGTCCCTCAGCTGCTGTGAACGAAATCCAGATGTGTGAGCCCCCTTGTGAGCAAGTTCAGCACTGTGCCCTTGCATCACTTTGCATCTGGCTAAACGTGGGACCTGGAGATTGGAACCAGCGTTCTTAGGCTTAGCAGGCAGGAGCCTTAACCACTAAGCCATCTCTCCAGCCCAAAATTTGTTTCTTAAAAAAAGCAAAGGCCCAACTCAAAACAGAAATTATGTACAGCCATAAAAATCAAAATTGAAAGAATCCAACCCATTGACCTTGAATGCACAGAAATTTGAGGTTCTCTACTTTCTTTTTGATAATCCTGGATTTTTCATCTAAATTTCATTCAACCTCAAGCAGACCTGCATTTGGCTTATTACTGAAATTTCACTGCTCAAATTTTCCAATTTCAGGAGTTTTATAATCAGAAGTTAAATTTATAGAAAATCTCCACTGTATTGAAGAAGAAATAAATGTCGACTCCTGCATTTTGTGCTTTGGGAATATGAGTTAGTTTTATTTTGGTGTTTCCAAATCAGGTCTTCAATTGTAATGGGGGAAAGAATCATACAGAACTCCATCTCAGAGCCAAAGCCCTGAATGAAATGAAAATTTATCAAGGGGGCCTGAGCATTACTCTAAATATTTAATGAGAAACTCCTGGGTTTCTATCCCTTATGTTAGGTAATTGGTATTTTAATGGCATTGGGAAACCAGAATCAATAATATGGATGTTTGAGATGGTCTTTGTTGGACTATCTACCTTCTTGGAGCAGTCTACTTTTTGGTTTGTCCTTTTTTTCATAATCACTTCCTCTTTGACTATCATGTCAGAGAAATCTGAATAGCTACACTCAGATTTTTCTAAAGATAGGTATGGTAGAAGAGCTGATTTGAGCATTTTCCAAGGGCATTTCACTAGAAATCTTTTAAGCCCATCTAGTATACTCATCTTTCCTCTTCCTCAGAAAAAGAAAGGCCCTTTAAAATCCCATCTCCACTATGCTAACAAGGACTATGCTAACAGTCTTATTGTCACAAAGTTACTTAAAATAAAATATGGAAAACAAGAACACCAACCAAAAAGAGTGAGGCACAGGTTGATTGCTTCCTGCCTGCATCCTGGATGCTAGAAACAGAATAAAACACATGCTCACATATGCACACACACACACACAATTATATACACCACATATAACTTTCTCCTTCCTGTGGTTACTCTTCCAAAGAGACAACCCTACTATAAGCTTTTATTTAGAAAGTTGGATAGCAATTGAGAGTTGCACTAAATATTGGAATAGCACCCAGTTGACACAAGCTATAGCTCAAGGACTGAGCACTTTCTTAAAAGATAGCTTTGTTCTCTGCCAAACCTACAAGCAACCTTTATCTACATTATCCATGAGACACTCCTGTCTCAGTCTTCAAATATGGATGACGTGCCACTGTTGAAGGGGAAAAAAAGCCTGACATTAGTCCCAGATCAAATTAGAGATTAGAAATTAAAATAGAATAACTAAATATAAATCCTTGAAGGGCAGATGTAAGTTGGATAAGGGTCACTATTATAAGACAAATGAGAAAGGATTCTGACAAGAATGAAAGGCACATTCCATGGATACTTAAGTGGCTGCTGAAGGCAAAGGTAGAGGGATCCTGGGCTTGTGGGCTGCTTTTCTTGCTCATCTGGAAAGGCAGTGGTTGGGTACCCATGGCACACCATAGTAATTATTAGTAAGAGCTCCATCATCTTCCCTAAAGGGTGTCCTGCTATCTAACGGGAAGAGATGCTGAGTCAGCTGCTTCCACTCAGATGTGGTAAGAAGTTGGAAAATAGAGGTGAAATTCCTGCACAAGTTACTTCCAACTTGACTGTAATGGAAGCTTTCTTTTTGGTTTGGCTTGCTGATACACTACTTATTGCTACCTAATAGAATGTTCTGCAATAATGAGAAGTGTTCTATATCTGCCCAGACCACTAGCCTTGACTGACAATTGACCTCTTGAATCCTGGCTCAAGCAACAGATGGAATGAACTTTAAATTTAAGTTAATTACAATGAACTTAGATTTATGGCATACATCTAAAGGAGCATCAATGTCCAGTGGCCGCCATGTTGGACAGCACGACTGGCAGGTGAGCATCTTTGCAAAGGCTCTTCCTGCATGATCTCTACCTCTGTCGTCAGGAACTGTGGAACCTGAACAGGTTACCTCACCTTTCGGGTCCTCAGATGCTTTGTCTGTGCAATGACTGACATAGTACCTAGTTCTTGAGTTTGTAAAGTTTCTCTGAGATGTTTATCCATTGATATCCTGGACCTCACATGTCAAAGTCCAGTACCGTTGCCATGTCTGAATTTGGTTTTGATGCTTTCTGTCCCTTTAGATCCTTCAGATTGTGTTTCCTGCTTTTATTGTGATGGTCAGTGTTTGGGGAAGGAAACAATTTTATAGTGAAATGATCACGTCTCATCCTTATAGTGGTTGTGTGCCTCTGTCCTGTGATCATGATCTTCTCTTCATCATGGGAGGGACAGAATGGTTACAATGGCATGGGGTTAAGGGTTCCCCTTCTCTCAGGTCCGTTAGGCTCTGATAAATCCCAGTAGTTTGGTTTAGTTTCTATCAATAGCCAGCCTTGTGTTGCTACAACACAACAGCCATAGTGTTGTTGCTTGTTTCAAAGGGCTACTTTCCTCCCCAAGGGGATTTTTCTCAGATATACACTGTGAGAACCTAGTTGCATTCTTAGAAGCAAAACTCAAAAAAGTATGGGGGCAGGTATGAGGGAAAAGAGGGTACTAATCCATGATGTAAAAATATGAAACATGTTGCTAATAATAAAAATAAACATTAAAAAAGTATTGGGACTCTGCTCTGACTGGTTCTCCTGGAGTCACTGGCTCTCAGACTTGCCCAATCTGGACCTCTAACAATTTGTCAGTTACGATTCAAGTTTTGTGCCTGGCACTGACTCCCAAGGAGATTCCACTGTGGTGAGTTGTGACTCTCCATCTGTGCCTGTCTTTCAAGTTTGGGGGATGTCAGGGGATTGCCTGGGACTAACAGTTTTAAGAAGAAATAGAAATCCTTCAGTTTGTTTAGCTGTTTACTTGCTGTTAGGATAGAGCAATGACTTCTAAACTCCTGCATGCTGGATGGGGAACAGGAAATTTCTACAGTGTTAAATAAATTGCATGATGGAAAGAAGACATAGGGGTTGGATAAGGAGAAAGAGAAGGGAAGAGATCAGTGGAAAGCACTATAATAAAAAGAGGAGAAAAGAGGCAAAAGGAAAAGGGTGTGATAGAGAGAGGGAAAATAAAGACAAGAAGCAATAGGAAAGATGATCTGTGACAGTCTTCCATTTCCAGACATTTCATAAATGTGAGTTTCTCTCCATGTCCACTTAATAATTCTAATGAGACAAAAATTAAAGCATCAATCTCTCTTCCCACCATACCATAGTAATTGCTGGATTCTTCCACTTTGCTCCTTCCATTGCTTGTACTACCTATGTTTAACACCTATGGGAAAGGCTGACCATTGTTCATCCCACAGATGAACTGAGTATCAGGTGGAGAAGGTACAACACTATGCTTAAACATGAGCAAGGTCCTTCTAACCCAAAGAAAGATCTTTTGGTAGGCTGGTTAGATTATTAGAGTTTAGCAGGATCCCCACTTCTAGTTGCCATCACTTCTACCCAGGATCTTCTTGGCCTCAAATGCACTTTCCACCAACTCAAAGCTCAAAGGAGGTTAAGCCATTGTTAACCCATAATAGTGTGCCATGGCCTCTACTATACACATGTCTTTACTAACTCTTTCATTCACCTAGTAGGTATTGAATGCTCATTTGATTCCAGATAGTACTGATGTATTATAATATGGAAGTAGGTCAAGGTGCATGCTTCTTATCTTCATTTAGCTCAAGTGGTAGAAAGATAAACTTCAGGGTTTACCATCCCACATAAAAAATGGGGCTGAAGTGATGCATCAGAGGTTAAGACACTTGTCTACAAAGCCTAATAACACATGTTTAATTTTCCAGTACCCATGTAAAGCCAAATTCACAATGGTATATGCATCTGGATTTCATTTGTAGTGGCTGGAGGACCTGATCACCAATTCTCTCTGTCTATCTCTCTTCTAGCTCTTTCTGCTTGCAAATAAAAAAATAAATATTAAAGAAATTGAATCCAGGCATAGGTAGGAAACTTTGGAAAATCTACATGAACATGTAAAGTTGAGAAAAGAACCTAAAAGTCAAAAATCAAATAAATTTTCAGACAGCAAAGTAGTAGCTTTGGAAATGAAATATGAAAGTTTTATAGCTCAATTTAATCACTGTATTTCTGTGTTCAAAAATATGGAGAGAACTTGCATTCAATGAAACTTGGAAGGTATAGTTAACATTAAATCTTTATCCCAGATGCACACTAAAGTTTAATATCCATGCCTAGCTAAGGACAACTGTCAAAAACAAAAGGTGACACATGTATCCGCAGATCATAGTTTCTAATGCCCTTCTTCAGCTAGTCAAGTTGGCTGATTCCAGGGCTGGCACAGAGGATTAACCAGATAAAGTTAATTATTATTATTATTATTATTATCATTATCATTATTATGCTGAGTAAGAAAGTACTCCAAAGACATGGGGTGCATTTCTAGGAACACAGGAGGTGGCCAAATCAGTTTATTTTGAGTAACAAAAATCAATAACATATCATTAGATAAAAACCCAAAATATAGTGTAAATATTATCTGCCCACAAAAACACAAGTAAACAAATGGATGAATTAAATAGAAGAGAAGAATCTCTCACATAGTTTTATTCCAAATAATTTATGCATATGCATCACCTAATATTGTTTATTGTCCACTTTGCATTAAGTATATGTTTATTTGCTGGCTTTTATTATTGTTGTTCCTGTATTTGGTATGATATCTGTTTATTTTAAGACTAGAGGAAAGCTAAGTGACACAGATGAAAAGTCAGATGTTAATCAGCTTTCTAGTACCGTGACAAAACAGCAGAGATAAGCAACATAAAAGAGAAGAGATGTGCTTGGACTCAGAGCTATCAGTTCATGCCCCATGGCTCCATGGCTTTTGGGTCTGTGGTGAGGTGGAATATCTTGTGGGGAGCTTGTGGTAGAGAAAAGCAAATCAGGTCGTGGTGGCTGGGACACAAGTTGAGAAAGAAGAGAGGGCAAGGGTTCCAATATCCTCTTCAATGGCATGCCCCCATCTCATCACTTCTTTCTACTAGCCTCACCTCATAAAGTTACCACTTTCCAATAGTGCCACAGGCTGGTGAACAATCCTGCAATACATTTATGATCCAAATCCTATCATTCAGCCAAGAAATTTGGGAAAACAGTTCTATGTTATTTTGCTGTGGTTCCATTTTTTCTACAATAGAAGGAAGATGTATGTGGAAAAATTCTCCAAGAGTGCAAAATGCTTTCACGCTAAAATTCATTAATCTTCCCAGCAGTAAGGGGCAAGCTCTGCTCTTTAGAAGTACTACTTTGAAACTCAAGTTGATGAACTTGTTAGGGCTCTGTGGCAAAGCCCAGATGGACTTGAGACCCTCATAGAATGTGATGGATAAATACTCAGCACCTTTCTAGGCTTCAGCATCAGAAGCATCACCACAAGTAATGAATACTAACTATTTTGATCTGAATTTTGCCCTGCGTAGGTGTGACCCCTGTATGTTCTTAGTGAGCCCTGCCTGGTGAGAGGGGTTAAGTACCTGAATGAATCAGCAGTGGTCCAAGCAAGTAAGCGCATAACCCCAGAGCTTCCTCCAGGGATCTACAAAACCAAGCTCCAAATTCAGGGAAGGTCTCAATTATGTTCTCCACAAGCTGATTTCATAGTACCTATGACCTCTTTTGCCTTTGGGATAAAAGACGAAACTTCTAGGCCAGTCAGGGAGGCCCTTTGTGATCTAGAACTCTCTCTGCTTCAGTTGTCCTTTTATACCTTAAACAATTGATCTAAACAATGTGTGCTTCCAAACCCCATCTATCCTGTGGGGTGTGTGTGTGTGTGTGTGTGTGTGTGTGTATGCGCGCGCACACGTGTGCCTAAGAATGTGGGCACATGCATTTGTCATAGCATATATATGGAAGTCAGAGGGTAACTTTTAGGTTGGCCTTTCTTCCTCATTTGAGGAAGAATTTCTCTCTCTGGATCTCGCTCTGCTACTGTTTTATGATGAGCTTGCTACTGCAAACTCCTCAGAAACTCTCCTGTCTCTGCCTCCCATATCACCATTAGGATACCAGGATCACAGAAGCCTGCCAAAGGGTCAGGCTTTTTCCAAGGGGCTTGGGGAGGAGCATACTCCTGTGCTTGGTCTTGGGCTGGGAATGCTTCCTGCACTGAAGCCATCTCCCCAAGCCATGTTGTCCTTATGTTCGAATTTTCTATAACCCTTACTTTTACCATATATCCCTCTTGTCGATCTTTTTTACCATTCTAACCCCAACAGAAACTTCTATTTTTCTATAGTCTGATAGGTGACCAACCACCCAGTTTGGAAGAAACTGAGAGGTTTTCCTAGACTCAAAATCGCAGTGCTTAAACCAGAAGAATTCCAAATAGGCCTGTTCAACTTGGTCACACTACTGTATCCATCACTGACATAATAAAGTTCTCTCTCTGCTAAGACTCCTATGCTTATTTTTTTCTGTTACTGTGAATGAATACTGCATTGCGTTTACTCACATCTTCCCTATTAGAGTGTACATTCAGAAGACAGCAACCCTCTTTCATTTATCTTTGAAGCCCTAGGCAGACTTCCTAAAAAGCTTGTTGTGGGGTTTTGGGTTTGTTTTGTTTTTTAAATACCAATGTTCAAGTCTCCAGCCTCTAAAGATTCTTATTTAATTGATCCAAGGTAAGACCTGGACATGGGTTATTTTTTGAAGCTTAACTGAGTGATTCTAATGTGCAGTCAAGGTTGCTAACACCTGCTTGAGGGTAATGATTCTCAGCTGGGAGTAGTGTGTGCATCAGATCCACACACATCACCCTAGGTCTAACTACCCACAGACTCCAATTTAATTCATGTGGCATGGGGTCTGGACAGCTGTATCATTAACCATCGGGTGATTCTAATTCATGGCCATCGTTAACTACTGCTGGAATATATATGTGTAGAAAACCAAACTAAATTCCAAGGCATCCTACTGCTATTAACTCTTGCAAACCTGTGTGATTACATAACTATTGTTAACAGATTTTAGAATTGAATAAAGGAATAACTTTCGACATATAACCAAGCCATTGTAGAAGCTTGATTTCCTCAAATCCTCTACAGGCTCTCTTTCACACCCACATTTACAAAGCACATCCTCCGTTGCCTTAAGTCCTCAGCAGTTACTTAAGCCTTTGCAGAGCCTTTCTTCCAGTCTCTGCCACTAATTCATTCCTTGTTTTGTTTGCCTTCCCAAAAACTACGTAATACTTACTTCACCAGAGCAATATCATCCTTCCAAAACTCTCCCTGCTCCCCCCATGATCAACACAGACTACTTTCCCTCTGAAAAACACGAAGCGAAACCCCTCACTCTGAAGCTTTTCACTAGGCCTGAAAGGACTTGCTGGGAGATGTTACCTGGTTCTTTTAGGTCACTTAGATGAGCGCTCACACATCACCCCTCAAACAGGCCTCTGCCATCCTTAGGTCCTTTCTCACAGCCAACCATGGCTGCCTCTCATGCTCTCACCACAGAATTCATCATTCTCTAAAAGAATTCTTTGCTTTTGGCTTTGTGTGTGACTCCAACTAATGGAATGTAAGTTTCAGAAGGAAAATAATAGGCGTCTTGTGTTTTGTTCTATCATCAGTATCAATAAAAGTACCTGGCCAACATTTACCATGATGTAAATGATGTGTTACAGAGCACAGATACTAGCTTAGCTGGCTAGGTCCAGACTCAGGAACTATCATCTATCACAAGTACCTAATTTGGAGCACAATTCACCTTCCGTATGTGAATACAAAACCAGAGTTTGTGCCAACATGTTCCAATCAGAATCATGTCATGACAACAGAGCACTCATTGGTTGGAATTCAAGCTGTCACTTCCCAACTATTTCATCTGGCTATATCGACATTAGCATCACTTGGGCTGGGAGTTGGAAATACAAAAACTTGGGAAGTGCCTTGGACCTACTGAACCAAAATCCAGTGGTGGGACCAAAGAAATTGTTCTCTCAAATTCTCGTTGTATTTTTTCTTTAGACTACACTTTGAGAAGCACTAATACACCTCAAATTAGGAAACCCTTGGAACTCAACAGCTTCTTATACATTGCAAAAATTATTAGAAGAATAAGTGAAATGGTGATTAGCAGTTACTATGTGCTTAAGAGATAAGTTAACTTTCTTTTTTTCTTTTTTGTTTAGTTTTCAGTATAGGGTCTTTCTCTAGCCCAGGCTGACCTGGAATTCACTATGTAGTCTCAGGCTGGTCTCAAACTCACAGCAATTATCTTACCTTTGCCTGCTGAGAGCTGGGATTAAAGGTTGTGTGCCATCATGCCTGGCAACAACTTTCATTTTTAAGAAAACAGTGTACATCTGATTAATCCTGCGTGAGAAGAATTCTTACAATCTGTTTTGTTATTCTGGATGCCTAGTCCATTAGAAGAGAAAAAGCTATGTTGCTGCTAGTAATGCTCTCTACCTATTCCTCAGGAAAGAAACAGAGAAGCTGTGTAAGGATGGCCATCAGGGGTCATTTAGGACAGAGGCAAATACTACTTTATACCTCAGCAGCCCCTATACTACAGCAAGTCCAGTAATCGATGTCCATAATGATGGTCTTGCATTATTAAGTAAAGGCAAAATTCTTCCCCCGAGACTAGTCAAGTGTGTTCCACTTCTGTTAGAAAAATTCCTATTTGAAATATTTAAATCATCTTTTGAGAGTACCAAATGGGATATGCTTTGGATATTTGGAACACCTTATTACAACAGTTTATTATCTGAGGATTCCAGAGGAAATAGACCTAGGTATGTATTTCAAAATATTTCCCCCAGTGAGTGAGGTATCTTTTGATGGGGGGTGGAGGGCTGTACCTTCTTTGTCCTTGGGAACCTCACTGCGCACCTTTGTTCAAGTGGCTCCACACAAATGTCCCACAAGTTTTGTGGCCTTGAGAGACTGATTGACTTCATCAGTCCTCATTTTCCGCTGGGAAGAGACTGGGCCATCATTGCCCTCTTGCATACCCTTTAAGCTTGTGCTCTTGCCAGATAAGCTAAAGGTATAGCAATTCTCAAAGTCACTGGCATTTATTGAAAGCCAAAGAAATTAGTGAGCTCTGACATTTATAGGTCTTAAACATTAAAGAAGTTAAAAGTAGTTGGAGCAAGGTTCAAGTCTTAAATGTAATGCCATAAGAGTCACTGCTAATTCTCCAATAATTACTCTGTTTATTATTTCAACAGCTAGATTTACAGTTCCACTTCAGTCCTAACTTTAACAACATGGTTTCTCACCTTCCAAACTTTTCAGTTTCACACTGACCTAAATTATCTCTGACAAAGCATTCCTTAATGGTCCACAATACACAGTGCTTGCTGTATGTCACGTTTTGCTATGTAACTTCCCCTAAGTTAATTCATTTAATTTCACAATTACTCATAGTGGTGATTTGATTCAGATGTCTGCCATAAATGTATGTGTTCAGAATGCTAGGTCCCAAGCTGGTAGCAATTTGGGAAATGAAGCCTCCTAGAGGTGATGTATTCTTGGGGCAGGCTTATGAGTGTTATAGCCAGCTCCCACTTGTCAGTGTTTTGCACACTGTCCTGTTGCTGTTGTCTATGTGATGTTGGCCAGGAGGTTATGTCTAGCCCCTGCTCATACCATCCTTTTCCCCTGCCGTCATGGAGCTTCCCCTCGAGTCTGTAAGCCAAACTAAACCCTTTCCTCCCACAAGCTGCTTTTGTTCAGGTATTTTTTTTTACATCAACATGAAACTAAGTGCAACAACCCAGCAAGGTAGTTGCTAGTATGAAATCCGTTTGACAAGTAGAGATTCAGAAATACAAAGAAATTAGACAATTTACCCAACAATACACAGCTAATAGGTAGAAGAGACATGATTTAACACTCAAAGTATCACTAGCCAACCATTCTATTAGTTTTCCAATAAAATGGGTTTCAGTTTAGGAAAATACAGAACATTTAATTATTCATAATGTGGGATGGAGGTCACGTTGTTCTTACTCAGAGCAAGGTAGAAAGCAGAAAAGGGTCATCTCCCACCTTCCACATTCCTACCCTTCAGAGCATCCTGTGAATGCATGTACCTGGTTCCCAAATTTATGTAAAAGGTGCCTTAAAACTGCTCAGCTTCACTGAGATGTTTCCGATTCTAACAAGTCAGGCTGTCCGGTAGGAGAGATCTCTCAGTGACAATCTTGCAGAGTCCCAATTGTCAGTGTGGCCGAAACTATTGCTTACTTAGTATGAGCTCTGGGACATGCTTTTTACTTACTCAGCTATTTTTGGTCTTGGTCTTCATTAATATCAGTAGCTTATGTCTAGCTATATTTCTTTTGAAACAATAGAAACTTTCAATAATATACATATCTGCATATATGTAATCATATAACATATGTAAATATAAGTGTACACATATCCTATATATTTATATGTTCAATTATACACAAATATCCATCTATATGTATATATTAATATGCACAAGTATTGCCTTCCTCTGTCAAAGAAAGCAGTGGAGGTTAACCTTGGAGCAAACACAATTCAGAATGGAGGTGAGCCTAGCTTAGTTATATAGATCAAGGTACACAAAACCTGTCAAGCAAGCTTCTTCTAAACAAAATAAAGCCTAGGATGAGGACCACAGGCTCTTCCCTGAAGTCATTTTTTTTCCAAACAGGTCTGAGCCTGAAATCCTGATGCCAGAGCCGATAGGAGCAGCCTCTTTTCACCTCTTCCGAGGGAGATGTGGGGCTCAGTCTGGCATGGGTGAAAGAGAAAACTCTTGGCTTTTCAGTGAATACAGAATAAATGTCACTTTCTTTGGAAATGACCTTTCTGCTAGTCTCATCTTTGTATATAAAGTTGCAGTGTGAGAGGATCCGGGCCTATGTATTTCATTTCTGAAGCTACAACAGATGCATCTCATAGACATTTTCAAGATGGATGGACTGAGAAGCATCAGAGTCAGAGATGAGAGTCGATTTCCTCGGTGATCTGGAAAGAATCAACAGCATTAGATTCTCATCCAGGGTAATTCGGTAAGGTTTTAAGAGTCTTATCAGATGAATTGTGGGATCCAGATATGTTAGTACATTTCTCAAGAAAGGGTTTTATCTGGAACTGCTTGGTTTCCATTAGCTAAAGAAAATTGATCACGTGTACCTTTCTGTCCATAAAACTCGTGGCTCAAATGAACTCTTGGTTTTAGGGTTGGAAAAATTTGTGCTGATGTAAATGAAAGACAAGTGTATACTTGGTTGAAAAATTGCTAGAGAAAAACACCACACCCAGGTTTAACACACAGGCCTTAAATAGTTACCTCTTGTACAAGGGGGATACTGGTGCTTATACAAGCTGCTAACATGCCTCATTCTTCAGGACTAATAATACAATGCCAGCAGCAATCAAGCTTCTAAAATATCTCAGCTGTCCTGCAAACAGATGATTATTGTCACTGCATATGGCTGAGCACCTAAGAACAAATGCAGTTTAGAGTTCAGTGTAATTCAACGGCTGGGTTTCATCACCAGCTCTCCAAGCAGTGTCATCTGTCATAGGACTACACCAGGTAATTTCAACTTGAAGACCTAACAAAGATCTCATTAAACAACTGTAATCCCTTTCCATTCTCTTTGCCCCACCCTTCACCTATAAAATACCCTCTTCTGAGAATGATTACCTGTTTTGAATGAGTTTGTGGGAGGTATTCTCCAGAATTCTGTTCAGAAATCTCACACTTTTTCTGTTAAATGTTGCCTGAAAAGACGTTTGGCTTTAACATGAAAAGACTAACAAACAAAAGGTGTTATGTACACTCACAGTAACTGGATTGAAACTCACTGAAAGGTGTAACAGTTTTGTTCACTAACCTGGGTCTGTTTTAGCACTAGTCCAATGCTGAGGACATAATAGTAAAGTTATTAAATATAGTAATAAATCAATGTCATTAATCTAAAATCCATTAACATGAACTTTGTGTTAACTCCTTCAAGTCTCAAACTTGGGTTTTGATCTTCACCCTTTCATGATGAAAGCCACTTATTTATTACTTATTTTTTTTTTGCCTAATACCTTGACAGTTTGGAGACAAGGGTTGTAAAGGATAGGCCCTGCTCTATAGCACTATTTTAAATGCAGTATTGATATACAAATAATTATTATGCTAATTTCACAGCATCTTGATCTACTCATTAACACAGATACAAAGAATCAGCATGGTGTGATGGAAAAGCATTAAAAGGGTAATTAGGAGCCCTGGGCTCTGATCCCGGATCCACTACTCATTAACAGTGTCACCTTGGACAAGTCACTTAACCCCTGTGAGCCTGTGTCTTCACCTGTGAAGTGAAGAGACTGAACTAGGACACCAGGGAGCCCGACACTCCACAACACTTTAAACTCTGTGATCTTAGTGGACAACTGAGTGTCAGCCACACTGTCCTTTTAATTGTTTATATGTACAATTCCTCTCTGATCACAGGACTGGCTTTTGTATCTGCTGTTTCCTGAGTCTGAGATGTCTTTTCCTCCTCTTAGCTTCACATTCTGCTAATAATTAACAAGTCTTTTTGTTTTGTTTTGTTTTTTTTCCCAGAGACTAATTCTTGGAAGAATTATTCTTTAACTTCCCAAGCCAAATTCTAACATGATTTTACACAGCTATACCCCTTTTCTTTCCAGAATTATTTTTATTTTATATGTTGTCCACTACCTCCACTAGTTTGTACCACAAGGACAGAGGCAACATCTGGTTTTTCTTACTGTTAGCACCTCCAGTATGATGCCCATCACAAGGTAGGGGCTCAATAAACAATTAAGGAATAAGCAGTTGAGATAATGCAGCCTGGCATGACACAATGCCAAATAATTGATTCATGTCTGCAAATGAAAGGAAGCAGGGTGAACACATGTTAGGCAGACTCTCTTTACTGAATGAATTTAAAAGCATGGTACATTGCCCTTTTAAAATCATTCATTTCTTGCACTACATGATTTACAAATTATCCTAAGTAAAAAGATTTTATTTTAGTACTAGTCTCCGTGTCAAAATTTAAGTGACATAAATTGTAACCAAAATTTTAAAGTGTATTTGTATGATGCCATTTGGGTACAATAGTTCCAACATGAACTTGAAAGTATATAATTTTTCTTCCATAAATGCTGCTATTATCCTGTGCATAATTGTGGTCTTAAGGTTTTTGTATCATAATTTCCTCCATATTTTCATACATATCTATATTTATACACATATAGAGAGATATGAAATCTCACAAAACTAAGTGTTGGGTCATTCATTTTGGCTTGATCTTGTGTTTCCTTTTATTTTTCAAGCCCGTTAGGTTCTCAGGCAAATTTCCTCAGTCATTTTCTCTGAGTTTTCAACTTTTGCATTGGTAATGAATTTCTATCATGAAGCACAAAAATTTCACATTTGCAGAAGTTCACAGTATGAATATATTTCATGCTATTAACTCCAGTCTCAAATCATATGTAACTAAGCACAGGTGCCCCTGTCATCTTTGTCTTCCACCCCCTTCTCTCTCTTTTTTTTTTTTTCCAGGAAGAAGAAGACACTATGATTTATAGTAAATCCAGCATGAGGAGAATAGTCCCTTTCTCCTTTTCTGATTGCTCTGGACTGGAATGATGACATGTAATGACATGTAACAGTCAGGTGTTAAGAGTGACAGGTTAGTATCTCAAGGGAGATAAATGATGCATCAGATGGCAATATTGCTATGAGAAGTATGGCTCAACAGGTCAAGACAAAAGAACCCAATGCCCTGCTTTTGTTCATGAGCCCTGGGTGTGGATCTGCAAACTGTCTATGTGCATTTTCCAGACAATAGCAATTTTTACCCAGTGTCATTAGAGAGCTTGCAATTTGTGTAAACATCTCAGACAAGAAGGCATTCATTTGCAATTACTTTAAATTTCCTAAAACTCAAGATGTTGGCACCATCATATTCCATATTTCTTCTCCATTTCAATTTGTGGGCTGGAGACTGCTAAATTCATAGGATGGCAGATTTGAGGCCATAGTGATTCTGGAGAGATTTATATCTTACTTGCTTTTTCTTTGGCTTGAACATTATAGCTTGATCATTAATGCCCTTTGATGAATCAATTAGCCTTCCATTTGTTGGGACCACAAATGGCTGTCGGTAGATGAATTAGCATGTGAGTCCTAAAGGAAGATACCTATCGCTTGGCTTTATTTGAATAATTAACCACCCTCAAAGTTATTCTGAGCCTGGTACCATCTGGGTGGTACATTTTGTCAGTGCCTTTTGACATTTGCATTCAATGGGCACTCAGCTGGGGCTTGGTAACCTGGGGTAGTCTTATTAACACACTTTGTATTTACAGGTGTGCTGGACTAGATAAGGAAGGGGTAAAATATGGTCCATGGTCCTACCTATCTTTATTCTAGAATGGACTACTCCCATGCTCACTGTTAAGCAGGATTGAGTAGTTGTGATACAGATCATATGGCCTTCAAAACTAAAATAATGATCTCATCTTGTACTAAGAAAGTTTGCCAGTCTTTATTCTCACAAATCTCAGCTATGATGACTTGTCTCTGTTCTCCTTCAGACACAGAGAGAAGGAAACCTCTGCTTAGATCACATTCATTAAAATCATGTTACAATGACAGCCTCAAACCCACCAAGTAAAGAGTTAGAATTCACCTCTGAGTGGGAGAAGCTATAACTGAACTAGCAGAGTACTAAGTACCCTAGGTTGTCATTGTTGCAATCTACAATGACATTCTTGAAGGTATGATTATATCATTAACTTCTTTGTATAGTAAAACCATTTGGAATAGTAGACCTTGTATTATTGTTTTCCATTCAGATCTCACAGACTCCTCTGACTTTTACCTGGTGGTCTCTCCCTTTTCAGCATCCATAAGTGTCAATATTCCAAATGGGAACAAGAACAAAGACTGGAAGCACCAATATTAGTGTTCTTTGATGCCCAGGAAAGGACAAGGACAGGTTTCTGTGCCTTTTCTATAGAGATAGTTTCCCTCACGCCCGAGCATCCGGCTGTGAAGATGATGTAGAATGGAGACAAAGAGGAGCCACTCAGGAAGGAGAAGAGGATGCTAACAAGCAGCAAACTTTCACAGAGAGCAGCAGACAACAGTGGTTCAAGGGAACTAGTTGCCTTCTGAGTCATTATCAAGTTGATCTTCTGTTGCCTTGAGCAAGGTTAGTTCTTCCCAGCATGATTAGCATGTTGATGACCAATGTCCATCTCATGTTGATTATTTCATTTGGAGGGATGGTTCTTTGTTTTTGAGGCTCTATTAGACTAATTCATACAGAAAATTACCTATCCAGTGTGCCATGGGACACTGAGGGTATTTAGGTAATTTTAGGAACCATAACTTATTAATCTTAAACTTATTAATTTTGATCCTAACAGGAGACTAAAGAGAATGTATTTGAAACTCGCCACTAATCTGGGACAGTCCAGATTATGCTTTCAGGTTGGTATAGCCATAACCCATGGGCAACAGTGCCTACCTCTCTCTTATATCATTTTCCTAAAATTTCAATGCAGATCTTTGTGAATATTGCAATTTTTAAACCATAATTGATAGACTTTTCAAATGCTCTGGGACAGCTCAAAATTGAATTTGAGACTCACTGTCCAAGAATATATTATAGCAATAACAGTAGCATCATCCTCTAAGTGGGCCATCAATTGTGTTTATAGATCAGACATGAAGAAGACATTTTTTTTTAATTTTTAATTTTTTTTTTTGTAGAAAGACAGAGAGAGGGGGAGAGGAAGACAGATAGGATGGGTGCACCAACAGCCTTTCAGCTACTGCAAACGAAATCCAGATGCGTGCGCCCCCTTGTGGTCAAGTGCAGCATTGCGCCCTTGCGTCACTTTGCATCTGGCTAAACGTGGGACCTGGAGATTGGAACCGCTGGAGATTGGAACCAGCATTCTTAGGCTTAGGAGGCAGGCGCCTTAACTGCTAAGTCATCTCTCCAGCCTGAAGAAGACATTTTTATAAAAATAATTTTTGCTGGTTTCTATTTAGATTACTTTTTGCTATTTCTACTTTTGGTTGTTAAAAATCTTCCTGGTTGACCTTTTACATGTGCAAAAATAAAATGCAGAGGAAAAAAATTCCTGTCAATGTAATGGGCCTGCAATTATTGGTAGCTGCCCAGACCTCCCAGACAGCCCATGCCTGCACCCAGTGAGGAGGACTCTACTGCCAGTCACATAATAGTTGCTTTAGAAAAATGGATATCCAAGGGAGAAGAGTACAGGGTTTGGTGGAGAGCAACCTTCTCAATGGTTTCAAAAGTTTCCCTTTTAAATGGCCTATAGTAAAACCTCATCAATTTGGGTTCTATTATAGCTTGTTTTCCAATGGTCACAAGGGTTTCCTGGGAAATTTTGATTGTCCTTTAAAAACCAAAGGAATAGTTGGGAAAGTGATGTGACAGTTGAAATTTGTCTGGCAGAAGTTCATTTTTATACTGGTCCATTTCAGTTCCAAAACCTTCTCCTTTTTTTGACACAGCAGGCTAGGAAACTACTTGTTAGGGAGCCTTATCTCCTTTTGCTGGGAAAATACTGGTTTGAGTTTAGCTCTTAGGTTAGTGGTTTTCTCAGTGGTGACATCAACAATTGACACAGCTTTCTTCCAAGATAATTTTTTTTTTCTATCCTAAATCATCTTGGTACTTACTCAGTATATTTCCCCATGACAGTAGGCATTTTATGAGACAAGACCTATAGGGGTTGTTTAATAATGCATTTTAATTTATTAGAACAACACCTGGTGACAGCTACTCAATAAATGTCCCTACATATGTTGGACAGTGTGAGTGGGCATGACTTTATGGTGATAGTTAATGAGGGAAGACAACCCCAGGAGGACAATAGGGATGCTGGAAACACACACAGAATCAGCCAAGTCAAGAAGTGTGGGACACTGAACAAAAGTTGAAAGAAATGGAGAAGGTAGGGGATAGAGCATGTAGAGCCCTGTAAGTCCAAGAAGTAGTTTAGATTTTGTTCTAAACATTATGAGTATCTGCATGACATTTTCTTACAATTTTCCATCATTGAAGATTTTATTCATGTTTCATTTTCATTGACTCTTATCAACATCTTTGTAATATGCCTCATTTTTATCAAGCTCAGACATTAGTCTCTATGACTTTAAGCAACTAAGTGTCTCAAAGTCTCAGAGTTAATAAATAGTGCTATTATATGGATGTTGACCGCCCCCCCACCTGCTGCCAAAGCCTATGAATTAAAGGATCAAAGATGGTACTCCTTAGAAGTTGTGGTTCCATTAGGAAGTGGGCTCTAACCAGGAGCATTTTAGATCACTGAGTAAATGACTTAGTTTATAGTTTGCATCTGCAGCCACCTTGCTAGAGGCAATGTCACTGGGCGGTTCTTAAGGAGTGGTGGTGGGTTTGAGATTCCATTGTAAAGATATGCAAGATGTGCCTAGTAGCAGTTCCTAAAGTGTGCTGTGCTGTGTGGCTGGTGGTTTTTCTCTCTCTGCTTGGGCCTGTGAAGGAAGGACAGCTTTTTCTGCCATTATAGAACTTCCCCTGGATCTGTAAGCTTCAATAAATAATACCCCCTCCACCATAACTGTGTCTGGTCTGGAAGTTCATCTCAGCAAACTTGAAGTTGTCTGCTACAAGACACCAGCTACTTTCTATTCCTCTTTTGCTTCCTGACCATGAAATGAGAAATTTTTTGTAACTACAACCTCCTGCCAACACTTCTTAGGCAAAACAAAAAGGCCAACGAATCAAGGAATTCCCACCAAAACTGTAGCCAAAAGAAAGCATTCTCTCTTTATAAAATGATTATCTTGAGTATTTATTATAGTAACAAAATGCTGACAACACCAGTAATATGACAGGAGTCTAAATTGGGGTCCATTTAACCCAAAATTCCTCTCTTCCAAACTCTTTCCGAGAAATCATAGAGTAGAAACACTTCTCACATCATTTATATTTGGTAATTGCCATATGAAATATACACTATTTTAAAGTTTATACATTAAATTGGATTTCCCAAGGAACTCTGCCTCACAATACTCTAGTTGGTGTAGTTTGAGTGATTGCTTATACTTGAAAGCAATAAGACTGTATAATGTATGCAAAAGCTATTTTATCTGGATAGTATTTAAACATTGTAATTTTTCACTAAGTCCCCCCTCCAATCAGCAATGATCTGTTCAATGCAATTGTACAGCTCCACGGAGGACTCTGAAAGAAGTGATCTTCTAAGACCTGCACCATTTGCTACAAAGGAATTTAAGCTCCATCCACTCAAACTGGAAAAAAGACAGGGATACACATGGAATGATTTTTTTTTTTTTTTTTGGAAAATGGCAAACTTTATATGCATTTTGCAAGTTGATTATTTATTAAATAGCTTAATATGAAACAAAACTGTATGGAAAAATCCAAAAAAGTGACACATTTCTAGATTAATAATTGCCTACATCAATAATACATTTGCATTTATATATTGTTTTGATATGAAAACAATCTGGGAAGACATAAAAGTAATTGAACTATATGGAATCATTTTTCTTTTTCTGTTCAAAATAAATTTGGTGAGACAACTTTTAGGGAGTGCCCTCCAGCTTTCTGTCTCCGCTAGTAAAGATAATTGACAAAGTCTCAACACTTTTCCTGTAGTAATTAGGAACTCTCTGCCTCTTCTGCCCCAAGAGGAAAACACTTTTCCACAATTTCCCCTCTGTCACTTGGTTCTGGATGGAATTTGGCAATTCTGCATGGAAATGTATGTGAGCATCTTCATCACCATTAACCTAGAGCAAACCTCTCCCTCTGATACCACATGCTTCCCATCTCCCTGGAAAATGTGTTTTCAACCAACACCTGCTAACAACTGAAAAAGGAGAACTGCCTCCTGCAAAGAAAACTCCACACAGTTTTTGATCTAATGTGGCAGCCAGAAAGGAGACTTGTCATAGGGTGAGAAGCATTGCTATTTCTAATTGCCAGACACCACCCCACACATTGTGTGAGCCTGTGAGACCTAGTAATATGGGAGCTGACATGAGCTGGGTAAGGTGGCGTTTGAAGGCAGATGTGGAGTTGTCCATGTTGCTCTGAAGTATGTGCTGTAAGAGAAGCTTGCCTCATTTAAAAGGCCCCTTAGAGAAAGAAACAAGAATGAATTCAGCAAAGGATTACTGAGTTACTCTTTTCCAAATGCTTGTCTCTGTGGATTGACTACAGACATAACTCTTCTGAATGTTGAATATCTTTGCTACACATTTTGAGCATGGAATCTGAGCTTGGTGCATTGGCTCAATGTCCTCATTTTCCTTTTGCAGATGGCTATCAGGAAAATCCAATGATGTGTCAAAAACAAAGCAGGCCAGGTATAAGAACACGAGAATCCTAGACACAGCCTAATGACATAAAGTGCTTAGTGAATGAGAGGCTTAAAGCAGACCTCCAGATCATAATTCACCAGGAATGGCTTCAACACCAACTTTATTAGGCAGACACACACCAGTTATTCTCAAATAAAAATTCCTGTCTGATATGGTTTCTTTTCTGTTTACAGATCCCAATGGACAAAACCAGAATTTTTATAAAACAATCACGTAATAAATTACCTGAGAATAACTTGTTTTTTTTTTTTTGAAGTGATTAAAGCCACTTAAACTTTAAGCTTCTGTCTAAAAATATCTGAGACATGAAAATAATAGCTTGGATGTATCTATCCATCACATTTGTCAAGTAAAATTTTTAAAGTTAAAATCCATATGGTAGAACAGCAAATTACCAGTGCAGGAGTGTCCAACACATTGGGAGGAGGAACTGATAAGCAGTCAAAGTCATTACACAGTTGGTGAATTTAAGAGCCAAGTTTGGAGAGTCCATTTGAAAAACACAACATCCTATTCCTGTTTTAACTGGCACATGATTTCTA
Source organism: Orientallactaga sibirica (assembly GCA_036365145.1). Lineage (NCBI taxonomy): Eukaryota > Metazoa > Chordata > Mammalia > Rodentia > Dipodidae > Orientallactaga > Orientallactaga sibirica. The sequence continues at coordinate 18,675,802 of JAEOAD010000018.1, read as the reverse complement.
GCTTCAGATATAACCATTATGAGACTTCTGTGAAAATTTCTAAAGAAAGAAATAAAACATAGGATCTTACAATATTTCCAAAATTTAAAACTAAAGCCAACTAACTGCTAGACTCTGTGAAGAATTCATGCTACCAATAACATCAGTGAGAATACCAACCATGCTATATAAAATCTGAAATGCAAAAATAAATGCATACAGTTGACAAGTTTTTATTTAAAGGATAAATACATAGTCAAAAAATTCAGAACAGAAGCCTAAAGGAGAAAAGGCCCAAATAATCATTCAGAAAAAAAAAAAAAGTGACTGCCAAGGAAATGGAAATAAGAACGATCTTGGAAAATTAACAAACTGGAGAAAACTTTAGATATTGTATCAATGAGTAAGTTCAAGCTTATACTAATAAAGAATAGCCATCAAATGAATAAGCATTCCTATAGGTGAAATGCATAATTGCTGAAATTTAAAAATTCTGTATAAGGAATGTCCAATTCAATGTCCTAGAATTTAGAGAGACAAAATAAAATAGAGCTGTGTGAGAGAGAAAGAGAGAGAGTAAAAGAAAGAGAAAGAAAGAAAGAATATGTGAGAAACCATTAGATAGTCTCAATACAGAAATTCTATGGTCTAAAGTAGCAGGATTCTTAATAAAACAAAAAGAATAAATACTTTGGAAAAGTACATACATAGATACAAAGGGATATAATACCATCAAATGTAAGTAGAACTACGAGTGCCAGCATGAGAATATAACAAAAAATTAAATATATCACTGTAAATTAAGACCATAAAGATAAAAGTTCCTAAGGTGAGAAAATAAATCACCTAAAATTAAGCTAAATAAGACTTTCACTGTGTTTTTTAATGCTATACACAATAAAACAGCTGAGTAGTACCATGAATATTCTAAGGAATTTTTTTTTCAATCTACAGTATTATACCCAGCCAAATTATCTATAAAATGTAGAAGTAAATTACTTTTAATTATGCTGAAAATACTACCCACATATAAATTCTTTGAAGGCATTTGAGAACTTCCTTCCTCCCAGAAGTTATCAAAACTACTTGAATAAAATTTCATGACAATTAAAAAATACACAATGTGGGGAAAGGATTTGATTTGAAGATGCTTCTCTTCTCTGAATATCTCTTAGTAAAGAAAGAAAATCTATATACTAATTACTAGATTATGAATTCAGAAGCCTTAGAAATCACTCTAAGTGCTGGGCCTCCAAAACTATGACTTTGTTGGTCTGAGATATGGTCCAGACATCTATCTCCCAAGTCAGCTTGATGCAGCTGGTCTATGTGTTATATGGTAAGAAAACCAGATTGTAAGCGTCTTCAGGACATATACCATCATAACTGCAGATACAGTGTGTTTACTAAAGCACTGGATGCATAATGAGTTGCAGTGTTCTCATATATGGACAGTACCCTTTGGAGAAATGTGTATCACTCACAACAGAAAGATCACCACTGCCTCTTGCCCTTACTCTCCATATATGTTTTAAAAAAATAGAAAGGAGGGCTGGAGAGATGGCTTAGAGGTTAAGTGTTTGCCTCAGTAGTTGACAGGTGACTTAAAAGAGGCTCCCCTGGAAGAATAACCTGAAACTCAGTTGAAGAGCAGCTAGTTTGATGATGGAAGATCCCAGAACACAGAATGAGAAAGTAATAAAAGGAATAGAAAGAAGGTGGCTAACTAGGGCACCTTGACAATGGATTTGTCCCCTAAGACTTCTAGGAGATTTCTTGGGACATGTCTCACAGGTGCACAAACTGAGGGGCCAAGAAGCTGGGCTTCTCATTTTTTCCACAAATGCCACCTCCTTGCATTCTAGATGACTACAAGTGGGCAGGAGAGAACCTTCAGGGGCACAATACCAGGATGCAATAGACAGCTGTCCCAGAGATGAGAATCATGAATGATTTTGCTTATGTGTGTTTCAAAAGCATCCTTGAATAACAAAGGAACCAAAACAATAATGTGACATCATGAAGATGGATGTGAGGAACGAATTATAGCAGTGATCTTCTAGAAGAGACCCATCTCTGAATCATTTATTTTTAATAACCAGAGAAATGTTTAGGAAAATGGTTTATATTCCCAGTAGGGTGCAAACAGTATACCCATGGTTGAACCAAAGGAAAGAATTATAGGAGAAAAGGGACTGTGGCAATAAGACCAATGGAATTAGAAGCAAAAAAGAGAAGCCCTTGGAAAGGTTTGGGAGGAAGGAAGATAGAATGAGTTCCAGAGCCAAGTTTTAAATTGGAGTTAGGAAATAGTACGATTGATAGAGTATAAAACAGAATCAGTGGCATAGAAGAAAAATGTGAGATCTTAGCGAATGCCTGAGGCAATGACAAAGTAATAAAATTTAGCAAAAAGAGAGACCTGAAGTTGTAGTGAAGAGCTATCCATGCACCTTCCCAGCATCCTCCAGCCTTATATACAATGGGATTGAACCTGTCCTGCAATACTATTATATATGAGATACGATTATAAATTAATAAAGCATTGATCCCAGAGAGGGTCTATAGTTTCCAGATCCTTGCTATGTGCCAACAATGTTTCCATGATTTGATGTGTGCTAATTTATTTAACACAGTGTCATCCAGCATGTGGATTAGGGCAAAGGAAGCCAGTTCAGAGTAAGTGTACTCTGAAAGCACAGTAGGCATGAGAGGTGAAGACTACGGAAGAGGCCTATCTTGCTTCCCTGTATTTCTGCTACCTTTTGTCCCTTCCTGTTATTTGTACCACCTCCTTTCCCTTCCCTATATCCTTTCTAACTCTGCTTCCTCTCCATTTTAAACTACCCTTTATATTAAGTCCCCACTGTTACTTCAACTGGTTATAATTTAATTTCTTTTGCTTATCATCTTAAACAGTCTAAATAAATATAGAATGTCAGCCTGGGAAGACTACAAATTACCACTAGTGCTAAAGAAAGAAAGGCATTTTATGAAAAGAACCTCTAGTGAAGACTTAAGGACATTTATTAGTGAATTGAACATGAGTGGTTAGAGTGGACATACTCTGGTGACTTCCAGGGAATACATCCTCTCAGAATGCCTTCCTTTGAGAGCCACAAAATCTGTAACTGACTTCTAACCAAAAGAGCATCATAAAAGTTATAGGTTGTTACTCCATGATTTTACTCCATCCAGTCAAACTGTGCCGTATCAGATGAGTGTGAGCATCCCTGTGCTAGCTTAAAGAAGTAAGCTGCTGCTGTGTTGCAAGAGGACTATGGGGCCAGGCATCTTCTAGGAGCTACAGGCAGCATCCAGCCAACACACAGCAAACCCACCAAGTACTCTGTCATACAGCTGCAAGAAAATGAATTCTGCCAACAACCTGAATGAGCTTGGAAGCAGATTCTTCCCGAGGCAAACATCCAGATGAGAATGCAGCCTGGTCAACCCTTGGACTGCAGCCTTGTAAGGCCCTAATATAGGATCTAGTCAAACTGTGCCCAGACTCCTGACCCACAGAAACTGTGGGCTAATAACTGTGTAGTGTTTTAATCTGCTAGCTTGGAAATTTGTTATGCAGAAATAGAATGTAATTCAGGGTTGAAAGGCTTATCAACTTTCTGGCAGAGCAATGGAAAAGAATAAGCATATTTACTCTGGCAAATATTGTGCATTACATTCTGGCAGAACTTTTGTAATTCAGCTGTAAAAACTAATGCCTTCACACACTAAACAAGAACAGAAGACAAATAGACATTTAAAAAAATTAACCCCAGTGTTCTTATGTAAAATGCTGGAAGTGTGGGAGTAGTGTGGCAACCTCTAATAAGCTAAAGAAGGGTTTTTTTAAAAAAGTATTAGTTATGTATATAGTGTGTATACAGCCATGAAGGGACCATCATTAGCCTTCTCCCTGTCCTCCCCCCATCAGTAATGTGGGTCTTGCATTGTGGGGGTGGCCATCAGTTATGGGGGAAAGGCAATGTCTCTGTGCATAATGACCCAACTTATGGCTCTAACAATCTTTCTGCCCACTCTTCCGCAAATTTCCCTGAGCCATGTTGGGTTCATTTTAGGTCTATTTCAGTGACAAGGTCTTGAGAGTCTCTGTGTCTCTGGATATCTGATTTGGTAAGAGGTGAGTGTTCTCTGTGTCTATCTCCTTCACTCTTGTGCTGATACCAGGTTCACTGAGAAAATGTCACTCTTGCTCATTTCCCCTATAACTCTATGGCTTCAGCTGGTGCCCTGGTGAGGTGGATGGGCTGATTCTCTCCTCAGGTTCAGCATCCATCTGAAAAACAGAAGCAAATTCTTCAGTGGAGAGTGAGGTCAGTGCACAACACATGGATAACCATTATTGTTTTAGAGAGAATTTAATAGGTGTAGGCCCTCTTGTATCCCACTATTGGTGGTACCTTGATATTGGAGAGCAGGTTCATTTTGGGATATGGTTCTGACTTGTTTCCCATTTTCAAGTATGGGTTCCATTCCACTGAGTGGATCCATTAGCCAAATCTAGAGCAGTTGGTAACCCACCATGGCTGTGTGCCCTTATGTGAGCATCACATCAAGTTGTTTGCTGCTGAGTAGCTTAGACCATGAGTTTCTTAGACAGATGTTGGTCATATTCACCCAGTCGCCCAGTAGCACCTTCTGGCACTAGACAAGCTAACTGTCTGGGGACTGACTCTCTTCCAGATTCCAGCCAGTTCTCTCCATGTTCTGTCCCCAAACCATATAGTGACTTCAGCAGTATGGTCTTATCATTAACCTTTGGTGGGTCATCAAGTACTCTGACAGAAATCTGTCTTTTTTTTGGGAAACCTTGTAGGTCTCACTGATCAACAGCCCATTGTAGATGTTAACCACATGCTGGTACTGGGAATTACAGGTCAGTGCCAAGGGAAAAGAAGGAAGAAACATATAGGTAATGTGAAAGAGAAAGAGAAAGAAGTGGGAGTGAGAGAGAGACAGGAGAACACTGAGGTTAGTCTTCATCTTACCCTCTCCAGGACCCTGTAATTTAGGTGTTCTCTCTAAGCACCTGATGAAGGTTTGACCTTTTAGTATGTCTTTCAGGATATAGGATTTTATGGTACCATTTCTATTTGGGTCCAGTTTTTTTTTGTGTTGCCTGCACTCTAACCCGCCCCTCCCACCCCATCATCCCTATTGTCTAGTCCTTGAGATGTTTATAAGGTGTGTCAGTATCTTGGGAAAATTCAGGCTAGGAGCCACAGATGAGTGAGACCATGAGACGTTTATCTTTCTGTGATTGGGTGAGTTCACTAAGAATAATATATTGCAAGGTTGACCATTTTTCTTCAAATTGCCTTGTTTCATTTTTTTCTTACTGCTGTGTGGAATTCCATCATGTACATATACCACATCTTAGTTATCCATTTGTCTAATGATGGACATCTGGATTGATTCCAGTTCTTAGCTATTATGGATTGAGCAGCTATAAACATGGCTAAGCAAATATCTCTAGACTGAGGCTTGGAGCTTTTATGGTAAATGCCCAGTAAGGGAATAACTGTATCTGTTGGTAACTCTATAGTCATCCTTTTTAGGAGTCTCCACATTGCTTTCCATAGTGGTTGCACCATCTTACAATCCCATCAATGGGGAAGGAGGGTTCCTATTTCTCCACAACCTCACCAGCATTAGTTTTCATTAGTTTTTTTTTTAATTTTTATTGACTTTTAATTCCTTACATATGATTTTCTCCATTCAAGAACCTCACCAGCATTTGTTTTCATTAGTTTTTTAAATGCTTTCTATCATTACTGGAGTAAGGGGGAATCTCATAGATGCTTTAACTTGCATTTTTCTGATGATTAGGGATATTGGTCATTTTCTTAAGTATATGTTTGCCATTTGTATTGCTTCCTCTGAGAACTCCCTGTGCAGTTCTCTGCCCCATTTTGTGAGTGGGTTGTTTGACTTTATTTCCCCTTATGTTTGAAAGCAAAGACCCATGCATCCTCAAGAAAAGAATATGTAAAAAAATCCAATTTATATTTGTGTGTATGTTTCAATTTTTGATATATCTTAACACATATGCATATATGCAGATTTATATACAGAGATGTGTTAAAGGAGTATAAACTGCTGAGAGAGGGTTCAGCAGTTAAACAGTCTGTTTGTAAGTCTGACAGGCAAGAAGTAAAATGACCTGCACTGCATCTGTGATCCCAGCATGTTTATAGCAATGAGAAGGAGAGCTAGGGAGAAACCAGAAAATAGACAGGTGCATACACAGCAGCAAAAATAATAATGGGACCCCCATGTCAAAAATAAATAAATAAATAGCAGGGCATGGTGGCGCATGCTTTTAATCCCAGCACTGGGAGGCAGAGGTAGGAGGATCACCGAGAGTTTGAGGCCACCCTGAGACTACATAGTTAATTCCAGGTCAGCCTGGACCAGAGTGAGACCCTACCTCACAAACCAATAAATAAATAAATAAATAAATAAATAAATAAATAAATAAAAAAACAAAGTATAGTGGTTTGAATGTGTGTGTGTGTGTGTGTGTTCTATACATATAGGTGTGCTTATCTGTGTCACCAACTAAAAGTTGAACAAACTTAATAGTTCAACAGTGACGATGTTTTACTTATAAAAATATTGTGGGTCTCACTTCTGGTTAGAGAAGCTTCTCTTTTCAGATGGAAATGACCATAGGGATGACCCCAAAGGCAACATAGTGCTAAGAAGAAGGCACGGAGGAGTGCCCAGCACTGAAACATCTCTGTCACACCCTCCAAGGCTCAGGGTCCATTGCAGAAGAGGTAGAGGAAAGAATGTAAGAGCCAAAGGAAGGGTACCACTCCTGTCCAGACAGAAATCAGCCTCAATATCCATGACCTTGCAGTGCCTAGCAATACCTTCACAAGACCCTCATAATAGGATAAAAAGATGATGACATCAAAATAAAAGAGAGACTAATAGAGAGAGGGAGAGGATATGATGGAGAGTGGAGTTGTAAAGGGTAAAGTGGGGGTGGGAGGGAAATATCATGGTTTATTGTCTGTAAGTATAGAAGTTGTCAATAAAAAAAAAATTAAAGCTGGGCATGGTGGCGCACATCTTTAATCCCAGCACTTAAGAGGCAGAGGTAGGAGAATCACCGTGAGTTTGAGACCACCTTGAGACTACATAGTGAATTCTAGGTCAGCCTGGACTAGAGTGAAACCCTACCTCGAAAAAAAAAAAAAAAAAAAAAAAAATAAAAGAAGATAGGAATAGTCTTGCAGGATTAGGGTAAGGGGAGTAGGCGCCCAAGTCAGGCCTGTGGGGTGTCCTGCTACCCTGGCCACATCCTCACATACCCATTCTGCCAGTCTCTAAGGCCCTTCCATTTCAGGTTCCATTCTACATTAGGCAGAGCATACAGTTTGGGTTGGCCTCATGAAATGAACAAATTCTGTTAATGAACTTTGGATGTGAAACCCTCTGCTGTCCAGGGAGAAAACTCAACATCAGCAGGATATATGGGTGTGTAAGTGGGCTGAAATCAGGTGGTTGTGGTTGAGGGGAGGAAACAGTGAAGAAAATGTGTAAATGATTAGATGATGTGAAGCAATACTAATCAGTTCAGTGGAATTTGTACTTAAAGTCTGGCTTCTACTAAAATATAATCAACAATTCTTAATGTACTACCCCCCCCCAAAAAAAAAGGCATCAGAGAAGTCAAAAAGAATTCTTCTTAGGGCTAAGGCAATAGCTTAGTTGGAAAAATGCATGTCTTGGGGACCTACATTTGATCTCCAGTACACCCACATATAAATGTTGGGTGTGATGAAGTGCTGGGGAGGTGGTGACAGAAAGAGCCTTGGAGCTCACTGGCTAGCCAGTCTATCCTAATTGGTGAGCTCCAGGGGAATGAGAGACCTCGTCTCAAAAAAAGGCAGATGGAGCCAGGTGTGGTGGTGCATGCCTTTAATCCCAGAATTCCAGCACTTGGGAGACAGAAGTAGGAGGACCATCAAACAAGAGGTCAAAGACACCCTAAGACTACATAGTGAATTCCAGTTCAGCCTGAGCTGCAGTGAGACCCTACCTAAGAAAAGGTAGATGGCATTCCTAAAGGTTGTCTTCTGGCCTCCTACACACACACACACACACACACACACACACACACACACCCCACAAGCACATGCGCCTGCACATACACACATACATTAAAATATTTCTTAGGGTTTAGGAGATGGCCCAATGGGTAAAGTACCTGCCTAGAATTAAAAACCTGAGTTTAATCCTCACCACTGGGTGTGGTATATGCCTGTAATATCATCACATAGGAAGTGGATGCTGGGGGATCAAAAGGTCAAAGTCATTCGCAGCTACATAGCCCGTTTGAGATTAGCCTGGCATACATGAGACCCTTTTTCAAAAAAGGGGAAAAGCTGGAGAGATGGCTCTGCAGTTAAGGCACTTGCCTGCAAAGCCTGATGGGCTGGGTTTGATTCCCCAGTACTTATATAAAAGCAGATACACAAAGTGGCATATGCATCTGGAGTTCATTTGCAGCTGCTGGAGGCCATGGGATGCTCATTCTCTGTCTGTCTGTCTCCTCTCTCTCTCTCTCTCTCTTTCTCTCTCCTTCCTTACAAATGAATAAAATATTTTTAAAAGAATTTTTCAGCTGGGTGTGGTTAATCCCAGCACTTGGTAGGCAGAGGTAGGAGGGTCACCATGAGTTCAAGGCCACCCTGAGACTACAGAGGGAATTCCAGGTCAGCCTGGGATAGAGTGAAACCCTACCTCAAAAACAAAAACAAAACAAAACAAAACAAACAGAATTTTTCAGCAGATTCAAAATCAATGATTGATATGTCTAAAAAAATTAGAGCTATTAAGAATTCCAACATTCAGGGCTGGGGAAATGGCTTGGCGGTTAAGGCGTTTGCCTGCGAAGCCTAAGGAACCCGGTTCGATTCCCCAGGACCTACATAAGCCAGATGCACAAGGGGGCGCATGCATCTGGAGTTCTTTTGCAGTGGCTAGAGGCCCTGGTATGCCCATTCTCTCCCTCTATCTGTCTCTTTCTTAAATAAATAGATAAATAAAATAAAATTTTTAAAAAAGGAATTCCAACATTAAGGAATTATTAAATGATTGCTACTGTCTGCCTTCTTTCTCTCTCTCTTTCTCTCTCTCCTTACAAATAAATAAAATATTTTTTAAAAGAATTTTTCAGCTGGACATGGTGGCACATGCCTTTAATCCCAACACTCAGGAGGCAGAGGTAGAAAGACTGCCATGAGTTCAAGGCCACTCTGAGACAGAGTAAAATCCTACCTCAAAAAAACAAAACAAAACAAACAAACAAAAAAAAACCTGGGTGTGGTGGCACACACCTTCAATCCCAGCACCTGGGAGGCAGAAGTAGGAGGATCACCTTGAGTTCAAGGCCACCCTGAGACAACATAGTGAATTCCAAGTCACCCTGAACTAGAGGGAGACCCTACCTCGGAAAACAAAACAAAACAACAAAAAAAGAATTTTTCAGCAGAGTCTAAATCATTGATTAAAAGCTGAACAAACTTAATAATTCAACAGTGATGATGTTTTGCTTATAAAAATATTATGAGTCATATTAATGCTAATCTCACTTCTGGTTCACTTCTCTTTTCTCTTCTGGGATGACCCAAAAGGCAACACAGTGCTGAGAAGAAGGCACAGAAGAGTGTCCAGCACTGAAAAATCTCTGTCACACCCTCCAAGGCTCAGGGTCCATTGCAGAAGAGGGGGCGGAAAGAATGTAAGAGGCAAAGGAAGGGTACCACTCCTTACAATGCAACTGTCCAGACAGAAATTAGCCTCGATATCCATGACCTCGCAGACACTCATAATAGGAGAAAAAGATGATGATATCAAGTTGAAAGAGAGAATAATGGAGAGAGGACAGGGATATGATGGAGAGTAGAGTTCTGAAAGGGAATGTGGGAGGGGAGGGAAATATCATGGTTTATTGTCTGTAAGTATAGAAGTTGTCAATAAAAATTTAAAAAATATATTGTGCAATATTTCTTGTTAAAATTACCCTAAGCAAAATACTATCCTGCTTACCTCTGTGTCTCAAAGAGGAACATTTATTTATATGATACATTTGATCGCAGTAGCCTCAATAATGAGCCTGCCTGGATGAACAGGAACTGATGATGTTTCACGATATCATTTGAAAAACAGTCTAAATGAAAAGAATTTTCCTTGGAGTCATTATGTTTAGTCATAAGAATAACCTGTTGTATTAGTTACTTTCTCATTGCTATGACCAAATGCCTGATAAAAGCAACTTAGAGAAGTTTTAATGGGGCTTATAGTTACAGAGGGTTCAGTCCATCATGATGGAAAAGGCATGGCTGTAGGAGTGGGAGGCCAGCAGGTCACATTGCTTTCATAGTCAAGAAGAGGAGAAGGATGAAGGGTCCTGCTCAACTTACTTTCTTGTGGAATGGTATAGTCCACAGTTAGGGAGGGTCCTCCTGCCTCAATTAAGATAAGCCCTTATAGACATTCCCAGAGATTTTTTTCCATGTTGACTCTAAATCCTGTCACATTGATAGAGAATACATCCATTATACCTGTAATGCATAAAATAAAGTGAACAATTTAAATTTCATATTTGGATCATCTGATTTTAAAAGACAAATAAATGTCATTACAATCTTGAATAGAAAACAATAGCTAGTTAATGCCAGGAAGAATGTGAAGACTGGGGGAAAGATAACCAAAGAAAATGCAATAACATTTGAATTATCTGGTCACAAAATAAAAGAGTTGGATATAGGGGTGTTTGTTGTGCTACTTGTTCACATATTCTTTAAGAAACTTTATAATAAAAGCCTCCTCACTATGAAGAGTTTCTATGAAATGAGAAACTTGAGTCTTTTTTTAGGAAAGACTATTTAAATTTTAAAAAAGAAAATCTGTAGGAATCCCATGAACATTAGGTTAATCTCATAACAATGATGTATGGCTCTCATTTAAATATTATAAATACCTGTGAGCATAAGGACCTGTGATGGACTTTATACTGGCTTTGTTCCCTTGTTTTGTGACAGTGGCAGAAGTCCTTATTGACTTGTTAAAGTTCAAGGGGATAAGAGTGATCAGTATTGTACATAGAGTCATTTTAAATGTACTGTAATCTAATTTCATCTAACTGTGTGCCAGTATAGATGCACTATAATAATGTTTGGGGTGGTTATTATATAAGCATACTGAAGGACAGCTATTAGGAAAATATTGAAGAAACAATAAAATGCCAGACTCTCACTCTTTTTTTTTTTTCCTTTCCCATTTTGTGGAGGTTCCTTAGTTTAAATCATGAAAACTGTATGTGACTTCTTATATTTGATTTAGCAAATTACTCTGTGCCTCTCCTTTATTCTATGGCTTAATAAAATGTTTCTTTAAAAACTAACTGTAAATGTTGAACTATTTTGAGCAGTATTCACTTTCTACAGAAACAGACTTTCTATAACAGAGTCTAAAAGCAAAGCAAACCAACTAAAAATAAATAGGATTGTTTACACAATTGAGCTGGTAATAAACTTCCAGGAAATTATGCTTAGGAAATAATCAGAAATATGTTCAAATATTATATACAATGGTATTTAACATAGCACTACTTATAACAAATTCATATGCATTATAAAAAGAAATTAAGGGTTTGGGTTAGATAATAGCAAATTATAGATAAACATCACAGTAACTTGCCAAAGGAATGTATTCAATTTTTTAACTATTCTAGTGAAAAAGGCAAATAAAATGTGATTTAATCCCATTTGTTCTTCTTATAACAATTGTAAATATACACTGTAGAAAGCTTAAAAATACAGAATACTAAAAAAGAAATATATTACCTATAATCTACCTCATAGTGATATCTGCTACTGCCTACCCACCTCCCTTTCTATTTTCAACAATAAGCATCATTGTTTGGCATTCTCAGTTGACTTACTATTTTACAAACAAAACTTATAAAGTCATAATGCTGGTGTTCAAATCCTAGCCAGGTCACATAGGAGTTATATGTTATTTTGAAAAATAATTTTCTTTCTATATGTATGATTTCTCATCTATAAAGTGGATGTAGGTACTGGAGAGATGGTTCAGTTATTAAATGTGCTTGATTGCAAGACCTAATGGCCCTAGATAAATTCCTCAGTGCCCGCATAAACCCAGATGCACAAAGTGGTACATACTTCCACAGTTTGTCTACAGTGGAAAGAAGCCCTAATGTACCCATTACCTCCTTCTCTCTCACTTTCTTTCTTTCCACCTCTGTCCCCTTGCAAATAAATCAAATATTAAAAAGTGCATATAATAGAACTTATTCACACCAGGAGCCTTATGCACGGAAATATTATGACAAATAATTGAAGCTTGACATGGTAATATGTGCCCAGAATATGAGCCCAGAAGTTGGGAAGTGGAGGCAGAAGGATCAAGTAATTCAAGGTTATCCTCAGGTGCATAGCAACTTTAGGGACATTGTGGGATACATGAAACACTATATCCAAAAACAAAACAAACAAAAAAGAATTGTTGAGATAATAACGATTCAATGGTTAGGAAGTCATATTTATGAAAGGGGAAATAGACACATCAACATCATAGATGGAGGCTTTATCACTCAGTCCTCCCAGAATCACATCATCAAAACACACCTGTGAAGTCTTAGAATACATTAAATGATCCATGATATATCTTGAACTAATTGGCATGGCACTCAACAAGATAGTATATAAACTTTTCACCTGAAAATAGACATTTCCAAGATAAACCACTTTTGGTGAAAAGTGGAACAAATAATATAATCATAACTTAATTTAAATAATTGTGTTTTAACATATGGTATTAACCAAATAACAAAAATGTAAGAAAAGGATTAAAATGTCAGAAAAACAAACCATATGCATCTCATAGAACATATGTCAAAAGAGGAAAAACTGAACAGTAGCAATCAGTCTGATATGAATGAAAATGGAACATATGAAATTTTGTAGAAATGCATCTAAAATATTGCTCAAGAGGGATTTTACACTATGATATATTTGCTTTATAAAAATAAATTTATTCTGTGATTTCCCATCTGAGGAAACTTAGAAAAGAAAAATAAACCCAAGGTAGAAGAAAGGAAGGAAATAATAAAATTAGGAGTGAACTAGAAAAGAAAAATAAATCTATTAAAACCTGTGTTTGAAACATTTAACACCAAATATAATGAAAAACTAATTTAAGAACACAAACACAACACTGTTAAACAAAAGCTAACAAATGGACTCCAGCAATATATAGAAAAGCACAATTCATGCTGAACAAGTAGGATTTACTGAAGAATGCAAGGTTGGTGTAATATTTGAAAATTGAATAATGAAATCTATTACATTAACTGAAAAGAAGAAAATTTAAATATATATTAATAATAAATTAATAAATGACTAAAATTATTTAATAAAATTTAACATTTATCATAATAAAAATAAAGTGGTCTCTAATATAAGGTAATATAATACACCAGGTGATGTTTTTATAAAAAGCTACATGTGCCATTACACTTAGTGGTGAAAGACTAAAAAACAGTTAAATATTTTATTTTTATTGTCTATAGTTATTTGAAGGGAAAATAATCATGTACAGAGACAAGCTTGAGAAATTTTAAGCCTACAAAATTTAGTGTTTGAATATAAAAATGTTGCAGACATATAAATAACTTCTCTACTTTGAAGTGTTAATTTGTAAGTATTTTTTGAAAGAATATTTACAATAGAATTTTAAATATTAGGAACCTTGCAAGGAACTTAGAGAAATAGAAGCAAGTCATTCCTGAGACAAATTTTAAAAATTCCAAAGTAGTACACAGAGAAGAATTGTTCATGAATTGGAATACTCAATACTGTGAGATGTCAATTCTCCTAAAATTTATCTACAGATACAGGATCATCCCAATGAAAATCACAACATATCTTGACAGATATTAACAACTGGTCACAAAATATACATGGAAATAGAAAGGACCTATAATAGATTTTTAAAAATGAAGAACAATGTTGGAAGCTCATACCACCCATATTCAAAATTCATTATACCTCTATAGTATCTTCAGTGTAAGGATAAAAATATAAATCATTAGAGTAGAACACAGAAATCATATAGATACCTAAAATCTAAAATTAACTGATTCTTTTGAAACATGAAAAGTGTGCCAGTTAACTTCTTATTGCTGGGACAAAACACCTAACCAGAAACAATTTATGGAAGGAGAAGGATTTAATTCAACTTATAGTTTTTTTACAACATACATTGTATGGATACATCATGCATTTATACCATCTTCTCCCTCTTCCCTCCCCCTATTTTTCAGGGGGCCTTCCTCAGTGGGTTGCTAGTATTCCCCATGGGGTTCTTGGTTATTAGTTGTGGGAGCAGCACTCAGTTATTGGGAGAAAGCAGTGACTCTTGGTATGACTTCCCAAACTGTGGTACTTACAAACTTTCTACAAAATTCCTTCTTCTGAAAAATTCCCCACTCTATCTATGCTTTCACCTGGCTTGTAGCTTTCAGCTCAGCTCCAGCAGGATTTCTCAGTGACCTTGCAGTCCAGGTATGGAGTCTTCAGCAATAGGGTCTTACCATCTATTCCTTGTGGGAAACGAAGGGCTTTGCCAATGGCCTATAGTGTTTTGGGGGTATCTATGACCTCCGTAGCCAACAACTCCCTGGAAGGTAGCCCATCCCTGGCACTAAAAATTTTCTAGTAACAATCTATGGCTTCTGAGTGTTCCATTTTCCAGAAAAGTAGGTTCCCATATGACTTATTTATATCCTCTCAGATTTTGATTAACCCTCCCTCCATCTTTCCTTTACTCAATCTCTTCCCCTGATCTTACTTAGGCCTTTTCACCCCCATTAATCTGTTATTCTACTTACATATATATAATACCATCCTATTAAGCCCCCATACCTTTCTATTCCCTTTATATCTCTTTTCTAGCTTACTGGCTTCTGCTACTGAGTTTTATTCCTACTCACATAGAAGTCCAATCATTTGTAGATAGACTCCACATATGAAAGAGAACATGTAACCTTTGGCTTTCTGGGCCTGGGTTACCTCACTAAGTATAATCCTTTCCAGATCCATCCATTTTCCAGCAAATTTCATAACTTCACTTTTCTTTACCACTGAGTTAGAACTCCGTTGTATAAATGTGCCACATCTTCATTTTCCACTGATCAGTTGAGGGATATCCAGGCTGGTTCAATTTCTTAGCTATTGTGAATAGAGTGGCAATGAACATGGTCAAACAAGTATCTCTAAGGTAGTAAGACAAGTTCTTAGGATATAAGCCTAGTAGTAGTATAGCTGGGTCATACGGTAGATGTATTTTTAGCTGTCTCAGGAATCTCCACACTGATTTCCACAATGGTTGGCCCAGATTGCATTCCCACCAACAGTATAGAAGGGTTCCTCTTTTTCTACATCCTTGCCAGCATTTATGGTCATTTGTTTTCATGATGGTAGCCAGACAGGAATAAGATGGAATCTCAACATCGTTTTAATCTTCATTTCCCTGATGACTAGGGATATAGAACATTTTTTTAGATGTTTATATACTCTCTATTTAGTTCCATAGCCCATGTTAAATTGGGTTGTTTTATTTCTTATTATTTAAATTTTTCATATTAATATTAATCCTCTGTCAGATGTATAGCTGTTAAATATTTTTCTCTGGGGCTGGAGAGATGGCTTAGTGGTTAAGGAGCCTGCCTCCTAAGCCTAAGAATGCTGGTTCCAATCTCCAGGTCCCATGTTTAGCCAGATTCAAAGTGACACAAGGGTGCAATACTGCACTTGACCACAAGGGGGAGAATGCATCTGGATTTCGTTCTCAGCAGCTGAGAGGCTGCTGGCGCACCCATCTCTATCTGTCTTCCTCTCTGTCTTTCTCAAAAAAAAAAAAAAAAAAAAAAAAAAAAAAAAGACTTTTTTCTGATTCTTTAGGTTGTCTCTTTGCTCTATTCACAGTGTCCTTAGCTGTACACAGGCTTTGTAACATCACGAGGTCCCAGCAGTTGATCTGTGGTTTTGTTTCCTGAGCAATTGGGGTTATATTCAGAAAGTCCTTGCCAAGACCAATATATTAAAGAGTTTCCCCTACCTTTTTGCCTAGCAGTTTCATAGTTTCAGGTCTGATATTAAGGTCTTTGATACATTTTGACTTAATTCTTGTGCATGGAGAGAAATAAGGATCTATTTTTATCCTTCTACAGATACATATCCAGTTTTCCCAGCACCATTTGCTGAAGAAGCTGTCTTTTCTCCAATGAGTATTATTGGCATTTTTGTCAAAGATCTGGGGACTATAGATACCTGGACTTACATCAGGGTCCTCTATTATGTTCCATTGATCTACATGTCTGTTTTTGTGCCAGTATCATGCTGTTTGGGTTACTATGGCTCTGTAATATAGGTTAAAATCAGGTATGTAAAATCTGGTCTGTAGAGACCAAGCAAGACCCTTCCCCAATGAATGACAGAAGAGGAAACAAAGGCACTATAAATCAGGAAGCAACAAATGAGAAGACCAAAATATAACTTATTTAAGAATATCAAGATGGGTTTGTTGGTTGCTTCCTTTAATCCCAGTGCCCAGGAGTCAGAGGTAGGAGGATCACCATGAGTTTGAGGACACCCTAAGAATACATAGTGAATTCCAGGTCAGCCTGGGCTAGAGTGAGACCTTACCTCAAAAGACCAAGAAAAAAAAAAAAGGAGAATGTCAAATCGGACCATTTAACATATAATTTACCTTGTCATGGATGGTGCAATTATCCCTTCAGAAACAAGCCTATATACCATGCTCATTTGGCAGGTTCTGACCTGGTGTAATCCCAGTTACATTTTGGCATATTGTTGGTCTCAGCTATGCTTCACAGCCACTTGGTTTCCTCTTTGCTGTGCTGTGGGCTCAGGTAGACTGGCTGGGTCTGTGGGTCACTGCTCTGATTATGCTGGGTGCTGTGTAGGTGAGCTCCCTTCCCTGGGTCTCTGGTATTTGCTGGTGCTTGTGCTGGTGGTGGGTGAGAGGAGGCTGTGGATGGAGGCTGAAATCCTCCCACTTGTCATCAGGCTCTTCTTCATCACAAGTTGCTCTGTTGGTCTCTGCCGTCCTCCTTCCATGTTTCTTGAGTTTGCAAGGAGGCTGGTGTGAGTGGAAAATCCCCTCACCTGTTTTTCTTTTATTGTTGTTGGTTTGTTTTGTTTTGTTTTGTTTTCTGCTGCTCAGGCCAAGCCTGGGAGTTGCAGCCATGTGGAACTGGTGCTAACACTGCTGGAACCACTTCTGCCTGCTCCTGCGGGCTCTAGACTTTCTGGATCTCTCCTACCTCTCTGAAGAATGTATTTTGCTGCTTTTTCTCCCCTAGGCTGTTTTGGCATCATTCTTACACAGCCATCTTAACTGGAAACTCTAGAGAGGTTTTTAAAAGCTCTATTTGGGTTTTTTGTTTTCTGGTTTTGTTTTGTTTTGTTTTGTTTTGTTTTGTATTTGTATCATGTCCATCTCTTTTGAAGTACAACTTCAGTTCAAGGTCTGATTTTTCTTGATGTTTTCTGGAATTCATTTTTGCATTTGATAATGTCTTCATTAAGCTTAAACAGATGTTTTTTGAGATCCTCTATTTGTTGATTCACCTTCAATTCTTCTATCTCTCTTTTGAGGCTTCTCTGATTTTCTTCAATTAAGTTAAGCCTAGTGACAAACGGTTAGTTCTCTAAAAGACAATTCTGCTCAGTTTCATTTATGTAATTGTTAGATTTCTGATCCTTTGCTTGTAGGTCAGCAATTCTCTTGATCAGTGTCACATAGCTTGTTGTGTTTTCATTTGGGGACTCAATTTTCATTGTTTTTTGTATGATTTCATTGGAAGCTTCCATTGTGGAACTAAGCATCCTTTGTGTAGATTTCTCAGTTTCCTGGCTTTTGTTATTGGTTGGTTTATTTATTTATTTATTTATTTATTTATTTATTTATTTGCATTGTGGTATTCCCATCTTGGGGTAAAAGTCTTATTTTATTGAGGAGGAAGCAAGTATTTGTCCTTGTAGGATCTTCAGTGAGTGCTACGTTTTAAATGTGAACCAGATTGGATTAGAATGGGGCTGTAACTATGAATGTGTAGAATGTAGAGATTGCAAGTACATCAAAGATATCTGGGAAACTAGGAGGTGGGGAACTCAGAGGTCTGGACTACTCATTTTACTTGTGGGCACTCTTCAGCACAGGAGAGCCAGGGGTAGGGGATCGAGGAGCCATGCATTTGGGGACGCACAGGCCATTCATTCAAGAAGGGTTGTGCTTCCCAGTATGCATACAGCATCAAGGCAGCCCCAAGCCAGCAGCAATGGTGCTGGGTCAGTTTAGACTTTTGAAGGAAAGTTTCATCATCATGGGAAAGGTGTGGTTGCCTGGAAGAAGTTCATGTCACATATCACCAAAATGAGGAGCAGAACAAGAAAACAGACAGCCAGCATCATTGGGCTGTAATATCTCAAGGCCTGCCCCAAAGTGACATACTTCCTAACAGTTGCATAACTTGCTTGAATGGCACCACCAGCTGGGGACTATATATTATAAACTATGAACCTGTGGAAGGCATTTTTACATTTAAACCACAAAAAATAAATAATTAAATTGAGAAAAGTAGCCTTTTTTTCACAGTATTGTTCAAAGTTTTGATAACCATGTGTTTAAAAGTGTCCCAGAACACTTACCTTATGTTCAAGCTTGCTCAAAATCATTTCTACATGGACCATCACTCTAAAAGCAAAACTAGAAAATGCCTAGAAGAAATTGTGGTGAAGGTCTTTAGTACTTGGTTAGGTGAAAGTTCGCACAACAGAAGCTAAAAGCTATCTGTCAAATAGAGAAACAAGCCCATTAGAATTTAAAACTTCCTCCCTTTTAAAACATTGCTAAGAAAAATGAATGTATAAGAGAATCACAAGGAGAAAATGATTGGAAGGCCCTTATATGGATTAGTTCGTTTCTCACGCTGTTGCCAAATACTTGACAGAGGCAACTTAAAGGGAAAAAAGGTTCACTTGACTCATAGTTTCTGAGGAATTTCAGTCCACACAACAGGGAAGGCCTGGTAGGAAGAGGGGCTATCTGTGACATTTTCTTTTCACATGACATCTATCAGGAACCATCATCTTTAGTCATGGAAGCAACACAAGCCTGCCAAAGCATTGTACTAATCAGAATCCTTCAACTGCTTAGAGACTCAGGAACAGGTGGTAGCTCAACTCCAAAGTCAGCATGCTGGTAAACAAGGAAAAATTAATATTGTAAGCTGAAAACAAAAGACAGTCTGGTAGCAAAATTCCCTCTAACTACAGGGAATTCACTCTTACTCTATTCCAAACACCCACTGACTAGACAAGACACAACCACATGAAAATGCTCAAAAATCTACCAATTTAAATGTGAATTCCATGTAAAAATACTTTCCCAGAAACATCCAAACTCTATGATCAATTATCTGTGCAACATGGCCCAACCAAGCTGATCTTTAAAACAAAAAAAAAAGCAATCACACATTTCTAAAATTAAAACAAAAATAATAAACCCAAGTGTAGGTAAAGATACATGCAACTCTGACTGGTCTATATTGCTATTGTTAATTAAAAATGCTAAAACTTATTTGGAAAACTGTCATGACCAATCACTACAAATTACACTTATCACTTAAATATGAACCCCTACTCCAAGATATATTGAAGTATTTTTCCATACCAATACTCATATGCAATTATATAAAACAGGTATGTTTATAGTAGCAAAAATCTTGGAAGTCTTCAAACATCTATTACCTGGTAAATGAGCCAACAAGTTATCAGATATTCACAGTATACAACACTACTGAACAGTGACAAGAAACTTAATATATTCAACACTGTAGATTAATTTTTAAAGCATTATCCAAGAGAGGCACCCTCAGAAAATTAGTACTCTATGAGTCCATTTGTTTGATATTCTTGGAAAGACAAAAACTTGGAATATGGAACATATATTCCTGGGACTGAGGTTGGGCAAAATTCCAGGGACTGAAGTTGGAGAAAAGACATGCTATGGAAGAGCAAGAAACTTTATGAGGAAAGTAATTATTTTGCATTTTAATTATAGTATACATTTTTTCACATTCATCTAACTGTTCACTTAAGAAGATATATTAATATAAAGGCACACTAATAAAGCTAGCTTTTGAAATTGGCTAAATTAATTTATTAATAAAATATCAAATTAATTAAAATTAAATGGTAGACTTTCAAATTATAAAAATTGGAATTATTTTTAATAATACTAAAGTCATGAGATGTTATTTTCATTTTCCTTGGGCACAGAATTATCCTTTGAAATGAAAACAATCTATAAATTAATTCTGATCGTCTTTGGGTGTGCATCTCTCCCAACTCTTACCCACTCTGATTCTCTTTCTTTATGACAAACAGTACATGTGTACACACACACAGCATTGTGTAACAGAGATCTTTTAATCCCTCTAGCTAAAGGGAAGTGACTGGAATGTGAAGACAGGCACTGGCTTCTCTTGTTTCCATAGTTTGATTATAGCTTTGGCAGGCAATGGCCTGCAGCACAATTAAAGACACCAATTTAAGACTCGAAAGTTGGGAGGTAGAGGACACAGCCCAGTGGTAATAATACCAGGGACTATTACAGGTTGTTCGGGGAGCAAAGTCAGAGGTGAAGAACAGAAGGCAGTTGCCATGCAGTGGTGAAAATTACATGTTCAAGACCTATCAAGAGAAACCCCCCTGGGGTTTTCCATAAATAGTTGATAAGAGCTTTTCCTTCAATGGCAGGTAAGTGTGAGCTGGAGGTACATTTGACACTAACTCTAATGAGGACACAAAATGTTCCAAATCCTGATGGTTTGATCTTTGATGTAACAAGAGCTGTTTCTACATTCAAACTTCAAACAAATTGGAAGCTAAAGTCTCTGTGATGTTCATGGATGTGTGTGAAATTCAGAACTGCATATTCATTGGAAAGGCATTTGACAAACATTATTGACATTTGAGAAACAAAATGATTTCCACAAGGGCTTGGCTTGTGAAGATTCTGCCCTTCTCTCTCACTGGACAAGATGCTTGGTATTTCTACTTGTCATTTTCCCTACACTTAAAATGGGATGTTTAGCCAAATCATATACTATAAAAATGACAGAAATAAGTGGCCAGTCATGTTTGTTTTATTTGGCATATTATTTGAGGATATTTTATATTTAAAATATGGGATACAGCGTGGCATGGTGGTACAAGCTTTTAATCCCAGCACTCTGGAGCCAGAGGTAAGAGCATTACTGTGAATGAGTTCCAGATCAGCCTGGGCTAGAGTGAGATGCTACCTTGAAAAAACAATTAATTAATTAATTAATAATTAAATTAAATATTGAATATGCTGTCATCATTGAAGACTTAGATTTTATTTAACACAAATGTGCATCTATTATACAATACCTTGAGGACACTCAAGCTTCATGGAAACATGATAGCAAAGGACAACTGGGTCTGGGTTTGTATGTTTAGCCAAGGGTTCACTCTCCATCACCCATACTGTCTCCCTTCTGCACATCAAGGCACCTATATGGCCGTGTTTGCATAGGAGTTATAATACTCAAACCAGCTGGTACTGGATTACTCGCAACCTTGAGATTCCACAGTTACAATTAAAGTTCTAAGAAGAGCAAAATGACTGAGAACTGCTATCTAAGGGCTAAAATCAGAATTCACTATGTGTTTCAGGGCCTTGAACTCACAGCAATCCTCCTACCTCAGCTTCCCTAGTGCTGGGATTAAAGGTGTGCGCCACCATGCCTAGCTCAGAAAACTTTAATCAGTGTAACTTATGAAGATTAGCAAGAAGAAAGATGTATAGAGGAGACGTAAGAAACAAGAAAAGTGTATCCACTGCTCACTAACCCATGGCAACATCACACCTGTGGTAGAACTCCTTCCCTGTCCTTTCTTAGCAACTGAAATGCTGCACCCTTTTTGTCTAGAAGGGTTAACATTGTTATTAAATTCAATTGAATGAATATTTTGGAGCACCAGCTAGAGACCAGATTGCACAAGAATACATAAATTATTGTGAAAATCCCTGTCTTTGTCATTTGAGACATCAACACATAGGATTTGAAAACAACTCATTTACATAATATAGATTCTCTCACTTAAGCTCTTAGAACAACTGCAAACCACTTTGGTAGGTATATTCAGCAAAGTGGCTGTGATGCAAAGGAAGTGCAAAGAAAAGGCTTGCTCAGACTCTGTACATATCGGTCTATTTCTGCATGGAACAATGGTCACCCAGCTTCTAGGCAGACCGTTCTTTCTCTTCTTTCTCAGCCTTGCTCAAATACCTTTGCTGATTATCTTAGTAAAATTGAAACGTCTCCCAACCCCTAAGGTTAGCATCTTGAAACTTCGTTCCTGCTTTCTTTTTTCCATGGTACTGATAAATGTCTTTAATTTGATACGTTTTATTTTGATTACTAGCCATATCCTCTTGGAATGGAAACTTGATGAGGGCAGATATTTTATTTTGTTTTACTGTTTTTTGTTTTTTTTTTTTTTGGTTTTGCAAGGTAGGGTCTCACTCTGGTCCAGGCTGACCTGGAATTAACTATGTAGTCTCAGGGTGGCATCGAACTCTTAGCAATCCTCCTACCTCTGTACCTCTGCCTCCCGAGTGCTGGGATTAAAGGTGTGTGCCACCACACCTGGCTGTTTTACTGTTTTGCTAATAACCATTTCTTTAAGGTGGCATACTTGGGAAACAATGACTCAATGGAAAGAGAGACCAGTTCTTACAGAGACCAAGCCAAACTTCCTGGAGATCAGGTGTTTGAACACATGGGTTTTGAAGGATGAAGCAAAGTTTGTTCTGTTATATGACAAATTGGAGGATGAGGGAAGCTTTTTAAGAAAAAAGAATTATACCTGCAAATGCAAGGAAATGAGAATCATTTCTGCATGCTGCATAGTAACTTTTTCCAGTGATTGTATATTAATATTGGTAATGGGGTTAGTACAACTGTTACAGGTGATACCTCCCATTGGGAAATGTCCTTTATGGTCACTGTTTTACTTCATTCTTTTTTTAACATTTCATTTTTATTATTTATTTATTTTTGATTGATTCATTGATTTGAGAAAGAAACAAGCAGACAGAAAGAGAGAGAATGGGCATTTCAGGGCTTCCAGCCACTGCAAACAAATTCCAGACACATGTGCCACCTTGTACATCTGGAGTTACATGGGTACTCAGGAATTGAACTTCGGTCCTTAGACTTTGCAGACAAGCACCTTAATAGCTGAGCCATCTCACCAGCCCCCAACTTCACTCTTTTATATCCTTCTATGATGATAATAATTCATTTCATATTCTGGAGGAGAAAATTGGAGCTCAGACAAGGGTACATCTTATCAAAGCCACATGGCTAGGAAGTACGAAAATGGCATGGGTTTGAGAGTTCAAAACCATGTGTTTTTCACAGGTGGGAAGTCCAGAGATTCTTTACTGCAAAATACCATCATAAATTAAGCAAAGGACTACTTGGTAAAATACACTGAATATCCTCATGGTTGAATTAGGGGGATATTTTCATAAGGCATATACACTAGCAGATGACTGGGCGATATACACAAATCTTTATTTCTTTGGTCTAAAATGACTAGCTTGCAAGTCAAACTGACAATTTTCATTCCTAGACTCCATTTGTATAACTGTTTGTCTCAAGATTCACTTGGCTTCTCTGATAAGAAACCCAAAGTTTCACCCACACTCTCCTTTGTTATTTGCAAGAATCCTTTATGATGTTTTAAAAGGAAATAATAAGGAAAGTTAGAGGAAGAAGGAAAGATAACTTATCATTTCACAACATACTAATCTGGTGTCCCTTGGGACTGCTATTTGGCATTTGCTTAGCTGGTGCTGATTTGGAAACCAATTGAATATACAGTGTTTATTTCAAAGCGTTATTTTCCTTTGCCTCCCTTTGATTTTTCTGGGGATTATTTGCATTTAGATGCTATCTGCATGAAGTGAGGGATATGGCCATAACCAATTTGAAGACAATGAGAAAAAATAGTTGAAAGAAAGTGAAATAACAGGCAGCTGCAAAAGGATAAAGTAAAGGGATAAAATGAGGAAAGGGGGCTCACTGGTTTAGTGTCACATAGAATAATGAGAAATCAGAGACATGAAGAGTAAGGACAAGTCAAAGAAAAATCAAAGGCAATGAGGGTGCTATTTTTGTATATTAAAACATAATTAATATTCATTGTGCTCTTTAAAGGAGAAGTGGAAAATTGATGGAGACAGAAAAGCAAAGGAATGGAGTGAATAAATGATTCACGATAATAAGGATGAAAAAACACAGAGCAATGGGGATAATTAAGAAAATTGTATGGCCAAGGTTGAAGTATAAACAGTTCAACAAGAGGCTATTGAACAATATTGTAAGATGTTTTCAGTGAGTAGCAACTCATTCATTCATTCATTCATTCATTCATTCATTCATTCATTCATTTAACAAGTCAACCTGTCAGACAATTGGCCTGCCAATCAGAGAGTCAATCAGTTAGTCAGTTAGTCAGTCAGGGGCTAACTACATATCTAGTCTGTGCTACTAGGAATAAGATCAGCAGGAATGGAATGTTCTATCTTTTAAGAAATCTAGAGGTTGATGCTCTGGTTGTGAGGAAGTCTTTTGAAAGGAAGTACAAAATTTTAAGAGTTATGTGAGTGGAGGTGCTCCATCCTGCACTGACCAACAGTGTATTCTTATTTCTCATAGTGGCACTTTTGTTTGTTTGTGTTTAGAAAGATCAAGAGTGAGAGCAAGAGCAAGAGCAAGAAGAGAGAGAATTGGCACACCAGGGTCTCAGCCACTGCTTGTGCCACCTAGTGGGCATGTGCAACTTTGCACTTGACTCACGATTGTGCCTCTGGCTTACCTGGGATCAGGAGAGAGATTGATCATGGGTCCTTAGGCTTCAGAGGCAACCACCTTAACCGCTAAGCCATCTCTCCAGCCCTCACCCCCACAGTGGTACTTTTCACCTATTCCTGACATTCTTAGTTATTTGTGTATGTGTCATGGGTTCCCATCACAGAAGGAAAAGAAAGATGTCTATAGGGAAATTAAAAAAAAAAAAAAAGTAGAATCCGGGCGTGGTGGCGCACGCCTTTAATCCCAGCACTCGGGAGGCAGAGGTAGGAGGATCGCCGTGAGTTCGAGGCCACCCTGAGACTACATAGTGAATTCCAGGTCAGCCTGAGCTAGAGTGAGACCCTACCTCAAAAAAAAAAAAAAAATAGAGTGAAAAGAAGATCACAGAGCTAGTTCATGTCACTTAAAACAAAACATAGTTTTTTTTCTTTATGTATTTGCAAACAGAGCAAGAGGAAGAATGAGAGATCTGGCATGCTTGGGCCTCTGGTCACTGCAAATAAACTCCATAAACATGTGCCACTTTGAGCATCTAGTTTCATATGGGTACTGGAGAATCAAACCCAGCTTATCATGCTTTGTAAGCAAGCAACTTTAACTGCTGAGTCATCTCTCCAGCCCCTCATGTCACATTTTAATAATGCGAATGTCTGTACATGTTCTGTAAGATAGTCATAGGGCCAAAGAAGATTGAGCAAGTGTGTGCACACATGTGCATGTGGTTGTATGTACATACATGCATGCTTGGAAGCCAATCTTAACACATATGATGACTGAATGCATCTGAGACTATGAGGAAGTTAGAAACAGGTAAGCAAAAGTAGCAGGGCTGGATGTTAACCTGTACTGGGTAAAGCAAGCCTTGATTAGAGAAAGTGTGTTCTAAGCCAAAGGCAAGAATATTATCTGCTACCACCTTCAAATGTTCCCCTCATCTTCTGTCTTTTGATATTTCATTAATCTTTCTTATTGATGCTTTACTGCTCTGCCTGGACCATAGATTTGTTCTGCCAAGCAAGTCACCCATTTGATTATTGTCAGTGAACTTGGCGTGAAAGCTCATCTAAAAGATGTTCCTGCACTCACTTTCCAATTTTTGTCGTTTATACCTTGGCAAGCCAATCATTTTCTAATCTAGAGAAGCTCTTCCATGTCCATGTTTGTGTGTACTCTGTTTCTTCTCCTTCTCTCTCCCCATATCCTCTTTCTCAAATCCTATACATTAAAGACCAGGCCAAACATTGCTGCATCCAGAAAATCTTCTTTGATATTGCTTCAGAGAAATAGTCACTTTTACCTCTGAATTCCTATTGCATATTTTACATTCACAGGCCTTAAAGTTGACTGTAATCTCTTTAGGTTATAGTAATTTATATTTGTCTTTTCCTTTTAATTATTATCTCCATAAAGTAAGCACATATCACTTCATAATTATACTTGGAACACTGGAGAAATGTTACTAGATGTTTCAGGCCAGGTTGGTGGTTTCACAACTCTCAGCTGACTTGGCCTCTTGAGTTAAAGTTTACTATAGTGTAAGAAAGGTTTTATCATGGATTTACACTGCATTTGCATCAAGTGTGGCATAAACATATTTGTGACATCACTTAAAGTTTTCCTGGTGAACATCAATAAGGAACTTTGAAAGAATTTCTTACTGCATAGGAAAAAAACTCAAAGACCAACTCTACTTTTTCTTGTGGTACTGTATGTTTTACATCAAAAGATCTGACAGTGTACAAATAAGTACATGTAAAAAAAATGGAAGTGCATTTACTTAAACTATTTGGTTTTTTTTTTTTTTAAGTTATCTTTTATTTTAATGTAGGTTTTTTGGCTTTTTGAGGCAGGGACTCAGTCTAGCCCAGGCTGACCTGGAATTCACTATGTAGTCTAAGTCTATAATTGAACACAAAGGATCCTCCTACCTTTACCTTCTGAGTGCTAAAATTAAATGTGTGCATCACCAAGCCCCACTTTATCTTTTATAATATTTTATTTATTTATTTGCAAGGAGAGAAAGAGAAAAAAGTAAGGGCTCACCAGGGCCTCTAGCCACTGCTAACAAACTCCAGATACATGTGCCACTTTCTGCATCTGACTGTACATGGGTATTGGGGAATGGAACCTGGGTTGCTAGTCTTCTCAGGCAAGCACCTTAGTTGCTCAGTCCTCTCTCCTGCCCTGCATAAACTATTCTTATGAACATTATTGAACAGACTTAAAAGAATAAGGTCTGAAGGACATGATCTGCTAAAAGGAAGAACAGCAGCAAAGCACACAGGAGCTCTGAAGATGGCTTTATGGTGAATAGATGGCAAGGGTGTGGATGCAGGCACTCATTTACCTCAACTCAAATTCCATCTCTGCCTTCTTTGAGATGGAGACTGAGTGTCCTGGGCCTTACGTGTATCCTGTGTAATATGAGGATGAAAAATTGAAATGGAAGTTTCTATTTGTTAGTGTTAATGTAAAATTAACTAAAAAATAAAATAAATTAAATTAAATTAAATAAATTAACTAAAATAATGCCTATATGGTACTTAGAAGAAGAGCTAATACACAGTAACTGCTTATACTCTTCCAGATATTGTTCTAAGAGTTTTAATTCACTTACTGAGTTTCACTATCCTTCTATGGGTACTTTCCAGATGAGGAAGCCAGAATAACTGAATGTTATTTTATATACTTGTACAAAGACACACACACACACACACACACACACACACACACACACACACACACTACATGAACTCAGCAACAACAAAATGATTGCTAAACAGCAGCTAAAGGAATGAGAGATTCTGAACCACTGCAGCTTGTACTTTTGAAGGTATGCTCATGTTGGAAATAAGAGGAGAGTTGTTCAGGGTAGCAAATGAGATACTGAGCACTGTGGGACCACGAGTATCTTGAGAAAACTATGTTCAGGATAAGCTTGAGGTCCAAAGCTACCTGATGACAGCTTTGGAGATGGTTTGCTCTAAGAATGGTATATAAGACTATGCCTCCTATGATGTCTTCAATTCCATGTGTGAAATACTGACTAATGGTCTCACTTCATCATTCTTTCTATAATTACATCTCTATTCCATTGCCTTAGCCTCATGGTAGGAATGACAATGAGCTTGCATGCTATCAAAAATGTTTTGAATTCCTATGCTTGTTTTGGCCAATGAGATGCTAGATATAATAGGAGAACTTTAAGATGTGTTTGCATGGCTAGTCTGTCCTCTTTGTACTTGCCATCACCCCAGAAGAAGCATACCTTGTGTAGCAGACAGCTTCAGGTTCGCTGAGATGAACTTCCAGACCAGGCAAAGTTATGGAGGAAGGGATTTATTGAAGCTCACTGATCCAGGGGAAGATCCATAATGGCAGAAGAAGCTGGCCTGCTTTCACAGAACCAAACACAGAGAGAGAAGCCACAAGCCAAAAGCCACAAAGCACAGCACACCTCAGGAACTCCAGCTAGGCACACTTTGCATATCTTTAGATTGAAATCTCAAGCCCACTACCACACCTTAAGATCAGCTCAGTGACACTGCCTCCAGACAGGTGGCTGAAGATGCAAAGTACAAACTAATAAAACACTGAATATACTGGGGACCATCTATTCAAACTACCACACTTTGTGTCCATGTGCTCCAGTCCAGTTCAGTATGAGATACCTGGCTCAGACCTACCCCTCATATCTGAGCCCTAACCATCCACAGTCTGAGGCAGAACTGCCCAACTGACCCTCATATACATTGACTGTAAAGAAATTAAAATGTTTATATACTGATATACAATATAAAAATATAACAAGTTTTGACATCAGTTACTAAAGTAACTCAATGTTGGTCAAACCTCACAGATGGAAGACACTGCCCTTCTAAAGTTACCTGCACTTTAAACATAAGCCATAAGTTGAAAGGGTCTCTGGCCACTCTTACTCTTGTTCAACTGACTACTCCTTTTGATTCCATAATTTGATAAGATGACCCAAAGAACTTCATAAAGCATGCTATTTACAAATATAGTTGTGTTATAACAAAAATGTACACATCAGAACCAGACAAATATATTTACATTGATAAAGATCTAGGAAGCTCCCAAACAAAAAGCTTCTATTCTCTTTTCCCTATAGGGGAAAAACATAGTTGTTTGAAAACACCCAAAATATTGCCATCAGAAACCCTCTAGAGCTTCAAGTCCCACACAGGTATGACTGATTCAATCATTGGTGTGCCTCAGTCTACAGTCAGCCTCGTCTCTACAGAAATCAGGCTGATGTTACATGGCTTAAAGCCCCACCTTTCATAGTTGGTGTTTTTGGCATGTCTAGTTCCTATTTCAAGTTAACATAAAATATCAGGGCCCATCATGAGTAAAATTAACCCTCTACAAGTCAGCATATTATAAGGGCTTAGGGGCTGCCTTCCAGAAGCTGGAGTGAAAAGCTAACCAACTTCTCCATTACAGAAGCCACTTCATCATTGGATCCCTGATGTAATTTGGTATGCACTAGTATTGTGGCAATAGCTCAGTTATATCTAATGTGTTTAGATAGATTTAGGTAATAGATAGATTAGATAGATAGATAGATTAGATTAGACTAGATAGATAAATAGATGATAGATAGATAGATAGATAGATAGATAGATAGATAGATATTAAAGTCCATGAAGATTAGTACTTTTATCAAAAATAATGTGAATGAGAGAATAAGTGAGTAGACAATTATATATCTGGGTCTTATATTCAAACTGATAAATCACTGTAACTATTTTAATATGTATTGAATTCTCATTTGAGAGGAAAATTTTTAAAGGATGGTTTCTATAGTCTGTGATATTTCAACTGTCTCCTTTGCTTTGAGTTAAGCCATAAGATTTCTTGAAGGTAAAGATGAAATGTGTAACTTTTGATGGAGATTTTTTTTCCCATTAAGGGATAGTTACCATTGCTCACCTTGACCTTAAAGAAGTTTTAAAGAGAGAGTGTTTCATTTATTACAAATTCAAGTGAGGTAGTCAGTTATCTAACTTGTACCATCATTCAAGAGTCTAGAATGTGCTTTACCGGAGGGTTTTGAGGACTTTTTCCAAAAGAGTCTCCAGCTATTCTTCTTCCTTTAATCTATTTTGAGATGCTTTAAGCATGGATGCATTTTAACTCCCACAGCTATAATGCAATGGCACAAAAACCTAGTAGTCTATCAGTCAGGAAATCTCTCTTAGAGACACTACTCTTTATCTCTGTATGACTTTGAGCAAATCATTTTTCTTCATTATGACCCCAATTGTATATCTGTGAAACACCAAGTAATAGACTGACTGATCTCCAGGTTTTCTAACAATTCAAGTACCTTAGCTGCTTTCTGACTCACTTGTGTGACCTTGGGTGAATCACTTAGTCTTTAAGCTTGATTTTCTCCCCATGTCTTCCCACACACTCTCTCATCCCCATTAATGACAAGTCCATCCATACAGTCATTCCTGACTCCTACATCTCACACTCCACATTCAAGCTGTTGGAAAATCCTATGGGTGCTAACTTCAAAACTGACTCACATTCCAAGTAATTATGATTACCTCCTGACTAAAGCCACCATTATCTCTGGCCTGAAATAATATGACAAAAAGCTACAAATGTGATAGTTTGTGTTATTATTTTGCATTAAGTTTTCAAATTCATTTTATACCAGGTCTTTCTGTAAAATTCTTCAGGGTATTTTATGCTAAGACTGCATCTCAGTTGGTACTAGACTTACTTTAAGTATCTACTAGCCACATTTTGTTAATGGATATTATTTTATGCAGCACAAGTCTAAAGCCAAGGTAGAGTTCCCTACCTAGTCAGTATCCCTATTTTAACATTCCTCACAGAGCTTTCCTGTTTTAAGCGATTACTAACAACAAAGAGCCCATCATCCAGACCCCTACCATTTTTTTCTCACTTTGTACCTCATTTCTTACGACTGATCTGCAAGTTTTCTTAAAAATAATTTTGACAAAAGTGTTCATAACTAATAATATCTGGATACATTCTTTTTTTAAAGTGTGTGCCACCATGCCTGGAAATTTATTTATTTATTTATTTATTTATTTATTTATTTATTCATTCATTCATTTTTATTTGCAAGGAGAAAGAAAGAGAAAGAGGGTGAGAGAGAGAATATTCCAGGGCCTCTAGCTTCTGCAAAGATGAAATGTGTGACTCTTGATGGAAAAGTCCAGATGTATGTGCCACTTTGTGTATCTAGCTTTACATGAGTACTGGGGAGTTAAACCCAGGCCATTAGACTTTGCAGGCAAGCACCTTAACAGCTGAGCCATCTCTCCAGCTCCCCTGGATACATTCATATATTCATTCAACAACCTTTAATTCAGTGGCTGAGTCATTATTTATAATCATCTCTCTTTCATAATGAATAAGTTTGGAGGTAGCCACCTGCTACACAAAAGGATAGAGGAGCCTCTAATCATATCATTCATCGTGGTGGTGCAGTTGAGTTGGGGGTCAGGGGAAGAAAGAAAGAGAAAATTTAAGGAATAGGTGCATATTTATTTTTGTTCCTGGTATCCTAAAGTTGTATATTCCCTGATTATAAATTAAATAAGTTAAGCAGATTTAGCTTTCTTCATGAATTTGTTTATTGGCTTAGTAATTTTAGTAATTACAAATAGATACATGTTCGTCTTCCTTGACAAACAAGGAAATTATATTATGTTTTTCTGATGACACCTCAATAATCTATCTAGTCATTCCAAAGTGCAGGGGCAATGAGAACCCTTATATATGTTCGAAGTGTACTTACCTCATATGTGACTTATGCAAGAATCTTACTGTAGTGTCTTTTCCAAACTCTTAAAGCAAATTCTTTTTTCTAATTAATAGGAGCCATTATATCAAGTACTAGAGTGCAAAAGTCATTTAGAAAGGTTTCTTCCTCAGAATTTCTGAATCATTAAAACTGGGAGGATTTGAGAAAACTCTTAGAGATCACACATCCCCACACTCTCATTCAATGTGGCTCCAAAGAAAATAATTAACTTTTGTAACGTCAGTTGGAAGTAGTGGTACTGGCCCAGAGATGATTATATTTGGTATTCTATTATCTCCCCCCACACCCCCGTATCTCTCTCTCTCTCTCTTTAGATTGAAAGGTTTATCTCTGACCTTTGATTCCTGAGAACAGTGTTAATCTTTGTTCAAGAAATGTGGATTCTTCACCTCATAGTTGAGATTACATGCCAGCAACCAAGACTTACTCTCTGAAAAGGTACAGATTTTGTACCTTTCCCATAAGGATAAAAGAGGTTAAAAGGTCAAGAGTGAGATGTCAAGTCTAGCCACTGGAGGGCACCAAATTATCTCTCTCACTTTTTAAAATTGAGAACTTTATTAAATGATCATATTGCAGACTAGTTATAGTCCCATCAGGTTATACACTTAAATTCCCTTTTCCCTGCCCCATTCCACAGAAGGCTATTCTTGGTGGAGTTAACTGTAATCACAGCAGGGTCATGAATGCATCAGTCTCTATTGTCTGTGGGGAAATGGGGGGATGTCACAGAGTACACCTTCCAACCCTGTGTCTCTTACATTCCTTCCATCTACTCTTTTGCAATATTCCCTGAGACCTTTTGGGGGCATGTTATACGTTTATAATTTATCCACTCCTGTGACTGAGAAAAAGTTTCAATTGACTGGCCATGAAAACAGAATCCTATAATCCTGACTCTTTAATTCTGTAAAACTAGAGCTACAGAAGCTGAACACAGGTCAGAATTACACTGGAAGGTGCTTTTGTTTCTGGGGCTCAGAGACCCTCCTGGCTGATGACAAATCGCTGCTGGTCCACCAACCAAGGACATGATCATACTCTCTGCCCACCCCCACACACACCCCACAAAGATTCTTTAGAAACAATCAAGAAAAGGTGTGCCCAGCTTTTGCTGAGCCAGAATGAGTTTTCTCCTTGTCTTCAAATGTTAGACACTTGCCAATAGCTTCAGGACAGTGTAATATGAACAGCAACCACCTGTGCAGAAACCTATGAAAGTGTTTGTTTTCATGGAGGC
Organism: Orientallactaga sibirica; assembly: GCA_036365145.1. Lineage (NCBI taxonomy): Eukaryota > Metazoa > Chordata > Mammalia > Rodentia > Dipodidae > Orientallactaga > Orientallactaga sibirica. The sequence goes on along the minus strand of JAEOAD010000018.1, from coordinate 18,642,682 downwards.
AGGCACTTGTCAGCAGGTCATCTTACTTCATATAACTCAGCCTCTTCTTTCTCCAATGACTTGGGCAGTATTTCAGTTAATGACCCACAAACCCAGGAATGAATATGGTATTCCTCCTTGCTATGTTGATTCTTCGTGTATCTTAGAGGTGTCAAGGAAATATGGAACATAATCTGGCACGTCTCTTCTATAGCAAGATGAGAAAATAGCAAATCTAACAGCTGGATTTGGAAGGAAAATAAGCTCTAGTAATAAAAGTGTAGTTCAGAGAGTCAAAAATCTTCAACAAAGTTACTAAAAGTTTTCATTTCCAATGGCCTTCATTGACAGATTAAAATGAGTTCTGTTTTTGCAGCAGAATGGGGAGGGACAGAGACCAGCCAGAGTACCTCAGTTGGTCGTTAGGAACATGGTGCCCATTGCAGTCACTGAGGAGAGAAGCCTTTATAAAGCTTGGAAGATGCTGTGTTAAATAAATTGCTCTGTATCAGGATATAATTTGTCTTTCTACACAGCTGCCTTCCAAACAATACAGTTCAATCTCAGAAAAAAGGGAAATTCCAGTAACGTATCTCATTGCTTTTATATCAAACTGTTAAAATAGATAGAAACCAGATCAGTGAGACTTAACCTGTGCTCCACTACTAGACACATCATAGGAGAGGCACTGATTCATGTCAGAACTGCACTGATAATGCCTACTCACTTTAAACTGTGCTGTTTATAGTAACTTACAGGAAGACACTTTTTCATCTATGGATGTTTAGCCAAAAGTTGTATCAAGAATTAAATTTTTTTAGAATCCTCTAGATTTGACAAAGCCTTTTTCTTTATATCATACTTAATGCTTTCAACAACTATGCAATTAATATTATTGTTTCACATTAAAAACATGAATTACAAAACTAGGGCATAAATGAAGTAAACCAATTGTATGAGGCCACACAATCATTTGGTCAAAGAACTGAAATTCTCCATATCCTCTAGACTCTTGAGTATAATATGAATATTGATCACAAAGTAGACTACTCACTTAAATAACCATCTTACTGATGTCTGAGCATCTTTCCTAAGTAAAAGTAATGCTTCTGCCTGATTCCCATGGGAAGCTCCTTATATATCTGCAACACTGTTTGGTGTGTGATTGCTTTAGCCATTGGGTTGCAAGCTTTTTGTGGTCATTAATGTCAGCTCATGCATTTTCCATTCTTTCCTTCCTTAGAGCACATTCATGTCATAGATCTTCAAATATTTGTTGAATTTCCTTAAATTAGTGACTATAAAATGTATAAATATCTGAGCATGTTGCAAAAGATGCCCGATTGACATTCTCTAAGACCTAAAATGAGACATTTCATTGTGCTCCTGTGGTAGAAGATGTTGATTATATTTTGAATAAAAGGAAATTTTTAAACTTACTGAAGAGTCATAATTACAATGAACTTATAGACACCCTTAACAGTGACTTCACACTCAGTGTGTAGATTTAAATACATAAACACATTTGTAAGCTGGAGATATTTTTGCAATAGACAGCAAAATGCCAATAGTTTTTCAGGATAAAGTCTGTGTTTTCAATAGTTTTGTATAGCAAAGTTCAGGAATCCATACATCTCCTCCAACATAAAGGATTCCAAGGACCTGCTGATGTTGTGGAATCCATTAGTGCCTATCTGGAGATTTCATGAGATGATCCATGTGTTCTTCATAGACTGTCAAGTTAAAATTATTTTCTTATGGCTTCATAAATTAAAGAGAGCAGCTCTAACTTAAATCGAGGCTAACTTAAATGGCCTCAGTGACCAGGATGAGCACATGTGTGCATTAATGTTTAGAAATGGAGGGAAAAATTGAAACTACCATATGGAAAGCAAATGCATATTTGGGATAGGTACCTCAAGAGACAACACAACTCAAAGAGAATGTCTGTAGGATTTTGACCTGGAATAGATATGACATGATATAATGGGATGAACTGAGGTTCAGACTGGGGAGAACAATGGTGGCACTTCATCTAGACAGAGAGGTCTATAACTTTATTCTTCTTCTAGTCCCAATCTGCCACCCTCCATTCACAATTCAGTATATAGAACAGCTTCCCCATAACTCCCCAGCTCTGTGTGAAATCTACATGTTAGTTTATGAGGACTTATCATTCAACACTCACACATTTTTGTGTAGCTTTTTGTCTACTTTGTTATTTCCTTTAGGGGGTTATGAGCTGTGAGTATGACATGGGGGTATACTTATTTCATTTTTGTGTGCCCCATAGTTATTACACTATTTAACACAGTGTGTACTGACAATTGAGTGAGTTCTAAAGTGAAGAACAGAAAGTAAAAGAAAGTGAAGGGAGAAATAAATAGGAAGGATTAGAAAAACAATCTTATATTGGAACTAAAATGTCACATGATTGATATACAACAGTCATGTCTCAGAAGTTCAGTGAGGAAAGGGTCAGAATTTAATAGTGCTACATAGGAAGGCTGTGGCACTGCCACCTAGCCAGCCAGCATTGGAAGACAATAGGCTCCACCATCTGAAAAAAAAAGGAACTAGGGACTGAGAAAATGGCTCATCACATAAGAGCACTTGATACACAAGCATAAGTATATGAGAAGGCCTGAGATCGTATTAATTCAATCCTGCTCTCCCACTAACAAGCTGAGCATGCCACACATGGTGGTGAATGCCTTTAATCCCAGCATTCAGGAGGTGGAGGTGGGAGGATTGCTGTGAGTTTGAGGCTAAGCTGAGACAACATAGTGAATCCCATCCCAAATCACCCCTACCTCAAAAAAAAAATAAATAAAAATAAGCTGGTTGGGCATGACCTTACATGCCTATAATTCTACTTTTCTGGGGAAAAGAGGCAGAAAATGAATCACTGGGACTTGCTGGTCAGAATGAATAAAAATGACAGTTCAAGGTTCAGTGAGAGACTCCATCTCAGGGAAACAAGACAAAACTAAACATTCTGTTCTGGCCTCTGCACACATGTGTGTATGCACTACACAAACACACAACACACCACACATAACACACAACGCACACACAAAATAGACTTGTTCCCATCCATTGCCTCTAACTTGAAGAAACTGGCGTTCTTATCAAAATATTTTACCTATATCCACACCCAAGGTACACCATCTTGTGCTTTATTCAAAAAGGCAGCAAGGTACACCATCTGGCAGATTTGGAAGACAAGATGTCAAAGCTAGAAACGTCAGAGATTACAACTATGAGGCTTGAAGTGAGAAGCTCTCACAAAAGCAGGATACAGTAACATTGGGTAATGTTCACAAAGGGTGTAGACCAGACCAGCATGAGATAGACAATATTCTTGTTCTTATTACCTAAACATCTTCACCAGTTTATTAGGAAAGAGAAAACGGATTTAAAAACTCTTAGAGCCAGGCATGGTGGCACACCCCTTTAATCCCAGCACTTGGGAGGCAGAGGTAGGAGTATCGCCATGAGTTCGAGACCAGCCTGAGGCTACAGCGTGAATTCCAGGTCTGCCTGAGCTAGAGTGAAATCCTGCCTCGAAAAAAAACAAAACAAAACAAACAAACAAACAAAACACTTTGATGACATTCTACATGCCTCATTGAGCATATGAGGAATAAACTGAGCACTGAGTTCCTGTACAGGAAGAATGTAATCAACTTCATTGTTCCAGTTACATTCTCATTGCTGGGACAAAACATCCGACCCAAAGCAATTAATGGGAGGAACATATTTGTTGTGGTTTACAATCTCAAGGGGAACCTACATGATGCCCGGGAAAGACAGTAGAGCAGAGGCTAGACATAACTTCCTTGCCAACAGTAGTAGCAGGAGAGTCTACCACATTCTAGCAAAGGGGAGCCGGTTGTCAACCCCCAAGCTTGCCCCAAACAACACAGTTCCTCCAGCCAGTATTCATTTCCTAATTTTTCATCACCTGGAAACAAAGCATGCAGAACACATGAGCTTTTGAAACCTAATTCAAACAACCACAATCATCAAGGATTTTTTTCTTATAATGTTTCATATTAACATCCCTAGCTATCATTTTATGTATATATAATTCATGACATACCTAGGAATGATAATTTTTATCTGAAGACAGAAGCCAAGCTTTTGATGTTTACTATAGCTAAAACAAGTAATTTCTATTCAAGGACTTCCTATCTAGTATGTTTGCATGATATGTACATGAAAGCCTGTAATTGTTGTTCCTGTTCGTAGCCCCAGGTTTGTTTTTGATTTCTTATTCATGCCCTAGTGAGAACATGATATTCTGATTTTACTCCATTATACAACCTGGTCCTAAAACCAATATTGGAACTGAATTTCTGTCTCTATGACTTCTCTCTATATGATATTTGGTTGTGTTTGAGACAAAGTATTTAGATATCAGACCATTTATGACAATAGTTTGGAATTTGCAGAGGCAAATAAGAGAAACCCTCTTTGGCATTCCATGACTTAACATGAGTCACAAGGCCATCTTCTTCCTTTGTGCCTTTATGTCATTGTCCATTTTTATAAGTTTGTTTATCCAAATGTCTCCATTTTGATGGATACCAGTCACATCAGAGTAGAGCCCACCATAATTCTTTATTATTTTTATTATCTCTCTAAAATGGCTTATTTCTAAATAAAAATCACATTTTTGAGGTTCTCTACTTTAGAACTTCAATATATACCATTTTCAACTTTGGCAAAATTCAACCCATAACATAAGTCTAATAAAGAAATTAATCCTCGAGGAAAATATCCTTTCAAAAATATGATGGCTTCTAACTTAGAAATGTCTAAGCTTGTTTTCCTAAGCCATTTCACTGTAGATCAAGATCATAAGTAGAATCCCAAAAGTAAATACTTAATTTCATAAAAATCAAACCTATAAAGAAATGGAATTCTGTATCACTCTAGGCTCTAAATATATACCCCTTTTTTGTTCCCCATGCTTCTGAAATATATAACTCTCAGGACTGGGGACATATTCAACTCAGTTGTTGAAGGCACTTTCTTGCAAGTCTGCCAACCTGAGTTCCACCTTCCTTGGTGCCCACATAAAAGCAGAACACAAAGTAGTACACATTCATAAACACAGGCAAAATACCGAATCTCCCATGCAGCAGCAACCAGAGAGACCCTGTCTCCAGAGGGTATAAGGAGAGGAGAAAATCTGCCCAGGTTGTCTTCTAACTGCCATACATGCTCTGTGGCAAGTACATGCCCATACATAAACACTGCATATATACTAGAGAATAGAAGGAAGAGATGTGTTGAGAAGGGACCTGAGAGTCAGCTGTCTGGCTTTGTGCCTTTGGCTACAACCCAACTACTCATGTGCAGTAGTTTTGTCTTTTGACCTTGCCTTGAGAAGGTAATGGTTAAAGTAAATGTTTGGTTTAAAACAGTAAAGTTAAAACACCAGCAAAGAAGAAAAAGAGGTCTTGCAGCTGAGTGTGAGGTAGCCAACCTGACCAGATGGGAAGGACAGGGCTCTTAGAAAAATACAAAGGTAGTCTTCACAGTCACTGGCTGGCTTCCATGCTGCGCCCCGGAGATTTTCCACTGGACACTTTGTGTCTGTGCTTTTTCCTGACCCACCAACCAATCAAAGTTCTCTACATAAGCTAAACCAATAGAGCTCACCCCAACTTGACGCTTAATTTCTTTACAGTTTCTTTGTAGTCTTCTCAATACATAAAAGCACCTAGAATGCTCAGTGGCAAACTTCTTTCACTTCTCAGTAAATATAAGCTTTTCTCTATACTTTTTTGTGCATTTCTCTTTTGAAACTCATCCTTCTTATTCATGAGATTTATTCTTGAATTTGCAAGACAAAGAACCCAATACCTCTGATTCAATATAGCTTTGGTGAACATTGGAAGTGTGGTACTCTACTTCCTGAGGTAAGCCCACGTGACAGCTGAGATAAGCTTCTGTTCTTCTCAAAGAGAGCAGTTCTACACACACACACGCACACACACACACCTCATTTAAAAATATTGCTCTTATAGTGGCTATCATTTGCTTTTCAGTGTGTTAACAGAAAATGATTTCATTGCATTTGAGGAATTATGTAAGAGATTATCTTTCTCCAAATACCCAGAACATTACAGAGTACTTAGCATACAGTAGGCACTAAATAACTGCTGAGTGAAGGATTGGAGTGAAAAAATATAATGACCATATAGTGTTCATGCAATGAATGCTCTAAAACAAAAGGCCTCTGAGCCTCAGTCCATGGGCTGTTATTAATGATCTGCATGGCCATGGACAAATCATCTTAGCTTTCTGTGTTTGCATGGTTATCTGTGGAACTAGATAGCTTCTGCTTGTCTTCGCTTCCACATGGAGGATAGTCAGTACATTTTATACTACCTCAAAGGGATTAAAGTACCAAATTTTATTATGAGCTTTTGGTGCATCCTTCTGAAATGAAATACCAAAGACTCAGACTCCCTAGTTTCTTTACCCTTCAACCTCCTCTTCTCATCCCATTTGCCTCTTTTGACTGAGTTCAGCTTTCTCATCTGTTGAGAGGGTTCATTCCATACACATCCTTTCTATGCTCTTTGCAGTGATAGATTTCTGATGTTCTTTGGCCAGTTAGTACTTCCAAAGGTACATGGAACTCTCCAGAAGTTGTAGGTCATGACTCTAATTGTTCTTTTCTGGTAGAACAGAATACCTACTTGCCTGTATGTTGACACCCTGACTGTGCACTCTCTCCCTTCCAAAATAGATCATGATTCAACCTCTGGTGTGTCAGTCACTTCAAGTGCTTTAGGCAAGGGCTCTAAATATATCTGTGACGATAGAAGGATTTCCTAAGAGAGAAGCCATTTCTGTGTTCATGCTGATTCCAGCTGGCACTCGGTACTAGGCACTGACTATTTAGCATTTTCTTTCTTATCCCAGTCACCTGCTGGAAAATACTCCATTTTATATTAGAGATGGAAGGTGAAAAATTTAATAGGATTGTTTTCCAGGATTACATACAGCTAAGGAATAAAAGGCAAAAATATACTACCATACTCTTCTTTAGTGCCTCGGTTTCCCACTGGAAAAATGAGCTCAATAGTAGCTCAACTTTTTGGGAAGATTGATTAGGTAATTACCCAACCCTTTGATCTTGTCCAATATATATTAAAAGTCAACTAACGACTTAGAAGTCTAACTCCAGGTCTTTTATAGCCTCAGTCTGGCTTCATTTACAGTCATAGAGCTGTGTTCACTGGGGTTTTAGTGATTTTCATCAAAACTAAACTAAGAGTCTGTTTTAAAAGCTGAAGTTATAACTATATCTGGACATAAGGGCATGCCATAAGTTGGTCATGAAAAGAGATTAATCTCCAGACCCTCAGCCTGAGACTAAAAGACATTCAAGCATTCTTTCAAAATTAGACAGGTGACTACAATGATTCAATCCATATGGAAGGTTGTAAAATCGACCTGGAAGAAATAAAAATATAGTGACATGACACATCCTCACTTTTAGCATCAAGAGAAGGTATGCATCAATACCTTTTCTCTTATAGCATCTCTCAGATAAAAGACATTTTTTTCCTGTAGACTTATACATATTATCTTCTCCTTTTTCTATAGGACATCTGTATGTATATGAACAGAAGTAGAACTTCTGGGCTTGTGTTCTGCACAAAACCACTGATTCCTTAGGTGTGTGCTACAGGGAACAAGAATATTTGCTTTGGGCAGCAGAGTAGTATGGTACTGTTAGACTAGATGTAAGATTTAACTGAGATACTTACTTGTTTTTTTAAATATCTTATTTTTTATTTGACAGAGAGAAAGAGGCAGAAAGACACACACACACACACACACACACACACACACACACACAGAGGGGAGACAGGAAGAGAGAGAGAAAGAGAGAGAGAAAATGGATGCTCAGGGCCTCCAGCCACTGTAAACAAACTCCAAATTCCAGACACATGTGCCACTTTGTGCATCTGGCTTACATGGGAACTGTGGAATTGAACCTGTGTCCTTTGGCTTTTCAGGCAAGTTCTGTAACTGCTAAGCCATCCCTCCAGCCCCAAGATACTTCTTAATTTCAGCTTCTTCATCTGTAAATGAAAACTGTAATACTTGCTTTGTTACTTCAAACATTCTAGCTTTCTGACCCTGATGTTGCAGCTTCATGCTCTTCTGTTGTAGTTTCAATTATGTGTCCCTGAGTTCATATTTGGCACTTGCTATTTAGAATCTGGATTCATAAGAGGGTTCCCTGTGCAGACATGTTGATTTCTATAGCTGCCAGAGGCTATATTTTCAGAATTACATTCCAAGCTTGCTGCTTTTCCTTCTTGCACTATCATCTCTCCTTTCAGCAGCTCTAGTCAACGAAGCACATCTCTTCCTTACTGTGTCCACATTAACTGGCTCATCATAGGTACTGTGAAGCTCTGTTGAAGGAATTGCAAATGGAATCTGGTTTCCTAAAGTACCCAACTATGCCCAGATTTCATTCCTGGGCTGAGGAAGCTCCTGCAAGTGTTTTACATTCATTCTTTTCCAAGGTCGACATATCTTTTGCTTTACAACAATGAAGTTCATGACAGAGGTTTTCTGGTTAGCTTATTCCATCTGAAAAAAAAAAATCAATGAAATTGGAAGCAAGGGAGTTACTTTATTAGATGATCTTATTCCCCAAGAATGATGTGTCTCAATTATTGAAATCTCTCCTTCATTACTCAGCTCTTTACATGACTGCTTCCTACACCTAACCAATCATAAGAATTATCCTGACAGATTATGTGAAATAGATATCCAAGTCCTTGCACAAACATAGTGGGTCTGAAGCTCTAGAAAGTTAAATTCAGATAACAACATTTTATAAATAATAAGCTTCTCCCAGTGTTGTTGATATGTAACAAGAATTGGGAACCACTGATTTGGAAACATTGTGCTTTGAGCCTTAGCAGGAGTTCCCACATGGGTTTCAACATAGAAAGTAGATTGTTCCCTCAAGAAGCTTGCAAGTCAGTTTCATGAAAGGTTGTTATTTGAATAAGTCTGTGTCCTTATTTTAAAAGAACGATGCCATGGGGTGGTAGATTTAATTTAATTCCTGCAGTTTTCATAACAAAATACTATGAACAGAATATCTTACACACAGAAATGCATTGTGCCTTGTTGAGAGTTTAAGCCTGAGCTCACAGTGTAGCAGGACCATGCTAACTGTAAAGGCTATATAGGGAAAGCCCACTTTACCTGTAGTTCTCTGGCTTGTACAGGCAGAACTCAAATTTTTTTAAGGTAGTGTTTTTTTTTTTTTTATTTCTTTCTTAATCTGTTTGCATGTAGCTATGGTATACTGGTTCACCATGTTTCCCAACTACTGGTAGATGAAAAATATGTTATTGAAAAGATACATGATGGTGCTGGAGAGATGGCTTACAACTGGAATATGCTGCTTTACATCAACAATTTAGGAAATTAGTGATTAGTATGAGCTTAAGTGATAATGATTTTTCCTCCCCAAGTTCACAGGTTTCATTGGTTTCTATTCACAAAGAGCTCATGATCTATAGCATTCTTTCTTGGAGCCTCACATGCTTGGTAAGTGGTATACACTTCAATTATTTACTAAAGTAAATATCACTAAGAACTATGCATACAGAAACCAAGATTAGAAATAATTTCTTAGACATGATGGTTTTACTAAAATAAAGAGAAATAAAGAGAGAATGAGAAAAAATACACTCTTGCAAGATTTTATTAGCCTTTATCTATACCAAAGCATAAATGTAGAATGTTTTATGTGGATGAGACCCAGCTATTGATTTATACCATAATTACAAAGCTTTATGAGAATACATGAAGAAAAACTATAGAGTATGTTAAGAAATAGATATTTTAAACTTGCTAATAATGGAAAAGATAAAGTAGACATAACCCTAATCACACACACACACACACACACACACACACACACACACACACACACACACATATATTCTCAGAAAAAAAAGCAATTTTTATAAGTCAGCAAATGGTCCCAATCAACAGATGAAATAAATATCAACTATATCATTTACTTTCTTATTGCTGGTACAAAATACCCAACCATAGCAGCTTAGGGAAGGAATTTATCCTAGCTTACATTCAAACCACAACTTAAACAATATGCAATGGTTGCAGAATAGCTGGTAACCAGTTTATCACTGCATGATTGAAAACTTAATCCAAGCTTATGGTGCTGTTTGTGAAGGTTGAAGAAACTTAAGGAAGTGGAACCTTCCTAGAAGTGTGTCATTGGTGGCAGGCATTGGGGTTTCATAGCCACACCTTATCTGTTTCCTGCTGCAGTGTGAGTCCAGCTTCCTGCTCCTGCCATGCTTTCCCCACAGTGATTGACTCAACCCTGTCAAACTAGAAGCCAAACTGACCACTCTTCCTTCCATAAGTTGCTTCTGGTTGAGTATTTTATCTCAGCAGTGAGAAAGCAACTACTACTATGGCCAAAGGAGAAACACACAAACACACACACACACACACACACACACACACACACACACACACACACACATCATTCTTTCTGAGGGTTGTTGTTACCTCTGGACAAACTGAAAGTCTAGCTCAGCATTTCCCAGCACCACTTCAAACCTGGTTTAATAACAGTGACCATCAGAAAGAAGAGATCAGGCCAGTACCTGGGAAACAAAGGTTTCTCTAGAAACAAGCATTATTTTTCCATGGTTGTGGCTGTTATGCAGAAGAACTGAATGATTTAGTGACTAATGCTCATGAGTAATTTTTCACAGAAAATGAAGAAGTGGATTCCACATGGCTATATTTCCTAGTGACTTTTTTGAAAAGTCAAGGATTTGACATAAATCCAGAATCAGTGCAAGCAGTTTTGTAAAGATGCAGGTGATGTCAATTGTGACTGTTTCTCCACATATGCTCTCCTCACCCTTGCATTCCTTTGCCCTTATTCTTCCCACCTTCTCCCCTTCATTTAGAGACAAGCACAGAAAGTAGCAAGACAAAATTGGGCATTTCAGGTGATGTGGCCCTAGACTAAACAAAGTGTTTTTTTTTTTTTTTTTTTTTTTTTTTTTAATGCTAGAATGAATAATACCTAAGTCTCTCTATGCCAATTTAAAAAAAAAAAAAAAAATAAAATGATCTCTGAACTTTTGTGTAATTCCCTTCCTACCATCTGATCAGCATTCTGCAATATATAACCACCAATAAAGGGTTTTCGTTTATTAACGGGAACAGTCTAAACAGAAGGAGGAAAAAGCTTAACCTTAAAACCACAAACTCTGACCAGTAAATCCTAGTCCCAGAATTAAGTCACCCCATGCAGTGAGATATTGGCTAGGGAGACCTATGAGGCTCCCAAAATAATGCAGGCCATAAAAAAAAAAAAAAAAAAAAAAACACTTGATTGCCTAATAGTGCCAAAAGGTAAGAACTTATTACTGAAGACACCACAGACTGTGGTCACAGGAAATCCTAATAACATCCTGGAACCTTAAGGGAAACTAGCTCCCTCCTGGCTAGCCCTCACAGTGCTGGAGAGCCCTATGGTAGACTGCCAGAGGCCAACAGTCACCAACAGCATGAATAAGCAGCAGACTCTACAGACTACAAGATCAACCAACTGGACAAGAAGTGCACGCTTGTGCAATAGTGGCATGCAACCTCTACAGGAAACTAACTGTTCTCTAATTGGACATGGAGCCTTCTCAGTGGAAGATAACACATATCTGGTATTGGAAACCAAGTAAGTATCCCGTAATCTGGAAAAATAGATGTCAAAGAGAAACCCTCACTGCTCTCTGGAGAAGTAGAGTGTGCTTGCACACCAAAAATTTATCAAATTACTTTGCATACCCTCGTTAACCCAAGCCACTCTCACTCTTGGTTGGAGAATCTGTTTTATTTTACAGATGACAGAGAAAAGAGAGGAGAGTCATGAATAAAACAGGAAGGTAACTTACTGCCCACCATGGGACATGCCACCTGTACTACATCAGCCAGGGTCCAGGAGAAATTGCAGAGGAAGTGGAAACATGAAGAATACTGCTCTTGCTGCTAATCTGACAACCAGTTCCAGGGTGATGGTGACAGACACGCTGATCAATCAAACCTGTCAAAGCAGAAATCCAGAGGCTACAAAGAACTCACCTCTAAATAAGACTGCCAACAGGCCTACCAAGGCTCAAGGAACATTGCAGAAGGGGGGGCAGAAAGATTGTAACAGCCACACAGTTGGAAGGAATATTCTGAAGCATGGTCCCCCCACTACCACATAGGGACTGACTGAGGCCTTCATGCCCCACAGTGAATACGGTTACCCCACTGAGGAGGTTCCCAGGGTAATGGAAGCCAGGGAGAGGGGATAAGAATATATAAATTGTTAGTATATATATATATATTACAAAAATCAAGACAAAAAAAAAGATGAAATAATGAAGTAGCAAGAATGTGACCTCTTGGATCATATTGGTTGGTTTAAACTGCTGTTTCTATATACACTTCCAATTTATCCTGACCATGATGTCCCATCTTTCAATGTTTCTTTTTTTTTTTTTTTTTAATCTTTAAGGTGAATTTAATCACATCTATCTCATGGACTTTAGTGGTGGTGAAATTAAAAAAAAAAATGAATGCAAAATGCTTTAAGATAGTGCCTAGTACACAGTAGGTCACACATAGAGATAAACTACAACAATAATGAAAATAATAAAATGAATAGTCACTTAAATCATTGATTTGACAACTTTGAGTCTTTATAAAATACCAGGTAAGGTTTTAGAGTTGGCCATTAAAAATGCACTATTTCCTAACTTCAAGAAACTTTAGAGCTGGAGAGATGGCTTAGCAGTTAAGGTGCTTGTCTGCAAAGCCAAATGACCTGGGTTCGGTTCCTCAGTACCCATGTATAGCCAGATGCACAAATTAGTGCATGTGTCTGGAGTTCACTTGCAGTGACTAGAGGTCCTGGCATGTCCATTCTCTCCCTCTGTCCCTCTATCTCTCCTTCTCCATGAAAATTTATAAATAAAATTATATTATAAAGGAAACTTCCATTTAGTAGTGGACAAACATCAAAATAGTTAACTTGGAAAATAATTTACACTATAAATATTTTCTTTTTTAATTTAAATTTTTATTTTATGAGAAAGAGAGAGAAAATTGGCTTGCCAGGCCCTCTAACTGCAATTGAACTCCATATGTATGTACCACCTTGTGCACATACAGACATATATCACTTTGTATGTCTGGTTTACATGGGTTCTGGGGAGTTGAACCTGGGTCCTTAGTCTCTACTTCCCAGATTGCCATGAGCTGGGGATTGAATATGAAGCTTATTCAAAACACATAAGGCTATGCCCACAGTGAATACAACCCTATTGAGGAGAACCCCCAGTATAATGGGATCCAAGGCAAAGGAATAAGTATAACCATATATATATATACATTCAAACCACAACAGGTACATAAATGGATCCCAGAGTGGGAATAGGATATGAAACTAGGTAGGAGACCATGAGAGAGGAACAAGAAGTGATGAGGAAGACAGAAGGAACACAGATCATGAATACAGAGATGAGGTGATCCTTGAGGGAGGGCACAAGTAGGAAGGGACAGGGAGAAGAGGGTGCAAGGGGAAACAAGAAATAAAATTGTTTGAAAAAAATGAACCCAACATGGCTCAGGGAAATTCACAGAAGAGGGGGAGGAAAGAGTGTTAGAGCCATAAGTTGGGTCATTATGCAGAGACATTGCCTCTTCCCCATAACTGTTGGCTACCCCCATAATGCACAACCTGCATTCCCCAATGAGGAGGGTCCCTTTGGAGGGGGAGGACAGGGAGGAGGCTACCGAAGGCCTCAACATGAATGTAAAATTAAAATAAATAAAATATATAAAAATATTAAATCTATTTATGTATGTTAATATTAAAAGTAAACATGAAGAAGGCAAACACTTCTATCTCTGGTTATTCTGGGGGCAGAATGAGGTGACAAGCATAAAAGTACAGGGTAAATGACTTGGACTTCAGGCTTTAGAATGTGACATTTTCCTATGTGAGTTTGAAAGAAACCAGCTGAGCAAGAATTCTGCTATGTACAGCTGTTAGAAAGTGACCAAATATGACTAAGACTTAATTTCAGTAAGGGATTTGGGAAAAAAAATATATTACAGGGAAAACAATGATTTTTTTATATTACAGGGAAAACAATGTGCATCATTGCTGGGAAATATTTAGCACATCATCATTATTCTGGCTAAGCCCATCATGAGTAACTTCAATGGAGAAGTAGAGCACATGTGAGCTCAGGTTATGTGGGCACTCAAGGACAATTATCTGCCCAAACAAAGTCCAGAGAACACACATTCTAAATAGCATTAAGGCCAAGACTGAATAGATAAAAAATAACATGAAACTAAATCTACCCTTGACATTTCTTTAGGAAACTGCTGACATACCATCCCTCAGCAAGTTCAACATTCAAACATTGAAATATGTCACCATCGCCTCTGTTAGTGGAGATTTATATATCTTTGTCTTCGTCTTTAGGTTGCTCTCATTCTTTGTGCCAATCCCTGCTCAATAGCTGTAGTTGAACTGACATAAACTGAATGAGCATACAATTGAAATCTGTCTTAAATAGGCCAAATTAGGGTGGGGGAGCATTCTGTGAATGTCTAATTAAAAAGAGAAAGTTTCAGAAGTAGGTAATGTACCATTAGCTAAGACAAAATATGCACCTTCAAATATAACACATGAATATTATATGTGCTATATTTCATGAACTATTACAAAAATTCCTTTTGTTGCTCCCTCATAAACTTCTGTGACTCACCCATTGTACTGAAGATAAGCCACTTATGAAAAGGAAAAGTGAAGATGAGTCCTGAGGATCCTGCTAGGAAACATGGGCCCCTTTCATCCTGTCCCCACACCCCTACAGCACATCCTCAGGCTGTCTCACAGTACAACAGGAGAGATCACCTACACAGCAGACTGCACCTCCCCCAAGCCCTTCTCCAAGTATTGACAGTCATGAATCATAGAGATTCCAGAGCTCATAAAGTAGGGAAGGAAGTGAAAGAAACATGGATGTAGGCACTCAATGAATGAAGATTTAACCCAGAACAAAAACTTCATCAGTAAGAAATAAAAGGATCTTAAATTTAAGAGCATAAGTCACCAAATAGCTAAAAATCGCCACCACACTATTTCTTCCAATGAAAGTGGACAGCTGAAAACAACAGGGACAAGAAGTATAAACAAGTGGACATCTCAAGAAGCTGTGATAAATGGAAGGAAGTGGATCAGATGATGTAGAAATATGAGATTTTTACCTTCTCCCATCTTTCTAAGGAGAGTCTGTGAACAAACAGACCCTCTGAGGCATTTCAATCTTGTTAAAGGTGGTCAGACCTGCTCTTTGATGGAGAGGAGGACATGCACCTTTAAGAAGCTTATTTCAGGAGGAATCAAAGAAGATTGGAAGTCATTCTCACCTGGTGTTCACAAGGAAGGTAAATATACCTAAAGTTCCATGAAGATTATGAACATAGCTTTGTCCATAGACAAAGACAAATAGCATTTTCAAGTACAGGGTCACACCTGTGTGCTGTGGTCCTGTCCTCAGAGGGCCTAGTCACCTGCAGGCCCTGTTGTCATGATGAGGTAAGTAGTAGAAACAGGATTTAAAATCAGGTCTAAATCTTTCAAAGATTTCTTCTACATAGTGCTATAAAGTAAAGACATAGCTTCAGAGGAAATAGGATATTACAAATGTGTCAGGAGACAAACAAAATTAATAAATAAATAATGTTTTTATTGGAAAGGAGAATGGGATTTAACTGCACAGGAGACAAGGACATTTTTCCTCCGGTGGGGGTCATTCTGTTTCCTGATTATTTAAAATACACATAGGGGTTTTTTGCGTCAAAATATTTGTCCTGAGTTCTAGTACTTAAAGAAGAATGTATCTCCATGGTACCTGAGAGTAATACCTCATAACAAACTCTCAGTAGCCTACAGAAAGATTTAGGGCTCCCTCCTGTCCCATGTTGGTGGTTGTGGGTCAGCTCATGTGCCTCTTCAGGCATATATCTTTTGATCCCATTAAAGAGGAATAACCAGCCCCCTGCTGAGACATACATTACTCGTGGCAAAGGAAATAAAGCAAAAGCTTTGGAAGGATATGGAGAGAACTCCAAAGGTTTCTTCTGGAAGGGGATTTAAAGTAAGTGTTGCATGAAACTGAAAACGTCACGCTAGGTAGGTTTCAGATAACAGACCCAAGCCTATTTGGTTAACCAATGAGTTTTGGGGGAGTTACTTACTATTATAGTCAGCTTCACATTGCTGAGATGGACCTCCAGACCAGACATAGGTTATAGGAGAAAGGGAATTTATTCCATGCTTACAGATCCAGGGTAAGTTCCATAATAGAAGAAAAGAGAGAAAATGCACCACCAAATGCAAGAACAAAAACCAGCAGCCAAACAATAGGGAACCCAGGCAGAGCATATTCAGCATACCTTCGGCTGGAATTTCAGAGCCACCCTCAAGCACACCTTAAGGTTGGACCCTAAGATCTCTCCACAGTAACATCTCTTCCAGCTAGGTACCTGGAAATCCAAGTCACAGCTTTAATAAAACATTTGAATCTATTGGGGGCATAAATTCAAACTACCACCCTTGCAGAGGGGAGTGAGGGGTTGCTTACAGGAGCACAGATGACTCAAGGGTTGCTGCATCACTGAAAAGCCCAGCCCAGCATAGGTGACCACTCATGGAAGTTGCATCTCTGGAGCTTACTGCACATGCTGCAGGCTCTGATCAGGTCATGAAATCTGGAGGACATTGCAGGTTGCTCAGGTGGTCAGAAAATCTCCTCCTAAGCAGTTGTTTAACCTTTATATAACCATGGGGAGGCTTTTTAAAAAATTTAATTTATTTATTTGCAAGCAGAGTAAGAGATAAAGAGAAGATAAAGACAGAGAAAGAATGAGCGTGCCAGGGCCAGTTGCCACTGTAAACAAACTCCAGATGCATATGCCCCTTGTACATCTGGATTATGTGGGTCCTGGGAAATCAAACCTGTCTTTTGGCTTCACAGGCAAACAGCTTACCAGCTAAGCCATCTCTCCAGCCCCTTTTTTTTTAAAGATTTTATTTTTATTTATTTATTAGAGACAGAGAGGGAGAGAGAAAGAGTGAGAATGGGAATGGGCATACCAGAGCCTCTAGCCACTGCAAACCAACTCCAGATGCATGTGCCATCATGTGTGTCTGGCTTACATGGGACCTGGAGAATCAAACCAGGGTCCTTAGGCTTCTCAGGCAAATGCCTTAACTGCTAAGCCATCTCTCCAGCCCTTTCTTTTTTTATAAAGTTTTCACTCTGCCAGACATGACCTCTTGAGTCTCCTAAGCCTCTCTCCTCCTTCAAGAGGAAGCAAAGAAGATTGGACATGATTCTCAGCTGATGTTCATGAGGAAGGAAGGAATGTTTCAATTGGGAAGAATTTGCTATACAATAGTATGCCTACTCATGTTGACTGGCCGGCATCAATGGGGCAGTATGTTCCCCCCAGAAGGTGCAATGGCTAAGGATACATCATCATCACAGAAGGAGGGAGGTGGCAATACTTGAGAGCATCAGTACAACCTGCTACTCACAGTCACAAGAATTAGTTCCCTTACCAAACACAAAATTCCTTTATCCATTGTCCATGGAACTTGAAAGCCATAGCAGGCAAGACCCTTTAGTAAAAATCATTCTTGTTCGATGGGGGGGGGGGTGAAACACATTCATGAACTATACAACTTGGCATTGGTCCAAAGCAACTCTGATGTCTGGGGTGGCTTTCTATGTCATTACCTCACTTGAAAGGAAGGATAATAGTATAGCTGAATAAAAATACACCCTGAACTTTCTCTATAGAAAATGGGGAAGAAATGACATTGACTGCAATAACCACTTCAAAGCCCGCACCCATGCTGTCAGCAGTTTTGACAAGTTAGTTTTGAAAGCCTTCTCTTGTGTTGTTTGGCTCTAACTATCTTCATATGTAAATAGCCACGCTGTCCACCCTGTTCCAGGAATTTCTCTCTCAAGAGGAGCCTAATCAAGTCTCCATGGGGCTTTCCGCGTGTCTTTCCCCGATAGTCATTTTGTGTCTTGAAATGGCTCACTTCCTTACCATTACCTCATTTGAGAAGGTTTTGACAGAATATGACGGCCAGTACACTTGATCCAAGCTTTGCCTCTGGGAAAGCCTCAAACTTGACTTTATTTTTCAGTTTTATCTTTTACTGATGAAAAAAAGTAAGAAACTGTGAATTCCTTAAATTCTTAAAAATCCTTTTGGGGCTGAAGAAATGGCTTAGCGGTTAAGGCATTTGCCTGTGAAGCCAAAGGATCCTGGTTTGATTCTCCAGGACCCACGTAAACCAGATTCACAAGGGGCGTGTGCATCTGGAGTTTGTTTGCAGTGGCTAGAGGCCCTGGCATGCCCATTTTCTCTCTGTCTGCCTCTCTTCTATCTCTCTCTCTCTCTGCTTGTAAATAAATAAATAATATCAAAAATGGACATTGTTTTAAAAAAATGTCCTTTTTTCCTCTTATCTTTACCCCTGTTTCAAAGCAGACAACAATCTCATGTACTCATCTCTCTTCTGTACCTTTTGTATGTATATTTTGAAAAATGCAGTTAATTGCAAATAAGAGACATTTCAACATCCTCACCAAAAATAATAAGGCTTTAAGTCATCTATAAACCTAATTATAATAAAAGACAATTCTACAAATGAATTGACTTCCACACAAAGGCCACCATTGTTCTAGCCTTCAGTAATAACCCCAAGAGTTCATGTCACATTATTTAGGTTGCTGTTGTTGGTATTATCATAGTAGAACTTGATATCTGATATTGATTTAGCAACCAGATTTATCACAATAAAAATAATGCAAATTTATCAATCTTTCAATTGATAATGTCATAGATGAAAGACAAATAGAAAGGTCTACTTGGTTATCCAACATTTTATATGTATATATCATACCAATCCATTTTTCTAAAGAATTCTGATGTCTTGTATATGCTTATATATGAAAAATTTAAAATATATTGTGAGGTTGGGGAGATTGCTCAGAAGTTAAAGGTGCTTGCTTGGGTAAAATTCCCCAATACCCACATAAAGTGAGATGAACAAAGTGGCACAAGCATCTGGAGTTTGTTTGCAGGCAAGTTGCTCTGGCATGCCCATTCTTTCTCCCTCACTGCCTCTCTCTCTGTTGAAAAATATATACGTATGCATATAGATACACAGATAGACAGATAAAACAGAGACATAAATTTTGTACATTATTTTCTGCATTCCCTACATGACTGTAAGTTCACTTGATATTAAAATGATAACCACCCAATAGTTTCTCAATAATTTTAAAACATATTTTTATTCACTTATTTGCATGTATATATTTGCATGTGCACATCAGGGTCTCCTGCCACTGAAAATGAATTTCAGGGGCTTGTGCTAATTTTGGCATCTAGTTCCACGTGTGTACTGAGGATTCAAACCTGGGGAAACAGAGTTTGCAAGCAAGTGCTTTTAACCACTGTAACATTTTCCCAGCACCTCAATAATGTTTGAGTGAATAAATATGTCCATGAAAAGCTCCTATCACTACAATTCTATAATGGCTATAGCTTAAATCTTTTTACATGCATACAGATTTATCACTGTGGCAATAAGCATGAAGCTGATTTATTGCTCTTTCACAATGAGAAACAAAGGAGAAGGAGGAAAACATCCCTGAAATGTGGGGAGCATCACTAAGAGAATAGAATCTTGTTAAGAAAATGTGATCTACATGCAATAACACAAACAAGGTACCTTGTCTTTTGTATAGGACACGTCAACATCCAAACGTTTATTGTCAAGGAATACAATGTTGCTATACTAATATTAAAATTGAGTCACATTGCTTTATTTAGTTGGAATTTACCCTGTTAAATCCATCCTAGCTCATTATCTTGATCCACACAGGAATTATACACCTTGACATATCAACTGCAGCTTGCGGAAATATAGCAGCAGTTAGAATGGTCCACAAAGAAAAAAAAAAAGTGTGTGTGTGTGTGTGTGTGTGTGTGTGTGTGTGTGTGTAGAGGACTTACAATGTTACATGTGGCAATCCATGATGGAATTATAGTGCTGGGGTTTATAAAATGGCATTTATAAACTGCATGAATAATAAAGTTCAGCAATCTCCTCAAAAACAATAGCCCTAGAATCTGGGTGATTTCCCTAATCAAATGCAACAGCAGATTTGTTTTTTCACAAGTGGGTTTTAAAAATTATCTCTTTAAATGGAATTACATAAGATTCCGGGTTTCTTTAGTCTTTTCAGAAGGGTAAAAATAACTGCAGAAATAATATTTGTGAAAACAGACGTAATTAAGGAACCCAGCTCCTCAGCATTCATATTATTATTAGTAGAGTGACCATGTAGAAGTCTACAGAATGTCTCCTGTCATCCCCTCAAGGTACCATAAGGCCCCCATTGAGACACTGAATCAGGGTCGCTAAGGCCACATTGTATGGAAACAAATATTTTGTCAAAAAAAAAAAAAAAAAACACTTTGCTATGTCTTCTTCCTCTGCTAACTTGGGATATGTCAGGATTAAATTCTGAGAATCTTCATCATTTCACACGACAACTCCTTTCCAAGGGAATTCACCAATCTTATAATTCTCAATATTTGTTTTCCAAGCCAAGACTTCAGTTCTAATCCCAACTGCATATTTGACAAGCACACCAGGAGACACAAACAAGAGTTTCTCATGTCTTCTTCTCCCGCAGAGATGTTCGCTGTGTCTCATCAACTAAAAACCTCCCTTGGACCAAGGTGATCACTTCAACCTACAGGTTGCCTTTGATATCTCTTTTCTTCCTCATTCCTCTACCCACAATAACAGGTTTTATTGGTTTTGCATTCAAATCATTACTCATAGCTGTCTGCTTCTCTCAACCCCCAAGGCCTCAGGACCTATGCATAAAACCTTCCAATATTTACTCATAAATCTTGGTGTTAAATCCCAAACCTTTGCTATAACCTACAAATTTCAGGCTTGTCCTTCTCTTCCAGCTTCAGTAAATGACACCCCAACCCCTGATCTCTTCTCTAGCCATACTAGACTGCTTTTCTTCAGTCCCTTAGACATGCCATGCTTGTCAGCTACAGGAGATTTGCACAAGACTTTCTATTGCAGGATATGTCCTCGTTTATACCACAGAGTGGGTGAAGTACTATTCAACCATTAGGCCTAATCTTAGATATGACTTTCTCAGAAATATTTTTGATTCTTTAATGAGTAAGACAATTGAGATGTTTTAGAATAATTTCACAAAGCTCCAATACTTTTCCTGCAGCACTCTTCTCACACTTGGTAATGACTCAGTTTGCAATCATTTGTTTAATTTCTATAACTTACCTTGTTTGACTGTAAGCTGGATGAAGGCAAAAGTGATCTTGTTTTTAAAGAGATGTGCCAGTGTACCCATATCTAGCACTGAAGGCTATAAGCATCATGCGTAAATGATGTCTAATGAGTTGATTTGTGCCTAAAGATGTGTTTGTAAACTTAGTTAAAAACTAACCCAAACTTCTTAATGAGGTAATATGTCTTGGGATTCAATAGTAACTAAGAGAACATCCTGCCCTTCCCTCCCAAATCTTTTGTCTACACAAAGTCATCCTGTCAAATCTCAATTCTCAGTCCTACTTAGAATGGCATGGTGGCATTTGTGCACTCAACATCCTCTTGAAGATGACAATAATTCAACAGAAGTTTTGCAATTTTGTTTGAAGCTATCTTCATTCAGCCACTGTCTGCCTATTCTAAAAAACCAAAAAGGGACAGGCCACTGACTTTAATCTAATGTTTGGTTTGTTGACTTGTGTCAGAAACTTAATGTTATTTATCCTTTGTATTTCCTGCTTAATGGATGTAAGTGTTCTGATAAACGCAGTCCACTGGTCAATACCACAGAGAAGCCTGACCACAATTGGTCATTATGCTGCTGGAAAATAAAGAGCCCTACCTGATGGACTTCACTCTGTAGTCTCAGGGTGGCCTCAAACTCATTGTGATCCTCCTACTCTGCCTTCCAAGTGCTGGGATTAAAGGCATGTACCACCATACCCGGCACCTGCTAGCTCTTGAATAATCTACAAGTCACAACATTGTTTGTCACTGCTTTTAGGACTGTAGATGTTCAGACCCCAGGACTGTTAATGGGAGTCATAACCCAGTTGCCCCAAAACTATTTTAAAATATATTAATACATATTAAGATGTAATTTCTACATCTTTCAAATATTTACCTGATTCATCTAGAAAGTGGGTCTATGACCCCAGAAACACATTTTAGCTTAATTCAACTAAAATAAATGTAATTTTGTAAAGCAGTACCCATACATGTTATTTAACGAAGTTAACAAGTTAACAACATAAGAGCTATAAATATCATACTCAAATTATCTAGAAAAAATAGTTGCTTAATTAGTCTCAATGTCAGACAACTTATAATTACTTTCTCTACCAGATATGATTTCAAAGTATGAACTCTGTTAGATTTGAATCACAATTATTAGCAGGGGCATTTGACAAATATTCACATACCTCCACATAAAGTAGCAGTCCAAATTACTTATCTGACCATGAAGCTCTGAGACTAAAACAACACAGCAATGCAGCATCAATTTGTAATAAGGAAAATAAATCAGAGAAAGCATACACTGCTTGTTGGTTCATGTGGCACCTAGAGAAAAAATTCCTGAAAAATGTCTTCAATATATGAAGATGGTGAGACAGGAAAACATGTCATTTGTCAACCACACATTTGAAAGCATGGCTTCTTGTGTACTTCTTGAGGGAATAACGTATGCAAAGAAAATAATTCTGATCTATAGAATTTCCCATTCCATTTTTAATTTTTTTAAATTAACTAATTTATGTTTTTGAGAGGGAGAGAGAGACAGAAAATGGGCACACTGGTGCCTCTAGCCACTGCAAACAAACTCCAGATGCATGTGCCACCATGTGCATCTGACTTACATAGGTTCTAGAGAATGAAACCTAGGTGTTTAGGCTTCACAGGCAAATACCTTAACCACTAAGCTGTCTCTCCAGCCACCTGCATTCCATTTTTTAATGAAATATTTTTATTAGTTATGTGTATAGTGTGTATACAGTTATCATGGTACAATCATTAGCCTACTCCCTGTCCTCTCCCCATGAGTAATGTGGGTCTTGCCTTATGAGGTAGCAATCAGTTATGGGGGAGAGGCAATGTCTCTGTGCATAATGATCCAACTTATGGCTCTAACAATCTTTCTGCCTTCTCTTCTGCGAATTTCTCTGAGCAGTGTTGGGTTCATTTTAAGTCTATTTGAGTGACAAGATCTTGGGAGTCTCTGTGTATCTGATTTGGTAGGAGGTGGTAGTATCATTAACCCTTGTTCTGATACCAGATTTACCAAGAAAGCAACACTCTTGCTCATTTCCCCAATAACTCTATGGCATCAGCTGGTACCCAAGTGAGGTGTGATGGGCTGATTCTCTGCTCAGGTCCTACGTCCATCTGAAAAAGAGAGAAGCAAATTCTCCAATGGAGAGTGAGGTAAGTGCAAGATACATGGATAGCCATTGTTATTTTAGAGAGGATTTAATAGATGTAGGCCCTCTTGTATCCCCCTATTGGTGGGAGCTTGATATTGGAGAGAGGGCTCATTTTTGGATATGGTTCTGACTTGTTTCCCATTTCTAGGTATGTGTTCCATTCCACTGAGTGGATCCATTAGCCAAATCAAGAGCAGTTGGTAACCCACCATGGCTGTGTGCCACTATTCTACTTGGGTGAGAATCATGTCAATTTGATTGCTGCTGAGTAGCTTAGAACACAATTTGCTTAGACAGGTGTTGGTCATTTTCTCCCAGTCACTCATGAAGCACCTTCTGGCTCTAGACAAGATAACTGTCTGGGGACTGACTCTCTCCCAGATTCCAGCCAGGTCTCTCCATGTTTGGTCCAAACAGCATATGGTGTCTTTAGCAGTAGGGTCTTACCATTAACCTTTAGTAGGTCATCAAGTACTCTGACAGAAATCTGTCTTCTTTTGGGAAACTTTGTAGGTCTCACTGATCAACAGCTCATTGTGGATGTTAACCACGTGCTGGTACTGGGGGTTACAGGTCAGTGCCAAAGGAAAAGAAGGAAGAAAAGTATAGGCAATATGAAAGAGAAAGAAAAAGAGAGAGAAGAGGGAGCGATAGAGAGAGAGATGGGAAAAAATTGAGGTTAGTCTTTATCATACCCTATCCAGGCCCCTGTGATTCAGGTGTTCTCTCTAAGTACCTGATGCAGGTTCAACCTTTTAGTATGTCTTTCAATATATAGGATTTTATGGTACCAGTTCCATTTGTGTCCAGTTCTTTGACACCCCCAACCTTTCCTTGCCCTCCCACCCCACCATCCATATTGTCTGGTCCTTGAGATGTTTATTAGGTGTGTCAGCATCTTGGGAAAATTCAGGTTAGGAGCCACAGATGAGTGAGACCATGCAATGCTTATCTTTCTGTGATAGGGTGAGTTCGCTGAGAATGATCTGTTTCAAATTTTGACCATTTTCCTTCAAATTGCATTGTGTCATTTTTCCTTACTGCTGTGTAGAATTCCATCATGTAGATATATCACATCTTAATTATCCATTCATCTAATGATGGACATCTGGGTTGATCCCAGCTCTTAGCTATTATGAATTGAGCAGCTATAAACATGTTTGAGCAAATATTTCTGAAATAAGGCTTGGAGCTTTTAGGGTAAATGTCCAATAAGGGGATAACTGGGTCTGTTGGTAGCTCTATAGTCATCCTCTTCAGGAGTCTCTATATTTCTTTCCATAGTGGTTGTACCATCTTACATTCCCACTAACAGTAAATGAGGGTTTCTATTTCTCCACATCTTCACTAGCATTTTTTGTTGTCATTATATATATTTTTTTAATTTTTTAATTTTTTGGAGAAAGACACAGAGAGAGACAGAGGGAGAGGGAGACAGATAGAGATGGGCGCGCCAGCAGTCTCTCAGCTGCTATGAATGAAATCCAGATGCATGCGCCCCCTTGTGGGCAAGTGCAGCATTGCGCCCTTGTGTCATTTTGCATCTGGCTAAACGTGGGACCTGGAGATTGGAATTGGGTTCTTAGGTTTAGCAGGCAGGAGCCTTAACCGCTAAGCCATCTCTCCAGCCTGTCATTAGATTTTTTAATGTTTGCTATCATTATTGGGGTGAGGTGGAATCTCATAGTTGTTTTAATTTGCATTTCCCTGATGATTAGGGATGTTGAACATTTTCTTAAGTCTGTGTTTGCCATTTGTATTTCTTCCTCTGAGAACTCCCTGTGCAGTTCTCTGACCCATTTTTTGAGTGGGTTGTTGTTTGATTTTTTATTGTTAGGTTTTTGAGTTCTTTGTAGATTTTAGAAATTAGGCCTCTGTCTGATGTCTCTCTAGCCACCTGAATTCCATATTATAGCACCAAAGTACTGATCAGTAAGTCCATTTCAGTTGGCATAGGTCAAACAATCCTTATATCAGAGGTAGTAGATGAAAACTTTTGAGTAAATAAAAACTTTACTTATTCTCTACACTTGGAAATAGAAGTCAGAAAGACAAGATTTCTAACTTACAATATTTATGGGGTTCATCCATTTTTTTTACAGGGCTAAAAGTCAAAGCCAGGGCCTTGTATAAGGTAGCTCAGTACTCCACCACTGAGGTACAGCCCTAGACAATTCTTTTCTACCACATACCTATGGCTAGACCTATGCTATATGTCTATGTCTGTGTCAACTTATGATACCTTTATTTATCTGTAGTCTGCATAAAGAGTCAATGACAATGGCAACTGCTACTGATAGTGTCAAAAAGTAATGAAATCGGTATAATAAAATGGGCAGAACATGGCATGCAGTAACTAGAAATATGCACTAAGAGGTGCTTCAGTAAAGTGAACTCAAGTGACTCAAGCCAACATATCAAATGTCACTCCCACCCCATGCGGGGGGGGGGGAACAGGCAGAATCTTGATTTTTATAAAAATCAAACTTCTGACTAAAATATGAAATCAACATTCCTGAGTCAAAAAATACATGGGCTGGAGAAATGGCTTAGTGGTTAAGACACGTGCCTGACAAACCTAAAAATTCCCATTGGATCTCTAGGTCCCACATTTAGCCAGATGTAAAGTGATGCAAGGGTGCAATGCTACACTTACCCACAAAGGGGATCATGCATCTGGAGTTTGTTCACAGTAGCTGAGAGGCCACTGGCGTGCCCATTCTCTCTCTCTCTCTCTGTCTCTTCCTCTTTCTCTCTGTCTCTGTCTCTCTCTCTCTCAAATAATAAAAAAATACACAAAGGATTAATTTTACATCTAGAATACTGTGCCACGTTTATTCATTTTAAACAGCATGCATAAACATTTCACTATACTTGTAGACAATTTATAGGTTAGATTTTTTTCTAGGTTCATAGAATTCTGAGTATGCAGAAACTGCCAAGAAATAATAACATTTTAAATGAGTTATGTGTAGCCAAATAATTTCAAAGTCCATTATAAATATTCCCACAAAAAAATTCACTAGAGAAATACATTTAGTGGGACATCAGGATATGTTTTTGTATTTTTATGTACCATGGGGTTGAGGCTTCAAAAGAGGTAAATAGAAATCAAAATTACATGGATAGACCATTGGGGAAATGTTACCATGCAAACAGTCCCTCTTTGAAAGTTTGAAATATGATTAGGAGTTTATAAGACAAAGGAACAGAAAATACACATGTTCAAGACATACTCACAAATAGACATAGCATTTTGAGACTTTGTTGAAATATTCACAAGGGCCAGAAAGTCAGGTGTGAATACTGGAAAGTAGAAAGGGTGGATCCAGAAAACTATCAAGAAACTAATAAAGACTGTGAAACAAGAAAATGACATGATCCGATGTGTACGTTCATAAGACACCTCAGTGGCAGTGGGTAGAAGTGAGCTAGCTGCAAAGCAGGGAGGTTGTAGCAATATAGATCACATAAAACATGAGAACCAACGTTCTGGCTTAAGGTGTTCCATTCAAGAGTTGTTTCAGCTTGTAAACATGAATGTTGGGGATAAAATCAGTTTCCTGCTCTTCACTAAGCCCTCACAAGGAATTCTGAGAAAGGAACACTAAGTGGAATCATTTTCTCTGAGTTATAAGTTATTCTGTCAAGGTGAGTGCAATTGTCAAGTCTAGCTCATGGAAACTATTAATGGGTCATTTCTCTTACAGGATGCAGTGGTTTTTGAATCAACACATACTTCAGTGTCCACTCTAGAAGCACCATGATCCCCTTCTAGGGTCAGAGTGGATGGGCAGGGGTTGTCAGAGCACTTTGGAACAAGGCACTGATTCTTGACTACACCTTTGCCTTATCATTGTTGTTGGACTTTCTTCTCTTTCAGCAACTCTTCTCACCACTCCCGAACAGTGCTCTTATCCTGAGTATGGATTGCTGCCCACACTCCTCAACCCACTCCAGTGTCATCTTTCTGCCTTTATGTACCCAGTTTGGACCTCTCTGCATCAGGACAGGTTAACTTCCTATACACCATCAATTTGCCACATTTCCTTAGAGTTTTCATCTGGATACTTTGCTAATTTTGCAGCTTCCTGCTTTTTTCCTTAATTATTTTAAAGATATTTATTTATGAGAGAGAGAGACAGAGAGAAAGAGGAAAGAGAAAAAGAGGGGGAGAGAATGGGCATGCCAGGGCACCTAGTCACTGCAAATGAACTCCAGATGCATATGCCACTTCATGCATCTGGCTTTACATGGGTACTGGGGACTTGAACTTGGATCTTCATGCTTTGCTGCCTTAACTGTTAAGCCATCTCCCCTTTTCTTTAATTCTTAAGGTCTAGTCTTTCAAAACCATATTATAAACTGCTATAATCCTATTGTTTATCATCAAATAACACCTTAATATACTTAATAAGATCATGGCAACCTCTGTTATTCATTACTTCCTACTCTGAGAGACGATGATCATAAAGAAAGTAAATGCTATTTATGTATCATCAGGTGTCATGAACCTGCTTATCTTAAGGGAGATGGCAAAGAACAATTTTATTATTACCTCTCGAAAAATACCATGTAACTGAGCCAGAGAAAGGTTAACTGGCTATGGTGGCTCATTATTTGGTTTCACAGTCAAGATTTAGTTCATGCTTCAAATCCATTTCCATACTCTTCTTATAATCTTTTTCCTCTCAATAATCCTTTACCTCAATAGAAATCTTGCACAATTCTTATGCCAATGTTTGTCTTACAAATTGATGTTTGTCTCTGTGCTTCAGATGTTTGTTTTTGTTTTACTTCAATTGGTTTAAGTTGTATCCCCTGAAGAACATTGTCCTAACAGACTCAATCACTCTGGAGGGGCAAGGAAAGGAAGGAAGAACTTAATTGCATTTCTTCTCTTCTCATGCAGTCCCCACTCCTGCCCTAGTGTTGGCATGTCTAGCTTTTTCCACTGTGAAGTCTTGTGCTGATTCAACCAACAGGAAGAGAAATCTTGAAATAAAAGGGGAGACCATGCTGGAAACTTTTTATCAGCCACTGAGTCAAGATGGCCTTTACTAGTACTCTGTGATTGTGCAGTCCACGCACATTGTTTCGTACTGTAATTGTGTGCAGTCCATACAAATGGTAACATGCTTCTTATCTATTTTTCCATCTTTCACATGTGCCCTCTAGTAACTGTACTCACCAAATGTTCCTGATTTTAACCTCCATTTCTCACAGTCTTCACTTAAGTCAATGTTTCTACAACCAGGATTAATGAGCTTGGTGTTGAAATACCAGCAACAATGAAGAGCTATTTTTGTGCAGTTTTCTGTGAATTTTTGGAAGCAGACAATTCACTAATCTTCCTTTCAGATGTTCCCTTGTTCTTCCCTGAAATGTATGTTGACTGACTGCTTCAAGGACTTCATTGGTCAAAGTCAACGAGGAAATGGAATTCCCTTTGATAAACTAAATTTGTTGACCTAGTCCTTTGCAGAAATTTAAAAAAAATCAATGTATAAATATATGTTGATGAAGGTGATTATTTCTCTTGGCAAAACACGAAGCTGCCTATCTTCATAAGAGCTGATGCCACAATAAGAAAGCAAAACTTCTGCTCTGTTTTAATTATAGCCATCTGAAGACATGAGCAGTGATGTACAGGAAGCAGGAAGTTGAGTAAAGCATTAAGAATATCTATCTATGGCTGGAGAGATGGCTTCGTGGTTAAGGCATTTGCCTGAGAAGCCAAAGGATCCTGGTTCGATTCTCCAGGACCCACGTAAGCCAGATGTATGAGGGGCACATGCATCTGGAGTTCGTTTGCAGTAGCTAGAGGCCCTGGCGTGCCCATTCTCTCTCTGTCTACCTCTCTTCTATCTCTCTATCTCTCTGCTTGCAAATAAATAAATAAATAAAAAGAATATCTATCTACAAGTCCTCCTCCTCATAGGTCTTTGCAATGCTGAAGTGACAATGAAACAATTTACTTCCTTGGAATCATTTCTGGACTTTATCCCATGCAAAGGTCCAAATCGTGGCTGCATTTTTCTCTACTTTCCCATTCCAGCTTTGCACAGGCTTTCAGTGAACTGAGGTACATGCTGGAAACGTGAAGACAAGCCCTTACCTAAGAAGTAAAACACAAAGAGTACTATAGCCACATTCCCCAATAAATCCTCAGTTTTTGCAAGCCACTGAAACAATGAGCACCTATAAATTAAAATATGCAGTATATTACTTCCTGTAATTAGATGACTTCTGGGTTCTCTTTTAATGTCAGGACTCATTTCTATAGAAATAATGGAGAAGAATTTTAACCATATCTGATACAAAGTTCGTGATTTAAACATAGAAGTACATCCTTAATCTATGGTATTAAGATTGATAAGATATATTGTTCTATCTTCCCTATCTCTCAGTGCTATTTGAAGAACCATCAACAATATCAAAGCTTTTAAAAGATTTATAAAATTTAACCTATATATAAGAAAAATTCTGTTATGATTAAAAAAAAGCAGTCCAAAATATCTTTGTAGCCAGAAAAAAAAACATTCTTGGGTTATAAACAAAACTATTTCTGTTAGAAAAAAAATAGAGGCAATATTGAAAACATACCTTTTGAAAATGGGTGAGTCATTGTAGCAGACAGCTTCAGGTTCGCTAAGATGAACTTCCAGACCAGGCACAGTTATGGAAGGAAGAGATATTTATTGAAACTTACAGGTTCAGGGTAAGTTCCATAATGGCAGAAGAAGCTGGCCTGCTTTTATAGGACCAAAGACAGAGAGCAAAGCCACAAGCCAAAAGCTACACAGCGCAGCACACTTCAGGAACTCCAAGCAGGCATACTTTGCATATCTTTAGATTGAAATCCTAAACCCATCACCACACCTTAAGATCCACCCAGAGACACTGCCTCCATCAAAGTGGCTGCAGATGCAAACTACAAACTAATAAAACACTGAATATATTGAGGGCCATCTGTTCAAACTACCACAGTCATGTTGGAAGAAACCAAGAAATGAGGTAGATATACAAAAGCAGAGTTCTTATAACTAGTCCAGAACTTAAAATTAAAGGGGGCTTTGGTAGTGGTTCAAACAAAACAGAGGAAAGAAAGAGGAAGAGAAGTTAAGGGGAAGAAGAAGGCAGTGGAAAGGAAGAAAAGGAAAAGGGAGGGGAGAGGGAAGGTGTAGAGAAGAGAAGAGAAAGGGAAGGGAGAATGAAGGGAAAGAGATGGGTAGGAAATGACAAGGGAAGGTGAAGAATAAGAAAGAAAAGGGTGGCTACCCAGCATGATGGATTTGAACTTTTCACTATGACTTGAAGATAACTCCTCACACATGTTTACTAGAAAGCCTGCTTTTTACACAAAATCCTGGTGTAGTAGAAATTGTGGGAAATGGCTGTTTTATGCCTCAGTCCATACATTATTGCTGAAGAATAAAATGTCCAGAAAGAGAAAATACCTAAAACATTGAGAAAATAGGACCTCTAAGTCATAGAAAGAAATGACAAAAAGAGCAGAAGGATGAAAAATGATCACAGTTATAGCAATACATGACAAAGAAAACACGGAAAAATGAAACCCTAGGTTAGAAGTTGAGTTTACTTTGGGTAAGGGTCCACATCTAACCACCTGCATATTGAGAGCAGAGAGAATGCAGGGCAGATTGAAGAGGTGAAGATTGAGGTAGTGACTGCCATTTTCATGTTTGGCCTTGGGAGGAGGAGAGTGGGACCTTCTAGGAAAGTGTTCTGATAAGGACGAAGGAGACTCAATGAGTTGTTAAAGAAGAGAAAAGAATATTAGTGAAGAGTTTTACAATCAATGTGGTGAGTAAGAACTGGGAACCAGTCAAAGTCATTTAAAATGAAGAAAATAAGTAGGGACAGGGGAGTGGCAGGTATTCCCAGAAAGGAAACGAAAAGCCATAAAGGACATGCTAGGAAGTTAAAGTACATGTTAACATGCACAGCTAGTTCTCAGAAAATTAGCATTCCTTTTTGAATCATAATTATTGTAACATTAAAGGAAATAATTGAAATGAATTAGTAGTCTTCTTCAATAAATGTCTTGACTACTATTTCAACTAATAGAACAGATGCATTTCAAGAATACATTTATAATAGGAAGATGAAAAGCAACATAAAATGAAGCTGACAAATGTGATGGCAAGTAAAAAAAAAAAAAACTGGAAAGTTCTCGTAGCTAAATTCAAAGCCCATCCTATTCAGTGAGCAGTATTTGTTGCATTTTCACGTGTCTCAGTGTTCTCTGCTGGATCATAAAACGATGAGGCTGGTACTTGCCCTATGGGAATTCAGAGTCTGCTGCAACAAACAGGTATGTGTTACCATTTACAAATGTCATTGCAGTCATTTGGACTGAAAACAGTGCAATTTATCAATAAGGGACACTAACTCAGAAGTTGGACCACCTGAGTTCAAATTCTGGGTCCAGAATTTGTTAGCTGTATGATCCTGAGTGATTCATGTAACTGCTCTGACCTTGGTTTACCTAGTTAGATATATGTGCTAAGATTATCTCCTGAGATTATTGCAAGGATTCACTTGAAGAGGGTCATGTTGCTACTATCCTCTTTGACATAATAATTCTCATCTATAGAAATAGTAGATAGAACTGGAAATGTAGCTCAGTTAGTTGATTGTTTAACAAGCACAAAGCTCTGGCTTTGATCTCCAGCAATGTGTAAACTAGGCATGGTGATACATGCCTGTAATCCTAGTTCTTTGAAGGTGGATGCAGGAGAATCCACATTCAAGGTCATCTTTGAATTCCAGGGAGTTAGATGTTAGCGTGGGCTGGATATAGATGAATGAAAGAAAGGAAGGAAGAAATAAATAGAGAGAAAGGGGAGGGAGGGGAGGGGGAGGAAAGAAGGGAAGGAAAGAAGGAAGGCAGGGAGGGAGAGAGAAAAGGAAGGAGGGAAGGAAGGAGGGAGGGAGGGAAAGAGGGAAGGCAAGTGGAAGAGAGGAAAAGAGGGAGGGAGGAGGAAAAGGGTGAGGGAGGAAGAGATGAAGGAAAAGAAAGAAATGAAAGGAAGGAAGGAAGGAAGGAAGAAAGAAAGAAAGAAAGAAAGAAAGAAAGAAAGAAAGAAAGAAAGAAAGAAAAGGGTAGGGAAGAGAAAGGAAGGGAAGGGAAGGAAAGGAAGGGAGGGGAAGGGAAGGGAAGGGAAGGGAAGGAGGAGGGAGGGAGGAAGGCAGGTAGGCTAGATAGGAGCTAATCTTGTCAGAAAAAAAATAGAAAAATAGAAAAAGCTTCACAAAATAATTGACACTTCATGTGAGTCTTAAAGAATAAATGAAGGCTTTTGGGGTGGATAAACTAAAATGCACACCAGGCAGAGTAATCCACATATATTGAAGTATACAACCACGACAAGTGCTGCTGCATGATTGGTACATGCATGGTGAGATCAAACAGATGAGATGGAAAGACAGCACAAAGACCCGATATTATTAATGTGGCTGAGAAATAGCCAGGGTTTATGCTTTAGGTTCTAGTGTGCCACTGAAGTCCCAGTGACTTGCAAACATAAAGGGATCCTATGACTAGCATTGTGTATTGGATGTGGATCCACAGAAGCTCTTTTCTTTTTCCTCCTTATTCTGCAGCCAGAAAGAAAAAGGAAATCTCTTCATGTGGAGCCCTTCTGTTCTCTTGGGAGAAGGGAACAAGTATCATTATAGTTCATTTTATTTTAAAATATTTTATTTATTTATTTGCAACCAGAGAGACAACAGGGCCTAGTGTCACTGCAAACAAACTCCAGACATGCACCACTTTGTGTGTCTGGCTTTACATGGATACTGGGGAATTGAACCCAGGCCATAGGCTTTTCAGGCAAGTGTCTTTAACCACTGAGCCAATATCTCTACCCCCAACATTGTGGTTAAGACATCACTATTGTGGTATGCCATTTCTAATCACATTTTATTGGCTGAAATGAATCTTGTGGTCAAGTCTGATATCAGTGAGATAAGGAAGTCTAGTCCTCTCAAAGGGCAGAACACTATAAATCAGTATATAAATCTTGCCTTCAAGGTGAGGGGATGTGAATCTCCCTAGGAGAGAGGGACAAACAATATTTGGGAAAATTCTATTGTTCTAATTATTATTTGCATTATATATACATTAATAGTAGCTTAAATACCATTAACTAGTGATTTTGCTCATGGTTTTCAAGTATTCTGATAGGGTTAGTTTGGAGTACACAAGATGACTTCATTCTTTCTTTAGAATTCTTGGCAGAAAAAGCCCAATGGTTAGTAGAGAGCCTCTTTCACTCTCCCTGTGTTCTCAGAGCCTCTCCTTATAGTTTCTCCACCATGAACAACAATGAAACCTCCCGCTACTCAAGAAACAGAGGAGGAAATTGTCCATTCCCTGGAGGTCAAGGTATTCATGCGGCATCAGTCACAAAACAGCCCAGAAGTGAAGGGAGATAAAATGAGATAAAATGTTTATGTTTAATTTGCACATACCTAAATGCCAGGTTGACTGGGGTGTTGGTTAAGAAGCAATGCTTGTGATTGAGATCTGCTGGGAATGCTAGCCCCCTACATGTGGAATGGAAAAGAATAGGAGCTGGAAGGAAGTACCAAGGTCACTGGGCAATCAAGTGCAGTAGAATACATATGTCCAAAACAGGAAATCCTAAATCGTGAAATATATGAAAAGGAAGAATTTTTTCTATCAAGATGGTGATCATAGTGAAGAGGTTTATTTTAAGATGTTATTTGTGTTTGGTGCTTTATAAAAGTGCTACAAAACACACCAAAAACATATGTTAAAGCAAAATAAACTTTATTTTTCAAAGTCACTTTTGAGTTTTCTGTGAAATAATTAAGCCTTATTAATATGCTATTTATTTAACAGATTAAAATGCATAAGAAGCATGTCCCATTCATCTTAATTAGACAATACACTTGTCACAATTATTTGCTTTATATTTTCATTTTTCATGAACATTTTGAGGATATCCATTGATGTTATTAGAGCAACATTCCCCTTGGTTTGTAGTTTTGTGATCTGAATGCCATTGCTCTCTGGGGGCACTACCCAGCAACTCTCTCCTGACCCTCTACTAACACCTGGCTGTTAAGTCTGTGCTAAGGCTGGGCACAGCTACAAAGGAAATAGCTGTAAGGATTTTAGTGCTCACAATTGGGTCCTCTTGACCTCTAATGCACAAATCTTACAATAGCATACATATGCATGGGAGATCATAGTTATTGTTTGAGAGAGAAAATCAAATGCCAGAACTGCAAGGGACTTTTGAGATGTACATCTCCACTTTCTTACAAACTCAGTCATTGCCCTGCTTCACCAGAAGTACCAATCACTGACATGGCAATTCTTTCTGTGCCAATATGTTTTCCAAAAGGTATAGGATGACAAACTGTTCCTCAGTGCAAAGATACTGGTAGGTAGGACTTAATGAGAGTTATTTAGGACATTAAGGCTCCATAATCATGAAGAAATAATATCAACTATAAAAGACAGACACAATGCTATGAATTAAAGCACTTTCTATCTCTCTCTCTCTCTCTCTCTCTCTCTCTCTCACACACACACACACACACACATGTAATATCACCTGTCCATGTGATGATGCATTCTTATCAAATGCTGGCCCCTCTCTCTTAGACATTCCAATCTAGACCATGGGCTAGACTCAGATATTCTGTTAATAGCTGAAGAAAGCAGACTAAAATATTCTATAAATTATTTTATATTTTTTACACAATGTATATTAAAACAAATGCATCTATTACTATTGTAAATGGAAAACTAAATTTTAAATGACTTTCAGACAGTAATATAAATTAACACAGCCAAGACAAAATAATATCTCTTCATTCTAACTCAGTCCTTTTGTTTGTTTGCCAGAGGCTCCATGCCTGAGGCCCTAGCTTTATTAGACAAGGAAATTATCAAGTTTGAGATTACCAGGATCAAACTGAAGCTTCCTTCTTTAGCCAGAAAGATTAGGAGAAAGGTTTGAGAGGAAAAACATTCTTTGCATACTTTCCTGAGGACAAGGCCTGTGATTTATCAAAACTCATTTCATTATGCTCAGAATCCTAGAACCCTTGTTTGGGAAGCATTACCTATCCTCCCACCCCTTACTTGTTAGGTATATTTTCCACCCATATCTTGGTTTCTAATGGGTTTCCATTAAAAGAAACAAGGGCTCTTTGGAGACATGATTGATTCTAAAATTGAGATCTTATAGTGGGAGAAAGAAGCTCTACACAAGCAAATATCAATAAAAAAATAAGTGTACAATGATAAGTGATAGGTCAATGAGATAAGAGAAACCAACCAAAATAGCTTCCAATGGCCAAAGAATGAATAATTTGCACAACAAAATAAAGTAGTATTAAGTTACCACACAAAGTATAAAATAAACATCTGTGAGTGTACACTGTTAAAAATAAATGATTAATGTGGATAATAATAAAATCTCACATGAAAAATAAGTCTAAATGATTTATCTAGATTTTCCAACCTTGGGTAGAGGTCCTTAAGTGTAACAGAATTATGATTTCTCTATTCCACATTGTTAAAAGTGGAAAACCTTTACAGTGGAGGAACATGGCAGATGCTTCCTCAGCAACAGACATCAAGGGCAATGGCAACAGCAACAGTGATGACACACACCCTTGAAGGGTAAATCTTGTCCTTGACCCCTTTCCCTTTCTCTCTGCTTCCTGGCTTCTACTAGGTGGGCTTTATTTCATCATTTACTCCTTACCATGTTGTTATGCCTTAGCCACCACAGGTCCAGAATCACTGGAATTAAGTGACCATGGTCTGATACTGCAGTGACCAAACAAATCTTTCCATTTTAGAGTTTATTTTCTTTGGGTATTTTATCACAGTGATAGAAAATTGACTTCCCATCTAGATGAAGTGTGATGAAAATGGAACTTGGCCTGTAGAACCTTCCTCCAACAAACCATAACCCAAGTATAGAGATGAGGAAAAACAATGGAATAATCCCAATTAAAGGAAATTCTTACAAAATATCCCACTGGTAACAGTTAAAACTATCAAGGTCATCAGGAGCAAGAGATATCTGAGACATAACAAAATAAGGTGGTATCCTAGATAGGAATTAGAATGAAAAAAAGAATATTAGATAAAAATCTAGGAAATCTACATATGGACTTTTAACTAATAGCAATAATGAACCAAAGATATTTGGTTCATTAATTGGAATAAATACAACATACTAATATAAGGTGTTAATAATTAATAGAAGAAACTAGGCCTGGAGTGCAATGGAACTCTTTGTACTATTTTCACAATTCCTCTGTATACCCAAAACTCATAAAAAGTAAAATTCATTAAAAATGTAATTTATTTAACTTGTATACTTCCAATATCTAATAGATACCAAGGTGCATAGTAACTTCAGAAGATACAAGCAGGGAACTGCACTCCCTAAAGCAACTTGACAATGAGATGTTAATTGAGTCATTGGAAGGCATACATGTGGTCTCCAGAGCCATGATTATTGCTCTGACACTTCAGCAGGCCTACTGACCTATTCATGAAGAATCTTTGAATCAGTCAAGCACATATTGTTAAGTTTTTACCATGTTTCCAGGCCTGAGTTCTTTGCTAGAATAAACAATGGAATTGTTTATTGGTCATATTCTTTAGGATGAACACAATTTTCTATGATTATAGAAGAAAACACAAGTATGGAGACTTAGCTGTGACCACGAATAATCTTGAGTGTTAGATATTATAACACATTAATTGCAAATACAAGGGAAAACATCAGAAGAAAAAGAGAGAGGGTCCATCAAATCAAAGACTGCTCACCATAGCACTCCAGTGTGGTGGTGAAGTGTCAAATTTCAGAACTGAGGCTGCTTGAGTTCTGACTTCAGTTCTTCTGTTTATAAGATATATGATCTTCAGCCAATTGTGAGGCCTTCTTCCTATATAGATTGTAGCAGTAATGATGCATTTCATATAGTGTTATTTTGGGATTCAGGGGTCTAGGAGATTGAAAAGGTGGTCCAAAACCACTAGAGAAATACAAGTAGATTAGTTTATAAAGAAGCTATCATCTAAGGTAAGGATATTGCAGAAACACAGAGAACCTCAAGCTACTGAGTTCTTATAACCTATGCCTAAGGGATGAAAGGAGGAATTCTTTCTTGAGCCCCAGTGGAGAGTCAGGTAGAATCTGGGATTGTGTGAATACTGTTGTTTTTTTATACAGCTGGGACTTTCAGAGTTCACACCCTTCTACAAAGACTTCTCCTTTCTCTGCCAATGCTTCTTAATGTTCTTTCCAGCAGGAAGGACTGGACAGCCAGCCTTCTTGAATGGATTTCTTTTTCTGTGTAAGTGAGACAGAGAGAGAGTAATGGTGCACCAGGGCATAGGCCACTGCAATTGAACTCAAGACACTTGTGCCACCTAGTGGGCATGTGTGACTTTGCACTTGCCTCACCTTTGAGCATCTGGCTTATGTGAGATTTGGACAATCAAACATGGGTCCTTATGCTTTGCAGGCAAGTGTCTTAAACACTATGACATCTCTACACACCATTGAATGAATTTCATGATGTAATCCATGCAGATCAATTTCAAGGGACAGAAAGCAGTGTGGAATACCTCTGAGGACAAACAGGAGACAGTATTCATCACTGTTTAGGACATATTCGGCACACATTAATGTCCAATAAAATTAATCACTATCAAGATTATTATTATCTCTGTGTTAACAGTATTCTATATGTTTTCTCACATTTGTCACATCCTTTCAAAAAGCCAAGTAATAAGTGAGGGTTGACAGAAGCAGGTTAGGGGCCACCAAAAGATAAGCCACAATTATATACACACAATTGGCCATAAATATATGAGTAATAATCAACTGAGTTGACATGAGCTGGAGTTTTAAATGGAAGAGTGAGAAGTGAAGTTGCAATAATAATTTCAGAAATGTGTAGAAAATAAGAAAACTTTATACTGTTCCTCACAGAGGGGTAAGATAGGAGGTGATTAGAGGCAGAGGGATAGAGTCAAGATTCAATACCCTGTGTGACTTTGAGCAAGTCTGTTTTCTCTCTGAGCCTATCATGGTTAATTTTACTTGTCAACTCAGGTGGCATGCTGAGACATTTAACCAACCATTTCTGAAGTTGGATTAGTAAGATAAGATCAATATTTGAATCAGTGGAAAAGGAACATGGCCTCCCTAACAAGGGGGAGCCTCATCCAATCAGCTGAAGACTTGAATAAAACACAAGGATGAATAACAGGAAATTTTTCCAGCCTGATTGCTAAACCAAGACACTGTACTATTTCAGTTTTTAAATTGACATAAGATTTCTGGGTTACAAGTCTGCTGTTTTTTAAATTGGAACTTAGAACATTAACTTTGCTGGTCCTCGGGCCTTCAGAGCTAAGCTGAAACTACAGCATGGGCTTTTTGAATTTCTAGACTAAAGATAATGGGCTTATCAACTTCCATAATTCTATGAGCTAGATCCTTAGTTAGATGATAGAGAAATGATAGATAGATAGATAGATAGATAGATAGATAGATAGATAGATAGATAGATAGATGATAGAGGGATGCTTTGTATTTATTTTTAACTTGACAGGATCAAGAATCAGTAGGTGATGTTTTGACCATAGCTATGAGGAATTAAATACATTAGGTTTGTTTTGGGACATACTTGTGAAGTATGTTGATTAGGTTAAGGAGGGGGAGAGAATAATCTTAGCTGTGGGTGGCACTATGCCATGGGCTGTGGTTCCAAACCAAATTCTTGCTAAGCCCCAGAATTCATCTCTCTCTCTGTGTGTGTCTTCCTGACTGGATGCAATGTGACCTCCTGGCCTTCTCCTCATGCTCCTATGCCTTCCCCACCATGATAAAAAAGTTTCCCCTTGAACTATAAGCCCCAAATCACTCCTTTACTTCTTTAAGCTGCTGCTTGTCATATATTTGGTCACAGCCAGTAGAGTAACTCATATAGATGATAGAAAAATGGATGATATATAACAGATACATAGATCATATACAACACATATGTAGAGAGATGTATGGGTAGATAGATATACAGATAGATAGATCTATGGCTTCTCTTTCTCTAGAGAGCCCTGATTCATGAAAAGGGCAGTAGTATTATAATTCATACAACAGAAATTATCAGTATTAGTAGGAATCAATGAGAAAAAATCTACTGAAAGCAACTGGCACATAGTAGGCATTTAGTGAATATATTTGTTCCCCTGAAAATTGAAGGATTAAAATTCTAGGCAGTGGAAATAAAACAGAGGGCTATCTTTCTAATAGACATCCTTGCTGCCTCCAGTCTTTAATAGACTCCATTAATATCTATCAGACATTCCTGGGAATGGAAATATAAAGTCATCGTTACTATATATGTGGCAGCCTAATGAGCCAGCTTCTCCCAGTGAGGCAATAATTTACTCAAAGGTCCCAAAGTGGCCAGCATGAGTTAAGACAGCTTTCCAAATTGACCAGATCTTGCACAAAGGAATTTCAGTATTATGTTACCCTTTCTCTGTGATTTGTTCAATAAAGCTGTATTCAGGATAACCCCGTGTGCTAAGTGCCCTCTAGGACTTTTCTCTGCAGGGATTCCAATGGCAGCTTCAGTCTCTGGAAACCATGAAGTCAGTCAGTTTCAGTTCTGGGCCAGTGGGGTTTTCCTACACCACAGCACTCTCAGAGTGAGTCATGCATATCCTTTCCTCGGGGAGGGACTGAGGAAAGATGACATTGGGCAATTTCTCAAGTTCCATTTCTCAATAGAATGTCTCAATATTTGTGCACACAGGCGCTTTTGATGTTGGTCAATCCATATCAGATGATGACGTATGTCACTTAACAGTGATGGAAGGCTCAGCCATAGAAGCTATTTTTTTTTTTTTTTGAGTGAAGGATTGCAGCCCCTGAGCTTATTTGGCAAAAGGGACATTTATGACCTTAATGGTACTACTAGAGTTCTTCATCTCCCCTTTTGAGTTTGCACAGTACTTATTGGAGAGACTGGATTGTCTTTGTTTCACAGGAGTTTAACATTTAAACACGTTGGAGGCATTTTTAAGACCCTGACTATATAAAATGACACCCAAAACAGGACCTAGTGAAAAAGCATTGCCCTAGAAAGCCAAACAAGGAGTTATCTAGAGGAAGCTATTGGGCCTTGGGCAAATCACTTTATCTTTCTAGATTGAAATTGTGTGACCTGACAAATGGGTCAATAATATCACTGCAACTTTTTAGCCTTGAGAATTCCTAAGGGTTCCTGTATCTCTAGTATATCAAAAACACATTTTTATTATGGATTAAATCAACAAAGAACAGCATCAGTAGGTTAATATTTGGAAATTTCCTCTGCATGGTACTTTTGCTCTAACAAAGACTTCTACCTTCTTTGCTTAATTGTGTGCAGACAGCATCTTCCTTAAAGTTATATAAAGCAATGTCATGATTCCTGTGTGACAAAGGAAATAATCGCTGCTCAGAAAGGGTAAACTGCTTCCCTATTGGGACTTGACAAGTAAGCACACTTTTGCCTGAGCTCATGTGACCTTCCTCTGCTGTAGCACACTGTCCTCTAGTTATTTTCTACAAGTGTGTCTCTCTTGTGCATCGTTCAGATCTTGGCTCAAATGCCAACTTCAGTGGACAGCATCTCTCTCATCATTATTGTAGCTCTTCACCCCCATTACTTCTCCCTCCTCAAGATGAACTCATCACTTACATGTTCATTCATGGTCAGTCTCTTGTTCTGACTAAAAGGTGAGTTCTGTAAGAAACCTCATCAGATTTACTTCCTTTCTCCTCACTGGCAATAATGCTTGGTCAATAGCAGGCGCTCAATAAATAATTGTTAGTGAGAAAATGAATCAATGAGGTGAAGCAAGGAAGTCACTGGAAATTTTCATTTTTTTTATTTTTAAAAAATGGAAGGGGCTGGTATCCTTCAGCAGTTTGAGCTTTGGTTCATTTCCTAAGAAATTTTGATTGAAATGTATGTGGAATATACTCCCTTCTCACTTTCTCATGAAAAATGGCAGTTATTTGGCCAAATTTTAATGTACCATTTTTTCCATTACATAATGTAGAAAGATGATTATATTTTCTTAGATTTTAATATTTTATTCATTTATTTGACATAGAGTGAGAAAAAGAAAGAGGCAGATAAAGAGAATTAGTGCACCAGGACCTCTAGCCACTGCAAATGAATTCCAGACACATGTACAACTTTCTGCATCTGATTTTATGTGGGTACTGGGAAATCACACTCAGGTCCTTAGGCTTTAAAGGCAAATGTCTTAACCACTGAGCAATCTCTCTAGCCCCATATTTTCCTAGTTTTGAATCCATAGGTGATATAGAGATATTTTCTGGAAAGAGGCTTGTTAAAACTTAGAAAATAAAGAAAACTTCCAAGGCTTCCTAAGCTCCTGAAAGTTACAAAATTCACAAGGCCACATAATCAATAAAAATTAATGGAGAGAAAATACTCTCTGACCACCCTACCTGCCTATATGTGAAATAGAGAGCTCCAGGGACACATACTTCATGAGTTACAACTCATACTGGGATGGGCTTTTTGGCAATATCGTTGTCTTGGACTCACATATGTTTCTATAAGGATCCATTTACCCATACTCCTATAAGTAATCCCCAGAATTTCAGTAGACATGGGTGGAATCACTTCTTTGGTTGGTCATTAGAACCCTCTCTTTAGAGTCAAGAGTTGTTTGTCCACATCGCCCTAGAAGAAGTCACATGATAAGAATGATCCCTCAGCGTGAAAATAGAAAAGGAGACCAGTGGTTGTCAAACATAGCTGCTTATCACAATCACAAGGATCATTGTTTAAAATTGAGAAGTCCTATCCAAAAACAATTCTAATTCACTCAGTCTCTGACACAGCCAAAACATTTTGCTTTCATAATTCCCCAATCACCTTCCCTAGGTTAAAATGCATAGACAAGTTGAACTATGATGCCATGATGGTTGGTTTATGACTGTGAGCTCTCCTTGGTAGGGGTAAGTGTCCCATTAGTCTCAGGCACAATTCTAAACAGAGATGCCCACAAAGTCTTAAAGAGCAAGCAAAGGATTTGTGCTTAGAGAAAAGGAGTCTAATTATTCTGGTGTTTGAAAGAAGACACCAGTATAAATCAGGACAGCCCAAACCCAGTAGCAGGGACCAGAGACAAAATTGTCTCAATGCATTTGGCTTGCAAGATGCTGGTTTGAAGGCTCTCATGAGCACAGTCATTCATCTTCTGAGGGTACTTACTGAACATCGGCTAGTCTGGGAAGATACCTGCAAACAAGATGTAACCTTGGCAATCTGCAAACATGTAAAGCAATATGTCAGACAAATAAATCAAGCGTCATGCTACAGAGACTTAGAGTCACTATCAGTAAACCCATAGATGAGAAAAGTTTGTTCTAAGATAAAAACTGAAGAATGGATAAAACATTGCAACCAAAAGATAGAAAAATGAATAAGGGTATCAAAGAAAGAATCAAGGGCAAAGACATTGGACAGAATATAAGATCACAATCAATATTTAAGGACATGAAAGAGACATACTGGTGGTTGGCTGTGCTCTAGGGATGAGAGACAAAGAGTAGAAATTAAAGATAGACTTGATCTTGACAACCTCAAAGTTAACATTCAAATAACTGATTAGATAATCAAAAAGTGGAAAAAATTCCCAGGTCTAGTGGTACATGTGTGAGGCAGAAGTGTCACAGGTTCAAGTCCAGCCAGAGCTACAGAGCAAGTTTTTGACCAACCTAAGTTTCAGAATTACACGCTGTCTTACAGAAACAAGCACTGTGGGAGTAGGTTAGTGGCAGAGTACTTGCTTAGTATGTTCATGGTCTTGTGTTCAATCACTGACATTATAAAATAAGAAATAAAAAGAACAATGCGAGCATAGTTTAGGTGAAATCTGATGATGGAATGAAGCTTGGCAATTGTTACAGAGAGAAGAAAGACCTGATTTTTTCATGATTATTTCCACTGAAATAGTATGTAGAAAGGGGAAGGAATGGCTTCCTTGTAAGTGTTATCTGGCAGTAGGTCAGTCCATTCATTCTAGTTCAGTGAATGTAGCTGAAAAGGAAAAATACAAAAGAATTAAGGCTGGAGCTAATCCATTTATGTTTGGAGAATCAACAAATCATACACATCTGGCAAATTGTATAATTCAAGTAATATAAATATAAGCTCAATTGGCCTCTCTAACCTAAAATGACCATGGAACTAACTTTAAAATAATTGTGAAGGTGACAAGCAAAGGTTTCAAGTCATGATTCAATCTACATTTATCTTGTTTTACTTTTGCTATCCCCATGAAAATCAGACACCTGGTAACAATACACTTCCTGAATTGCTGCATTAGGACCTTAGGAATCTCTCCTCAATCTTGGCCAGTGGGTGATTTGTAGACATAAAGTGGAAAGGCTGGATTATAGAAAATGGAAGTGAGAATCCATAATCCAAGGGGACAGAGACAAGAATTACTAAATCACAGGAACACACAGAAGAGACAAGATCTGAATGGGTTAAAGAGGTTAATCAAAGCATGTTCTCACCGTAGCAAAGAAAGGGGAGTATAGAATAATTGATAGCCTCAGGAGAAAGACAAAAGCTACGAGTAAAATCAAAAAACAACAACACACATGTCATGTGCATTCTAGAAAGAGCATGTTAGGGAAAATAAGGGAATATCAATGCAGTGGTTTTAAGCAACGGCTTCTGTGACAAAATTCTGTAAAATGATTTCACTCTACTTTGGGTGTTTTAATTCTCTTCTCAATCAGTCCAAGAGCTTTCTTGTCTCCCTTTCACAGCTGGTCTTTATCTGTCTCCTTATACTCAAGCTACATTGGAATAACCTTGATCTCCTGAGTTGATTTCTAAATGTGTTTTCAAAGCAGGTTCATCTTCACCACTTAGAGAGAGGTTTACCTGCTCTTTGCAAGACAAGCTGTTTGATCAAGTCATTTAACGTCACATATTTGCAATGAAGGCAATATGCGTGGCTGAGATCCGGGAGAGCTTTATACCTGAAATGAGTATGTACTTGTTGGCTGACCTCTGAGAAAATTCAGTGTCCTATTTTATCTGTGATTTTAATGGTAAAATATAGTTTTACATTTACTTTTATAGTTTTTTGCCAAAGATTATTCCACCATATTTCATAAAATTCACAAAAACTAATGCATGTAAAGCAAAAT
The DNA here is from genome assembly GCA_036365145.1 of Orientallactaga sibirica. NCBI lineage: Eukaryota > Metazoa > Chordata > Mammalia > Rodentia > Dipodidae > Orientallactaga > Orientallactaga sibirica. The sequence goes on along the minus strand of JAEOAD010000018.1, from coordinate 18,597,683 downwards.
AACATATGCAATAATTACATGTACATTTTGCCATGATAGCTACAAAGACTCCAGCAACTCTTTTGTTTGCAACAGAAGGTATCTTTAAGTCCTTTCTATCACTGAGATGGTAGCTGTAGAAGCTTCTTATTACCATATCATATGTTTGCAAAGGGATATTATAGTCCAGATTTCGTTGAGCAATGGCTCTGGCAAGGCCCTTATAGACTTAAAGTATATGCAATTAAGTTGGATGTAAATGGCAAAATCAACACCTTCTATGGTTGGTAATTCTAAAAAACCATGCCTAAGATTACTTGAAGGAGAAGTACTAGTGTAATCAATGTGTGTGTGTAGTTACCTAATCTGACTTGTGAGTCTGATATGAAAATTAATGATGTTGTTTGTGAACCAGTAGATGAGGTCATAATTCAAAGCACAGTGATACTAGGAGTCTCTTAAAGAAGATATTCGAGTAGGGAAAGAAAGAAAAATGTAAAAGAGAAGTTTTGATGTAGAAATTTAGTTTCTATCTTGCTTTTTAAGTTTTTTGATTTTTTTTTGTCTTATAAAGGGGGAGGGACCACGAATATGAGTGTGTTATGTTTTTATGTATGCATGTGTTATAGACAGCTCCATGTTGCTGGGATGAACTTCCAAACAGACATAGTTTACAGGAGGAAGGTGTTTATCTTAACTTATAAATTCAGAGGAAGTCCATAAATGTTGGATAGAGCTGGCTCCCTTTCACAGATCCAAGCAGAGATAAGCAACCAAACAGAGAGCAAACACCAAAAAGCAGCAAGCACACACCCACCAGAGCTCACCCTCTCTCTGCACACCTTTGAGATGGAGTGAGATCCAGCCCCAATGACACCTTAGGGCTGCGCTCCAGGATCCACCATCAGTGAGACATCTTCCTGGCAGATGGCTGGAAATCCAAGTTACAAGTTTAATTTTAATGAAACACATGCATCTATGGGAAACACATTTTCAAACTACCATATATGGGCACACACATGTGTGTGTGGTGGCCAGAGTTTGGTGTTGGTGTTTCTTCAATCAATGTCCACTTTATTTACTGAGGCAGGGTATCTTATGTGAAACCAGAGCTCACTTTTTTAATGAGTTTAGCTAGCCAATTGCCCCAGGGAATTCTGTCTCCATCTTCTAAGTGCTGGAATCACTGGTGGACCACTTTGTCAATCCAGCCTATAATTAATTGCTTGGATCTGGGGCTACAGCCATGCTTGTGTGGCAAACACTTTATCCATTGAGCCATACTCTGTGTGTGTGTGTGTGTGTGTGTGTGTGTGTGTTTCTTAGTAAAACCACATCTAAACTCACTTTTTCTCCTCTAATCCTGCTACAAGTTGAATATTTTCTCCCATGGCTGATGTAATAAAAGTCCCCAACCTGTGTGGTACCATTGGGAGATGATAGTCTTTAAGTGGTGGAGCCTGGGAAAAGGAAGTTATGTCATGAGGAAATGCCCTTAAATGGTTATTGTAACCTTAGGACCTTCCTCCCTCTCTTTTTTGCTTCCTGGCCACCATGAAGTAAGCTGCTTCCTCAGCCACATGCTCCCTGCCTTGATGAACTGCCTCAACACATGCCCAAACACCACAAAATGAAATGGTGAGCCACAGTAAATCTTTCCTCCTTACAAATTTATCTCAGGTGTTTTGGTAATAGAAGGCTGGCTAGTAAATTCCCTTAGTTTTATAGTTTAAGATTTAAACCTCTCATTTCTGGGTAGGGAGGACTTCGTGGCTCACCTTGTCTTTCTACAGAAGTATGCCCTGACATTGAGAAATTTGATCTCTATAATTTAAATACCTTGGGTCACCTGCTACTTAAAGAACTCCTCTCAGCAAATCATTAGTAAAGACAAAATTAAGCAGAATACTTGCTATCTAAAATGCTAAGTTGAAGATTTAAAATCTGTAGTTCTTCAGGAGCTAAATTTTTAATTACATTATCAATATATTTTAGAGAGAGAAACATGATATCATTAAAGCAGAATAATGTCATTTCAGCTTCCATCCAAATACAAAACCTTCTTTCTTCCGAATACTTTTTACTTTGGTATTCATGAAATAGAAACTAATTAAAGCTCTATGAGGTAGTCAGTGTACAGATTCAATAACTATCATCTTTATTTCACATTTTAGGACATGCATCATGATTAAGTTTTAATGTTAAGACTAAAATAAGTAGATTCCATCAGAATGACAACAATATATTGTTTGACTAATGCTTTTAGACTAAGAATAAATTCAATGTCCTTTAAATTCCATATTCTAGTAATAAATGTGATCAACCAAACCTCTACCTTCCACAAGGATGGAAACATAAAGCTGCAAGGAGTCAAAACCTCTCATTTCATATATTGAGAATCTTTTGAATTACACAAAAGTAGTAAGAGAAATCAGAACAGGAGATTATTTTCAGTTCATGGCTATCTCATTTACTTCCTTGCTGCTGTGAACAATACTTTATTACAAGAAACTTGGGAAATGGAATAGTTTGTTTTCACTTATAGTTCCAGAGGGTAGAATCCATGTTGGTAGGAAGACATGGTAAGAGTATGGAAGGGCACCACATTAGCAGGAAGTAATATAGAGAATAACAGGATGTGGGGCCAGATTTTTAAAAAGGCCCACCCCCATTGAGTTACTTCCTATAGCAAGACTCCACTTTTGAAAGGTTCCCCCACCTTTCCAAACAGTGCCACCAGGTGGGGATCAAGTGTTCAGACACATGAGCCATGGGGAGAATTCTACATTTGTACACAATAACCTATCCCTAACCCCCATAGGCGCTGCTGTAGTTTCTTGTTGCTGGTGCAAAGCACCAGACCAAAATCAGCTGATGGGAGGATTTTTTTTTTTTTTTTTTTTTTTTTTTTTTACTGTGCAAGGTGAAGCTTCATGGTGGCAAGGGAAAACACAGCATGAACTGAGACTTGACATCACCTTCTTTCCACAGCAGGTGAAAAACAGCAGCAAGGGAACAAAGCAAGCCACTCTGTCAAGGGGGAGCTGGCTATATAACACTCCTAAGGCTGCCCCTAACAACATACATCCAGAAAGCCTCTACCTCCCAAACTACCATCAGCTGAGGACCAAGCATTCAAAACACATGAGTCTATGGGGGCACCTGATTCAAACTACTGCACGCTCTGTGACCATCTCATGATGCAAAGTACATTCAGTCTAATTTGAAAGTCTTCATAGGTTTTATAGTCACACACTGTTCAAAAGTTCAAAGTCCAAAATTTCTTTTGAGACTCAAGGCAGTCTCTTAACTATAATTCCTTTTAAAATAAAAGTACATGTTACATACTTCCAACATATAATGGCACAGAGTAAACAGTCTCATCCCAAAAGGAATAAACGTACTTATAGTAATGAAAGGCTAGAAATAAACAATTGAAAGCCAGCAGGATAAATATCATTTCCTCAGGGCTTATGATGGAATTGTGTGAGCTCCAAAAGATTTGGGTAACTCCAACCCTCCAACTCTGATGCCTGTAGTACACATAGCTTCTCTCTCCTAGGCTGTCTCCATTCTGAGCCTATAGCTTTCTTTTGTAGATGGCTTATGTTCCTGTAATATCCAATATTCTAGGATCTTCATTGCAACTTAGTGTTCAGCTACACAGTTACACATAGTGGCATCTCTGGGCCTCCTTGAAGAGATTCTGATCCTGCCATACATTGCATGGCCTCAGAAGGTCTCTAGAACTGTGATGAAATACATCACAACCCTCTCTCTTCTGAATCTTTCATGGATTAAAAAAAAACACTCCTACATGGACAACACTGCCATGTGTTGCTGCCAACTTGGGGAATGGAGTCCAAGCAGCTCTGTATATTGACCCTGGGGAGCAGAGATCTCTATCCTGCATTCTCCCTTCAAACTTCACCCTTATGAAAGAATTTCTATATTCACTATCTATAGCCTTTAATGGGTTGGTTCTTTTCCTTGGAGCTTCTTTCTATTATTCCAGTGCAGTGGAAATTTCTTTTAAATGTTATGAATCTATTTAACAATCATAGTTTTGCTGGATGTAATCTCCTTGCATGAAACTTTAAACCTGCTCACATTTCTTTCCTCATCAAAATTCACATTTTGCATATATTTCTTTCTGCTCTACCCATGGCTCAGTGGATATCTGAATAAGAGCATTAAATAAAAACTGTACCACAGACTCAATGTTATTTTGCCTCAAATTTTTTTCCTCCAAAAATTTTAATTTATTAAATCTATTAAATTCAACCTTATTCAAGTTCTCAAAACACAGACAGAATCAGCCAGTTTCTTTGCCAGAATATCAAATGAGTAGCCTGTAACCTAGTTTCTGGTAGATTCCTTGTTCCCTTCTGAAACCCCATGAGCTAAGCCTCCATTGTTTGCATTTTTCTCGCATTCTGACCCATTAAGTTACTGTTTACAACATTTCAAGGTCTGTCTAGTCCAACATTCTAAATCCTTCCATATTTTTCCTTCAAACCAGTTCCAAAAGATGAATAATCACATAGTCAGGTTTATCATAGCAATAGCACTCTTCCTGGTACCAGTGTTCTGTCTCAATTACTTTCTCCTTGCTGGGTTAAAATACCTAATCAGTAATAAGCTCAGGAAATTTAAAGGGTCTCTTTCCATTTATAATTCCAGGGAATAGAATCCATCATGTTGAGGAAGGAATGACAGGAAGTGGCACCAGCTAAAAAACATCAATCACTGGCTCCAATGACCAACTTCCTCCAGCAAGCTCCACCTTCTAAAGGTTCTACAACTTTCCAAAACAGCGCCACCATCTGAGGACAAAGTATTCAAACAGATAAACCTATGGATTAAATTTTATGTTAACATTACCATGATGAATTTTCTTAATATATTGCCCTATATCTGTCTCTGCCTTGTCCTTACACTATTACTTGGGCACAGAGTTGAAAATCCATAAAGATATGTAATAGGTCACAGTGGCCATGGAATAAGATGTCACTGAGAAAAAGTAATATGTATCTTTTATATTCTATCAAAAGAGGCACAGTTATTTCACAATACAACTAGAACACTGACAAGAAGAGAGTAGGTTTGCCCAATACTCCATGGATGTAAACCAGATTCACCCTCAACATCCTCATTAATAATCATGTCTCCTTCACTTAAAACAGCATGAGAAACCAGACCCTGGGTAATGAAAGGATCACTAACAAGTCATAAAATATGTAGGTCTTTAGCTTTGGACTTATTTATTATTAATAACCTATCTTGGCTTCTTTGACAATATAAACAGATATCCACAAGTCAATGTCATATAATTCTATTTATCACAGAATTATCCTCTATTGTTATAGTTGAAATATATATTTTCCAGCAGAAAATGTAATGGACATTTTTGTGAAATAAGCCATCACCTGGAGCAAGGATGCAGGAACGGTTCAGCAGATTCTCAGAAGAGGTGGCCTTTACGCAAATACAATCTTGGGATTCTAGTAGTTTGGTGTGAGAAAGAATCTTAGTTATGGCATTTCAAAATTGAAATAAAGTTAATTTGGAATTTATTCCTCATTCTTGTGCTCCATTGTTAACCTTGCACCAAAAAAAAAAAAAAAAAATGCTAGTTTGTCTGCGGGGCACTGTTCAGGGTTACTTTTATTTTTTTGAGAGAAATAGAGAAAGAATTGGCATGCAAGAGCTGCCAGCCAGTGTAAGTGAACTCAAGATGCATGCATCATTGTGCATCTGGCTTTATGTGGGTACTGGAGAATCAAACCTGGGTCTTTTGCCTTTTCCAGCAAGAGCCTTAAACACTAAGCCATCTCTCCAGCTCCAGGGTCACTTTTTTCTTGACAACTTTTACACATGCAAATAATGTATTTTGATCATAATATTGTCCCATTATTTTCTTTGTTCCCCCTGGCCCATGCCCCTTCCATATGACCCCTTCTTCTTTACCAAATTTTATAGTATGATATTGCATTTTTACCTTCCTCCATCATTCCTGATGGCATGTGGATGAACTCAATACTGTGCAAGGTAACTGTAGTCATTGTGAGTTCATGAATGCAATGGCCATTTATTCTCAAGAAGACAGCTGTTCCAGGCACTCCTCCCCATCCTCTGGCACTTACATTCTTTCTTCCACCTCTTCCATTATATGCCCTGAGCTTTGGTGGCTGTGATAAACATGGCTCATTGGAGGGCTGGAGAGTTTGCTTAGCAGTTGAGGCACATATCTCAACATAATAAAGGCTATTTATGACAAACCTATAGCCAACATAATACTAAATGGAGAAAAACTTGAAACTTTTCCACCAAAATCAGGAAAAAGTCATGGGTATCCACTGTCCCTTTATATAATGATATGTTCCTCTATTATAGCTTTAAGTACCTTTTTTCCTGTATATTTAGTGTTTTTACTATGATATGACAAGGGAGTTTATATTTTGGTCCAGTAGATTCTGTGTTCTGTATATAACTGGATGGATCATTCACTCCCTTGATTTGGGAATTTTTTTCCTATAATTTTATTAAACATAATTTCTTTTTATTAAAATTCATTTATTTGTAAGCAGAGAGATACACACAGAAAGAGACAGAGAATATGGATGTTCTTGGGCCTCTAGCCACTGCAAATGAACACCACATGCTTCTGACATATTGTACATCTAGCTTCTCTTTGGAGATTTTTGTTTGACTTGCTGTATTACTTATATCCAGCTCTATTTCAGTTCGGGTTTTCTTCAGGATTTCTATTTCTAGTTTATTCCTACTTTTATTTCTTCTTTTGACTTCTAAATTTCATCTAGCTTTTTGTGTTCCTTTAGAATTCATATAGATTTTATCTTTGAATTTACTCAGGATCTAATTCATGTGTGTATCTGTTGTGGTAAGTTGAATTAGATGTACCCCATAAACTCATGTGTTTTGAATACTTAGTTCCCAGATGATGCCAATTTGGAAAATGGAGCCTTGTTGGAGGAGGTGTGTTGTTGGGATGGGATTATGGGTATTGTAGCCAGTTTCTGCTTGACAGTGTTTGGCACACTCTCCTGCTGCTGTTGTCCGCCTGATAATATCCAGGAGGTGATGTCCAACCTCTTCTCTGCCATAATGGAGCTTCCCCTTGAGTCTGTAAGCCACAATAAACCCTGCCCTCACTTGTTGTTTTGGGCTTGGTGCTTTGTGCCAGCAATGAGAAAGTAAATGCAATAGTAAAATTAGTATCAAAAGTCAGGTCATTTCTGCTATAAATCTGACTGTCGCTTTGGCATTTTGGAACTGATTTGTGGGAGGAATATCGAAGTTTTTGAATCCCTTGCCTAAGAGACTCCTTGCATTCTGAAGGTACAGCTTGATGGACTATTCTGGTAGTGGTGCAAGTTTGAAATGCAGTAAGGACTGTGAGATTTGTCTTATAAAGGGAAGAAAGAGCTTTGTCCGGACTGGACTATAGGCAGTTTCTGTGAAAGACTTGCTCTTTTGACTATGTCCTGAGAATTTGTGCAGGCCTGTGTTGCATACAAATAAAGTGATGTGAGCAGATGGATATAATACAGGAAAAAAATGAGAGTTTAAGGCTGAAGATAGCTCTCATTCAGCTGCAATTGTTTGAGAGTGTACAACCATTGAAGTTGGGCCACCTTTTCTCCATTGGGATAGCAGGAAAAATGTTGCCCTTGTTTTTTTTTTTTTTTTTTGTTTGTTTGTTTTTTTTTTTTTTTTGGAGAGAGAGAGAGAGATAGATAGATAGATAGATAGATAGATAGATAGATAGATAGATAGATAGAGAGAGAATGGGCATGCCAGTGGCCTCTCAGCTGCTGTGAATGAACTTCAGATGCATGCTCCCCCTTGGGGCAAGTGTGACATTGTGCCCTTGTGTCACTTTGCATTTGTCTAAACATGAAATCTGGAGAATCGAACAGGCATTCTTAGGCTTAGCAGGCAGGTGCTCTAACCACTACGCAATCTCTCCAGCCCTCTGTTGCACTATTTTGAAAGTTAGGAGCTTGAATGCTCAAGAAATGTCCTGCTCTTCAAAGTAAGCTTTATTCCCTCTTGGATTAACAAGTTCATAGCCTACCTGGTACTGTGGAAGTATAACAATTGCAGGATAGAAAGGGTCATTGGATTTTCAATGCAGTTTTGGTTTTTCTAAACGACCATGGGCAGTGTGAGGCAGGATTGTTGGAAGTCCCTGTGTGGAGACCCAATATAACCAGGACTAGGAGACAGCCAGGAAGGGGATCTGCTAGTTTTAGATGGACTGTTCCCCAGGTTATGAGCAACCCAACTGGAGGAGTGAAATTAGAACTCCAGATGTTTTCTCACTGGTTAGAGATGTTGGTCTTATAGCTAAAGGCTTTGACATTTGCTCTGTGTGTTTTAGGCCTTGTATTGGTTCAATACTTCCTTGCTGTGCCAAATGAATGCAATATTCTGCATTGTGAAAACTTAATCTCTGCCATTATATTATTTTGGTTTTAAAGCTCACAGTTAAGAGATCTTGAGCTGCAAGGATGTTTGAAAAGTGTGACAATTGAAACAAATATGAGTGTTTCTAAAGTTGGACTGAATGCACTGCATTTTAAGTCATGAGTGGTTGAGCTTTATGTGGTTCAAGGGCACAACGTTGCGGTATGAATTAGGTGTTCCACATGTGTTTTTAAGGCTTGGTTCCCAGATGATGGCAATTTGGGAATTGGAGCTTCCTAAAGGCAGTTTATTGTTGGTGGCAGGGTGTTATAGCCACCTTTCCCTTGCCAGTGTTTGGCACACTCACCTGCTGCCATTGTCCAGCTATGTTAGCTAAGAGGTTATGTCCATCCTATGCCCATGCCTCATTTTCCCATGCCATAATTAAGCTTCCCCTTGAATCTGTAAGCCAAAGTAAACTCTCGTCCCACAAACTTCTTTTGTTTGGGTGCTTTGTGCCAGCAACAAGAAGGTAACTTCAACATCTGTGTATTCTTTGAGGTTTTTGTATTTACTTATGATCATTCTTTTGCTCTTCAGTTTTTACTTGGGGTAGTTCTTATGAAGACCCTCACTATGGGCTTGATATTTCTTGGGGAGACATATTGGCTTGTTTGTTCATGTTACATTGAGACTTACCCATCTGGTCATAACATATTCATTGACTCTCAGGCACACCAGTATTGAGTTCTTGGCACAGTGCTTCATGGTTCTTTCTGTTCATTTGTCTTTTGCTCTACTCTGGTGTTTGGAGCTGAGTTTTGCAGGTACTTGGTAATGCTTCACAGATGAGGTAGTCTCATTTCAATTGAGGGGAATCTTTGTTGCCTACTGTGTGAGAGAAATAGGATTGTTAAGGGGAATCTGAATGGTGGAACTCAGCTTGGGCCTTAGACCAAATGGTGAGTAGTTTGGGCCAACAAAATGCAAGGGATTTTTTAAGGGAAGCCAGCAGATAGAACTAAGGCAACGACAGACCCTACCATGTTTGAATTGAGATGCTGGATCCTATCCACTGGGTGGAGCAAAGCAAGTGGAGGGGGGAAGATTTCTAGAAGGATCTGGTTGATAGAACTTGTGCCACTGGTCTCAGTAGAGATGCCAAGCCTTATTTGCCATGTGTTGTAAAGAAGACGTTTCTAGAGAGGATCCAGCTGCTGAAACTCACGTGTTCAAGTCTCAATTAGGATTGCAGGTCCTGTGCATAGTCCTGGTGAAAGAGAGATTTCTGAGAGGTTACTTTTATGAACATAGAATAAAATGCACCAGCACTTCTGTCCTGTGGATGCAACTTGTCCCCATATCCTGGATTCCAGAAACTTTCTGGCCACCTGCCATGCTGCAACACCCATTCTGCATGCCACTCTCATTGTTGAGATTTCTTTAGCAAAAATAAATGTGGCCACTCATAATGACATTTTTATTTACATCCATACCTGTACCTCATTCTAGTGGGTGATGGTATAAGGACTAAAGAATTACCTTTCTGCATTTAGCCTAAATAGTCTTAATCTTAAATATATATAATTTTATAGCATTTCTATTAAATACATTGTAAGTTAATTTACTCTTAATATACTAGTAAAGATTTTTGGATGTGTATGTGTGTGTGTGTGTGTGCATAAGTGTATGTGTGCATGCATTTATGTGTGTGGATATGCACATGTGTGTACAGATGTGCTTGCTGCTGTTTGTATGTGCAGAACAGAGGCGAATGTATTGTTTCTTCTATATCACTCATCCACCTGTTTCCTTGAGATGAAGTCTCCTCCTGAACCCGAATCTGCCATGTTTTAGTCACATTGGCTGCCCAGTGAACCCCATTGATTGTCCAGTCTCCATGTCCCACAGTACTTGAGTTACAAGAGTGTGTGACTATATTAAGCTGCTTATGTGGGAGCTGGGGAATGATATTCACAATGCATCAGGCACTCTCAGACCCTTATGTTTATGCAGCAAGTGTTCTTACCTACTGAGCCAGCTCCTCAGTCCCTGTATTAGTAAAGTCTTGAAATATGATGTAATGAATTTAACATTAAACACTACATAGCCAGTATAGTTTTTCTGCTCTTTAAATGCCTCTGGCAAGGATTTAATTTAGATTTAATAAAAGAGTTATTATATTATTTGATGATAAATAGGCAAATGAAAATGCTATGCTATAAATACTTCTGCTAATTAAATACTAGCTGATGTGTAGAGGTTTATATAAATTCAACTAGAAGTTTATTAAGATATATGAGTTATAGACAAATAGCCATATTCTCAATAATCTATTGATATTTAATAGGTAATAACCACATTATATTCAAGGTAGTATATTTGCATGTGTTTTTTATGGAATGTTACTTTAAAACTAATTATTAGTAGCATACTCACTAAGCTTCTACTACTTAAGAGATATTCATCTTCATAAAGAAAGTTTGTTATGCCCTACTAGATATTCATAATAATCAGCTGATATTTAATTAACATATAATAACTCTCTCATTAAACCTAAATTAAATCCTTATTTGAAATACTCGATTTAAAGTGTAACTGAAAATACTGTGATAGAAAATTACATAGCTACCCTGCATTGCTTTCTCAAGCAGAAAAGAGAGAGAGAACACAATCTTCACCATGTAAGATAGAATTTTACCAATTTTTGAAGGGTACTTAGGGTGTGATATAAGTCCACATACATAGATCATAAAAGAAAAAATAATAATTAATTTGACTCAGATGCCCCTCCCCCCATAAACTCATCTGTCCTGAAGGCTTGGTCACCAGCTTATAACAACTTAAGAGATGACACCTTGCTGGAGGATGTGTGTCACTGGGGGAAGACCTTGAGGTTTATAAGCCCCTAACTTGTTATTGGTTGGTTGGCTCACTCTCTCTCTCCTGATTTTGTTTTCCATCTTTAACCATTTACGGGAGTTATATTGGATATCCAATATATTGGATTTAGTTACATAGGATTTTCCAATTGGATTTAAGCAAAGGGGAGTTATATAGGACGTTCTTGGCTGTAGAAGATGGCTCAATGGTAAAAGGAGGAAAGTGGCAAAGAGGTTATGTCTATCCTCTGTTCATGCCATGTTTTCCTACTGATTATGTCAGTAATGTACTGTCAGCACTTCTAAACCTCTCATTGTCATTGTTGCCTGCAGTTCTTCTTCCCACTACCACTAGAGACACAGAGGAGTCGAGTTTCCTATGGCTTCTGGTCCCAAAGAATATCTACTTTCTTTTGCTTGTTTGTTTTTTCTGTATTAGGCACTCAACTCCAGATCCCCAGCCATAAATTTCTACTTTGGAATATGCCATTTACTTTCTATCAGGAGTTGAATTTATTTGAAATGTTTTTTTTTTTTTTTTTTCAGAGGGAAAAATTTTGCGAACTAGGGCCTCAGCCACTGAAAATAAGATCCAGATGCATGTATCATCTTGTAAGCATGCACCACCTATGCACATGTGTCAATTTGTGCATCTGACTTATGTGGGTATGGGGGATTCAACCTGGGACCTTAAGCTTTGCAGGCAAGCAAGTGCTTTAACCACTAATCCATCTTTTCAACCCCTATTTGATTTTTATAAAAGGAATGTATATGTGTGTGTTTGTTTGTGTTATATAAAACTATTTTGGGTGAGGAAGAGAATTAGAATAAGTGTGCAAGGGAAAGCATAAAGAGCAATAGGGGAGAGGAGGGGTGAATAAAAACAAAGTAAAATGATATGTGTATGAAGGTCCTCTAATGAAACCATTATTTTGACTTAAAATTCTAATAAAAGGTATTGGAAATTTTCAAGAACAAAACGATAGAAGGATGGGAGGGAAAGAAGAAAGGAAGGAAGGAAATGAAGGGGAGTAAAATAAAAACTAGAGCAACAGAAAGTAAATTGTATAATACCCTTTCACTGGATTCTAGCAGGTTTCAATTTTATGCCAATTAATTTTAAACCCTTAAACCTATTAAAATGAAGAACCCTAGGTTCAGGATTTCTGCACAAAAGAACATAGTAAATATAAAAGCCAAAGATAAAAGTCAAGAATTCTAATTCTGTATTCTAAGAGAACTTAATTTTCTCTTATTTTTAATCCACATTTTATAAAAGTTATAGTTTATAACAAGTTTGAAGCCCTGGAATAAAATCCCAATCTTTCAACAAAGCAGATAGAAACAGAGTTACTGAGGTTGAAGCAGTCTTAAGGGACTCCACTTAAACCATGAGAAGATACTGCAGAGCATCCAGCTCCTAGATCATCAAAATGACTCAAATCTGCCCAGTTTAGTGGGCTCTATCCCACTGACCACATGATGCATGACAGACCTTTCAGTGTCCTCCAAAAATGTACTTTCTTTGAGAATAGAAAGTGAGATGATGAAAGCCTTAAGTCTATGATTATCTTGACATTTTTACAGTCAACCAGCCTGAGCATAAAGTCAAATGCAAAGCAAGACTGACACAACAGCAAGAATCAGAGTCCTAATGGTGGCCCTTTACCTCATAGACTCAAAAGAGACCAAGACAACTATAGACTCTGGAATTGGCAGGTATGATATCCAAACTATTCTCTTACTACCTCAATTAGTTTTTTATGTCTGACATGAAACCAGTAAGACAGAGCCCCATCATAGTTATACAAAGAGATTTGTCTTGACTTGTTGATACTGTTAAGATGTGTCTGCCCTTAGCTTAGAATACATTAGCTGCAAATTTACTTATTGAAAGATTACTGTGCTGGAGAGATTGTTCAGTGGTTACAGGTGCTTTCTTGCAAAGCCTATGGCCTGGGTTCAATTTCCCAGTACCCACATAAAGCTAGAGGCATATATCTTGAGCTCATTTGCAGTGGTAAGAGGAGACCCTGGAGCACCCATATCCATGCTTTCTCTCTGTTTATATCTCTCTCAAATAAGAAAATAAAATATTTTTAAAAGATTATTCTTGATTGTGGCTATGATGCTAAATATAATTAGCAATTTGATTGGATGTAGAATTTCCTAGGAGACAAATATCTGTCATGTCTATGTTCTAGATTAGTTTGAGGTGGGAAGAACCACCCCAAATGTGGGGAGGGCACCATCCCATGCTCCCTCCAGTGACTCAGTGATCAAAAACTGAATAAAAAGGTGAAAACAAGCTAAACATCAGCATTCATCACTCTCTGCTTCCTGACTGTGCAAATAATGTGAGAAGTTGCTTCATGCTTCTGCCACCATCCCTACCCTACCATGATGCACTGTAATGTCAAACTGTAAGCCAAAATTAACCTTTTATTCCTTATGTTACTTTTGTCATAAATTTTGCCACAGCACCCAGAAAAATAATTCATATAATGGCCAAGTAAATACATATAAAAATGATCTAATTCAAAATGGATGTGATTTTTATGGCATTTTTTAAAGTAGGGAGGTATTAAACCCTCCAGCTTTGCAGTTATTTGTACTACCTAGCACATTCTATTCTGAACTTCAGTTCTTCACCAATGAATAAGTTTATATCACCAAAATTACCTTTTTACAGGGTTATTATAAAGTTCAAATCAGAGCTAAAATTTTTATAATATGTGAAATCTCCATATTGTACAAAATGTAAGGCAAGCTGTCAGCAGTTTGTCTTAATGTCAATTTTAATTATTTTCTCAATATTTTAAAATAAAAAAGTATGTGTCATAAAATTTTTGGCATGATATTCAAGAAGAAATGATGTATCCAAAAGTAGGAGTCTGTTTCTTTTGGTTTGTAGTTAATGTTTGTAAAGCACTTTACAAACATTAAATGATTAGACTTTCTAACAGCCCTCTGACACAGCAGGGTTATAAAGGGGAACACTTTGCTGTGATAATGTAGACCTGTATTTATTTTCTAGATTTTAAAGATCTGCTTAGGGAGACTCTGGGCATTAAAAATCAATTTAAAATACAATTAAACTATTAGTGTATCCAAAAGAGACCAATAGCAACATTAGGCTATGTCTATTCTTGGGCCAAACGAGAGGGAGTGCAGGCACACATCCAGACACTTAGGATGTAATGGCTCAAACATCCACTGGGGAAACTGAAAAAAAGATTGGAGGACTTCAGTTTTCCAAACTGACTCTACTGAAATCTGTGTACATGTTATACACCTTCCATAGACCTGATGAAACTAACTTCTATTTTTATTTCTTTGTTTTATTTTGGTATAGAAACTCAGTTAACACACAGTGGACTGTAACCACATTATACTGTAGATCTTGTATCCAGACATGTCTTTCCAATTTTAAAACTCATTATGCTTTAACTTTATTGCTTCATAACAAAACTGAGTTTCCATCTTGTTACCTTATCCATTACCAGGGTATGGACATAATCACTATCAAATTGTGGGTTTTCTGTGCTTGACCCAGCTTATGTACTTGTCCTGAATGTAAGTAAGCTTCAAATGAACTACAACATACCATTCTACCACCCTGTCAAAAAAATTAAATGAAACTATTGTTATTGTTTTTCAGTCTTTGATAACTTAATATTTTTTTCCTTGAGTCAGAAAAAGATAGTGAGGCTCAGAAAGACAAACAGAACGTGTTCTCCCCATGCAAAGCCTATCATTGGATAGTCTGATTTGTTTATAAATTGTAGTCAGAATCTATAGTACTGGTTAGGAAGCTAGAGTGAGGGTTAGAGAGAGAACAAACAGGGAAGGAGTAGAGGAGGGGACAGCAGACTTGCAAGTGGAGGGGTAGAATACAGGAGTGGAAGACCCTTCTTTACAAAGACAAAGAAAGAAAAGAGAAAGAAAGGATAGTTTGGGTGGAAGTACCCAGCTGGGGTGGAGGAAGCTATACTCTAAAACCATAGACTGTTGTTGGTAAATCATAGTGCCAGCCAGAATTGTGTCACCACCCCCACAGTAAGCTGTTGATCAGGGAAGCCCATGAGCCCCACCCTCTATACAATGCAGGCCATTGTCAATGCACTTAGCTAACCACCATATCTAGATAGAAAGATCATATTGCTGAAGACACCACAGGCTGAAGGCACAGGACTTTGAGAAATCAAGCTGGAACTGAGGATAGAAGCCAGATCTCTGTCAGCTACTTGTCATAGCACTGGAAAATACTGTGTAAGCTGCTGGAGGATAAAAGTCCCCAACAGTGTGAACAAGCAGTGGATTCTGAAAACTATAAACACAAACAACCAGCCAGGCAAGATATACCATAGCAATAGTAGAAAAGAAGTTTAGGGGGGGTAATCAACTGCTCTTTGATTAGATATGAGGCCCAATGAGCAAGAGGGAACTCATGCCTGGTTCTGAGAAGCAAGTTAGAAGCCTATGGCTTAGAAGATTGTAGACCATACAGGGAAGCCTCCACTGTCCTCTGGCTAAATGGAGAGGTTATTCCATAAAAATTTTTCTTAGTGCATATCTTTATTCCTTTTATCAATGCTGTTCTCACTCTTGGTTTGAGTATTCTTTTTTCAGATGGTTGTCAATACCAGGTAGACCCTAGACCCTTTACATTGATGAGAAGAGAAAGTCAAGTCTCTAGCATGAGAAGTCATCTCTATCACATCTGCCAGAGCCCAGAAAACATTACAGACTAAGTGGTGGGTTAAATATGAGTGCTTATCTCAATGCTAGCCAGAGAACCTTCTCTAAGGACATGGCAGTAGACACTGATAAGATTCAAAACTCATCAAAGCAGAAAGTCAGTGGCTGCTGAGACCTCAGCTCTAAAGGTGATTATCGCCTTGGGTCACATTTCTCAATGTATGGTTGTAAAGATCATTTTTTTATCACCCTTCCTCTTATGTGATGGTGAAAGTGGTCTGTGTTTGAGAATTCATAATTTCAGGCATGTGAGAAACAGAGTAATCATACATAAGAAAAAACACATCAGATTCATTAAAAGTCACAAAGATTCATGTGCCAAAAATACCAGTGAATTTCCTTTAATTCTCAC
Source organism: Orientallactaga sibirica (assembly GCA_036365145.1). NCBI lineage: Eukaryota > Metazoa > Chordata > Mammalia > Rodentia > Dipodidae > Orientallactaga > Orientallactaga sibirica. The sequence continues at coordinate 18,581,276 of JAEOAD010000018.1, read as the reverse complement.
TTTATCTTGAGAGTAATGATTTCAGTTCTTCTTGAGACTTCACAGTGTTGGTCTGAGTGAGGTCTCAGGGTCAACTGCAATGGGGACCTTCATACAACCAGCTGCCATCTTCTGCCATTTATACACAGCCCATATGGATGTAGTACTTTTTGGCATTTTCCAGTGTGTTACTATTATATTTCTATGCCATTTTTGAGGTTAAAAAAATAATTGGAAGGTCTAGGATTCTGAGATATGAACTCCTAAAAGTTTCCAAGTCAGACACCAAATTCTCAGACTACTACCAAGGTATGACCATGTGCCCTCATGCCTCATTCAATATCACAGCCTCAAGAAGTCATTTTCTAGACTCTAGTTACTGCTCTTTGTTTGTCTCTTTAGCCATTTCTTAGTTTTAAAGCATTTGATCTCTCTGAAGCAAATACCAGGAAGCCTGGCATTCTGCTGTTTTGTTTCTGTGTCACCACATTTTTTCTCCTGCTAAGAGACAAAACTGTTGAATGTCGGGTATTATGGAGGATCATATTGTAGAAGAAAGGTAATTAATACATGAAATGATTTCTAGCCCATCTTCCTGTAGATTTTCACTTATTGTTCTTTGAATCAAATTTGAATTTTTATGAGTTAGAGAAAGGTTTTAAGGCTATATACCAGCATTTCTATAGAATGCTTAAAGGTCTGAAGGCAACCTAATAGAATAATAAGAAAGATTTCACAGGGACAACTGATCTTTCAAACTGTCGAACCGCTGGATCAGTATTTTTAATTTCCTCAATATCAGTAGTGATACCAAAGGCCTTTAAAAGAAAGTTCCACATATTGAATTCCACTGGACAATTGACTTGTGAAAGAATGAGATCAGTATTCCAACAGAAAACAGGATATCATAAATCACACATTAGGGAACAATAAAGCTTTTAAAATACATACTTAAAAGAAAAATGCTGATTTACTGGTAAAATATTAATACTGTTACTCAAATTATGTCACTAGATAGGAATGCAAAGTAGCTAGTTATTGTTGTTCAGTTCAGTGGCTTCAAGCTCTGAAAGAAAAACAACAGTGATGCTAAATGACAACAACACACTTGATTGCCATGTTCCTCAGCTTGTCTCTAAACCACACCGCAGGTTTTCAGCAGCCTGTCCGTGATCTGAGGCCTTGAAAGAAAGCAAAGGAGAAGCAGGAACGTACCTGAAGTTCACTGGACCTTTAGTCCCAAATAAGAGAAAGGGAAGGAAATTTCCAGCTTAGAAAATAACTCATGTTTGCTTGACTTTCAAAGCACCCATCACTCTTGTGCCCTTTCTGGTTACTTCCTGCCCCTTTACCATATGTGATGGGTGTCAGAAATGGTATAAAAGTAGGTCGGGGATCAAATATCAGTAAATACATTCTAAAGATGCTAATATAACCATTAATAATATTCATGCTATATAAAGACAAATTTTTCCTATTTCCTATTTAACAAGGGTTGCATACTGCTTCATTTACTTCAAATTAATTATGTAATAAAAGCATGGATTGTCAACAAATAAATTCAAAACTGACATATACTAGTTTTTGTTTGGAAAACTAATGGTTATTAAAATGTAGATTAAAATTTAACTATGACTCATTGTCAACACACAACATAAAAATTGGTGATTTATCTTTTGGATCCCGTGAAACTGCATTTTAAAGTAACAACTGGTTTATTTTTTAATGTGTTTATAATTTTTTTCTACTTTTCTTTTTCTATGTACTTTTTAAAAATGTACTTTTTCTACATAAGTGCCCCAGGTTGCCAACAGTGTGAATCCTGCAGGATAAGAATGTGGCCATGGTTTATTCCAAGGCCTCAAAAAAGCCAAATAGAATGTAATTATTAGTATCCCTTCAAGTCCCAAGTGCTCCAAATAAGATGTTTCAAAGAAAGGCAAAGATACATGACATCCCCGGAAATGAAAACATAGTTTTGTCCTTTCAACCTATACTAAACTAGAATTGTAAATCATAATGAATATTCCACCAAATCTCAATAGGACTTTTTCACAAAATTTGAGAAAGTGATTTTCTTTCTAGAAGAGCAGATACACAAAAATTGCTGTGAAATTTTCCAATGATAGAATAACGACAGCAATTTTATCAGACAACAAGATGCCTTACAGACCTATAGCAGTGAAATATGCATGATATTGGTGTGGCAATAGCATAGAAGATCACTGGCAACACACAAGTAGTTTAGAAAACCCATATAAATTTACTAATTTTTAAGCTTGGTACATTTCAAATTCATTGGCCAAATCAATTGAAAACAATAAAATATATCCTGCTCAACATCATATATAAATGCAGTACTTATATACAGTAGTATATAAGAAATAAAACCAAATAAAAATTTGTAAAAGGAAAAGAATTTGCAAAACTAAAGGAGAGATGTTTATGAAATTGGGATAACAAAGTCTAAATATGCCAAAAACAGGAACAGAAAAGGCAAGGGGAAGGATGTGATAAATTTTAGTTTAATAAATATTGTATGAATGAAGATGGATATAAAAACAGTGAAAATACTAGCAGCATTCATAAAATATAACAAATTAGATTTATTGTATTAATTATAATTAATAAAATAGAATAAAACATTATAATAAATGTGGCCAAGTATGTTAATGGAAAAACTAGCAAAAATTCAGGATAAAACAAAAGACAAGAAAATACACATGATCAAAACATAAGAAATGTTAATTGCTTTAAATAATTAGAAAATAAATTATCAAGATATTTTGTATATTTGAGGCAGTTAGGATGATCACTTCAGAGAGAATAAGGAAATGGAAATTGCATACATGAACAGCACCCCTCAAAATGAGCATTATTCCCCCCTTTTGGCTAAAAGGAGGAAATGTCCTTGAGCCTAGAAGGGGGATCTTATTTTTTTCTTTCTTTCCTAGTAAATTACCACTTCCAAGAAGAGTGTAGCTTTTCCTGTAGGAATACAAATTCCAAGAAGATTCCTGGAAATATTACCCCTTTTCCTGAAGACTGACTCCCTACCTATAATCTTGACTTATTTGGTTTTCCTTTCCCTGAAGGAATTCCTCATAAAGTTCCAATTAGACTTAGCAGGTTCTTCTTTCAGTTCTGGAGAGCTCCCCCTGTTGTACAGTTGCAAGCCTTCTTTCCTTCTCTTAAACTTTATGTAACAAAATCTAAAGCCTCACCAGCTTGTAGTCTGTGAATTTCACTCATCATATTCATGACAAGAACCCAAAGGCCATTGACTCAGTAGAAGTTTTGTGTGACTCTGACTCTCCAGCGCCCTAACTCCTGACTTACAATCCTACTAAGACCTGAGAAAGGCTGTGACGCTCTCAAAGACATCCAAAACTTCCCATATCATTTCTGGTGCTTTAGCAGGGAAATGAAGGAGGATGGTACATGGTCCAATGTCCTTTTTCTCTTGCTTTGATTTGACCTTGTGTATCCTTACCTTCTCACCTTCCTCAGATACTGGCAGGTCATATAATCTGTTCTCCTAATTCTCCCTCTTCTTTGAAACTCCCTTCTGCTTGGGAACTGGGCAAATTTAAAACTAGGTAGATGGTAGATTTGGGAAATCTCTGCAGGATCATGTATAAAACCTGTTTTCTTTTTTGGCCCACTGGTAAAACTAGGAGCAGGATGTATACATTTGTGCTCTGTGGACCATTAACTGAGTTCAAGCTTTGGTGAGAAAGCACTCCTCCCCAGCTGTTTGGAGATGAGTAGACCTAAGAGGCCCATGAGATTTACAATGAACGAAAACTGACTCTAAGGAAAGCACATCCTGCCTGGGGTTGTGGTGTGTTAGATGAGTGGCTAAAGCAAGATGGACAGGAGCTAGAGACTTGGGCTCAGCTGGGTCCTAGTGACCACATAGCCTGGTGCCTTTTAGTCTATACCTTTTTGGCTAAAATATGATGTTTTACCTGTAGACACATTTGTTTCTGTATCACATATGATAAATTACTGCTCTCTTAATCCAGACAGCCTGACAGATAGCTCCATTTAAATGAGGAATTCACCATGAGTGCTATTGTGCTTGCCTCCCATCTAGATTGAAGAATACAATATAGACTAACAGATTGTGAATCTGAAGGAAAGAGTCAAAGGAATATCTTTAAAAAAAAAAATGGAGGTTCCATCTGCCAGGGTCTTCAGACCCTTCCTGCCTCATATAGTTATCAGAAGTTATTTGATGTCCCTGATACATAAAGCTCAATATTGACTTCAGAGAATTTTTTTCTTTTGTTCTGCCAGTATTGCCTTGGTGATTGGGAGAGTTTTGGAGGCTCAGTATGTATGGCTGAAATGGGCCATAGGCAGGAATTGGAAGGGGTATGCAAGAAACCACCAGTGTAGGGTGATGAGCAATCTGAAATGGATTAGAAAGTTACTCCAAGAATGGGAAAGATGGGCCCTGCACAGACACATTAAGATCAACAAGACAAAAATTTGGGTCACATGGTAATAAGAGTTAAATAGAGTTGAAATGGTAAGAACTTCTAGTCCAAGTAGGCTCTGGCCATCCTCGCTGTTACTAATGATGGGGGGGGGATGAAGAAGACCCAGACTGCATTGGTGAGAGTGACCATTCCAAGTAGGACTCAAGCTTTTCTCTGTGGCCACTAACAAAGATAAAAGAAAGGCGTGTGTGTGTGGGGTGTCCAGATGACTTTGTAGAAGAAAACAAGAAATACAGAAGATGCTCTATATATCTTCTTTTGTTTTACAGTCATGCATCTTCCACAAAGGCTCCCTTACATTTCATCCTTACCCATTTGGGATCATGTGAATCCAAAACAACAACAACAAAAAGGAACACCTGATATTTTTCTACACTTGAACTTGGCTTAAATATAAATTGGATGAAAGAGAACAATGGCTTCCATAGAGAAGTATTAATTTTATACAACTTACAATTAAAACTAAATAAAAGTGTCATACAAGGTTATTGAGACTTTAAATTAGGGTTAACATATTGTTATTTTTTGGCTGTGTTTGCTCTTGCTTTTTCTTGCTCCTAATAATGTAAAATATATTAATAAATTATCACAGGCTGCTTAAATCTGTTGAGCATTTGATTCTGAAAGTTTCAGACCCAAGCAGGTTTATATCATGTGTCTTCCAGACCCTTTTCCTGGGACAGGCTGGTCCTCTGTCTTTTTGACAAGAGAAAAGAGAATGGCAAATAGTTCAAGAGTTAAACCCACTAAGAATATGCACAGGTACATAGATGTATTTTATGATGATATCAAATTACTAGAAACAGGTTTACAATGTATTTAAATAACTCATCTCTCTGCTATTAGTTTTAAGAGGAAAATGCTTGTTCATGCTTATTGCAATGATAGAAGTTCTTAAAGGTTAAAAACATTGCCAAACTTCAACCCTTACAGATTCAATTACATGATCAAAATTCAAGATAAGTTTTTAAATGCCTATTATAATGACTTAAATCTTTCACAAATTAATTAGGGTTTGTTGATAGAACACAGAACTATTAAAATGCTTTATCTGTAGTTATAACTGTTAAATGTTTAAAATACAGTATGTGTGATTTCTGTGTTTCAAATTATTAGAGTTATAAAGAAGGTTAAAGGAAAGGATGCATTTTTAGATGAGAAAAGACTTTGTAAGATAAAAGTTTGTTCCACAGTGGTAATAATCTAGTTGGTTAAAGTATATTATAAAAAATATGAGAGTTGATGTAATGAGGTTATGAGAGATAGATTAACAAAATATATAAAGGGTTCAATTTTCTGTTTTTTCTCGCTTGCCTTAATTTCATACAAGGCATTGCACTGTCCGATGTCCCTAAAGCTCTTCTATCTCTTAGTAAAATAGTTTTCAGACTTGTTTGAGACAGAAAAACATGTAAATACATAAAAGGGACATTTTAAAACCCAAATGACATAGTGTCATAACCATAACACAGAGTTAATTCTTTTTAATAAGTTGCTAAATTTGTTTATGTCACCAGATCTCATGATGTCAAGGTTAAAATTCAGTTCACTGATATTTATCCAAAGATATTAGGCTACCCTTCTAAAGCAATCTGCTATTCAGATAAAAACTTGTTCCTCACTAAATCTGGCTAATTTCCTCCCAGAAGTAAGAACTTCAAAACGATTCTAAAGAATAATTTCTCATAAGTGGCTAAAGAAGATTTTACAAAGATACCAGTAAAAATCCAGACTAGACTTGTTTTTTATAGCTGGAATTCCTTTATAAGACAGTGAGCTGACCATACAGTAGTCACCCACAATGAGACAATTGGAAGTCCACCCCTCCTTTCCAGGCAGTAGTGTTCAGTGAGCAGAGCTGATACGTCTTCCCAGAATACTAGAACTAAGCAAAAATTTATACTGACTCTAAATATGACTTTTGGTCTTCCATACTCATGTCACTATATCAAAGTGAGGAGATGGCTTAGAGGTTAAGGCACTTGCCTGTGAAGCTTAAGGACCCACGATTTACTTGCCAAATCCCACCTAAGTCAGATGCATAAGGTGAGCCAATCTGTTGGGCTTGCCTCAAAAAAAAAAAAATGAAAATAAAAGAACAAAGTAAAAAGAAAAGAAAGGAGACAGAAAGAGAGATGATGTGTAGTGGTTTGATTCAGGTGTCCCTATTAACTTCTGTGTTCTGAATGCTAGGTCCTCCGTTGGTAGCAATTTGGGAATTGGATCCTCCTGTAGGTGATGTATTGTTATGGGTTGGTCTTATGGGTGTTACAGTCAGCTTCTCCTTGCCAATGTTTGGCACACTCTCCTGTTGCTGTTGTCCATCTAATGCTGGCCAGGAGGTGATGCCCACCTTCTGCTCATGCCATCATTTCCCCTGCCATCATGGAACTTCACCTCGAGTCTGTAAACCAAAATAAAATTCTTTTATTCTTTTCCCACAAGCTGCTCTTGGTTGGGTATTTTCTACCAGCAATGAAAACCTGACTCTGTGTGTGTGTGTGTGTGTGTGTGTGAGAGAGAGAGAGAGAGAGAGAGAGAGAGAGAGAGAGAGATACTACAACTTTTCTTCTTTCTGAACTTTTAATAATACCAAGAGTATCAAATGGGCTAGACCAAACCTCAGAAAAAAAAAAAAAAAACACGTTGCCTTCCCAGTCTGCCAAAGCCACTACTAAAAGTCCCCTTCCCTCAGAACTTGTAAAAGCTCTCCTTGTTCTGAAAGTGTATTCTAGAGGGCTGCTGTCTTCAACATTCCCAAAAAGGAGAAGTAATGAGTCCTTTCACAGGGACATGCTTTATAAACCAGAGTATGGCTCCATATAGAGAAAAGTACATTACCTTACTTAAGGCGATCAGTAGAAAATTCTCAAACCCGAGATGTCAAGATTTTATTCTGCTCTAGTTTCTTGTAACAAGAACAATTTGTTGGTGTTTACTAAATCTTTATCCAATCTATTAATTTAAATGTGTTCATAAAAATTGTCTCCAAGGCTGTTAATATATTTTGTCTATACTTACAAGGGTAAGGTGTTGTTGCTCATAATGTCACTACTTATAATGTAACTATGAGATAAATTAAGTTTTAAGTACTCATACCATCCTTGAAGTAGATCTGTTTTGTTAAAGACAAATTGTGATCAGATATGATCTGTAGTTACAATTTTCTCCAAGACTGGTATAACTATCAATATGGGTGTTCTATAACCATACATAAAAGCCAAAGTCAGTGAGGAGACTGGGACTAAAGGGAAGGTCAATATTTTGGTACCTGCACCAAAGTCAAGTAGGACCAAGGAGATGGTGAACCAGTTTGTAAGTGTTCTACAGTTCTGATAAGGCACCTGTTTTCTTGATCACATAGGTCTTGGAGACCTACAGTTTGGACTATAAGCAATGCATGAAGTTAGTCAAACCAGAGGAAAAGTTCTCAATTCTTCCAAGGGAAGCCACATGGTTAGCAAGACCCTGACCCATTCAAGCAGATTCATAATACTAAAGGAACCATTGAGTGCTTCTTAATGCCCTACGCATCTCTCCTAAAGAATTGCAACTGACCTTTATATATGATATAAATACATATATTATATAGTTTATATAGATATATTGATATAGTTAATTTTGGCCACCTACTTGGTAGTAGGTGCCCAGCAGAAAAGTATAACCAAACAGTAAAATATGGCTTCAAAGCTTTGGTTACATATCCTAGGAAACTTTCCTTCTTTTTTAAAAAACATAATAAATGTATTTATTTGAGAGAGAGAGACAAAAAAGGGGAAGAGAATGGAAACACCAGGGCCTCCAGGCATAGCAAATGAGCGCCATATGCATGCACCACCTTGTATATCTGGCTTACATAGGTACTGGGGAATCAAACCTGGTTCCTTAGGCTGCCCAGGCAAGCACATTAGCCACTAAGCCATCACTGCAGGCCAAAGAACCTCCTACCTAAATTACAAATTTGAAATGATGAGTACAAAGCTGTGGGGCTTCAGATGAACCCACAGAAACTTGGAGTGGCCCCTGTGCCATTGTCAAGATTGGATGCTGTGTACATATATATTCCTGATAAGTCTACTGTCTTATCTGCTTTACAATGTCTCCAAGAACAGATTTAGACCATGTTAGACACCACCATGACAATTAATGAACAGCTTTAAATATGGATTTCTAGATCTTAATGGCAAAAGGGGCTGTCATGTCTGTCATTTCCAGTAATAGTAATTCTATTAATTTTTAGATGGTGTATACTCAGCTGCTATTTTTACTTCATTTGTTTTGACTTATAGGCAGTCCATACTCAGATGCTTCTGCAACAATCTAATTCCATCTGCCTTGAACCCAAGGTCTGAGCACTTATAAGAAACTACCAATATACTTTATATATACCCACTGGAAGGGTATGCCAGCTGCCACACCAGACAACCCCACTCAGCTCAAAGACACCAGATTGGTCACTGCTCCAATTCCCTAAAGCAGTTGGGATTTCCTCTTTTGGGGGGTGGGGATGAGTGTGACCTATTCAGAGAAGGACATAAGGAATAGAAATTTACCAGGCAGCTGATGGTAACAGGGTTCCTCTTTCTTTTTCCCCTTGGCTAAAATCAGACATCCTTGAAATTGTAAGGGGATCTAGTTTTATCCTTATCTCTTTCTTTCCTTTAAGATTACCCCTTCCAAGAAGATTCCTTGAAACATTACCTCCTTTCCTATAAACCTGACTCCCTAGTTAGAAACCTGATTAACCTTGTTTTTCCTTCCCTAAAGGAATTCCCCTTCCCAAGAAAACCCCAATTAGAATCATCAGGCAGAGTCTTCTTTCCATCTCTGGGACTGCCTTCTGGTATGTAGGGGTTCTGCCTTCTTTCCTTGTCTTAAGCACTATAGGAAAATATTTCTAAAACTTGTCCTTCTATGGTCTATAGATTTCATGTGTTCAATTTATAGAACAAGAATCAAAAGCCTCTGGCCTCAGTAGAAATTTTGTTTGACCATGAATATCCAACATTCTAACTCCCAAGTTTTAGCCCAACTAAGAGCCAAGAAAGGCTCTTAAAGATACTACAAATTCCCATATCATATTGATGAAGTAGGAAAAGAAAACTTAATTGTATAATTGTTTTAATTATCAGTGTTGGTGCTGAGGACCCACATTTTCATTGGTATGAGGGTTTTGAGGGAAATTTGACAAAATTTTATATTCTAATGATGTTAAAATACAAATCCTTTTTATCTGAAACTCATGTACTGAAAAACATATTACAGAAAAATATTTTCATAATAATTAGGTTAAGCCTCAAATTATTTTTTGTTTAAAAAGTAACAAGTTATTTTATGTACATTTCCATGCATGCATGTGTGTATAAATGTATATATCTAAATTCTGGGACCTTACATAATTATACATACTAAATGATCACTTCAGAAAAAGACTTACAAGAGTTCTATTTTATTTTATTTTATTTTATTTTATTTTATTTTATTTTAATTTATTTGAGACAGTGAGAGAAGGAAAGAGTCAGACAGAGAGACAGAGAAAGAGAATGGGTGCACCAGGGCCTGCAGCCACTGCAAACGAACTCCAGACACATGTGCCATCTTGTGCATCTGGCTTATGTGGGTCCTGGGAAATCGAACAGAGGTCCTTTGGCTTTGCAGGCAAATGCCTTAACCACTAAGCCATCTCTCTAGGCCAAGAGGTATATTTTAAATATTTTATTATGCAGACTTACTTGTGAAGCTAAAACAAAGATAATGACAGTTCATCCATATTGCTCATTCATTCAGAAATACATATTGAATGCTTACCATGTACCAGTCCCTGCTTGAGCCTCTGGGAATAGTGAACAAAATAATATCTGTATAATTGAGGCTGGCACAGTATTAGTTTTATTGTAATAAAAATGAAATAATCAAAGGTAAAATCTTATTCCAAAATAATCCATAAAATACATGGAATTTATGTTTTATTGTCCAATAGATACAAAATACACAATCACTCTGTTTTGAAGACACTAGAGGGTTTTATATGAAAAATAAATCTTCATTCAGAGGAAAAAAACTGAATCTATTAATATAGACCTGGGTTTTCTTAGCTAATAAATTGTGGGGCCCCTAGATTCCAGGAAACTGTCCCAGAATGCTCATGCCATTTCAAGCAACAATGGATCATTAGATTGGGTTATGTCTAAAAATCCATTGGGAATAACTCTTTTGATTTATTTGCATAGAAAGAATTATTTTTCATTATGGTATTTTCAAACTTTTTTTTTCCTTTCCCCCTTATTTTCCTGTTCCTCTTATGCCCTCCCTCCCCACTTTAGCCTCCTTTCTGCTCTCATACCACATGTTTCCTTTTGGGGATGGGAGTAATTTGAAAGGTATCTTCATAACACTGGCCACAGAGAGAGTGGTACCTATGACTCAGAGTTATATGAAAGACCTGGGATATTTCTTCTTCAATTTCTATCAGTCCTAGACTGAGAGGGGTTCTTTCAGGTGTCAATTGTAGAGAATTTTATCCACATGTACATACAGAGCAGGCTTCAGATAAAGCTCACGAAAAAGACCTACATATACACTTGGTCCCAGCCTAGCCCAGAAGACTCTATCCAGTGCAAAACTAATCCAGCTATTGCTATGCATTTGTGAAGGGATTTTGTAGATGTGGTTAACAATTTAAGTAAAAAAGATTATTGGGGAAAATGTGCATGGGCCCAAGGAAATCAGCTAGAAGTCATCACAGAAATTGATGTTTCCAAGCCAGGCGTGGTGGTGCATGTCTTTAATCCCAGCACTCGGAGGCAGAGGTTAGAGGATCTCTGAGTTTGAGGCTAATCTGAGAATACATAGTGAATACCAGGGCAGCCTGGACTAGAGCAAGACCCTACCTTGGGGGAAAAAAGCAAAAAAAGAAAGAAAGAAAAGAAAAAGGAAGAACAAATTGATATTTCTTAGAGAAGAATAAATTTCATCATTTTAAGTTTTAAATATTTATTTATTTATTTATTTATTTATTTATTTATTTATTTATTTATTTCCCAGGCCTTTGTGCACACTAGACAAGCTTTCTACCACTGAGATTTATCCCCAGTTTTACACACCACACACAGTGTGAACAGTGCAAGAATATAATCCAACACTTTTTACATCTAAACAAACACTTGCTCTGAGCTACAGCCTCACAAAGAAGCAATCCTACCTCAGGTTTGCAACGTCAGTTCTTACCTGAGTTTCCAGTTGGTTCTACAGATTTTAAATATCAGATATCAGCCCACGCAATGACCTGCCCAAATGTCATCAAATAATGGTCTTCCTGTTTAGATAGACAGACAGCCGACAGACAGACTGAGAAATAGACTCTCAGTAGCTCCTCACTAATATAAACAAAAAGGAAGAAGGAGAGAGTGCAAACAACACTGAAAGGACTTGCTACAAAGCTATAACCATTACAAAATTTAATTTAGATTGCTGCTTGTTCTTAAAACAACATAATAAGAAATCCCACTCTACTTCTGGAATGAAAATTAGAGGCTGCGGAAATAGTTCAGATATACCATTGAGTAGATGGAGGCCTGAATGGAAACAGCTAAACCCCTGAGGCCTCAACCACTATTAATCAGCACTGTTTTTTTTATTATTCATTCAATTGTATATAGTAATGTACTTTTCACTTATTTTTAAACCTATGATTGTCAAAAAAACTTCTTTGCTAAGAAGTACAGACATTAAAGGTCACTGGCATTGTTCAAATACAAGGTAAATAGTTTATTGTGGTGAAAACTATGTCAGAATCCCTGATTATAATGAAAAATTAGCTTTTCATAATTCTCAGCTGAATCAATGTGTCAAAAAGCATTCTGAGTCTCAGCTAACCAATGACCTATTGCTTATTGAGTCAGTCTCATGGTTAATACATTCAGGAAAACCAACTTATAGATAATGTAATGGGATAAAATGCCTTCTGCAGAGACCAATATAGTACATGCCAAGCTTGGCCGAGTTCAGAAAGTTTCAACAGATGTACCAGGCTCTCAAAATCAAAACCAAATGTAGATGAAGTACATTAAAATACAGGTCTAATAACAAAGCTATGTGTTTTCATTTACCCTTAGAGTGGGAATTATTCTCACTAATACAAAGTGACAAGTAACCCTTGATCAGCTCCTCTTTTGATCTTTCATTGATTCAATAACAATGTCAAATAATTTCCTTTATGTTCTTTTATTTCTAAACCTACATGATATCTTTATTCAAATACAATGTTGAACAGAGTATTTGATTACACTTTACAGTTCCATCCATAAATTTAATAGTTATGAGTCAACATTTATTATTTTGAAGACAACAGGTAAAATTAAGTCAAAAGAACCCCAAAGTAAATAGTGCTGACAGTGACATTTATTTTCCTGAGCATGCAGTCTTACATATGCATTATTACATGATATATACTTCATAAGTACTTACATATGAAAACATATATTTCTGTCTCTAAATTATGCTTGGATAAGAAGCTTCTTTTACACATTTCACTTTTATGTAAACACTATACTATATATGCACAAATATAGACATATTCTAGAATACATACTATATATTGTACACAGATAATCACCAAGGCTTAAAAATATACTCAGAACATTTAAATATATGCCTGTAATGTAGAATTTAAAGCTAAATTTTATATGGACTATATACTTTATATGTGCAAATGCATATGAATAAATGATTTGACTCTCTCTGTGGAGATATATATATATATATATATATATATATATATATATATATATATATATATATATATATGAAAGAAAGCCCCTGAATCTTTTATTTTACCAAAAAGCAGATGGCATGTGCACACACACACACACACACACACACACACAGTGATTTAATCAAAGTTACAGGAAAAATACAAAAACCCATCATGATTTTGATCTAGTGTTTTCTCACTTAGTATCTTGATTTTCTATCCTCAGTTTTCAACATGGAGGCAGACTGTAGTTGCTCCGTTTTTCCCACAGCTTTCAGCTGACTGGTCTTCTGAGATTTGCCTTCTCTGAGATCTGGATTCTTATCAGAGGACTCTGTTTTGGAAGCACCAATTGCCATTTTAATGCAACTTACTGATCATGCAGACAGCCAGCATCTCATAAATCATGTAAAGTACCTGAAAATATGATTTATGACCTAAGTTATGGGAAATGGGGTCCTTTAATATTCTTAACCCTTCAGGCTGTTATCGCCTATCACAGTCTCCTCTCTGATCCCACCAAAGGTGAGTCTGAATGCTGCATCCTAAAGTGCCTCCACCAATGTTCCCACGACCACTGACCTGTTTCCCACCTACTTCCATCACAGAGAATGCGCTGCTTCTTTAAGTTCATCAACTGACTATGCATGCTGAATTCAAGTGTTCACTCTGCTTGTGGCTATTACAGCACGTTCCTGAGGCACTGCCTCACACAGTAATTAAAGAGCAGCATTTAATAGCTTCTTACTGTAGAATTAAAAGAGCACGAGTATTAGAGTTTGTTGCAGACACAGTCCGTGAAAGATTCTAGGAAACCCAAGATGAAACTAATTTAAACCGTGTGCCTTGTTGAAAAGAAATATGGAAAAAATGTCTCTAATATGCAGTAAATGAGGCCCATAACTCATTGGATCGTCCAATGAGTTATGTGTTAAATTCTATTGCACAACATGGTCATGCATTTTTTTGATCTTCCTGTCTATTAACCCTTTTCTTTGTGTGGGAGATTTTACAAAAACAACATAGCTCGCTGTATATTAATATATTTACATATGCAAATAGAAATCATATACCAGTAAGATATTTTTTATTCCCTCCCTTATGGCTCCATATATTACCGCTTCACCAAACCAACAAATTAAAAACAATTTCCAATTTCTTCCATAAACACCTAGTGGCTAAATGTTATTAATGCATTTGTCTGAAAGGCACAAATTCAAACATTGCTCAGTTAGGGAAGAAGAATACACAGTGCTGATTGCTTGCAATCAGTTTTAGTAATCTATATTTTCTTCACAGAGGTGAAAGTTTATCTCACCATGGAACAACAGTTATAATTTTGCCTCTACCATTCATCAACACTGATATTGCAGAGCCTCAAATCATCACTTTCAGGAGCTACCGAGTAAACAAGCTGTTGACGGTTTCCTTTTTAGCATATTCCTTTAGAAAGTGACTGCACATTATGGGTTTATCTTCTGTCTGTAAGAGACCCTAATAAATCACATTTGTTTGTAGCTATCATCATTATTGGGCTTTTATAATCATGAAATAAACCCAATAGACTATAGCTATTTTCAAAAGATTGAAAATCATCAGGTATTTTTTTCCCTTGTATGATACATAGTTCCCTCATTTTTCAGGGGAGGAGTATTACATTTAGAGTTTGTCAGCATACTGCTTTTACAACAATAATGTTTCCAACTAATTGTGGACTGATGGGTGGGATCGGGGTGTGATAGTTTAGAATCATAAGAATCTCTGTCAGCTTTTGCCATCCTCAAGTTAAAAGCCTGAGGTTTATTTCAAATGGGAACCTCTCACATTGTTCTCTTGCCCTTTTTCTTTTCACATAAAATAATTGCTGATAATCTTTTGTAGAGCAATGCTTTGAAATCTTTTCAGCTTTAAGGGTGTACATGAAGTCCATCAAGCAGAATGAAGCCCCTCAAGGAGATTTATATGAATTCTTTCTCAACACAATTACCACAATTAGATACACACATACCTTTGTGTCCTTAATATTGTAATTTTCATGGTGCATTGATTTGAAGGTGTTCCTTGCTAGAAATAGATCTAAAATGCGGGGTTTGATGGCATTCTCAGCTAAACTAATTGTGTGAGCGGGCAACAAGGTAATGAGGACAGATGTCAAGGTCAATATAATTATTAATTTCTGAATCTGGGTTAATATTTCCAAAGACCTCAAGTACAAATTATAACTTCCAGCTGCTACTGACAGAAAATTCAGCTGTTTTTTTTTTGTTGTTGTTTCTTGTTTTTGTGGTGTGTATGTAATGTTTAGTTTTTTTCCAGTAGTGTCCCCAAGTGAACTTTATTTGTCAAAGGAACAAAACCGATCTACTTTCTTGTTGATTCTTCCTCCTATCAAAAGATGCAGATGTGAGCATCAGAAGGAATAGTTGGCATGATCTCTGGTGACATATACATTACAAAAGACAGCTCATAAAAACCATACTTAGCCCTCTGAGAGGAGGCAGGCATGAGAAAGGAAAAATACAAGGAGGGATTGTGATGTTGGTTTATTTACATATATAATAGTCCTGAAATTATTAGATAGCTGTTTTCTTGGATCTTTTTCCCTATCAGCCACAGACCATCTGCATTTCTTGTGCCATAATTGCTTTAAAAGGACTTTATTTCAACTGGCATTCATTTCCAGGTTTTTATACCTAAGCTCCTGGATGATCACTATTTCAAAGAGACATAAGAGTATCCTGTATACAGTGTTTTATTCACTTACCTCAACTTTTATTCACTTAGATCAACAAAGGCAGAGAAGTATTGATTAAAAGGCATGCTTTGCTGGTCATGTAGGCACACGCCTTTAATCCCAGGGCTGGGAGACAGAGGTAGGAGGATTGCCATGAGTTCAAGGCCACCCTGAAACTACATAGTGAATTGCAGGTCAGCCTGAGCTAGAGTGAGACCCTACCTCAAAAAACCAAATAAAAATATAATAAGATAAACCAAAATAAAAAAAACCAAAATTAATTTTAAAAAGCAGTCAACTAAATAGACTGGAGGACCTTGGTGGAATTCTTATTCAAGTAATAATATGAGAATTATTATTATTATTGAATAAGAATACAAATAATACATATTTATATGTCATATCTCTAATAGCCTTTTGGTTGTTCTATTTTTTTTTCTTCAGTTTTTCCGAGGTAGGCTCTCACTCTAGTTCAGGCAGACCTGGAATTCACTCCGTAGTCTCAGGGTGGCCTTGAACTCATGGTGATCTTCCTACCTCTGCCTCCCAAGTGCTAGGATTAAAGGCGTGCACCACCATGCCTGGCCATTCTAATTATTTTAAGGAAATGTATTTATTGAAACATACTTGCATTTGACCCAGTGCATTAATGAGTGTAGATGGCATGTTCTGTGAGTTGTAATTGTCCACCATTTTTTGAAAGTAATTGGCTGATTCAGAAAATCAGTGTCTACCTTAGTTGAGTAGCCCTCTCCTCCCACGGGGCTGTACTCCACTGCCAATCTGCCCTGTCTCCTGTTTATTCCTCCTTGACACCGAGCCTTGTCTCTTGCCAGGTGCTGAAATCCTTCCCTTATGGAATCAAACATTTAAAATCCTGATTTACAAACATCCCTTAACTTCAATCAAAAGGTGGGGGATCTTTTCATCCTCTCACCCCTTATATTGACAGCTTGTCTCTCCCTATTTTTCATCCAAATAAACAGAGCTCTGTAAATCTTGTCCAGAAGACACAGACTGAAAGAATTAATCAAAGTGTTGTTTATGAGCTGCTCAGAGCAGATTAAATGTTGTGTTGACAACACAATTTGCAAATTATCTACCAACATCAACAGACATACAAAAAAGAGCCAAGCCAATTGGTTGGATAAATTTAGATTCAAAGAGGTCCAGCGTTTCCTAGTCTTGCTTCCAAAACTCAGCTCAGGCCTATTGAGAGATTTTTACCCAACATCAATTACAGTCCATCACTGCAGATGAGTTCATTTACAATTTGTTTTGGACAATGCCAACTTTATCTTTGCCACATGCAAGCCAACTTTCTTGTCATAATCAACCACAACTTTTCTTCCTAACCACACTTTTCTGTTCCCTTTCAGAATCCTGGATTGCATTCAACACAGGGTACCCATCAAATACCCACCTCTTAAAATTAGTGGGTAAAGTATTTGCCATGTAAGATGAGGACCTGAGTGTGGATCTTCATAACCCCATTAAATGTCAGACATCGCAGCATGTGTCTGTCATCCCAGTGTTGGTGAGACAGAAACAGAGATTCTATAGGGCTCACTGGCTAGCTAGTCTAGCCTAATCAAAGAGCTCCAGGTCTAGTGAAAGACTCCATCTCAAAGAATAAGGAGGAGAGTGACTGAGGAAGACACAGAAGGTCAGCTTCTGCCATCCACATGAACACCCATACACACACATATGAACCGTCACCCATAACAAACATGATTACACAGCAAATCATACCCACATATTTACAAAAAGAGAAACTATCTGTAACAGCCAACTTGCAAAATGCTCACCAGCTTTGGGTTTTGTGTTTGTGTGTGGCCCAACAGATCAGTGTGTAGGGAACAACAGAATGGAATAGAGATAGTGGTAGGTCACTTCCCAGGTATGCTGTGTCTGCATGCTCTTTCTGTGTACTGTTTGGATAGGTTTTATGCTTTGAAACATTCATGATTGGAATGCTTGTTGCCCAGCTGGTGGAATAATTTTTGGAGATGATGAAGACATTGGGAGGCAGGGCATGGCTGGAGAAAGTCACTCAATAGGAGCCTGTCTTTGAAGGTTATACTGGACTCCCGGTCCATCCCACTTATACTTCTCTTCTCTCCATGTTTTATGAGTGGGGCCCTGTTCTTTTAAACCTAGTCATAAAGTCTTTCCTTACTTCAAACTTGTGAAGATTTTCTATATTATTTGGTTTGGCTTCTTAAAATGTACGATCAGCCTTACAATATGTACAAAAGTGATTTACAAGATTTTTCAGTGAGGTTGCATTATATCTAGAATTCCATTTAAAAGAACTCACATCTTAAAAATATAGATTCTTTCAATCTATGAATATCCTATCCCTATTTCTCATAATTTCATCATCAATATCATTGTAGTAGTTTTGCAGATCTCCTGATAGATTCATTTCTAAATATGCTGGGCTATTTTTTCAACTTTGTTTTTCTTCAACTACAATAAGCATATGGTTGATTTTATTTTATTGTATTGTATTTTATTGTATTGTATTTTCAACCTTGCTATAGTCACTTATCCCATTTCAGAAAATTCTTCATACTTACTTAAGTTTCTTTAATATGTCTGTTTTCTTTCGTGTAGTATGTAAACAAAGCCAAATTAATATGTTTACTTCCATCATGATGCATGAAAGGTCATTCCTTTTCTTCTTGTTCTTGATAAGGATGTTCACTATTATAGCAAATATACCAGATATTCCTGCCTTATCATCATGTTGGGGCAAGATATTTTTCCCCAGTATTCATGATTGTAACTTTGGAATTTTAAAGTGATTCTCCTTCAGTTCATGAAATTCTCTCCTATTCTTATTTAACTAATATATTTAAACATTAATGATACTGAATTTTATTATTTCTACATTCCTCAATATGGTTAATTTTTTCTGTTAACATGGGTAATTTCATTTTTTTAACATTTCTCCTAATACTGTATAACATGGACATTTACTCTTGGTCATATCATCAATTTTCCTGAGTTGAAGTTTTCGATATGTTTATATTTTCTTGAGATTGTTAATGATTATGTTCACGAGTGATGCTGCCTTTTAAGTAGTATACTTGTCAGGTTTGGCCAGACAAACTGGTGCAATGGGACCACAGAAGCATGCATCACCATGTCTGGTGGCTCTACATGGGTACTGGGATTTGGATCCCTTGTTGGCCCATTTGTGGAACAAGTACCCCTAACCATTGAGTAATCTCCCCAGCTTCTTTTACTTTACATATTTATTTAAAGTTCAAGTATATTACTTCCTTATAAACTCTAGGTTAGAATTATTCCTATCACCATTGTCAATGTTTGCTTTTAATTAAAATGTTTAAGAGAGTTTGTATTTTATGTAGTCATAGAGATGACTAGATTTAAGCCCATATTTTCGTTATTACTTTTCTATTTGTCTCCTCTGATCTCTGCTTCTGTTTTCTTCCTGAGTGCTTCTTTTGAATTGTAGTATATTTTACTATAATCTTTTATGTCCCCTTTGGACTTATTAACTATACATCTTTTATTTTCAGTTAATGCTATAGAATTTACAGTAATCATCTTTAATATGGCAGTCTATATAGTCAATATTATATTACCCTATGTTTCATACCTCAAACTTCACACCTAATACTTCTCACCTCTCATTCCTCCAATCACTACTGACAAATTTCTCATTTTACACTTTGTCATTGCCACTTATCAGATGTCATACCTCGTGCCTCTCTTTTTCCATTGCTGTCATTTCTTAGCCTTGACACACATTTTAAATCTGGATTCAGTGTGATTATTTTGAATGTCCATTAATTCTTAAGTAACTTAGAACAAGGAAAAAAAACTTGATTGCATGTTTTCCCATTTATGATTTTGTATTTTCTTCTTCAAGATCCAACTTTATATCTGACATCATTTCTTCCATTCTAAAGAATGTGCGTTAGTGTCATATAGAACCTACAAATAGAACTTTATCAGGACTTCATTGGGAAGCTCATTGCTTATTATGAAGGATTTCTTTGCTTCTGGTGTCTCATCTTTCAGATTACAGAGTCAGGCATCCCTGTGTTGGTAGCACTTTGTTAAAATTACAGAAAAAGAAACAAGAAAAGATAATGACAGTCAACTTTCAAATAGACTAACAGAATGAGCTTTTTCACCTCCTCGTCTCAGAGATTGCAGTCATTTGATAATTTATTATTAGGCCTTTAGGGCTGTGGTAAAGCAGATCCTTATGGTAGGAAGTCATCATGATGGAAGACACCTCATGGCATCTGGGCAGCAAAGTATAAAAATGGATAGCCTAAGTTAACAATATCCCCCTTCAGAGAATACCACCAAATAACTTTCAACTGGGTCCAAACAACATTTCCACAATTTCTAATAGTGTAACAATCAGGGACCAATCCTTCAATACAATGGCCTTTGGGGGACATTCCAGAACCAAACCACAGCAGCCCCTGAGCTTACTTGCCTCTTAGCTCCATCAGGAAACATACCTTTCCACAATTCTAGCTCTTTGTATCACAGCTGGGAATTTGTGCTAGGCAAAGAACCAGGATAACCGTGGGATTATCTTTAGTAAATCATCCTGTTTCAGGCATGGTTACTTTATGCTTCCTATTCTGAAAATTCCAGATACAATTATCTGTATGTATTCTGTCTTGTTTTTGGTTGTTTGGGGTTGATTATGATTTGATGGTCAATTTTAGTATTTTATTTTATTTTGAGCATAATTTTTCAACAAATAAACTTCAGCACATCATTCATGTGTATGAATAAGGGAATTACCCTCCTTTACAACTCCAACCAGTCTGGCCTTGAATGTCAATGCAGTAATTTTTCCTACCCAGTATGACTTGGATTAATACTAAAACTTATCTATAAATAATCCTCTACCTACGTGTAATGAATGAAGCCTCTTGATATTTTTATCCCTTGGCCCAAAGCTCCTATTAGAATAATTTCTTTGAAAGTTATAATAAATGGTAGAGATGTGTGCTATAATAGACTTTGGTTAAAATTCAACATGGCATGTATTATTTGAGAGGCTCCAAATGAGTGCTAGGGTTAGTACACTTATATAAACACAAGATTCAATGTTAAAAAAACAGGACATCTGAGTTGAGGAAAAGGCTCAGTGGATAAATTGCTTATCATGCAAGGGGGACCTAAGTTTGGATGCTCAGAAGCCATGTGGAAATCAAGGTATGGTAGCATTTATTTGTAATCCTAGTCCTGGAGAAGAAGGGCAGGGAATCCCTGGGGCCTATTGGCTAATCAGTCTAAGCAAGTCAGTGAGCCCTAGGGTCAGTGTGGAACTTTCTCTCAGAGAAAAGGTGAAGAGCAACTGAGAAAAACCTCAATATCAAAACTCTGACCACAACACCCATGTACACATATACACATGTACACACACACAAGGATAGAACTTCTTAAGCCTAAATTTCCCAAAATATATCAAATTCTGTTATAGAAATTTGGGGTTCATGATGAATTACCAATTAAAATATGTTTCCTATTTGAGGAAGAAAAAATAAAGGAAGGAACAGACAAGGCAGGAGAAGACTTTTCTTGGCTTTTACCCATTTTTTAATATAATTTATTTTTTATTTATATTATTCTGATTTTACATTCATAGTGTTGGCTCCATTATACTCCTCCCTGTCCTCCTTCTTCCAAAGGGACTCTCATCAATGGTGAATATGGGTCATGCATTGTGGGGGTAGTCAAGAGTTCTGGGGGGTAGGCCATGTCTCTGTGCATAATGCCCCAATTTGTGACTCTAACATTCTTTCCACCCTCTCTTCTGAAAATTTCCCTGAGCCACATTGGGGTCATTTTAGTTCTACTTCAGTGATGAGGTTTTGGGAGCCTCTGTGTCTCTGGATATCTGGCTTAATTGGAGTTGGATGTTCTCTGTGTTTATCTCCTTCAGCCTTTTTCTGGTGTCGTGATCACCAAGAACACTGTATTCTTGCCCTTCTCCCTGATTACTCTATAGTTTCAGCTGGGGCCCTGGTGAGGTGTGGTTGGCTGATCCTCCCTTCATATTTGTTGTTCATCTGAAAAAGATAAACAAATTCTCCAATGGAGTGAGAATTAGTACTAGATATATGGGATGGCCATAGATATTTTGGAGGGAATTTTATATGTGTAGGCTTTCTTCTAGCCCACATTTGGTGGTATCTTGGTCTTGGAGACTGAGCTCATATTTTTTTTGTACATGGTTTTGACTTATTTCCCAGTTCTAGCAATGAGTTCCATTCCACTGAGTGGATCTATTAGCCAAATCAAGAGCAGTTGGTTACCCACCATGGCTGTGTGCCACTACTGCTCTTGTTTGAGCATTACGTCAGGTTGTTTCCTGCTGGGTATCTTATACTGCAAGTTGTTTGGACAGATGTTGGCCATTATCCCCCAGTTGCTCATGTAGCACCCTCTGGCACTAGAGTAGCTAACTGTCTGGGGACTGACCCTCTTCCAGATTCTGGCCAGGTCTCTCCATGTTTGGTCTCACACATGTATCCTTTCTTCAACAGTAGGGTCTTACCATTAACCTTTGGTGGGTCATCAAGAATTCTGACAGAAATCTGTCTTTTTTGGGAAACCTTGTAGGTGTCTCAGATCAACAGCTCATTATGGAAGTTAACCCAGTGCTGGCACTGGGAGTTATAAGTCAGTGCCTAGGAAGGTGAGGGAAGAAAAAAGATAGATAATATAAAAGAGAAAGTGAGTATAGAGTGGAGAGGGAGAGAGAGAGAGAGAAGAGAGAGAGAAGAGAGAGAGAAGCAGGAAAAGATTAAGGTTGGTCTTCATGTTGTTCTCTCCAGTTTCCTGCGGTTCAGGTGTTCCCTCTGCGGGCCTGCTGAAGGATCAATGTTTTAGCCTGTTGTTCAAAATAAAGGGTTTTATAGTATCATTTCCTTTTGGGACCCTATTTGTATCCCCCCACCCTTGTGCTCCCTCCCACCCTCTTATTCCCTCCCACCGTTACCCTCCCTCCATCTCACCCTCCCTATTGTCTGGTCCTCAGAGTGCTTATTAGGTTTGGCAGCATCTCAGGTGGATTCAGTTTAGGAGCGACAGATAAACAAGATCATGGGATGATTATCTTTTTGTGATTGGGTGAGCTCACTGAGGATGATCTGTTCCATGTTTGACCATTTTCTTTCAAATTTCATTATTTCATCTTTCCTTACTGCTACATAGAATACCACATCTTTGTTATCCATTCATCTAGTGATGGACATCTGGGTTGATTCTAGCTCTTTGCTATTATGTATTGAGCAGCTATGAACATGGTTGAGCAAATGTCTCTGATCTGAGGCTTGGAGCCTTTGGGGTAAATGCCCAGTAAGGGAATAACTGGATCCATTGGTAGGTCTATGGTCATCATTTTCAGGAGTCTACATATAGCTTTCCATAATGGTTGAACCATTTTACATTCCCACCAGCAGTGAAAGCTTGTTCTTATTTCTCCACAGCCTCACCAGCATTTGTTTTCATTGTTTTGTTTTTAATATTAGCCAACCTTACTGGTATGGTGATGCCTCCAGAGGTGTTTCTTTTGCTGAGGATATGCTTGGATATCCAAGGACTTCTGCCTTTTCATATGAATTTTGAGATAGTTTTTTTTCTATCTCAGTGAAGAAAAAAGTTGGGATTTTTATTGGCATTGCATTGAATCTATATAGTGCTTTTGGTAAGATTGCCATTTTCACAATGTGAATTCTACCAATCCAGGAGCATGTGAGGTCTTTCCATTTTTGTAGGACCTCCTCAATTTCTTTCTTGAGTGTTTTTATGCTTTCATTGTATATGTCTTTCACTTCCATAGTTAATGTTACTCCAAGGTATTTTATTTTCTTTGTTGCAATTGAAAATGGGACAATGTTAGTTATTTCTTTTTCTGTATCTTTGTCTTTTGCATACAGAAAGGCTACTGATTTCTGTGCATTGATCTTATATCCTGCTACTTTGCTGAAGGTGCTAATCACCTTTAAGAGTTTTGAGATGGAGGTTCTTGGGTCACTTATGTATAGAATCATGTCATCTGCAAATAGGGCTAACTTAACTTCTTCCTTTCCAATTGTATCCCTTTAATTTCTTTCTTCTGTCTTATTGCTTGAACTAATACTTCTAGCACTATGTTGAAGAGCAGAGGTGAGAGTGGACACCCCTGCCTTGTTCCTGATCTCAATGGGAATTCCTTCAGTCTCTCCCCATTACTTGGCTTTAGGAGCTTTATATATAGCCTTTATTATGTTGAGATATGGGCCATCCATGACTATTCTCTCCAATGTTTTGATCATGAAATGATGTTGTATTTTGTTAAAGGCCTTTTCTGCATCTATCAAAATGATCATGTGGTTTTTGTGATTAAGCTTGTTTATTTGGTATAGTACATTGACAGATTTCTATATGTTGAACCATCCCTTCCAGGGATGAAGCCTACTTGATCAAAGTGGATAATACTTTTGATGTACTGTTGAATTCAATTTGCAAGAATTTTGTTCAGGATCTTTGCGTCTATGTTCATCAGGGAAATGGGCCTATAATTTTCCTTTCTTGTGGCATCTCTGCCTGGTTTTGGAATTAGGGTGATACTAGCTTCATAGAAGGAGTTGGGGATCTCTCCCCGTTCTCCAATTGTGTGGCACAGTTTGAGAAGAATTGGTTTCAGTTCTTCCATGAAAGTTTGATAGAATGCAGCTGAGAAACCAATCTTGAAGGGTGTGATGGGTTTGTTTAGGAGATTAATCTGCTCCAGGCTTAGCTTTGGTAGGTGGTATGTGTCTAGGAATTCATCCATTTCCTCCATATTCTCCTGTTTTGTGGAGTAGAGGTTTTTGAAATAAGTCCTAATAACTTCCCTATTTCACTCATGTCTGTTGTGATATCTCCTTTTTCATTTCTAATTTTATTAATTTGAAGCGTTTCTTTTTCTCGCTTGATCAGATTGGCCAGGGGTGTATCAATCTTGTTAATTTTTTCAAAGAACCAGCTCTTTGTTTCATCAATTTTCTTAATTGTCCTCTTAGTTTCCAATTCATTAATTTCTGTTCTGATCTTTAATTATTTCTTTCCATCTGGAGCTTTTCAGGTTGGCTTCTTCTTGTTTTTCCAATGCCTTTGGGTGGATGGTTAGGTTATTGATTTGGGATCTCTCTGCTTTTGTTATGATGGCATTTAGTACTATGATTTTTCCCCTAAGGACTGCCTTCATTGTGTCCCATAAGTTTTGGTATGATGTGTTCTCGTTGTCATTGAATTCTAGAAATTTTGTAATTTCATTCTTTATTTCATCCACAACCCATTTATTGTTTAAAAGTGTGTTGTTCAGTTTCCAGGAGCTAGAGGGATTCCTGGCGTACTTTTTTTTTTTTTTTTTTTTTAATTTCTAGCATTACAGCATTGTGGTCTGATATCATGCAGGAAATTACATCAATTTTCTTGAAAATGTGGAGGCAGGGTTTGTGGCCCAATATATGATCTATTTTAGAGAAGGTTCCATGGGTTGCTTAGAAGAATGTGTAATCTGTAGATTTGGGGTAGAATGTTATGTATATGTCTGTTAGGTCTAGTTGCTCTATGGTGATGTTGAGCTCTCTTACTTCCCTATTAATTTTCTGTTTGGATGATCTATCTATTGCTGATAGTGGAGTACTGAAGTCCCTGACTATGATGGTGTTGGTGGTTATTTCTGTTTTGTTGCCAAGTAGTTTTTGCTTTATCAATTGTGGTGCACCTGTGTTTGGTGAGTAAATATTGATGATTGTGATATCCTCTTGTTGGGTTGTTCCCTTGATAAGTAAGAAGTGGCCTTCTTTGTCTTTTTTGGTTACTTTAGTTTTGAAGTCTATTTTATCTGATATACGTACAGCTATGCCTGCTTTTTTCTTATTTGTGTTTTCTTGGAATATCATTTTCCACCCTTTCACCCTGAGGAGGTGTCTGTCTTTAGTGGTGAGGTGGGTTTCTTGAAGACAGCAGATTGAGGGGTCTAGTTTTCTGATCCACCCAGTTAGCTTATGTCTTTTGATTGGTGAATTAAGGCCATTAATATTCAGAGATATAACTGTGATGTTTGATTTAATACCTGCCATATTGTGGTGGATTATGTGGTTTGGCATTTTTTTGGTCTTTGTGGGTTGCTTTTTTTTTTTTTTTTTTTTTTTTTTTGGTTAATGTGGACTGCTTCTTGGGGGCACTTGAGATTGGTTATGTGATTCTTCTGTGTGAAGAATTCCCTGAAGTACTCTCTGTAGGTTTGGCTTTGTGTTCATATACTTTTAAAGATGAGTTTTGTCATGGAAAGTTTTTCCTTCACTATCTATTATGAGGGTTACTTTTTCTGGGTAGAGTAGTTAGTGTTGGAAGCCATAGGTTCTTAGAGTTTGCAGTGTTCCATTCCAGGCCCTTCTGGCTTTTAGGGTTTCCATTGAGAAGTCTGAGGTAATTCTGATGGGGTTCCCTTTATATGTAATGTATTGTTTCTCCCTGGCTGCTTTTAGGATATTCTTTTTGTGCTTGATGTTTAGAGTCTTAATGATAATGTGTCTTGGAGAATTTCTCCTTTGGTCTAGTCTGTTTGGAGTTCTGCTAGCTTGTTGTAACTTTCTTTTGAGAGCTTTTCTTTTAAGAGAGCAGGAAAGTTTTCTTCTATTATTTTGTTGAATAAGCTTTCCATTCCTTTGGTCTGTGTTTCTTCCCCCTCTGGTATACCCATGATGCTAATGTTTGGATGCTTAAAGGTGTCCATATTTCCCTCATGTTCTGTTCACAGAAATTTTTGAACTTTTTGAAATTTTTGGACTCACGAACTGTTTCTTCTGTTTTGTCTTCCAGTTCTGAGTTTCTATCCTCCACTTGACAGACTCTGTTCTTAAGAGCTTCTATAGAGTTTTGGGCTTGTTCAATTTGGTTCATGTTTTCTACTTTTTTATGTATAGTTTCCATGCCTCTGTCTAGTTCCCTTTTTGTGTCATTTTCTGACTTTCTTAATGCTTCTTGGAGTTCATCCTTGCATTTTTTTATGTCTTCATTGAACTTAGCCAGCTGGATATTAAGGACCTCTTTTTTTTTTTTTTTTTTTTTTTTTTTCTCCTTCAGATCATTTAACTGTCTTTGGAGCCCTTCCTGGTTCTTTTCTATTATGTCTAATCTAGCAGGATAACATTCATACAATTGTTGGCTTTTTGTTGAGTTTCTGAGAGTTGTGTTATTTGCTTGGCCAGGGTTGCATAGCTTGTCTCTTTATTTTGGGGTTCTGATTCTATTGCCTCTCCTATGCTTTGATATAAGATAGCCATTGTGGGACTGGATTGTCTAGCTGGATTTACTTTTATCTGTTTTTTTCATACTATTCCTCCTTTTTCCATGTAGTCTGACCATCACAATGATTCAGAAAGACTAGGGTGTGAAATGCTAGCCTGCTGCCCTGGGGTGGGGTGGGGTGCAGTGGTGAGTGTCAGTGCAGTTGCCCCTGGAGTTCTGATAGGCTGGGGTGGGGGTCACTGGCCTGCTGGCCTGTGTTCCCTATGGAGGTGGGAGGAGTAGGGGACCACAACCACCCTACTTGGGCCTCAGGCAGGGTAGGGCGGGAACACTGGACTACTTCCCTGGATCCCTGATCTGCCCTTGGATGGGGAGTGGTGGCACCTGACTGGTGATGAGGCTCAGGGAGGCTAGGGAGGCACCTGACCAGTGATGGGGCTGTGGCCAGTGAGAGAGGGATCTGACTAGTGATGAGGCTTAGGCAGGGCCCCTGGGACCTGATGTGGCTCAGGCAGGCCATGCAGGGCTCTGGCTGGTAAGAGAGGGATCTGACTGGTCAGTCAGGCCAGGTGGGATGTGATGTGGCTCAGGCAGGTCATGCAGGGCTCTGGCAGGTAAGGGAGGGATCTGACTGGTGATATGGATCACACCAGCCCAGTGGGACCTAACCTGTGGTGGCCCCTGCCTGAGAGTGTGGGAATCAGTGGATTCCCTATATTTTCATCCACCCCCCTCCCTCTGGCAGCATGCAAGAGCCAGCAAACACTTTAAAAAATCTCTTAAAGCTTAAGGGTCTTGCTTTTACTTCCCTGTAAGGTGAGGCGAGGTTAGGCAGACGCTATCAGCTTTTACCCATTATTAAAAGTTAACTTAAGCCAGGCGTGGTAGCATAGCCTTTAATCCCAGCACTTTGGAGGCAGAGGTAGGAGGAGCACTGTGAGTTCAAGGCCATCCTGAATTCACTACATAGTGAATTCCAGGTCAGCCTGAACTAGAGTGAGACCCTACCTCAAAAAAAAAAAAAAAAAAAGTTCACTTATCAATATTGCTACTACCCTAGAATATAAAATTCTAAATAAACAATATTTAAATTTTTATAAAGTTTGAAGAGGTTTAAGACAATAATGATGCCAACAGTATTAGGAATCATTGAGAAATGGAGATATGCCTTAAACTTGGAGGCTTAAGAGAAGCAATTAGGGTAAATTATATTCAAGGATTCCTAACTTTTAATATCTTACTCTGATGAATTAATCATTTTTTATTTGTACCAAAAAAGTAATTAATAGATGGTACCAATCCATAAGCAGTCCCTAAGTGCCTCGAGCAAGTTGAGCAATTTATGTGGACTTCTGCATACAGTTCACCCTACTTATTCAGAAGAAGAAATTAAAGCTCATTTTCTTGTGCCCATCACTTGTATGACCTCCTCCTCTTCAGTGGGGATGAGATATGTGACTTGCTTAGAACCAGAAGAATAGGTCCTTACTGATGATTCACTTATATGAGGACATCCTATAAGGCCGCATCTTGCTAGAAAACTCACTCTCTTGAAAGCTCTGACTGTTACTAGAAAATTTTCAGTGCCTGGGATGGGATACCTCCCAGTGAATTGTTGGCCAAGGAGGTCCCGGTAGCCTCCAAAACATTAAAGGCTATTGCCAAAGCCCTTAGTTTCCCCTTGAGAAACAGATAGTAAGACCCTATTGCTGAAGACATCTCTTGCCTGAGTTGCAAGGTCACTGAGAAAGCAAGCTGGTGCTGAGCAGAAAACCTTCACCCTGTAGACCAGCCAACATAAAGCTGGAAAGAGCTGCACTGCATGCAGCCGTATGGGACACAGAAGTCATCAGCAGTGAAAACAGTGGACACTGAATACTCAAGTTTGGCCCTACAGGCCCAATGACTAAACGGGTGCAACAGTGGCATGTCTGCTCTTGGGGTAACCAACTGCTCCATAATTAGACTGAAGGCCCTCTCTGTGGGAGGGAATACATACCTGGTACTGAAAAACCTAAGCAAAAGTCTATGGCAGGAGAGGTCATGAGCCTTAGGGTATAAAGCCTGCTCTTGTCTGGCTAAATGTATATATTATTCCCACCAAGCTGCCCTGAAAGCACTACACTTAATGTTCATATTCACATATTAATGCTACTCTCACTTCTGGTTAGAGAAGCTTCTCTTTTCAGATGGCGATGACCACTGGGATGACCCAAAAGGCAACATAGTGCTGAGAAGAAGGGATGGAGGAGTGCCCAACACTGAAACATCTCTATCACACCCTCCAAGGCTCAGGGCCCATTGCAGAAGAGGGGGTGGATAGAATGGAAGAACCAAAGGAAGGGTATGACTCCTTACAATGCAACTGTCCAGACAGAAATTGTCCTTGATATCCATGACCATGCAGTGCCTAGCAATACCTTCGCAAGACACTCATAATAGAAGAAAAAGATGATGACATCAAATTAAAAGAGTGTAATGGAGAGACGGAGGGGATATTATGGAGATTGGAGTTCCAAAGGGGTATGGGGGCAAGGGAGGAAAATATCATGCATTTTTTGTATATAAGTATAGAAGTTGTCAATAAAAAAATAGAAAAAAACATAAAATAGACTGTTCAGAAGAAGCAAAAATAATCAAAACTAACTCCTATGAATTCAAAGTTCTTGTTCTTTGCTGATATTTTATGCTAAAACTCATAACTCCATCTTCTGTACAGTAACCAATCTCTCAGCAGTGAAAACTGCTTATTGCCAAGATTTCCCAAACATAATGTTGAGTTTCCAAGACTTTTGAACCTTGTCTGTGAAAAAAAATTGCTTATTTTTGGTGAAACAATGGCAAAATTTCCATATGTGAATAATAAATAATAGTAATAATAAGAAACTTGTTGATATTGCTATGTGAGGAACTGCTCTTGGGGATGTATATTACTTCATTGAACACTCCCATGTTGACACTACTATGACACTATAATTGCTATCTGGCATAGAGCTAACTACAGGCTATAGAGATTATAGAACTTAATAAAGTGCATGCAGCTACTAAGTACAACCCAGAAGCCTGCTCTGTTTGATCCTAACGCATGGAGCTTTGAGTCAGCATTGAGTAAAATGCAAGCTATGGAACGAGCTTCATATCTGGCCTAGAAAATAAGAACTGTGGAGAACAATGTGAGCTGCAATCAAAACCATCCATCACAGTTGTCTGACAGTCAACCATGTTTGCCAATCTGTACTATGATGGAGACGTGGCTCTATCTTGCACATGGATACATTTTATTCCTCACCGTGAGCACCAAACACCAGACTGGCTCTCATGTTAGTATGAATGGTAATGACTCTTGTCCACCTACTATGCTATCAGTTACTGATTTAACAGACTTTCTTCCATGCAAACAGATAAGAAAAAGGCATCACACAAGTCTTCAAGGAGCCCACAGTCTACTGAAGAAGAAAGAAAAGCAAACTAATTAGTTGTAATTATGACCCCCAATCTCAATTTCTCTAATTGTAGACATATATATATATATATATATATATATATATATATATATATATATATATTACCAAGTGACCAGAATTATCCTTGGTCAAAGATATATACTTCAAATAATTGAAAACTTCTTTTAGCAGTGACTTACTTTCCAAATGAGATATTATCTACCCTTTCACATGTGAACTTATATTTAAATTTAATAATGTGATTAAATAGAACAATAGACTCACGAATGGTTATTTAGGAAAAACATACAGATTTTAAAAGTCTTGCTTTTTTTTTTTTTTTGAAGAGAAGGGCATTATGAGTTAGTCACATTTTAGTGGAGTATGTGTATCTGTTTAGCTCTAGTCATAAGTACTAACTATACAGATACAGATTTCTGTTTCTGTCAGAGACATTGGGGACCTCATTCTTTTTTATTTTATGCTTATTTTTCTATTGGGGCCTTATTCTTTGTGGAGGTCTTAAGTGGCCCACACATTTAGGGCTTGTCTTCTTCCTCTATCACAATAATCCACAGAGAAAGCTATTATTCCACAAATGGCCATGCATCCAAAAGAAACCCTCCAGTATTTAGCCCCCAAGTCCCATCAGGTGTCCAGTATAGGGATGATGGCATCATAAGGAAGGAACAAATAAATTTGACCTTGATGATATTGCTAAGAAATTAGATTAAGTCTATTAGAAAAATTATTATAGAATTCAGCCATTTCCCTCTTTGAGACAATATAAATTTTAGTATTACTTATAGTAAACATAGATGAATTTGTGTAAGTCTGTGTCCCATTTAAAAATTATCTGATAACTTTATATGAATCAGTTTTATAATAGATATTCATTGAGAGCTAGAAAGAACAAGTGTTAACATTTGAATGGAGAGACATCTCAGTCAATCAATATGGTACCCCTTCAAGGTGACCTCCATGATCCTTACTTCCTGGACCCTGTGTCCTTATGTAATCTCTTCCAACACTGAGTCAGAATAGTTATGACCACCAATAGAGATGATGGTACTGATTTCCTGGATGAGATCATGGAAACCTTTGAGCCTCTTGGGTCTCTCCCCCACTGAAAAGGAAAGTCATCTTGCCCTGAGGATGCTAAACATTCCCATGAAGTATGTTACAGGAAGAACCACCAACACCAGTGGAAACCTACCTGTCATTGAGGGAGACATATTATAAGCAATTCTCTAATCTCTCACCATCAAAACCACTTGTCATGCCATTCCTGAAGAATTCCTGATCCACAGATGCAATAAAAATTATAGCTTCCTTAAAATACTAAATTTCTCTTAAGAGTCAGTACATGACTAATTCAGCCATTAGATGTTTCATAAGCATGTAGATTTTAGGAGGGATATAAAAGTAATTAAGTGACATCTTTCTGGTTATAAAGACCTTACAATCTTACTGGAAAGATAATAACAACAAATGAAGCAAATACATTCCCCTCCATGTACTTGTCACCCAAGAATGCATCATGAGTTACTAACAGACAAATATATTGAATATCCTGTATTAATAAAAACTAAACTATGCAGTTAAAAATAGTTATGAAGTTTGCTGTCCACCATTCCAATAGCCCACAATTGTATAAGTTGTAAGCAGAAGAGCATAAATATTCGTTTAAATCATATTTAAATCCTTAGGTTACAATTTACATTCTATAATTCTTAAAGCAAAATTTGAAATTTTTCCTCTTCTTGGGCTAAAGCAGAGGATTTGGCTTGTTGATAAGTAGGTTATATTTTTAAGGTTACAGAAATTATACAAGGAATGGCTTGTGAGATACAGAGAAAAGAAGAGAGCTGCTTTGTGATCAGTCAACAAGCAATGATCTTGTGTCACATTGGAATGGAAAGTGGTTGATGAACTTAGGAATATCTAAATATTAGATAGAAAAACACCCAAGATTGAGGAGTAGAGAAAATAGCATGACCAAAAACTTTTGCCAAGTATTTATATAATTGAGAAGCTATGTAGAGTGTAATGCGATGAAGATATTTCAGACAACACCAAAATTAGTTGATAAGAACATGC
This sequence comes from Orientallactaga sibirica, assembly GCA_036365145.1. NCBI lineage: Eukaryota > Metazoa > Chordata > Mammalia > Rodentia > Dipodidae > Orientallactaga > Orientallactaga sibirica. The sequence goes on along the minus strand of JAEOAD010000018.1, from coordinate 18,548,468 downwards.
ACTGGGCTGTGCACGATAATTACTCTTAACATGTGAAAAAAATAAATAAGCTTCCACAACACAGTCAGCAATTCAGTGGAGGGCCAGGAACATCTAGAGCCAATGATTGGATTAAACTTCTGATTGTCTTTGATTAAACTAACAGTCAGTCTTGCAGCACCTGGCAATACAAGCTTTTCATCTGCAGCTAGTTCAAACACCGTCATGCTGTCTTTCTTATCACTGCTTCTGAATGAAACCCCTCAGAATGGATTTCCTGGCTCAACATCTGGAAAAGCTATCTTTTGAGATAAGAGATGTTGTCTTCCTCATGGTAGTATGAATGAATTTATAGAAATAATAGGATCTGTGGAGAAATGCTGAGGACAATTGTACAAATGTGGGCAGACACTGACTTAGAGTTTAAGCTCCTCTTCAGAATGGGGCTGCCTTCATGGCTGCCTTACTGTGAGAATGGTTAAGTGGTTTTTTTTTTGTTGTTTTGTTTTGTTTTGTTTTTTTTGTATACTTGATATACCGTTTCAACCTTTCTGTCCTTGAAAACTGTATGAAGAAATCCAACATTTTACATTTAATAATTTTATTATGTGTTTTTGAGACACAGTCTTGCTCTTTAGCCCAGGTTTGCCTGGAACTTGCTGTGAAGCCCAGGTTGGCCTTGAACTCATGGCAATTGCCCTGCCAGTGCATTCCAATGTTGGTATTAAATGCATGAGCCAGTATATCTGGCTTGATAGTGTTTTAAATGCACATAGAACTATTATTCAGGTTGCTTTTCAAATTAAATTTGGAAATCAGGTGAGTTAGACTTGTAATCCTAGTGTTGGGGAGGTAGAGACAGGCAGATCCCTGGGGCTTGCTGACCAGTGAAAGGCCCCAAAACGATTTGAAAACGAGTAGATGATAGCTGAGGAATGATACCTGAAGTTGCCCGCTAGCTTCCACATGGATGCACACATGCATGCATGCATGTACACCTGTAAACACACATGGACCCATAAACACAATATAGAAATTCAATTTCTCAGGGGCTGGAGAGATGGCTTAGCTGTTAAGGTGCTTGTCTACGAAGCCAAAGGACCTAGGTTTGATTCCCCAGTACTCATATAAGCCAGATGCACAAGGGGGTGCATGCATCTGGAGTCCGTTTGCTGAGTCTAGAGGCCCTGGCATGCCCCTTCTCTCTCTCTGTCTGTCTCCTCCCTCTCTCTCTCTCTCTTCACTCTCTCTCTGCTTACAAATAAATAAATAAAAATTTAAAAAGAAATTCAATTTCTCATAACTAGTATATGTTTAAATGTGCTACTGTATAAATAATCTTTTCTCTTTTTGAGAAAAAATAGAAACTACAGCAGATAAGAATAATTAAAGGAATGTCAAGTTGTAATATGAAGAAAATATTTTTAAAACTATTATTTAATCTTATGATCCTTGAAAATAATAACAAAAATTATAACAAACTCCTGATTGTAGAGATACTTGTAGTTTACAATAATTCTCTCTAATCCTTTTGTTATTTCACACCAAATATGACCCAGTAATTTTCTAAATTAAAGCATAATTATAACCACATAATAGGTGGTTATAATATCTAGGAAACTATTTGGCTATCCACTCTGGAAAGATAATAGATTGGTGTGCTCAATATCCTGGGTCTTGGGGTTGGGGATTTTGTTCAATGGCATAACAAGTTGAGTTCAATGCCTAACAAGTGCATGACCCTGAGCTGGGTACCTAGAACTGGAAAAAAAAGAGAAAAATGTCAATATTTTAGATATTAATATAATACCAAGAACATAAAAGGTACTTGGTAAGTAGCTGCTACATAAATGAGTTAATCGATTACTGAGTACATGAATGAGGAGTCAAGATATTGATCTCTCAACAGACTGACAAGGTATGTGACTCAGTGGTAGAAGTTTTTTTAACATCTTTGAGGTTTGTTCCATTGTATAAACATAAACATGGTAATAGTGACCACATAATTGTGAAAAGTTGCAGACACGATGAGTTAACCCAAAGTACACTAAACAGAGCCTGACACATAGCAGGGGCTCAATATAGGTTTGGTGAATGAATAAAAAATGTAACAATTAAGTAAACTAAGACTGAAAATAAATCCCTGTCTCTTATACACAGGTCCTTCTAGTAAGGCTTACTAAAAGCAATCTCAATTTAACTCAATTGGTTCAAAAATAAGGCATAAAATTAAGATTGGACTAAAGGGAAACGGGGTGTTGATGGGAGAGGAAGGGGATGAAGGTAATTGGAATGAGATCAAAATACATTATATGCATCTATGTCAATGCCAAAGTAAGAAAACATATTTTTAAATGAAGAGTGAATACATATTGAAAGAGAAATGAGATGGGTAGTAATGTAGAAGCCACACATAATAAGATATGGGGATGCTGGTGATACCCATTATCTTTTTAAAAAAACCTATTTATTTATTTTAGAGAGAGAGAGGCAAAGAAAGAGAGGTAGTATGTATGTACCAGGACTTCCTGCCAGTGCAAAGGAACTTCATATATGTGCCACTTTGTGCATCTGTCTTTATGTGGGTACTGGGGAATAGAACCTGGGCCATCAAGCTTTTAAAGTAAGCACCTTTAGCTGCTGAGCCATCTTTCTAGCCTGATGTCCATTATCTTTATCTTGCATTTGTGAGATATGTATGAGGAACCCATCTCTCCATGGGGCACTGCTCCAGTGCTAACCACTGTTAAAATCTGTTAAAAATAGTATTAATGTTAATAAGCTCTTTAAATGTGTATTGTAAGAATTCCTGATGGGAGGGGACACTTTGCTTCTTTAACTAGCAGCTCTCCCTTGATGCCCTGTTGCCTAAAACAAAAGAACTAAGAGCCAACTGAACTTCCCTCATGCCAATATCAGCTGTCTGGAACACTCTACAGACATCTTGAGAAAACTATACCATGATCAAGCTGATTACCTATGATCCTAAAAATTCAGCTTCAGCCTGTACTATCTGAAACATTTTGTACCAGGCTTTTGTTATCACAAGCCTTGGTGAACCATAAATTATCCTTTAACCATTCATGCCTGGGCGAGAAGGGTGCACTTTCCTTGATAGTCTAGGCAAGGGACTGCTTTGACAGGTGCTAAGAGGAAAATCTGTGGTTGGTTGGTTCAAAACAATTGGTTATGATCAGTCCAAGCCCTTAGCCTCTGAAGCTGATGCTAAGAAGGTATGGTTGTTTCATAAATGTTGCTATGATTGGTCCAAGTACTCCATTTGTGGGTATATAAGCTCACTTAGGAAGTTTCTTGAAAGATATTCCTGTGTTTCAGCATCAGGCCCATAAAATGAGTCCTTGAGTGGTCTTTTTTTGCCTACCTTTACTAGTGCAGGTTGAGGAAAGAAGCAACAGGGAGAAAGTGGCAGCATAGAACAGTAGCAGGAAGAGTAGCTACAATAGCAGAGGCAAAGAGGCAGTGAACAGGCTGAGCTATGAAAGCAGTGAGGCAGCTGGGTTGCCTGAAGATGAATCCAGGCCAGAAAGAGTAAAGGCAACAGAAGGAGAGAGGCCAGCAGAAGACGGTGGATTGCTGAGGCTGAAGGGGATTCAAAGATGTAAGGAAACTGAGAAGAGAAAGTACAGACCCTGGCTGCCAGAAGAATTTTAGATGACTGTCAAGTCTTTAGGACCAAGGGTTGGTCTCAGATAGTAGGCCAAGAAAGTACGGTAGGCCAAACTGCTTACTGTGCTTGAAGTAAAAGGGGAAAGAGATTAAGGGACCAAGATTCCCATATTTTCTCCAAGTCATGATCCCAATGACCTAACATCTTTCTACTATTATACTCTTCTTGCTAACAGTTCCACCAACTCCAGGTCTGCTGCCAGCTAGGGAGATCTGAAAATAAAGAAAGGAATTGAGAAAGAGGGAGGAAGGAGAAAGTAAATGTTGGAGAACAGGAGAAGATCTGAAACAAGGTCTTTGAATAAGCAACGAGATGCTCCAGGAGACAATGTATGTGGCATTGGAAACAAGCATAGACCATTACCTGTACTCCAAAGAACGCCATGGATATGCTCTTCAATAGCTTCTGCTTTTTCAGTACAGGAGAAAGCACACTCCTTCCCTCCTAATATAGTGCTGGTCATATAGAAGATTCTCAAGAAATAGTGATTAAATTAATTAATGTGACTAACTGTTAAATAATTATTCATCCTTTGACCTTAATACAAATGTTTCTACTACTGCTCCTTTAAACAACTAATTTATTTTATTCATGTTATTTTGATATTGCAAATATAATGAAGTTAAAACCCAAACAAGCTAATGCAGTTACTTCATGGGTGTGTGTGTGTGTGTGTGTGTGTGTGTGTGTGTGGTATATGCACATGAATGTGCAGCTCCCTATGTGCTTGCCTGCAGCAGGGGCCTCTCTCCTATGGTGGGAGTGGGGCTTCCCTACAGTAGGACACTTGACTGTAGTGGCTACTGTAGAACATGGGGTATCCTGATCCATCCTCTTCTGTCCATTTGTATGGCACAATGCAGGTCTGGCCCTAGACAGACAGCATGCTAAAAGAAACCAGGCCACACCCCTTGGGTTTTCTCACTAGGATGGCAGGTAGTCAATGATGGGTAAGACTCCAGGAGATGGGGCAACCTAAAACAGGCACCGTCGCATGTGATGATCCCTTGGGGCCTGGGTTCAACAATGGTTTGGCAAAGAATCATACCTCTCAGGGTTGCCAATAATAAAAACAAAAAGGAGGATATGTATGGCACAATTCAGATCTGGCCCTAGCCAGAGCACATGTCAGAAGAAACCAGGAAGTGGCTTCTGTGAACATGGCTTCCTGCACAGGCCTGGCATGACAACAGCTACAGTCTCATGCTCGTGAGAAACCTGCTACAAGATTATCTGTCTGGAGACAGGCTGTCATTGGTCACAAAAAGGGGACCACCCCATACAATGATTGGCCAGCCAAACCCCTTAAAACCCCCTACACTTCTTTGAATAAACAGTTTGCTGCAGCTCACCCTCTGCCTGCTTTCACCCAACTCCTGGAGACTGTGTCGTGACTCCACGCCTCTCACCCCCTACTTGACAGAGACCCTGCCATCCCTCCTGGGCTGGCCCTAGGAGGGACCACAATACCTCTTCCTGTTTCATTTGAGTATTTTACTACAGCCCAAGCCTGTTGTTTTTCATAAGCCTGGTCTCTGTTCCCCTTTGTGGGACAGGGTTACTGGTATGCATGGCCATATCCAGCTGATAGGTAGGTTTTGGAGAACAGAACTCGGGCAGTTTCAGCCCCCTCTGCTTGTGCAGGAAGTGTACTTCGTAGTATAGCTGCTTCTATTTCAGTCACAGCATGCTCTAGACTGTGCAACCAAAACAAAATATTGTAATCAGTTAGATGATGAGATGATCTGATTCAGCTGTCATGCATGAACAGTGATTGAAAATTTTGTGTTAAACAATAACTGCCTCATTTAGCTCATACAAAGGACCATATAATGAATAAATATTCATAATTTACTTGCAAAGGGATAGTATACTCACAAATCCAAGTTTTATATTTTAGGATACTAGGTAACAGTTGACTTTCAAAAGCTTTCTATTCATATAAATTTTGAATTCACTACCTGGGATAATAATTACAAAGACAGGTTCATCCAGTGTGATGGTGATAAGACACTGGGGAAAAAGCAAATATATTAGGTGATGGGATCATAAATGATGGTATTTTGACATTCTGAAGCATTGTATTAAATCTAGCCAGGGAAATAAACAAGAAAAGTGTATCATTACTACTGATGCTCCCCAATAAACTCCTGTGTAAGGAGAGCATGGAGAAATTTGACTTAGCAGAGAACAAGTGAAAATAGGAATTGTTTTAGCTGGTAGTACACTCAGTGAGGACCTATGATGAGCTAAAATTGTCCCCAAAGGAACTAGTGTGATTTTAAGATGCATTAATAAAAATATATCTTAAATAAATGAGATGGCAATATTCTTTTTTTTCTGTGCTACTCAGAATACACTCAGTATACTCATTAAATTTTAAATACCATAATTTAGGACAGGTTAGATATTCAGAGGACATTGTGTAAGATTGTAAAAAATACAACTACTTAAATAAAATCTTTTTTTGTAAATATGCAGTTATTCACCCAGGAGAGGGTTAAACCAAGCGAAGATAACAGCCACCTCAAATATTTTAACAATATATTCAAAAAGAAGTTTAAGACTATTATGACTCAAAGGAATATGACTAGAACAGTGGTCACAATCCAGTGAGACATATGCTGATTTGTTGCAAAAGGATTCAAAAAGGACTTGATCATAGCATATTTTTTGCTTTGTTTTGGTTTTTCATTTCCAGATGTCACCCTAGCCCAGGCTGAACTAGAACTCACTCTGTAGCTCCAGGCTCTGGCCTGAACTCATGTCAATCCTCCTACTTCAGTCTCCCTCCAAAATGCTGGGATTAAAGATATATACCACCATACCTGACTCGTAGCATCTTTTTTTAAGTTAGAAAATGAATCTGTGAGTTTGACAGCAATTTCTGTATTCTAAGTAAGAAAATGGAATTTATCTTTGGAACAGATCCACCTTTCAGGGGGAAATCCCTCTGGTGAATTCCGTTAATCACACAGAGCAAGGTATGAATTGAAGGAAAGCCAGCTCAGCTGAAATATTACAGATCCTTTGGTCATTAGATGTCCTCCTTATCACTGAAAGTAGCTGGTTCTTGGAATCAGGTGTTCATCCTTGACTTGATGACAAGAGAGCTGGAGAATGAACACACGACTAACACGGAGTCTTCATGTCCATCTGTAAACAAGGCCCTGTACTCACCCAGCTATGCTCACATCTCTGTCCACTCAGGAAGCTGTGCCTGCCACTGCTCTAGGCAGTGGATATGTGTGAAGGAACACAACATTCTCCCACAGAAGTTATTTTGCCTAGCTGTTACATTTTCCTTAGATTAACGCAGTTCTCACCATCTCAGTAAGATCAACTGTGACTTCACCATCAAACACCATCTTTTCCCATGGTGCACCATCAACCCCATCACCACCGTGCAATCCTGATACCTGGTTTTTTGCACCCTGATCCCCTCTGCCTCTTCCCTTCCTCTCTTCCCTTTGCTGTTGGCTTCTCACAGCGCTTGTCATTTTACAGCAAAATTTGAAATTTGAAATTTGAAATTTGAAACTTGAAGTTTATATTCTCCAAATAGATTTTTCATCTATCTTGTCTTCTGCTGAGTACCCAGCACATAGAATAGTGCCTTGTAAATAATTAGCACAGAATAAGTATTTATTAATCATTAAAAATACGTACACACTCACACACCTTTGGCTCTTTTCATATGAGTGTCATAGTTGTGCTAAGTGTTCCCTGGGGCTTGAGATCAGTCCCCAGGCAATCTGATAGTCAGGCTCAAGTGGAACAAGTTACAACACCAAGTCTATAAATTGTTCCACTTGGCTGAATTTAGACAGAAGGTTCTACCTCCATTCAGACAAGGATTGCAAAGACATGAACCTAGATACACTGAAAATGAAAGGAGGGAAATTTTGGATCATCTTGGGCAGAAAACAGGAATATGATTAGAGATATGGCTGCTTGGATTAGGGAACAGGATATGGTATATGCAGTCCGTGGTATGGAAGCATGATAACAAGTGAGAGATTCTGCATTTCATCCACTGAGGCCATTTATCTTCACCATCTAAGACTCATCACAGGTGACAGTGTAAAGCCTCAGGGTTTTCTTCAATGGATTCCAGCTGATGTATGAGAACTTTGGCTCTCGAGAGATGTCCATTAGGATGATGGAGGAGCCAGAGGTTGCCATCCCTCCCACAGGAATGACAGGCAGTTAATGGGTGGCTAGGAGCAGGAAATATGCTATGCAGTGATATAACTACTGATAGGACCCACATGCTCTGGTCAATAATCCTCCACATGTGTCCATGTCAGCAATCCTACTTATAACCAGTGGGTCACACACATACACAAAAAGTGAAAGGAGAGAGTGACATCAAAGTATTAGAGGGTCTAGCTGGGAATAAGAAAGGACTCCGTATAGAGGGGAAAGGGAAAGTTCCAAGAGAAGATAACAGGTGGGAGGGGATTGTGATCAAATAATATTATATGCATGCATAAAATGATCAATAAATAAAAAAGAGAAAAGTGATTTTTATTAGATGAAATTCTGTGAGGAACTGGAAGTGAAGAATTAGCTAATATTAGACCTCTTACCATCACATTAAATTTATAACACTGATAAAAAGCCACTCATTGAAAAATGTCAAACTGACCCAAAGAAATATAAATAATATTTTTCAATAAATAACACTTTCATGAAAACTCACCTAGCCCTTGTGCTGAAAATTGGCATCTTGAGAATGGGGTAGCAAACAAGCCATATTTAGGTGAAATTCTTATCAAAGCATTGTTGCTGTCTAAACCAAACCTGACAGCCCGGAGTTAAAAACTCTTAAGATCCCAGTCAGAAAGCAGTGTGGCCTTGGCCAGTGGGCAAAGTGGTCAACAAGTTGAAATAGAGGATGTCAACAATGATGAAAAGCATTTTGTGCAAAATGATGGAAGTTTATGAGACTGGACTGTGAGTTTTGCTGTGTCACTCAAAACTGAAAATAAACTCAAAGCTAAGGTTATTGGCAGGGGCATTCCATCTTCATGGTCCCCTTCCCTTTCTCATTCCTCTGTGGTCTTGGCTACATTAAGTATAAAAAGTGTTGGAGGTATGTAGCAAACAGCTTCAGGTTCGCTGAGATAAACTTCTAGACCAGGCACAATTATGGAGGAAGGGATTTAATGAGGCTGATAGATCCAGGGGAAGTTCCATAATGGCAGAAGAAGCTGGCCTGCTCTTACAGGACAAGGCAAGAGAGAGAGAAAGCCAAAAGCCACACAGCACAGCACACTTCAGGAACTCCAGGTGGAACTAGGCATTTTGCAAATCTTTAGATTGAAATTGTACACCCATCACCACACCTTGGGGCTGGACCCTAAGATCCACCCAGTGACACCGACTCCAGCTAGGTGGCTGCAGATCCAAACTACAAGCTAATAAAACCCTGAATATATTGGGGTCCATCTATTCAAACTACCACAAGGTAGATCAAAGCTCTCTCTGTTCTCAGGGGAGGCTGAAAAGACATACTTATTGATTATCCAGTAAAACTTCAGGGAAAAGATGAAAAAGTATTACAAGGTGATTAATTGTAGTTAGTCTCGTTATCTCCTACCAACAGCTCTTACTACAATTGCTCACCCCATCCCTTAGCCTTTCTGAAAAGTTAATCAGTAACAGGACATGTCCCTGGTTCCTGTCCACCCCCCCCCACTCAAAACACTTGTGGTCATCTCCAGATGTCTGTGCATCTCCATTCCCAGAGCTGCTGCACCAAACCATGTTCCTTTTCGCAGACTGGGTGTGAGCCAACAGGACATGTTAGTTTGACTCGTTTTCAAGGCATTCCTCAGTAACAAAGAATAGATTCATTTATTCAAACTCAAAAAAAAATAACCTTATTTTCCATTAGTCTTCCATGGAACTATACCCAAGGCACTCTTAATCCATGTCCACCATCTGATATGGGTCCTAGTTGAGGATAAATGGGGGCACAATCATAACATATACTGGTCAGGGGCACCACATATGCTCCATGTACTAGGATTATTTTAAGAAATCCTCATCTCAATTTATCTTGCTTCTAAAAAAAATGTTCATTTTCTCTGGCAGGATGAGTCTGTGGGCATAGAAAATTGCTGCAGGTATGGAAAGTATGTGTGAGACAATATTGGGAGAAAGGAGTGGAGGTGCTGGTACTAGGAGAGGCTAGTTTCCAATAACAAGACTATCTTTAGACAGGTTATTTTGGTATAAAAATAATATAACCTCATTTCTGTAGTCATACCTAGGACTGAGAAAATAGCCTATTACCTGGAGCAGATCAGTTAGAATGCTCAAAAGATGGAATGAGTTAAAATTGCTGATTGTGGGTCTTCTGTAACTAGAGGCATTCAAGTATGGAATACATGGTTATTTAGTAAAAGTATTTCAGAAGAAATTCAAGTGTTGGCTGTAAGTCTGGACTAGATGCAATACTTCCTTTCTCTTGGTTTTCATTTAAGGGAAAAATACTATGTATCTGTACAACAATTTTAAACAGTGAAGTTTCAAAACTCCCTAGCATGTCTTCAGTATAAGTAATCCTCTACATTCTTCCTCCTTTATCACTTACCTGAGATTCTTTGAGCAATAAAGCATGTCAGAAACCAACCAGCTTATCTTATGTGTTTACAGAAAAATAAAATAATGCTAAATGTAATTAGGTAGCTTTCTCAACATTTTATGGAATTATGACATTGAAAAATTTAAATAACTTGAACATCAAGGTTTCTATCAGCCTCTCACTTCTGGGGTTCCTTATCCAAACTACAGAATGCAGAGCTATGATTGGAATGAGTATTTTCTCTGTTCGCCCACACATTGTACCTGGTACCATTCTAGATGCAAAGGAGAGGTAGTGAGTTCAGAGACACTGAGACACATGACATCTAAGGGCTTAGGTGCCAATCTTTCTGGAAATCAAGATGAGATGTACCATTACAGGCAACACACTGCATGTTTCATTATACCAAAGTCAGAGTCTGTCAATGTCAGGCTTGTTTCCTCTCAGAATTTTCAGATGGGTCACAGAGTATAGTGATCCACACATGTGATCGGAAGTACCTTTATACATTGGGGTGCTTTTGTTCAGATGGAGAATAAGTAGAGAACAAATCTGATCCTTTTACCCTTCAGTGTAAGCAACCATCCTTACATTACCAAGTCTCACACTATCTCAGAAAAACACCAAGATTTTTATCCTTAGTATACCATTTGTTGAGTTTAATGCGATGTTGAGCCACTATGTGGTTCAGTGCTGATTAAGTCTTCATTGTTTTAAAGTAAGACTATTTCCTGAGCACTTTGTGGGGGAAAGTGGAGAGGCTGGGGTACAATCTGCACTGTTCTCTTTGTTTCTAAATTAAAACAGGCTGCTAACATGAGCAAGTGTGTGAATTATTATTTTTCTAACATTAAACACTTGATTTAAGGCATATTCCCTTTGAAGGAAGGTATAATTTGGGAATTATTTGAAGTGTCTACAGGTTTACTCAGATTCTTAGCTGTAGGCAAAAGTTAGCCTCTGATAAAAGCTGTTGTACTTTATAGATGCAAAAGATGTAAGTGCCCTCTTGGGGGGTTCTCGGTTCAAAAGCACCCTCCTTGTTATTTGAGAACTGCAGGTAGAATTTTGAATATTTTCAGGTATATTTACCCTATATAACTGAGTTCTTCTCATCAAAGGAAGCTTCCAAGTAACCGGGCAAAGTTTCAACAACATATTGGTTGCAACATGGGTTTTGTGAGGCAGGAACGATTCCCTCCATTACCTATTCATGTGCAATATTGAATTATGAAATAAAGCACAGAACCGAAATAGATAGACTTTCCAACAGAGAGACATGCAGCTGCATTACAAAGTCAATTTCATATATGGGATCCTGTGCTGAATCATTTAGTTATTTAGGAATGCATTTCATAGCTAACTCATCTTGGCAGGCCCAACGGGATGCAGTTCCTCTTAAAATAAATATGGAGTCATCAAACAGGCCTCACTTCAACAATTAACTGCTGGGATTGAAGAACTTTCACTTGGCTTTCCAAAGCAGCCAGAACAAACAGAGACTCAATGAGTCACAGATTATCTACATATGGGAACAATCTTTTATAAATAAAAAAAAATCAATCTTGAATAAATGTTCTCTATTGGTTCTCTTTTTCTCTAGGCTCTTAAAAAATAAAGGGTTCCTTGTAACAGAATTCATGAGATAACTGGAAGCTTACTGCTTTAATAATAACAATGATAGATGAGATAAATAATAAGAGAGTGACACATCTAAGTATGGAGTACATAGACCCTAATTTCCTTACATAGAGACTGGGTTAAAACTAAATTTTTAAGATTTCTGGTTGACCTGAAATCACCCATTTTAAAAAGTTTTACAATAGTTTCAAGGAGTGATGACACAGGGGAGATTTAAGATACAGTTTTGAGGATTAACAGAATTATGTTACTGATTAAATGTGGAATTTAGGCCATGGGTGAAGAAAAATATCATTCCCAGTTGCTGGCATACTGGAAAGATAATAGGATTATGTGTGGCGACAACATCATGCACAGAAATAGAATGGGTTGTCAAGTATCAAACATTCATAAGATCCATAATCTAGAACTTAATGGAACTTAGAAATGAAGCAAAAAGACTCTTGAGCCACAGAAATCACACCAACATTGACCATCAACTATAAGGTGTGGCATTGTGTAGCTATGTGGTTGCAGGAGGTGGGCAGCAGTGTGGGGAGGATGGGGGCAGCAACATAAAGTGGATGTAGTCACAGAAGAGCAGTGGCTAGAGTCCTAGTAGAAATGTGATTACTTACCACACAAAGCAATGGATAGCAAAAGTGCTGTATACTCAGTGAGGAAAAAGTTCACTATTACCCACAACTCTCATGGTTCATCATTTATATGAGTACTCAAAAAAAAAAAAAAAAAAAAAAAAACACCTATGTGGTCACTGTGATTAGCAGCATTTTACAAATGAGGCAACGAAATTTGGAGAGATGGTGCCCCTTATCCCAAAGCATAAGCAGTAAGTAGCTACACTGCTACTTTGATACATGTATACCTCAATTCCAAGGCTGCTTCCATTCTTTCTAAGCTCCTAAACATTGGGGCCAAAATTTGAGGATGGCATGGCTATCACCTCTGTTAAAACTTCTTTTGAACAATCAGAGCTGTATGTTTAGAACACATCATGAGGTAGTAAGCTCGCCATAACTTGAATAGTTCAAGGACAAGTAACTGCATTTGTACATGTCAGCTTTAAATGACACCCCAGTATTAGATGCAAAGAACAGGCAACCAAACTACTTTCATTGAAACATTGAATTGGCTAAGAATTCAGGTTCAAAAGAACTTGTAGCTAGAACAGAGTTCCTGATGTCATAAAGGTATATCCAAATTTCAGCATCTTTAACATTTGTACCAAGAATATATGTGTAACTACAAAAAGATCACCTTTCCACACTGGGTTAAACAGTATGATCTTGAGTAGATAATTTGGTAATCTTACATTGCTCTGCATGGTCTCATCTTCTCATCCACCCTTTGACTCTACTTAGATTGAAAAACATATCTTGGAGTAATTTCTTTAGTTGACTAAGAAAATTAGACATTTTCCCCCATGGTCACTATTGAAATAGACATATTCATTGTAATGAGGATCACAGGGGCTCAGAGATTTACTTTCTCTCCTGAACGAACATATTAGCTTAGATGGGACTGTTTAACAGACTAGCTAGTGGTTCCATTGGGAGATGATAACACACAGAAAAGTCATTTTGAATTGGAAGTGATGCATCAATAATTTATAATTTTCCTCTGTCCTACCCATGTCCTTTGCCCCCATTCCAACAGGCAACAGACTCAAATCAAGAAAAGTAGTGAAAAGAGTTCCTAGCTTTTCATGATCAAAAACAGAAGTCCACTACAAATGGTAGGCTCTAAAGTAAGATCAATACTCTGCAACTCAAAGACATTTCTTGGTTAGAAGAAAGTTGTAGACATATAACATATTTCCACTCTTCTGTGTGATGAGGATATAGGTACTTTATCTCCTAGTAGTATACCCTGTGATAAAATAAAACACTAGTGCATGAGCACTTCGCATTCTAGGGAGGCTAGGTCCTACAGCCAAGGTTCACTACTTATAAAAGACTACTTAAGTGTATCATAGTATCTGATATCTGCTAAGGATGTAGGATTTGGGGGTTTAGGAGGGATCTCCCCAACTTATGAACCCCAATATTGAATTCTTACCATATTTTTAACAAAGAGTTTAGAAAAGCACACACTCAAGAAGGATAAATTATGGTTTATTGAGCTTATTTAGAGAGAAATCACACATTATGGGAATTTATTTATGGGAACTTGAGGTCTAGGAAAAGTCTGGAGCAAAGTTACAAGCATGTGATAGATAGGAAACACACATTTGTGTGGAAGTCACAGCATAGTTCATGAGGTTCACTTAGGAGAAATGGAGGTCCAGGAAGAGGCTAGAGCAGAGCCCCAAGCACATGAAAGACAGGACATAGGATCTAGGTAGGGAGATTTAGAAGAAACATGTACCCTTTCTTATGAAAAGCACAGCATCTGTCTTGAGCATCCCCATGGAAGAAAATTGAGTGTAAGTGGTGATGATTTGAGAAAAGGAGAGAGAGTATCAAGGCAGTGAAAAAAGGGTAGTAAAGAGAGTTATATCCACAGTTAAGCCCAGTTTAGAGAAATTTCACAGGTAGCAGGGCCAGAATTGAGAGGAAATATTCATGTCGTAGGTCTAGTGTATAAAGGAAATACACACATGGTAGACTCAGAGATCAGAGGAATATCATATATGTAATTCAAGTGAGAAGTCACTCCAAAGTATGAAGCAGAGGCACACAGAAAAATTTTAAAAAGTAACATAGGCCAAGAAATAATGGTTTCCTCTACCCAGCATAACATAGCTGGGTAGGGAAAGGCGTATGTATGTGTGTCCACACAGAGATCACAGGACAATGAGAATGCAGAGATGGAAACGGCACAGACAAGCCTTTATAATCCATTGCTTTGTAGATTCAAAGTGCTGACCCCAAAGGCCAGCCTACCTACGTAGTGTGCTAGACTCGAGGCAGCAAGAGGTGCTGCAGCTGTAAGGATTCCATTCCTGCCAAGGTGGGATGGCATCTACTGGTTCTCTCTTTGAGCTTCTGTTCTTATCTGAAACTGCCTAAAAGAAGCCACCTTTCTCCTGTGTCTCCTTCAATACTGTGTACTTCTTAATAGAGCCAGGATTTTGTTGTAGCCTAAGAGAATTGGGAAGAGGAATCCCTAAAGATATGTAATTAAATTTTCTGTCATCCCCAAACAGTGGAAGCTCCAAGTTGGAAATTTAGAAAATATTTTGAACATCAAAAGAAATGGAAAAAACAATCTTGGTTCCACAAGCAAGGACAGAGAGGAAGACTCTTCTTCGTTCTAAAGTAAAGTAATAGGGGACAGGAAGAAAAACCATATGAAGTTTTGGAGTGGAAGATCCTGCTTTGGTAAACAAAACCTAAAGATAGAAGTCTCTGAAAATAATTGAGGCCATGAATGACAAGGACTGGCAAAAAATCATCATGGGTTCTAGAAAAACCTCAAAGGCAGAGGGCAGTTCCATCTACAATACCCACTTACACATTCTTCTGAGCTAACCTGTAAGATTCAGTCAGATTCAGAATCTTACATATTTTCAAAGCAAATTCTAATTTTACTTTCTCCTAAAAAGCTAAGCAGAGCCTAATTTAATGTGACACTTTTATGTCCAAACTACTTTTATTCCTCACAGTAAGCTAAGTCTGAACACCAAAATGAAATTCCAAATAAGAGAGCTTTCATGAGTGTTTTTTTTCCTTCATCATCTTTCCTGAGCCTTCAAACTTTTGCTAGAAACTCTGTACCACTGTGTAATATACATAAGTAGAAGTATTCTAGTTCTTTCTATGGCTAGAAGAGCTTTGTCCATGGGTAAAGCCCAAATGTAAACCTCTTCCCTGGGCAAACAAAATCCCAGGCTTTCTCCTTGAACCTAGAAAGTGGCAGTGTCTCTTTGCTTCCTTTTATCCTGTTGTGTTAAATGGTCTCTGATGATGGCTGCCACTAATCATCTCCCTCCCTGTACATGAAGGCTGATCCTCTCATCAGGAAGCAGACATTATTTCACTCATTCTCTTTGAATCTGGCAGGCCTTGTAATTAATGGCATGTGCAGAAGTTACACTGTGCCAATTTCAAGTATCACTTTGAAGACATTTGGCAGGTTCTTTCTGTATTCTCTAGAGAATTCAGTCTACATGTTAGGAAGGAGATAGGGCTAAGTTATTAAAAGATGAAACACAGTGTACAAAAGGAAAGATAAGGGAAGAAGTAGAAGAAGGAGGAAGAGAGAAACAGAGGCTACATGAGGGAACTCTTGGATGCTAGACAAGTGAATGAATTAATCTTACACCATCCAGCCAATCTAGGTCCAACTGAATGCAGTCAAGTAACCTCTCTGACCCAATGTTGAGCAGAAGAGCCCACCAGCTGAGCCCTGTCTAAATTCCTGGCCATAAAGAATACCAAGTCATTCATTGCTGCTTTAATCCATTCAGCTTAGAGGTTGTTTGCTACATATCAATAGATAAATGAAATACAAATCTAGGGTTCATTGTGCAATATTATGCCAATATTCTTTTAATATACTTCCCCAATTATGGTGAATTATAACATTTATAAATGTCTTCTAGGTCTTTCTGTAGAAAATCTTACCAATGTAAATATTATCTACCCTCAACTGAGCTTCAATTCTTTTCAGTAATTCTTTCCTATGTCCTTGAGTCATTCTCATACCTCAGAGACCATTTACTATGCTTCTCACATTCGCCCACTTCTTCTCCCATTTCTTTTAAACATAAGTTGAACACAAATTCCCACATCAAATAATAAACTGGAGATGGAGCTCCCTGACTCACTGGTCTTGTGCTTTTAGAAAATATTTGAATGAGTAGTATGGGGAGGATTGAGTGAGCATGTGTAGTTCAACACTTTTCTGTCTTTGAGGTCTATCTGTACGAAGGAAGGCACAATGACCTCTCTTTCTGTGCTCTTGGTCCTATACTACAAGACTGACTGTTTGGAGAGGCTAAGGGACATTCCACTCTCCAATCTCTATGTCACCAAATAATTCAGGACTAGATAAAACTTTTCTTCTTAGGTCTGGTTTTAATTAGTGCTTTATCTCAGTGCTTCTTTTCTGGTTTCTTGAAGACAACCTTTTACCACACCACACATTGTTAGACTTCTCATCATGCTGTGCTTGGCTGTCATTCTCACTGCTCCTTCGATGAACTCATTCCTTGGTTAAAAAAAAAAAAAAATGTCCAAATATATGGTTCTGCATGCATTGTCTTCCATGTTGTGGAGGCTGCTGCTTCCATGCTTGACATCCTACACTACCACCCTTGCTTCTTCCAACTTCTGCAACTGATTCAACATCCAGGCAGTATTTCTTGGCCTGGTAATTAAATGGCAACTTTTCCCAAGGCAACAGCACTGTCTCTTCTCTCTTTACAGATCTTGGCTTGATCTTAACAGTAATATGATAACATAGCAGTTAACTAACTGTCACTTAACCACTACTACCTAAATCTCTATCACTGTCACATAGTTCACAAACATCTACCTGTTTCACCCACTTAACTTATTTTAATTACTAATGGCTTCTTTAGGGAGTTTAAAAGTACCACAAACATATTTCTTTAGAAAACAATATTGCAGCAAGCCTGTTCATTCTTGTTTCTATTCACAGCAAGTGGTACCTCCATCCAACTGGTGCCTGAGACTAAAATTGTCAGAAGCATCATACATGAATTGCCCTTCCTTACATGTCAGTTGCTATCACATACTCTTTCCAGTGGTGATGACCTTTTAGATCTTTCTCAGACACCATGTCTTTCTTCTGTGTCCATTGGCTACATCATTGTCTTTGCCAGTATTCTTCACTATCCATCTTTGCTTCCAGAGGTATTATGCTCCCTTAACCATCCTAGATCAGCATTATACTTCATCCAGCCAAGAGAACAGAAATAGGAGAAAAAGGCTGTAGATGGCTTAGCGGTTAAGGTGCCTGCCTGCCAAGCCGAAGAATGCCCATTAGATTCTCCAGGTCCCACCTTTAGCCAGACATAAAGTGATGCAAGGGTACAATGCCACACATGGCCACAAGGGGGTGCATGTGTCTGGAATTTGGTCACAGCAGCTGAGAGGCCACTGGTGCACCCATTCTCTCTCTCTCTCTCTCTCTCTCTGCCTCTTCCTCTTTGTCTGTCTCTCTCAATAATAATAAATTTTTTAAAAAAGAATTGGGAGAAAATTTTTACCATCTATACTACAGATAGGGAGCTAATATCTAGAATTCCTTTTCTTTTTTAAATATTTTATTTTTATTTATTTAATTATTTGGGAGAGAGAGAAAGAGGCACAGAGACAGAATAGGTGCACAAGGGCCTCCAGCTTCTGCAAATGAACTCCAGGCACATGTGCCCCCTTATATATCTGGCATACATGGATCCTGGGAAATTGAACCTGGGTCTGTTGGCTTTGCAGGCAAGCACCTTAACTGCTAAGCAATCTCTCCAGCCCTAGTATTTATTTTCTTAAAATACTTTAAACATGGAACCCTAAAAGCCAGTAAGTCACCAACTGAACTAATGAAATTCACAGACAGTTCACAATAAAAGAAACAAGGTATTTTTTAAAGGGCTCACCATCCTTAGCCATCAAGGAAATGCAGATTAAACCACTTTTAGATTCCATCTCACCGCAGTTTAAATGGTTATCATAAAAAAAACTGACAACAAATGTTGGTGTAGGGAAACAAAAACCCTTATTCACTACTGGAAGGAATACCAAAAAATATGAATAAAATTGCCATGTGACACAGCTATCCAACTCCTGCAAATATAGCTAAAAGACTTTGCATCCATGTTCATTGTTGCTCTATTCATCATAATAGCAAGGAAATAGAACCAGTCCAAATGCCCATCAACAAATGAATGGGTAATGAAAATGTGATACATACATACATACAATGGAATTGTACCCTGTAGCAAATAAGTAAATAGAGGCCTGGAGAAGTGGCTTAATAATTAAGGTGTTTTCCTACAAAGCCAAAGGACCCAGGATTGATTCCCTAGGAGCCACAAAAGCCAGATGTACAAGGTGGTACATGCATATGGAGTGTGTTTGCAGCCACTGGAGGCCCTACCACACCCATCCTCCCTCTCTCTCTCTCTTTATCTCTCTCTTTCTCTGTCTTTCTCTCAAATAAATAAATAAATAAATAAATAAATAAATAAATAAATAAAATATTTCAACAAATAAATAAAGTTAGGAAATTTATAGGAAGATAGACAGATCTGGAAAGAATTATTAAACAAAGTGACCCAAACTCAGAAAACCCAAAACTGCATGCTTTCTCCCATGTGTGTATCCAACTTGTAATATTTACATAAATGGTGGAAATGTGGGTACAAACTAGAAAGCTAGGGCTGGAGAGATGGCTTAGCAGTTAAGGCACCTGCCTGCAAAGCCTAAGAATGCCCGTTTCAATCTCCAGGTCCCACTTTTAGCCAGACACAAAAGTGATGCAAGAGCACAATGCTGCACTTGCCCACAAGGGGTACACCTGTCTGGAGTTCGTTCACAGTGGCTGAGAGACCACTGGCACTCCCATTCTCTCTCTCTCTCTCTCTCTCTCTCTCTCTCTCTATCTCTCTCTCAAAAAAAGAAAAACTAGAAAGATGACAATAGACCATAAAGGTAGATTTAATAAACAAATAAATTATATACTGTGTTATAAAGGACAGAGTAAAGGAAACAAAATCATAATGTGAAAGAGGAGAAAAAGAATGGGTTTAAGTTTTAAACAGGGTGGTCATTAATAATTGGAATGAATTTTAATCTGCCTGAAGAAGTTAAGGGTCAGTCACTCAGATGTGAGGCAGTGATAAGATGTGAGGCAGTGACCTTGCCATGTTTGAAAGAAAGCAGAAAAGATAAGGTCAAAAATGGAATAGAGGGCTGAATAAGGAAGGATGTTCTGGACTTTGATGTGGACTTTAGCTTTGCCTTACATAAAATGGGAAGCCAGAGTAGGATGCTGAGCAGAAGAGTCTGTCTAGACCTAGTATATAAAATGATCTGTACTTATGGTACTGAGCACTGGCTATAGGGCCACGAGTGGAGTGGAAGAGACAGTGAGTGGGAGAGATTTAAGAGCATGATGTCAAAGGAAAGAAAGGAGAGGAAAGAAGCACAGTAGGGCAAGGAGAAATGAAGAAGCAAGAAGGAAAAGGGGTCTTAAAAACTGATGGAATAACAAGGAAAGAAAACAAGGTAAGAAAGAAAGAGAACTTTTTCACACTGAGTCGTCTGGTAAACCTTCAGTAGAGTATGCAATTAATGCCCACACACAGCTCAACAGTGTCCTCCCTTTTCTTGTTCTGAGATTTGTGGCTACTAACCTAGATTCCTTTTGATTAATCTGAGAGTACTTTTTTGTTGGTTGATCTTACCACATGCAGCTCTGTCTACTTCTTTACCAACAATATCAAACCCAGAGAAAAGAGCTGAAAGAAATTAGGTTAAGGCTAATGGAAATCAGTTGGCTGGACTAAATATCATGGCATGTCCTACCTTTCCATTTCTCTTTGCCTTGTTTTCTTGTGAATATGTGCTTAGGGAGAATTTTTATTTCTTTGCTGAAACAAAACATATATTCTCAGCTTAGGAAGATGCTGAGAAATGGACTGATTCAATGTGCCAGGTAAAAAGGGAGAAGCTGATTCAACAGGATATATGGAAACCAGTAGGTTTTGTACCTTGAGAAAACTATTTTAACTTATGCTGTATTTTTAAGTCATTATAAATAACTAAACTCAAAATTTCAAATTAAAATACATTAGTGATAGATGTTTTTCATGTAAACTTTTTTTAAATATGTAACCTTGATCTCTACCTGGGGAAGAAGAAATTCTCCATGCTCCCTTAGACCTTTGTCTATTTCACATTTTCCTCCTTCATTGCATTTTGTTTTGCTTAGATAAACCTTGCGAGGATATTTAATAATTGCCTTTCCTGTGTTGGAAGTATTGATCACATTGAGAGATAATGTTTACTTTTCTGTCTGCATCCATTTGTTCAGAACATTCCAAATAGTCACAGCAATTACCAAAGCTAATTCTTCTGAAAGCAGAAGAAGCCTGGTCTTTGGCTCCTATCTATAGGTTTTCCTTCACTTTTACAAATAATGATTTATGCAAAGTTACCAAGACAGCTATTGCTTCAATGCTAGGTTTATTATCTCCACGATGAACAGACAAGTCATTAAGCGCTCATGGGAGGATTAGTGTAGAGAAAGATCACCACATTGTGATTTTTCTGGTTATGTGATTCAATACAATGATGGTTTAAGGAAGTCAGAACCCATTTGAGCACTGCCATTATGGAGCTGTATATGTCATCAATAAGCAGTTATAAAAGCTGTGACTGATAAGAATTTCCCCACCATAAAAGTTCCTTCCATCACGTTATCACTGAGTCACAGAGTACCTTCTAAGGGATGTGATTTATTTCTTCAGCTTTTATTTTCTGATATATTTCTTATCTATGTGCCAGAACTATAAAGGAATGGAATGGATTTCACTTAAGTCTTGTGCAATTAGCCTTATTACTTTATAGTCACATTTTATATTTGTGTGTATTTATTAGTGTACAGAATGGTTGCTTATAAATATATAATCGTATTTGTTATCCTGAGGACAGAACTAGACCTGTTTTATCTATTCTCTGAATGATCATTAGAGGGGGTATAACACATGGAAAACTGATAAGTGAATGAATGCATCAATGCCAAGCATACCTCTATCTGTTCTCCTTCTATGTCTTCAATACTGTATTCTAAATGGTCAGACAAGTCCATTATTCTCTTACTACAAAGATCTCATAGCCTGACTCCATTTCCCCATATTATTATTGAGAAAGATTTTGTATAGGTTCTTTTCAACTTCCAGCTCCAACCTGGTTTTCAACTCCCTCACCCATGGGTATAGCACTTCAGTCATAATGGATCAGGTTATCTGCACCATGCTAGATGAGTCCTTATCTATGCTCATGCTGACTGCCACTCTTCCTGCTTTTGCTAGCTTTTCTACAAATATCAACAATAAAGAATTGTATTTGTACTAAAAGAATTGTATTTGTACTCATTCCAATACAACTGACAATTACACATAGAACAGACAATTAAACAGCAGAATTTAGTAAAAACTGAGGTTTGAAAAAGATGCTTGGCATATAATCACAACTTTCACAATTTTAAGCTCTGTGAACTATAGCAAGTTTTGAATCTTCCCAGACTCCAACATCTTCAATCCTAAAACAATATAATGACACACTATCTTACTGTATCATTGTGAAGACAAAATGAATTGACACACCTATTCTTAGAACACAGGAAGTGCTCGATAGTCTTAGCTCTGGTTCCTGCATGTGTGTGTGTCTTGTACTGAGCAATGTGTAGGTAGACACTATGTGTATTTAATTATCCCAACAACCTCTGAGATAGAAACAATTATTTCTGTTGTAGTATACTAATGAAGAAACTATGGCTCAGTGTGGGTTAAGTCATGTAACCCAAATGCACACACTGAGGAAGTGATTGGGCTTTAATTCAAATCCAGGGATCTACATTCCTGACTTTATCTCTCTTTTTTTATTTTTTTTTTTTATTTTTAGAGAGAGACAGACAGAGAGAGAGAGAGGGAGACAGATAGAGAATGGGCACGCCAGCAGTCTCTCAGCTGCTGTGAACGAAGTCCAGATGTGTGCTCCCCTTGTGGGCAAGTGAGGCATTGTGCCCTTACGTCACTGCATCTGGCTAAACGTGGGACCTGGAGATTGGAACCAGGTTCTTAGGCTTAGGAAGCAGGAGCCTTAACCACTAAGCCATCTCTCCAGCCCCTGACTTTATCTCTTAAAGGTGGATTGAAATTTTCTATCCTACCTAAACAGGTGTGATCTAACTCTTCCCCAAAGGTCATTAAAAATCTCATCATCTGCTGAGCTTTTCTTGTATATTAGATGCTGCAATATTCTGTAGTATTCCCAAATGATTTGAATGATGTTTGAGGGGCAGGTTCATCTCAGTATTTCTCAGTACACCTCACACATGCGTACTTGTTGGCATGTGCATGCACACACACATACACATACACACACACAAAACATCCCTTAACCTAATCCATGCTTGTCAAAAGCACTGATGTCATTTATTATACATGAAATGGTACCAGTGTTGACAATAGTTGTTTTATTTGAACATATATGATGATTCGGGCAATGGAACAGAAGTTTTAGAGAAGGATAAAGTGAAAACCACTTCTGTGAGATACATCTACTACCAGACTAATAACAGGGCTTCTTGGGCTCAGAATCCTGCTGTGTTACAGGCTCTGGGTATGGTCCCAGTGGGGGAGTGGGGAGGAATTGCATTCACTGTGATGTTCTCACTTTAATTACCTATCAAAGTATATCCACAACAGGGTTGGCTGGTTGGACATGTAGAGGTATTAAGATGCAAATAAGATAATATGAAGGAGGCTCCCAGATGTGCACATGAGCCCCAACACCTATGAATGTTGTATCTCAAGTGAAAACTATGTACTCTCCAATCGTGAACACCGCTGTAGCATAGATTTCCTTCATAAAATGCATTCAATTACAACTATAAATTTTAAGTTGCTTCTTTAAAAGCTTAATTAAAATTACTGGGCGTGCAACAATAAAAGGAAAACAACAAAGCTGCTGTGAGATGTGATGAATGGCCAGTCTATCAGGTTGGCTCACAAATCATCCTCAGTGTCTCTATGGCATTGTCAACATCCACAGAGAAAGCACAGACTCCCAGCTAGCCACCCCCAGACTTACTGAGTAAAAATCTGCATTTCAGTAAGGTTTTATTTCTGTGTGTGATGAGCATATCCAGGAAATGTGATACACTGATGCATCAGTTATCCTATACATTGAACTTCAGTGTCAGATTATTGAATTCATACCTGTAAAATATGAGCTGGTATATATATCTCTTATGGTTTAGATATGGTCCCCAGCTAGTAAGTCCCATCATGGGGAGGTGAATTACTGCTAAAACTCTCACATCATCAGAGGATTGTCCATTGAAGAGTTCATAGTTATTGGGATGCAGGGCCTAGTAGGAGGAAGCAGGCCAGGAGTGGGCAGACATTCCCTGAAAAAAATATATCTTGTCTCTGGTAATTTCCTTCCTCTCTCTCTCTTTCTCTCTCTCTCTCTCTCTCTCTCTCTCTCTCTCTCTCTGTGTGTGTGTGTGTGTGTGTCTCCCTCTTCCTCATGCTCATCAGTAAGAGGTGAGCAGCCACCTTTGACATATAATCCAAGCACCATAATGCTCTGTTCCACCTCAGACCCAGAAAGAATGGTACCAAATAACCATAGATTAAAATGTCTGAAACAGTGAGCCAAAATAAATCTATTTTAAGCTGTCTATCAGGTATCTGTTATAGCAATGCAAAACTGACTAACACAACATCATAGATGTCCCAGATTTTATTCAGAACAACAAATGCTTACTCTTAAATCTGAAGAATCTAATTATACACTTATAATAGGTATCATTCATAATAAGTAGGACTGACTGTTCAAGCACCATTTTAACCAAAGTGTGACACTCAATCATGGGAGAAGACATTTACAGGCTAAAAGAGTTAAAAAAAAAAATCTGTACCTTACTAGGATTACTTCTTCTGTCAGCATCTCAAAGCATGTAAAGGAAAAAAAGAAATTTGTTAATGAATGCAGAATGTGCAGATGGCCAGTTTTCTCTTTCTCTCATTAAAAAAAAAAAAAAATGTATTTCCAAAAGTCAGTTGCTAATCTTCCATGTCATACAGGCTCAATGTTTGCATATGGTTGGTCTCCAGGAATATTATTTACACTTGTTCTTTCTGAGTGAATTAGTAAAACAAAATACACCTTTGATTCACTAAATAATTCAAAACTTTGGAGACATAACTCTAGTTAACAACTTCCTCATTCCCACAGAATTCTGGAAGATAAAGGTTCATTGTCATTCACTACAGAAAAAAATCCTGTTTCTTCAGCATAGTCCACTGAGAAACAGCAGAAAAAAAAAATCACTTCAAATTTCATCCTTTTTTTAAAAGGAATATTTATATGGAGTCCCAGTGGATGTATAAGATGATCAAATCCACAGAAGCAATAAAATGGCATTCACAGACAATTATCCACATAATTTGGCATAATTTACTTCCACCTGAGTCATAATTGAGACAGTAAAAGAAATGAGAATTACACAATGACATCAATTTTTATCTATTTTGTTGACCCACATATCATAAACTCCTTGATTTCTTCTCCCCAAGGTCTGAAAATCTGATTGAAAGTATGTGCTTAAAAAAATGATCAGAACAAATAAGCTACTAAATTCCTTGAGTCCACGATAGTTTTAAATATTTTATTTATTTATTTATTTATTTAGAAAGAGAGGGGTAGAAAGGAGAGAGAGAATGGGCACACCAGGGCCTCCAGCTATTACAAATGTACTCCAGATGAATGTACCATCTTGTGCACCTAGCTTTACATGGGTACTGGGGAATCATACTTGGGTTTTTAGGCTGTAGCAGGCAAACACCTTAACTGCTGAGCCATCTCTCCAGCCCAAATCCATAATATTTTTTATAGGAAAGTCAGGTAGCTGAAGATATATCATAGATCACAAAATTTTCAGACCAAAAAATCAGTTGAGTAATAATCAACTGATCATTTGTATATATATTATTTATAATTATCTTAATATCATTAGACTTTCTGTTTACTAAAAAGAATTTATCCTATCAGGTATTTAGTTTCATGGAGGGCAGGAAATTAATAAAAGTTTATAGATGATACTGAAGTTAACTTGATCTTGTATGAAATCAACTGTGACACTAACCATGTATACAACTTAATTGACATATAATTGTCTAATCTTAAAAAAAAAAAAAAAGGAGAGACACATCAGGTCTTCTTTGAATGAAGGTAGACCACTGTGATAAGTATATTCCAGTACTCAGATAGCAGTGATTATTAGCATGAGTGCTGACACAATTTTTTTCTGCCAATGACTTTATGCCCCTCATTGTTATGTTATGTTAGAAAGTAAAAATTGATATGTTAGAAAGGATTAGAAGTGGAGGAGAAAAAAGACATTAAAAGTTACTCAAGATGGCCAAAAAGTAAGAATCTTTTGGAAGGTAGATACATAAGAATCAATTAATCCAGACATAGGATTGTGAGACCTCAAACACTCTTGCCACAAAGGCTTCTTTGCTGGCTTCTCATTTCCACCTAATCCACCCTGTCTTCTCTGTTGGAACGTTTTGGCAGAGATATAAATTTTCTAGATAAATCAATCTCAGAGGAAAGATTTGGAAGCTAAACTTTCCACAAAACGTTACAAAATAAAAGCCTTTAGTTGAAATAAAAACCATAGATTTGACTATAAAATCTTTTTGGCATGCTTAATATTATCATAACATGGATGAAACTGAAGACTGAATTTCCACCAACAAAATGGGAACTTCATCCATTAGTTAATTTATCCATGAATCAATTTTATTTCAGTATTTATTAATTATCAATACCAACACAGCACCTAAAACCATCAATATTGAAGAGTGATTGGAGTAGTGCTTGGCTGGAGATCATCACAAATCTAGATAGTGATTTGGGGAGTTGACCAAAGGACAGGAAGGAGGTGAATTCATCATAGGACTCCCTTTTGTGTGTCACAGTACTTGTTTGTTCCTCTGCCATTTCCTCTTGTAATGATCCCATGCCCCAAGTATAGAAGAATATGAAATGCTTAGCCACCAACTCAATTCACTGATAACTACACAAACTAAGGCTACAGGTAATTAAACTGGTTAAGATCACAGGGTCATGAAGTCGCAAAAAAGATTAGAAGTCTCTGGGATGTGTTCTAAATAGCCAACGCTTAGGGTTAAGAAATCCATGTCTCCAGTCTTTTAGCTTAACAGGAACTTGGAGGAGAAAAGGTGATTTCTCACTATGCTACTACTCACAGCCAATACACGATTATGATTTTTCCACACTAATCTGGATGGGATGATTCACATTATGTCCACATCCTTGTAATTATACCATATGCAGAGGCTTTATACATGATAGATTCTCTCTATATATTTTTATTTTTTTTTTATTTTGTTTTATTTTTTTTTTTTTGCTTTTTGCACTTTTGCCTTTTAGCTCTTCTGAGAACTCAATATTTGCTGGAAGAATGGATGAATGCATTGAATCTGGCTCTTGAAGAAAATTCTAGAACACACACACATACACACAAATCCTAGAACAACCCCTTCACCCCAATTTCACACAACTTGGTTGGAACTCCCTCTGCTGGTGAATAACAAAATCCCAATGACTTAAACATTCAGTAAGAAAAATGTTACCAAGCAGGAAAAAAAAAAAAAAAAAAAAAAAAAAATTCTAGAATGGACAGCATTTCCTGAGGGAGCATTAGACTTCATCTTTAAGAGATCATTGCTTTGCGCAAAGAAACACTATAAAAAAGAGTGAACCTTATCATCAGCTCCACCGTAGCTGAACCTAGGAGTAACGACCACAGACAGAAATCTCCTGGGCTAAGATAGGAGGATGACTAATGAACTGGAAGATATCTGGGGTGTGTGATCCTTAATTGTACATTTCATTGCTTTTACTATTTTCTATTACATCTTTATAGCTGGCTAACCATGTTTTCCAAGAGCCCAGGCTTGAAAAAATAAAATAAAAAGAACCTCCCAACTTTTTAAAGTAACTTTTTTGCCTTTTAATAGATCTTTTTTTTTCTCCCTGAAGCATCATTTTTTTTCAAAATCAAATATGTTAAATGTATTTCTGAATTGAATAGAGAACTTTTAATATCTCATCCTCATTTTCCCCTTTCTTAAGCATTTTTCTTCCTTACATTTCAATAAAAGGCAGTATCATAACTCATAAGATTGATAACTAATTATTACAATTGAAATAATTGCAGGTAATGGAGATAGATTTCACTCTCAGAGCACTGAAAACTCCAAGCATTTCATGTACTGTGAAGAGTTACTGGCTTTGAACAGTACAGAATTTGGTGGTTCTTTATTTTAATTAAGCTGAGGGCTGAAGAGATGGCTCAGCTGTAAAAGGCACTTGCTTGTAAAATCTGACTGCTTGGGTTCAATTCCCCGGTTCCCACATAAAGTTAGATGCACAAAGTGGCACAAGTTTCTGGACTTCCTTTGCAGTGCCAAGAGGCTCTGGCATGCCCATACTCACTCTCTCCTTCTCTCTCTCTCTCTCTCTCAAATAAATAAGTAAAATATAAAAAATAGTGGAAGAGTCCAGATTAAGTATAAAAACTCATGTAGATTAAATATACTTGTATAAATTTAAGTGAAATCGAAATTTAAAAGGACAAGTAGTGTTTAATATGCATGAGAGAGAGTCTCATAGCTATATAGTTATCTATGTCTATTTTTCTGGAAACTCTTTAGTTGGTAAAAGAGAAACTAGGTTCAGAGAGTCTAAGTAATTTGTACAAGGTTACATAGTCCATAAGTAATAAAGCCAGGACAATTCAGGACACTGACACTTCTTGATGATAAAGAAATCATCACATGCAATATTAGCATGAAAATGGATTTTAAATGTCCCGTTGTTATAGTTTGGATGTAAAATGTTCCCATGTGTATGAACACTCGATCCCTTGCTTGGTGGCACTTTGTAGGGAGTTGTAGAACCTTTAGAAGGTGGCAACTAGCTCAAAAGAGTAGGTCACTGGGGGATGGCTGGAGCTTGAGAATTATAGCCTGACCCCACTTCCAATCCATTTCTTTCTGATCTTAGCCTGTTGTGATTTGAACAAGAGTCTGTATGATACCTCTGCCACCACAGATCCACACAGCCATCTATGTCACACCTTCCCCACCATGATAGACGGTATTCCTCAACTGTGAACCAGTAATAAACTCTCCTTCTGTAAGTTGTCTCTTGTCAGGTATTTGGTCATAACAATGATAAAATAACTAATACAGCCCTCCCTTCCAGTAGCATTGAGATCCGCCATTTCTTAGAACTCATTGTAGTGTCAGAACTAGAAAATGCCTGCCCTGTTAAGTTCTTCTCTTTAAAACATAGGTGAGCCTTTTCTTTGCTTATTGGCCATTTAATATAAATGTCTTTGAAGATATGAACCATTTCAATGAGTGATTCAATTTTTTTATAGGGAATGACCAGCTGTGGCTATACACGGTGGCTGAATTGAACTCCATCTTTAAATAGGTACTACCAACGAGACAAGGTACCTTAGCACAAGTAGTCAAGGTTACCTATTAGTTCTGATACATTGTCCTTTGGTATCCATGAGGAATTTGCTACAGATACAAAAACCTGTAGCTGCTTAGACTCATTATACTGAGTGGTATGGTATTCACATATAACCTCTGCATTGCCTCTATAAAATTTAAATCATCTCTTGATTACTTACAATACTTAATGAAATATGTGTTACATAATTGTTGCTACAATGTATAGCTTTAGGAATAATGACAAGTAAAAACATGTCTGTTAGCCGGGCGTGGTGGCGCACGCCTTTAATCCCAGCACTCGGGAGGCAGAGGTAGGAGGATCGCCATGAGTTCAAGGCCATCCTGAGACTACATGGTTAATTCCAGGTCAGCCTGGACCAGAGTAAGACCCTACCTTGCAAAAGCAAAAAAAAAAAAAAAAAAAAAAAAAAAAAAAAAAAATGTCTGTTCACTGTGCAGTATAGATATGATGCTTTTCTGAAGAGTTCTGATCCACCTTTGACTGAATTTGTGAATGTGGAACCCTTGGATACAAAGCACCAAATGTATATGGTTATATGATTTTGAAACCTACACAAAAGGTATTATAGTCACTTAAATTTTTGATAAATGCATTATATTCACTAGCATTACTATCTCATTTGAACCTCACCATCATTTTCCGTAAAGAAAATTGAAACTCAAAGCTGTTAAATAATTTACCCTGAAGAGTTCAATCTTTCAACGCTAAGCTAAAATTCTCTACCATTCCTGATTCCAACTAGAAACTTGTGACTGGACACACCAGCCCCTCACACTAGTTCTAATAGCTCACTTCCAGAAAGCACCTTTACCCTGGTGCCTCCTTAATGCATGCAGACAAAGCTAATAAGAGAGTGCAAGAGTGTTATCACTGGGACAGATGCTCTGGGATTTTTCTGTTCTTCTTAAGGGGCTAAACTCCCTGTAAGGAAGTTTTCACCTCAAGGAATGTGAAATGCAATCATCAACAAAAAGAAATAAGGAAGAAAGGAAGGAAGGAAGGAAGGAAGGAAGGAAGGAAGGAAGGAAGGAAGGAAGGAAGGAAGGAAGGAAGGAAGGGAAAATACTTACAATAAATAATAGTGACAAGTAACCAAGTAACCAAGCTCTTTCCTGAAGAGAGTGAGGTGTTCTCCTAAAACGTCTGCATTGCGTTGTCACACCATCCACAGCCCCACTGCAGATGGCTGCACATGTGGTATCTTCCTTTTGGAGATGCTCACCTTCATCATCTTCTGCTAGTCAATAAATACTTCTTATTCCCTCAGCATAAGATCTACAATGGCTGCTTAGATCAAGCCCTTTTTGGTTTTTCAGATTCGGTCAAATCTCACTTATAGATAAGCTGTTCTTGTACTATACTCAGCTCTTCTTCACACTGCATTACTATAAAGACATAAAGATTAACATTGGTCTCCAGTATGTTTCCATAAAGGTAGAGACTATATCCACTGTTGTTTCTCCAGAGCATGTGGCATACATACAGAAGATGCCCATGAACACATGTTCAATGATGGAATAAATGAATGCGCCAAGAAAGTATGGAAAAGGAATATATCCTGGGATCAGATATGGAGATATCTGGGGGAATCTCAACCTTTCATATGTTGAAGCTTGCCTGAATGAATGCAATGATTATTTTATTTGTTGTTGTTGTTGTTGTTTTAGTTTTAAATTATTTAGGTTGCTTTTGTTGCTATTGTGGTTGGGAGGCATATAGAAGAGCTTGAGATAAGAAGAAAAAGAAAGAAATAGGGAAATCATTTGATGTAATGCTTGTATTTTCTGCCCTAATGAATCAATGGCTGGGTTGTCAATGCAATGAAGCATCCTTCAATGCGTACATTTACCATTTCTCTGGAAGAAAACATCCAAAGAGTATATTTGCAATTTACTCTTCACACCTCTTAAATAGTACAAGACTTTGAACTCTGAAAGAATTTCCACAATCCAATTTACTTTCATCATCATACCCTCTACTCAATTTTTAAAAATTTCATTCCCAATGCTATTGTATTATAATCCACAACAGAAATGTTTGATTCCCCCAAACACCTGTTTTTTGCTCACACAAAGCAAAAATCATCAATATAATTCAAGTTTGGTAAATCCTATCTACAATTCCCATTATTTTCACTGGGAAATAATAACAATCCCTTAACCTGAGAATTGAATACTCCATTCCACTTCTGTAAAGATTTTCATCAGCAAAACCTAGTGCTCAAGTATACAATGATGAGATTAGAGTCTGCTGAAATTATTGTATTGTTTCTGCTATCAAACTGTGCTCATCTGACAGTCTCTATGTTCCAGACCTAATGAAGTTATGGCTGGGGTATATGCAAATTAACCACTGTTGGGTAAAACTATATATCTTCAATACTCCCATGTGGAAGTGGATCACTTCTGAGGCTTGGGTAGGTAATTATTACTGGAAAAAGGAGAAGGAACATTCAGTGCGAGTAGAGATGGACACCTGGAAAAAGCAAAGAAGCAACAGAGATAAAAAGGGTTCTACCTTGCTGAGATGGAGGGACAAGAAAGTCAAAGTCACCAGGCTTATCTCCCAGCTCTAAAATTTTGTCAGGATCAGATGAAAAACATCATTAATTCAATGTAATTAAATATCATTAATAACATGCTCTAGAGCGTGTGTTGCTTAGAGATAATGGAGGCCCCTCGGCATAACCTATGCTGTATCTCAGGATGGTGCTGGCTCCTGGCTCTTACACAGTGGGAAAGGGAAAGTTGTTCACTTAGTTAACTTTGTTTATTGACTCCACAGCTCTTTCCACAACAGCACCACCTCCAATAAAAAAAGATCAGAAAAGATGGTACATGGTAGCTATAAAATTTATCTTCTGGAATCAATAGAAAGGATTTTACTTCCTAAAGCCAAATCAGGCAACCAGCTCTCCTTAACAAAACCCATAGGGGTAAGTATGTGGTATAAATGCCTTTAGGAGGAGAAGAACTTCTTAGAGGGTTTTGCATCAGCATAAAAATTACATGCAACTGACAGGTGTGGTGGTACATGCCCGTAACCAAAACAGCAGTCTACAGACTGAGGCAGGAGGATCAAGATTTCTAAACCTGGGCTACATAGAAAGACCGTGAGTAAAATTTATTTATATATGTATGTATTTATATATTCATCAAAAGAGCTCTATATCAGATATTCATGCATGCTAGTGGAGGACTGACTGTTATGAATCAGCTGTCTTACTAAATGAACATGACACTCAACTGTGACTCCCTTGAGATGGGGATCACATGAGTGCATAGGTAAGAAGAGCAAGTGTTCTTTCTCTCATTCTAGTTCTCTCTGTATAAGTAACTAAATAAAATATGGAAACTGAAATGCATGGCTTATGCTATGTCACTGTCCTCATCCCTTTGCCTAAGTTATCCTTCTCATTTCAATGGACATCTCTCTACCTTCAGAGTCCACTTTACAGCCATCCAACACACCCTTCATGTCAAGTCTGACTCTACCAGCCTAATTTAGTTTCCTACCTTCTGAGTTCTCTTATAACCCTGTGTGTACCTCTATAAATCATTTATTTATTTATTTATTTTTATTTGAGAGCAACAGACAGACAGAGAGAGAGAGAGAATGGGCTCACCAGGGCCTCTAGCCACTGCAAATGAACTCCAGATTCATGTGCCACCTTGTGCATCTGGCTTACATGGGTAGGGGGGAATCGAGCCTTCAACCAGGGTCCTTAGGCTTCACAAGAAAGCACTTAACTGCTGAGCCATCTCTCCAGCCCCTTTTACTTTTTTATTTCTTTATTTGATTATAAAATCATTTATAAGGCCTAGAAGTAAATTGGCTTACACCACCACTGCTGGACTAGACCAAGAGGTCAGCAGTGTAGGCCGGAGTCTCTTGGTGCCATTTAATCTGAACACAGTCAGTAGCATATGGGAGATAGTCACCAAATAAGGAAAGGAAGAAATGAAAGAGAGAAAGCAAAATAAAAAATTGGAAAAAAAAGTAATAAGGTAGCTATGTGGCTTGCACCGTCTTTTACCCAAATGGACTGCCATTCTTTCATCTATCTGTGATACGGTTTCTTCCCATTTTGGAGCAGAGCATTCTGTGATTCTACAGTGGGAACAGCCTCACTGAGACCTATCATCAGGCCAAAAGGAAGTAATTAAAGGAAATACTTTAGATAAGAAATAGGCTTTAAAAATAATCCAATCAGCAGAATGCATCTCAAAATATGTGCACAGCTCTGAGCTTCTGGCCCAAGCGTTGGAAAGTCGCATGTTCAGCAGTGAAGACTGTCTCTAGGGACTTGGCCAATGTGAACTCACAGATGTTCCTGTTGAAGTCAGCTGATGAGTTTCCTCCACAGCCATGTTTAGTCAAAGTCCTCACTTCACCTCTAGGGCACAGCCCCCTCTGCCCCTGCATACTTAGCTAGAGAGGAAGAGGGAAAGAGTGACTTAAAACTCTGAGAATGCAACTCATATCTAAGTGTTCTGAGAGCAAGCAGCAAGTGGAGCTGGACAGGAAGACCTTTCATCATTTCAAACGATAATGTTGGAGCACTAAATTTTCTCACTATTTTATGGTTTCTCTGAACACTTAACCTCCCTCCATGCCTGAAGAGCCCTACCATCATACCCAAGCAGTGGGGATAGGATTAGAAGGGTGATGGGTTTTCTTGTCTGGGAACCTATTCTTAACTGTAATTAGGAAAACTGGGTGTTATAAAGAATAAATAATTTGTTGAATGGTGACTGCAATGAAAGCTTTATGTACATGTAGGTGACATAACATTGTTAACTATAAAGTTCCCACCAATAAAGCATGCAATAGAGTTACCAAAAAAAGAAAAAAGAACCTCAAAAAAACAAAACACTGCATGTTTTAAGTAAGCTAAGATTTTGTGTTTTGGGCCGTTTTATCTTTACCTGTGTGGCCTCAAATGCTAGACTAGTGCAGTCTTTCTATTGCTTATATGTGGTATAAACAATTTTGGGGAACTTCATACTAACCTTGTCTTTTATGATTCCAGGCATGGGGTGGTTCCATCACACAAAGTTCTATAACAACATAAACTTTATATGTAAGTATATGACAACCTTTTATGTCTGGGTGGTTTTATTCATGGTGGCTCTCTTTATGGAAAATGCATTACTCTTCTCAGCCACTTGAAAGCAATTGAAATTGCTTTGAATGTACAAACCCCTCCATCCCATGGGCTCCTGAATTTGAATACTTGGTCCCTAGTAAACTGAAACTGAGAAAGTTCTAGGAACCTTCAGAGGTGGCGCCTTGCTGGAGGAAGTAGATGAAAGGAGATAAAACTCGAGGTTTTATAGTCCAGCCCCATTTGCTGTTCTTCCTACACTTCCTGTGAGCCAGGGGACTATGGATTCCCACTTTAAGCTCTCATTTCTTCTCCACCATGAAGGACTCTACCCACTGGAGTTATCAGTTGAATTAAACTCATTCCTTTTCATAAGTTGCTTCTGGTCAGGTATTTGTCCTCAGCAGTGAGAAAGTAACTGATACATCGACCTCAAAATGAGGAGTTCCCATTTTTAATTTCTCAAAGTGCCTCCATGAAGGCTCTCCTCACTTGTGCTGTGGTCTGCAGATTTACAGGCTTGCTTCACCCACTTAGCACACACAGCAGGTACTCAGGAAAGTTCTCTAGGGTGGGTGAATGTCGGAAATACAGAGAGTAAAGATGTTTTCAATCGCTTGAGCATAACTAACATCTTGTGGATAAGGAAATAACTTTTTGCCTCTTTGCCAAATCTGGACTTGGGACTGTTTTCACAGCTAGAAATCTCAGAATGGGTTTCACATCTGTATAGTCATTCAATAACAACAGTAAGAGATACACACACTAAGCTGTAATCTCAGTCCTGAGGGGGTGGGAGACATGAAAATCCTTGGGGCTCACAGGTCATTCCCTCCAGCTTATGCTTGCGGGTGCATGAGACATGCACATCTGCACACACACAAACACACACTATTCATACACACACTTCATATACACACTTCATACAAGCCAAAACATGCCAAAAATAAAAACAATATTAGCACAGCTTCAACTTTTTAATAGGAACCCATTATTATTTATCATGCCCACAGCACATAATTCTTAAACCAAAAACCTGGTTAGGTACTCAATACAAACTTATAAAGCCCATGAATAAATTTTTTAAAAAATCACCAAAATTGAATAAAAGTCTGATGATTATTCTTACCAAAATTAAAATTAAGCTTGGCGTGGTGGTGCATGCCTTTAATCCCAGCACTCAGGAGACTTGAGGTAGGAGGATCACTTTGAATTTGAGGCCAGCCTGAATTCCAGGTCAGCCTGGGCTACAGTGAGACCTACCTTGAAAAATAAAAATAAAAATTTTTAAAAAATGAAATTACTCAGCCAAATTCTGGCATAGTCTATTTTAAACTACCTGGGAAATAGTTTTTATTCAAGCTAAAATCAATAATATACTAGTGAATTGTACTCTCTGTATTGTGCTAATCTTTGTGAAAGAACATAAGAACAATACAATATACCTTATTTTCCCTCCAATTTTTGCAATTTCATTACACATTCACCCAGCCCATTCTCAGTGAACATTGAGTTGTAGCATTTCTAAGGCATCTTCTACATATGAGATGATCAGAGACAATGCTATGAGAACTACTCAGACACCAAAGCAGGCTGTTTCCATTGCAAACCAAAATAAGATGCCCACTAGATCCTTTCTCAGAACTGTACACAACCTGAGACAAGACCTCAGAGACCCATGTTAGTTAGACACATGCTCTACATAGATAAAATGTAATGTTCAAGACATACAAAATGCATGTTGATTTAGAAACATGTTTGTAAAACAAACTTTTTATTCTCACTAATTTTTTTAAATCAAAGGAATAGTCCCATTTCCCATTTTATGATGCAGGTCAGCCTATTTTACAGAAGACAGTGCAGAACAAACTCTGGGAAATAAATGGCTGTGTGTGTTCCATTTTCCTGCTTTCATGGTGTCAGGACTACGGATGGCATGGCCCCTTAGCAGCCCAGGAGTTGTCCCTGGGCATGGAGATGGAGTTTGCACCCCTGACTGTCATGAGCCAATGTTAGCTGGCTTCAGCCCACCGTAGAGTACAGAGAAATGGAGGTTCTCATTTACTACAAAGAACTCTCTGGAAAATGGTTTCTAATTATTATCACAGAGTGGATCTGACAATGAGGCTGTCCCATCATAAGGCCTGGACCTGACAAGATACACCTATAATGCCAGTTACTTGATACACTGAGCCAGAAACAGGGCAAATTCAAGAGTTGTTTGGGCTACAGAGTGAGTTGAATTCCAGCCTGTGCTACTGAGTAAGACCTTGTCTCAAAATAAAAGTGAAAAATTGGGCTGGGAATATTTCTCAGTGGTAGAGTGTTTGTCTAGCATGTAGAAGGTTCTAGGACCAATCTCTAGTATTGGACCAAAAAAAAAAAAAAAAAAAGCCAAGCTTTTTCAAATAGATTCTCTTTTCAAGAAAAAAATAAAGGAGCTAACAAATGTACAAAAAGTACATTTATAAATACTTGCTCTGCAGCACTCTTCTCCCAAACTAATCTTGAGGCTAATGGAGGAGGGGACTGCACTAAGAAGAGTCAAATATAATTGACTTACAAAGGCACAAGGTCACACACCCTTCCCACCTTTTCTCATTATAGCAATTAATTATCTCCAATATTAACAGAGGAGTAATAGAGGTGGTAGAGGAGTACCACGTGAGGATAAAACAGAGCTGCTCTCACAAAGAAACTAAAGCAATGAGGGGACTTAGCAGGAAGAAAGACTATTTCTTTGTCGTATCATCACAGTTTTTAAGCAGGCCACCTGTGTCAGTGAGCTATCCTATCCCAATGAGACATTCACCCAGCCAGGCTTCTATCATCATCTTACTGGCCAATGTTATTTAGGCAGATTGTCATATGTAGAGTTGACATGGGGTTTCTACCATATCCAGTCTCCACTCAATAGGAAACAGAGAAAAGAAAGGAGATATGCTCACATTTCAATGGCAAAAACATTATTAAACACACACACACACTCACACACTAAACCCTGTTCATATATCCAGTTATAATGAAAGAGAAAAAAGCAAGCATTTTGTACAAAATTAGCATCTTTCTATCTACAGCAGCGATTATCTCGTTGCTGGGACAAAATAGCTAACCAGAAGGAACTTATAGAAAGAAAGGTGCATTTCAACTTAGCAGCCCTTGAGGAAGTTTCATCGTGGCAGGAGCAGAAAGCTGGCTTCACACTTCACTTCCTAAGGAAAGAAGTGGAGAGTGCAAAAGCACTAAGCAAGACTGGGAACTAAGACCTCAAGGCCATCTGCCAGGGATACACTTCCTCCAACAAGGCTCCAACCCCTAAAGGTTCCACAAACTTCCCACACAGCGCCACCAACTGGGATCAAGCATTCAACCTCATGAATTTATGGGAGAGATTTTGCATTCAAACTACCACATCAACAGAGGCCTTTAAGAACCATTTACTGTTGCTGTTTTAGTAAATATCATAGGCACAGAACAGAAATATGAAACATGTCCCACATAATTAAAATCAAGCCAGGCATGGTGGTGCACGCCTTTAATCCCACCACTCAGGAGGCAGAGGTAGGAGGATCGCCGAGAGTTCGAGGCCACCCTGAGACTACATAGTTAATTCCAGGTCAGCCTGGACCAGAGTGAGACCCTACCTCGCAAAACCAAAAAAAAAAAAAAAAAAAAAAAAAAATCAAAATAGGGGCTGGAGACATGGCATAGTGGTTTAGCACTTGCCTATGAAGTTAGCTCCATTCCCCAGTACCCATGTAAGCCAGATTCACATGGTGGCACATGTGTCTGGAATTCATTTGCAGTGGCTGGAGGCCCTGGCATACCTATTCTGTCTCTCTCTCTGTCTCTCTTTCTCTCTCTCTCTCTCTCTTTTTCTCTGTCTCTAATAAGTAAATAAATAAAAATAAAATCTTTTAAAATCAAAATAGCTCAACATTGAATAATATGTAAGTTTACATAGGTCAACAGCTCTACATCAACATGGAATAAAACACTCAGATATCTTAAACATTTTTTTAAATGTACCATAAAAAATCCATTAATGGGCTGGGGAAATGGTTTAGTGGTTGAGGTGTTTGCCTGTGAAGCCTAAGGACCACAGTTCAGTTCCCCAGGGCCTACGTAAGCCAGATGCACAAGGGGGCACATGCATCTGGAGTTCGTTTACAGTGGCTAGAGGCCCTGGCTTGCCCTTTCTCTGTCTCTCTCTCTCTCGTTCTGCCTCTTTCTCTCTCAAATAAATAAATTAAAATGCATTTTTTAAAATCCATTAATATCCATAAAATATTAGAAGGTAAAATAATTTATTTTTAGAAAAAATAAAGGTCAATTCTATATTTTTCTTACAGTAGTAACACTGAATACTTTCTTCCTATCTGCATTCCTATCTAAGAGTATTTACATTATTATGTACAATGGTAAATGCCTTTGCTGCTATTTTTGCCAAATCTTTTTTTAAATGAACTCATTGTTTGAGCTCCTTATTTATTTATTTATTTATTTATTTATTTATTTATTTATTTATTTGTTTTTTTCATGGTAGGATTTCACTCTAGCCCAGGCTGACCTGGAATTCACTATGTAGTGTGGGTTGCCTCGAATTGACAGTGATCCTCCTGCCTCTGCCTCCCGAGTGCTGCAATTAAAGACATGCACCATCATGCCTGGCAATATTTATTTAAGAAGGAGAGTTTAGAGGCTTGGAAGATGGCTCAGAAGTTAAAAGTGCTTGCCTTCAAAGACTGTCAGTCCAGGTTCAATATCCCAGTACTTTGTAAACCCAGATGCATAAAGTGGCAATGTGTCTGGAGTTGTCTGTTCTAACAAGAGACCCTAGAATGCCCATGCACACTCTCTCTTTCTTTCTCACAAATAAATGTAATATTTTTCAAAGGAGACATTATATAAATGCTACAAATAGAATGTCAGTATCACTTTCCAAAATAGAAGATAAGCTTAAAAATAAATGACTCTATCAGGCAATGTTGGGAAGTCACAGTAACTTGATGCCATTGTTAACTGAGAATCAGGAGTCAGAACTGGACTTTGCTCTTTTCCAAAGGGAAATATTAAGAGTTGTGATGTCTTAAAGACACAATGGCAACAAACTAAGTCTTATGGATATAATCTAAAGAATTGGAATAGAATTTCAATAGGATTAAGTGAGTGACTACATGTATCAGTGTGATTTGATTCCTGTCTATGAACCACCTAAAGCCACACGCTATAAAATCTTCCCTATAGAAAATTCCATTATAACCCATGTGGACATTGATGTGCTTTTATATGAGCAAGGAAGAGATAAAGTTGCAATTGGCATATGGGGAAGTTCTAATATTCCCATTGTCATGGGCTTTTGAACACTATCGTGTGGACCGAGTGGTAGACAGATAAGCAAATGCCATAAATTGGAAAATACATAACAGAAGATTAGTCATCCATACACATGAGCCTCAAGTCTGAACTGCCTTCCACTCTCCATCACTATGAACTTGGATAGAGTTGATCACCTGACCTCAGAGGACTGTTTTCCATGACCAGATCTTTTTGACTTGCTCTGGGGAATGTTTGTCAGATGTTGCCTCAAAGGCTTTAATATGCCAAACACTCCTCTAATGAAAGGAAGATGATTTGGATATCTGGTCTGCAAACTTAACCTATAATTATGCTGAGTATTGGATTGCCTTTGATATCCCTAAGGTTATGATGCACTATAGGAAAACACACTCCTTTCAGAAG
The DNA here is from genome assembly GCA_036365145.1 of Orientallactaga sibirica. Lineage (NCBI taxonomy): Eukaryota > Metazoa > Chordata > Mammalia > Rodentia > Dipodidae > Orientallactaga > Orientallactaga sibirica. The sequence goes on along the minus strand of JAEOAD010000018.1, from coordinate 18,508,431 downwards.
CAGACAGTCAGAAAATATGAAAATAATCATGCCAGCCCATCGGTGCCTTCAAGTGACATGTGCCTTCAGTGAAAGTTGTGCTGGCAACAGGCAACCAGAGCAATGGCCAAAGACTTCCAATACAGGGGGAAACCAGGCAGTCTTTACTGCAGATCAACGTCTGCTTATCATAGTGAAGCTCAATGCTGCATGTGAGTGATATGTACATGACAGTAAGATATGTTCAAAGCCATGTAAAGAAAAAACGCTGGTGATGGGGACAAAGAAATGGCATTACGATGTAGTCACGGACCTGCTCTGTTCTTACCATGCTGCTATGCACAGTATGAGGATTAGTGCATTTATTTTTCCCAACTCCAAAGTATTGGAGAGGAAGATGAAGACATCTTCAAAATTTATACCCTAGTGCCAAGCTAATCAGAAACTCAGGGTCATCACATTGTGCAGCTTTGAGGGGTCATTCCAATTTCAAACATCTATTATTTGCTCCTGAAGGCATTTACCCACAGTCTGGAGACATCATGAGTAAAGGCATAGGTAAACCAGAACAATCTCCTCTGTACCCCGAAGATCCTGAAGCCCCCAGCCTTTTACTTCCCCACCACTGAAAACTGTTGCTTTAAGAAATTGCTTTTTCTTCAGTGCAGTTTGGAGCTTTCCTCAGATAAGTCCTGAGGTCACCTAAGAACTACTGTAATACTAGAACAGCCAAACTGGCCTTGAAAGTGAAATACTTCAGCATCCCAGCTATATATGCAAGATGGCTGCTTGTTTGTACTTGGATGTGGAGAAATCTTTGTCAGACCATTTGCCTGGTCACAATCTCTACTTTTCAATGAGCAGAGCTCAAGTCACCAAATTTTATGTACTGGTCTAATTCATTTAAAGTCATGTGTTTTTTTTTTTTTGTTTGTTTGTTTTGTTTTGTTTTGTTTCCCAGAGATATATACTGAAGGAAGACTCAACATGACTTCTGCCTTTAGAATTCTATGATCCTATAATATAATAAGAATAAAAACCATCATTAATATGTCAGGTAATATAACCCAAATACCTCAAAACTTAAAGAATCCTATTATAGCGTTTACTACTTCTCAAAGCACCAGAATTAACCTTACCTAAGGAATTATTTTTAGCTGCAGTTTAAACCAATATAAACCAGGCTCAAAAACCAGAATACTAGTATAATGGTCCTCCATTTATATTTAGAAAAATGTAACTAAACTCTTTTTAAAAAATGTATGTATTTGTTGTGTATAACTAAATTGCCTGATGACAGAAGGTTTAAAGGATAGTAGTGGTGATGCGGACGAGTTCTAAGAGGGAAATACTGGATTCCTGTGGTTCTTTTTAAAAAATATTTTTATTTTCATTTACTTATTTGAGAGAGGGAAAGAGAGAGATAGAAATAGAGAGAAAGAATGGGTGTGCTAGAGCCTCTAGGCACTGTAAACAAACTCCAGACATATGTGCCACCTTGTGCATCTAGCTTTACATGGGTCCTAGGGAACTGAACCTGGGTCCTTTGGCTTTGCAGGCAAGTGCCTTAGCCACTAAGCAATCTCTCCAGTCCATCCTCTGGTTCTTTAATGGCAAGCTATTTGCACTATTTTGTATGTGTATATGCACAGGTTGATTCTGGGTATTTGCAAATAAGCTTGTGAATAGGAACAATAAAGATGGTTTCATTTTTCCTCCTAAAGAGAATCTCTTGATTTGATCCTTTCTCTAAATCACAAAGATGCAAAATTTCAGCATTAGAAAAGAAGATTATGTAGGCAAATTACTCACTCAATTATGGAATCATTCCAACAATGTGCTTGACAAATAGCCACTCAGTCACCACCCAAATCCCTTGAGTCAAAGCGACTTTCTGGAATCATCTATGGATGACTAATGTTTTAGCTCTGCATCTGCATCAGATATTTCTTCTCCTCCTGGAAGAAGCACACTGGGACTGCTGCAGGGAACTGCTGGTCCCAGGTGTATGCTGCCTTAATGGGACCATCCGTTGAACTGTCCCTTCTCTGTTAGTCAGGGAGTGCCCACGTGACCCAAGCGATGACAATTCAAATCTATCTCCCAGGGATTTCATTCTGAGTGTTAGGACAGAAAACAGAAAAACAGTAGGAACTAATTTATCCCAATGAAAGTTCCTGGTTTCCTGCAACACTGAATTCTTCAACTTTAATTTCAGCACTGTGAGCACCTAACACTTTCATAAATTCAATTTGCCTAAAAAAGGCAAAGTAAATTCATATTAATTGCAACAAAAAATTCCATCTGATACCCCTACTGGTCTTGGATTTATTCATCTGGGAAAATAGAGCTAATCTCTCTTTGGTATTACATCCCTATGTATATTTGAATACTTAGCACATTTCCTTTAATCAGTCATTCTGTATTTCCCTATATGACTTTTTAAATTTTTTTTTATTATTTTATTTATTTTTGGAGAGAGACACAGAGAGAGACAAACAGAGAGGGAGAGAAAGATGGGCACGTCAGCAGTCTCTCAGCTGCTGTGAACGAAATCCAGATGTGTTCATCCCCTTGTGGTCAAGTGCGGCATTGCGCCCTTGTGTCACTACATCTGGCTAAACATGGGACCTGGAGATTGCAACCAGGTTCTTAGGCTTAGCAGGCAGATGCCTTAACTGCTAAGCCATCTCTCCAGCCCATTCCCTATATGACATTTTAAGAAACTACCTCACCTTTCCATATCTTCTGTTATATATTATGTAGGGGTTTTTGTTCCCTTTTTGGTCCTCTACTGCCGGATATCCTGGTAATATGTGAAATAGGATAACAAATATTAGTCCAGTTTCTAGTCCAGCATATTTGTGTAGCTCCTTTTAAGGATCTCATGGAAAGAGCTGTAAAGACAGGCATGCTCATGCACACATGTGCACACACGTGCACATGCACACACACATACCTTTAAAACAGTCAATATATTGACAACTGGGAGCTGGAACACCCCGTACCACAATCTTTTCCTCTTTCACATCTATTCTCTCTCTGTTAGTGACTGGGGTCCCTTGCCACTCCTTGCTTTGGTTTGGCTTACACTTTAACATCCATTGCATATGCTGTTTCTGGCTCTCACCACCTTGGGTCTCAGCTTTTGACAGTACTTTCAATGGTTCACAGAAACCACTTCCATATCAAGCATACATTCAGTTGTGTTTGACTGCCTGCATACCTTTGAAAACATACAAAGTAATTTTGCTAAATAAATGATGAAAAGGAAGAAAATGCAGAATTTCTCTCTGTACATGACTCAATTTCTTTTGCCCTTTATTGCTCTCTCAGTATTTCCTTTGGGATAAGGCAGAGTCCCTGCAGGTTTCCCTGGGAGCTTCCCTCCTCAGACACTCTGCAGAATTTCTCTGATTTTCCTAATTAATAGATAAGTTCTTCCCACTGATTATGAAGACATTGGCTTATTAGTCAACTTGCAAACTGTCATGACTTGATTCCAGATGGGTATCCACATGATTTTCCATCTTTTTACCTTTCTGATTGGTCTTCGCTAAACAAACTCCAGCTAGTCTGTTCTGTTCAATTCCATAAACATGTGCTGATCACCTACTAAGAGGCATACTTTGTGGACATAAAATGCAATTGGACATGGACCCCACTCTCTAGGGCAGATGGACACATAAGCAATAAGGCAACGGAGAGATGAATGTGCTACTACAATGGAGCCAGACCCAAAATGGCAGTGATTAAATTTGCTTGTTGAACATGGAATGAGGAAAAGTGTCGAGAGATGACCTTGAGCTGGCTGTGGAAAGACAAATAAGGATACACCAGGCAGACAAGAGGGCATTACAAACACTTAAAAGTGAATGTGTCACTCCAGGTGTGCAGAGAAAGAGGAGTGATCGCTCTCTTCTGTCCTCTATAATTGCAGCCTATGATCATATTAGTCTTTTTGGCAGCCACAACACACAGCTGGCTCAGTGAGTTAAAACCACTATCTTTCTTATACTGTTTTGCCACATCAACCCCCATCATCCATGCCAGCGAATCGTTATTTTTTATCAGGGAAACAAAAGCAAGCCCTCCACTCCCTCATCTGTGCCTCCTTGATCACTGCTCCTTGGGAGAAGAGAACACAGCACCAAGCTTGTGTCTCTACCAACTTTTCCTCCTCTCTCTCTCCGCCTCTCTCTCTCTCTCTCTCTCTCACACACACACACACACACACACATCTAAGCTTCAGAGGAGGCAGGATGATCTTTCCACAAGTTTCACTGAGGGTTAGATGCAGTTTCCTCCCAGCTGTTGTCCACCATACTCTGAAACCAATCAAAGGAAAAGAAACCAGAAACATGTTTGCAAAAAAAAAAAAAAAAATCAAATTAAAAGCCCAGCTCTGGTGGAATCACAGCCTATCTACGCCCATGTGGGCTGCCTGCCAAGAATGTTTTTAATATAATGATCACTCATCCATACACCCATAATAATTGATATTTGAAATTCGATAATGCTTCGTAACAATTTTTTTATTTGTTTCTCATCTCCCCACTCCTCTCCTCACCTCATCCGACCAACAACCGCCTGTGTCAGCACATCCATGGCTCTTAATGACCCTCTCAGCAGCTACTGATCAAAGTCAAATTTTAATTACAATTCTAATTTTGGTAGTTGGCTTCCTTTTAATCTGAACTTTTAGAAAGGAGTCAAGTGTATGCTTGCAACAGCTCACAGGAAGCAGATCAAGTCCTAGAGCTATTTAATTGGATGAGTTAAACTAGTTTGAACTTCATGTTTTGTACCAGCTTGGGTCTACCAGGGGATTACACATGCAAAAATGTAAAGTACATCACTAACAACTTCAGTCTGGATGGGAGACTGGCAAAGCAAAAGCAAGATGCAATTGGATGGCTTTGCCCTTGAATTTTGAGAATGACTCCTTTTTCTCCAATATTCCCTGCCTTTCACAGTTTGGTCTGAGCCCACTCAAGTCTTCTTCTACACCTTAGCATTAATCCAATTATCCCTTAAAAATATTTTACTTAAAACTTTGGGAATCCTACCCATTCATACAAGATCACCTCCAAAACTCTATGTCCACCCACGGAACCTTTCTCGATCCTTCCAGATAGAAATGGTCCCACTCTATTAACTCTAAAGCACTTGTTTTCATCATTATTGATTTTAAAAGATCATCATGACTATAATTAGCATTTATTGAGTGTACTTTATATTTGTGCATAAAAAATTCACTTCCAAGGCTGTTACACATTCATTATCCCCATTTTATAGATGAAGAAACTGATTCTCAATTTACAATGTAGTTAAAGTGAAGTAACTATTTAGTGACAGTAAAAATCGGAAGGCTGGTTCTATTACAATAGACCACATGATTTACATTCTTCCTACATACACAAAAATAATTTTGATTTGAATGTAAACCTATATAAGAAAGATACTGGATCTAGTATTTCTTTGTAAATCTTAAATATTTTGGAATAACTCTCTCTAGAATGCTCAGAAATGTATCAGTTGCCCATGAAGAGGAATGTATGAGTTTTTAGAAATTACTTCTTGAGCTTCATACCAACCTCTTCAGAAATTTTGATACTGCCAAAGAGCAGTGAAGTTGAGGTTTCTGTAACATTAGATCTTCAAACTAGATAGAAAAATACAGAGTTCAGGGTTAAGAATATCAAAAGTAGACAGTATGAATTAAGAGTTTAACTGGGGGAACTAAAGCACTTAGGGATGAAGGGGAAAATAATTTTTCTTAGTATTAAAGTAGTTCACATCACATTTCCCACTCAAGGGAAAATAGTCCTTGTGTTCACTGACACCAATGGCCTCCTGATCAGGCCACATAGGGTGACAGCAGAACTTCTGCTCTACAGAGTTTTTGAATGATGAATAAGTAAGTAAATGTTTGCAGTGAGAGCCAAAGGGACACACAATTGCCATGTGTAACAGGGAAAAGAACTCTAGGGAAACTGCAACAAGAAGAAATGAGGGCTGCGGAGATTGTTTAGTGGTTAAGGCACTTGCTTACAAAAGCCTAATGACCCAGGTTCAATTTCTGAGTACCCATGTAAGCTAGATGCACAAGGTGGCACATGCATTTGGAGTTTACAGTGGCTAGAGGCCATTGGCACACCCATTCCCTCTCTTCTCTCTGACTCTTTCTCTCTCTATCTCAAATAAATAAAATGAATATTTTAAAAGATTTTAAAAAATAGAAGAAAGGAAAGCAGAGACACATGTCCAAAATGTTGTAATGGGAAAAGTAAATAAACACATGTGAGCTGTCTGTTGTGGAGTGCAATGTACAGCCCTCCTGTATAGGTTCTGCATATTGATCACTATGATTTTATTTTTTTCTTTTATTTTTATTTTTATTATTATTATTATTATTATTATTAACAACATATTTTGTATGCATACATTGTGTGTTGGTACCATCTTTTCCCTCATCCCTGCTCCCATTCTCCTGGGGACCCTCTTCAATGGGGTTGCAGGTATTCCCTATGGAGTTGTGGGTTATTTATTGTAGGAGCTGAGTCAGTTATTTTTTTGGGGGTGGGGATGCCTCTGAGCATGATGTCTCAACCTGTGGCTCTTACAATCTTTCTGCCTCTTCTTCCACAAAATTCCCTGAGCCATGGTGGGTTAGTTTTAAGTTTACTTCAGTGGTGAGCTCTTAGGAGCCTCTGGATCTCTGCTTTGGTAAATGTTGAGTATCCTCAGCGTCTGTCTTGTACACCCTGGCACTGATTATCAGGTTAAGCATAGAAGCAGTACTCTTTTCATCTCTCCAATTACTCTGAGGTTTCAGCTGAGGCTTGGCTAAAGTGCAAGAGGTACATTATCTCCTCGGGTCTCAACACCTTCTGAAAAAGAAGACTATTATTTTATTTTAACTGAACTTTTCTTCAGAATGAAAAAAATAAAGACATGTTAATATTTTACATCTATATGTAGCAATGCATTCATGGACATCATGGGCAGATGGAGGTGCCCTACAAAGTCAAAGTTAAAAGTAAATAAATAGGGCTGCAGAAATGGCTTAGTAATTAAGGCACTTTCCTGTGAAGCCTAAAGACTCAGGTTCAATTTCCCAGGACCCACATAAGCCAGATACACAAGGGGGTGCATGTCTAGAGTTCATTTACAGTGTTAGAAATCCTGGCACACCTATCCTCTCTCTCTGTCTCTCAAATAAATTTTTCTTCGAGGAAAGGATATTATTTATTGAAGCTTACAGATCCAGGGGAAGTTCCATAAAGGCAGGAGAAGTGGCCTGCTCTCACAGGACCAGGCAAGAGAGAGAAAAACCAACCATGCACACACAGCACACAGAGAAAAAAACTACAGCCCAAAAGCCACAGCACACTTCAGGAACTCCTATTAGGCACACTTTGTATATCTTTACAACGGAATCTCAAACCATCACCACACCTTAAAACCTGCCCCCAGTGACATTGCCTCTAGCAAGGTGATTGCAGATGCAAACTATAACTAATAAAACACTGAATCTATTGGGGGACATATATTCAAACTATGACATAAATATTTTTTTTAAAAAAAGAGTAAATAAATAACAGCTGTCACTCAAAATGATCACAGAATTTATGGTCAATTCCCACCCCACTGTCATGTACTATATATATATATATTTTTTTTTTTAAGTTTTACAGAGACATAGACAGAGAGAGATGGAGACACACACAGAGAGAGAGAGAGAGAGAGAGAGAATTGGTGAGTCATTGCCTCAGCCACTGCAATCGAATTCCAGATGCTTGTGACACATTGTGCTTGCCTCACCTTTGTGCTAAAGTTGAATATGAGTCCTTAATCTTCAAAGGCAAGTGTCTTAACTGCTAAGCCATCTCTCCAGCCCTATATATTTTAATATCTTTTAATAAGAATACAGTTATACTTCCTCTCTTCTCCTTGACTTTGGTTCTTTAACCTGGTTCTTTAGCTCAGGTCCAAGTCCTTGACCCTGGATGATGGTTTTGATAGAATAGCCTTATAGTTGCTTAGGCCTTGTAGTGTGTTGAATAGTATTCCCCTAAAGTTTTTGGATACCCAGAACTTCAAAATGTGACTTCTGTTGGAGATGCAATTTTTGAAGATATAGTCAAAGGAGAGATCACACTGGATTAGGCTGAGTGGGGATTCTTATCAGTAGAGGAAATGTTGGACACACACATTCATGGAACTTTTATGTGATGATTCACAAAAGACTGAAGTGATGTGCCAATAGGTAAAGAAATACCATAATTATAAGCTGACAGAAGCAGCTGGGAGAGAGGCATAACATGGGTTCATCCTCAGTGCCTCCACAAGGACTCAAGCCTGCAAAATCATTGGCTTCTGACTTTAACCTCCACAACCATGTTCAAATATATTTTTGATGTTTTAAATCTTCCAGCTTGTAGCATCCTTTGACAACAGCCCTAGTGCATACAAACCCTTTCTTTTACAACTCAGGTTGTGACATCCATCAATGCTGAGTGAGACAGTCTTCCTTTGTCCCAGACCTTAGAACCCAGTTGCAGCCAGACTGATGTGAGAAGTTGCAGAGGAAGTCACCATGGAATGGATTTTGTTTTGCTTAATACAATGAGAAGGAAAAGATCCAGCTATAATTTTCTTTTTCTGATCCTCTATATAGCATTGATTCTCTAAATAAGACTGCTAGACTCCTTAGGATTTTAGAGCTCCAGAGTGGTGTATTCAATACAGAAACCTAATAGACCATCATGTTGACAAACAGTATGTATAACATGGTGAGCGTTTTTTATATCTGACAACACAAATGGAAATAATATCACTCTCCATAAACATTTAAATATGTATACTCCATACATTGTAAAAGAAAGATAAGTACAAACTTAGCTAGAGTTAGGTTGTGGCCTGCCACTTAGGTGTTTCCTTAAAAGGGTCTGGTCTAAAAATTGTTAAATACAATATGCCAAATTTGGTACTGCTCTGATAAATGATGTTTTACTCATTTATGCAACAAATATTTATTGAAGACATAGTTTGGATCATTGTATTTTGGACTTTAAAAAAAGATGTGGGATGCAAGATGTGGCTAAGGAGAAAGAGAAATGAACACTCATTATAATACATGATGATAAAGGCTATGACAGGGGCCTCCAAAAATTTGTGGGCTTAACTAACCTGTTGATTGTCTAGGAATGAGTGGCAAACCCTTTTCATGCAACCTTGATTGCTCAACATCAGCATTTCTACATAGATTTGTTATTCTCTGCTCATCTGTGTACACAGTTACACTAGCGAGTGATAAAACCTTTGTTTCTTGGAGAGAAATGATCCTCATGTGAGAGATAAAACTTTAGTGTAAGATGAAAAAGGCAGAGAACTTGTCTTGTGCCTCTAAACACGAGATAAGACCATAAGCATGAAATGCAAGAGAAGCACGTCATCTTTTCAAATGCTGTCATTGTAGAAAACATTGCAAGTTAACACACAGCATAATAAGCCTCCAACACACCGAAAAGCCTACATTAGCAAACAGAGGAGGGAGAGAGAGAGAGACAGAGGGAGAGAGAAAACATTTTTTCATGTATTTATTGGCCATTTCTACTACTTTACCTGAAAAGTGTCTGTTCCTTTCCATTGATCATTTATTGATTCAATTATTTGTTAATTTTCTCTTTAATTTTTTGAGTATTTTATATGTTGTAGAGCAAAACAGGGAACACTTCAAGATCTAGGCATAGGCTATGACTTTCTCAATAAGACTCTATTAGGTCACTGTATGAAAACAAGAGTTGACAAATGGGGTTACATAAGCTTAAAAAGCTTCTTCTAAGCAAAATAAGCAATCATCAGATTGGAGAAAGAGGCTACAGAATAGGAGAAAACCTTTGCATTTTAGTTGAGCCACAATGGAAAACAGTGTGGGTGTTGCAAGAAAGAAAGAAAGAAAGAAAGAAAGAAAGAAAGAAAGAAAGAAAGAAAGAAAGAAAGAAAGAAAGAAAGAAAGAAAGAAAGAAAGAAAGAAAGAAAGAAAGAAAGAAAGAAAGAAAGAAAGAAAAGAAGGAAAGAGAAGGAGAGAGAAAGAAGAGAAAAGAGAGAAGAGAAGAAAAGAGAAAGAAGGAAGAAAGAAAGAAGGGGAAGGAAAGGAAAGGAAAGGAAGGAAGGAAGGAAGGAAGGAAGGAAGGAAGAAAGAAAGAAAGAAAGAAAGAAAGAAAGAAAGAAAGAAAGAAAGAAAGAAACTTCCACATAACCCAGGGTGCCAAGAGGGATCCAGATCAGCTTAAATTGGAGATACCATCAAACTCACATCCCTGTTCTCAATAGACAACACTTGAAATGTCACTAAGTGCCCATGATCAGATGAATGGATAAAATATGTGGCACATGCCCAAGGTGTGATTTTACTCAGTTATGAAGAATGAGATTATGTCATTCATAGGAAAATGGATGGGCCTGGACATCGTCCTATTAAGTGAAATGTCAGTCTCATGAAGAACAGTATGTTTTCTCTAATATATGAAGCCTAGAAAGGGAGGAAATAGTCCAAGGGAGACCACCAGAAATCTGGCAGAAGAGAAGAAGGGAAGGGAAAAGGATAGGAAAGTGTAATAAAGGGGATGAATAGGATTAAAATATATCATATGCATGAACAAAAATGTTACCATGAAATGCCTGACTTCGTACAATGACTATACACTAATGAAAAATGACAGAGATGGAGTGAGAAGGGGAGAGAGAGAGAAAGACCTTGCTCTTTGAGCAGAATTACATGATAAGCACCTGATCCTTTGTGTTGGGGTGAGAAGTTTGTAATCAATCAGGAATGAGCTGCCTACACTTCTTATTTCCAAGAAAGAAACTACAACTAGAATAAAGATGCTTGTCTCCTGATATAAGGCAGACAGAGAAGTGATCAGATGAGGTAAAGAAACTAGGTGAGTGTAGTTAGCTGTCCTCTTCCTCAGGCTTTCAGGACCATCTTTGCTGTAGAAGCTTAAATCTGCTTCAGTGAGGCAGAGCCTGCCGTGGACAGGATGATACTTCAAGTGCAGTAGAAGCTGTCTGTGGGAAGTCTTTATCAGCAGCAAAGCGGGTGCTTTGTTCTCTTGTTTATCTACTCCTGCCTCTACTCCCTTAAACGCTTAGGCCACGAAGTATCCTCTGTTACTGACTGGACCCTCACACAGTCACTTCTTGTAGAATTCCTTTTGGACTATCCATTAAGATTGTCTACACCTCTTCTTGTTTCCTTAACACTACAACTCTCCCTTCCAAATGTCCTTGATGAAATCTCTTTAAGCCAGTTTAAGTGCTGGGAAATCGTGTCTATGATGCTGGGCACCTGTGGTGTGCATCTTCCTCCACTGAGCTTCATAGCATGCCTCGAAAGTGATTCTGTTGCAGTTTTCACTCTGATTGGAGTTACAGTTGCTTGTGTCTGCTCATATTTCATCTGCTTTTCTGAATTCAATCCCCATCTCCCTGCACCACCATAGATAGACTCCATCCTCTTCCCTAATTGCTGAACTGAAGCCTTGCAAAGATCAGGGCTTGTTCTCCGCAGAATGCAGTTGCGGGTCAGGCATTCAAATTGACAGAAAGAAACACATTCAGAACAATTCACTTCTTTTTGTTAGAAAGGAATACATTGGGAATATCATCATTTCATTAAGAATTTTCATTCTGGGCTGGGAAGATATCTCAGTGGATAAAGTCCTTGCTACACAAGTGGGAAGTCCTGAGTTTGGATCATCAACACTCAGGTAAAAGCCACATGTGCTAATCCCATCACTGGAGAGTCACAGGAGGATTCTGGGGCTTTCTGGCTCATGAGTCTAGCCAAATCAGTGAGCTCTTGTTTCACTGATAGACTCTGTCTCAAAAAATAAATAAATAAATAAGGTGGAGAGCTATTGAGGAAAATACATGACATTGCCTTCTGGCCTCCACATACACATGCATATGTGCACACACAGACTCATACACATGTGTGCTCACAGACATATGAACGTGTACACACACATCTCCAAAACCAGAATCTTGATTCTTTCATCTATTTATCCTTCTATGCCAACATCAAAATCCCATTTATCTATTAAGCAATGAGTCTGAGGTCTTCAGAGGATTTTTTTCATACAATGGAGTCAGCATTGTTACTAATTGACTATGTGTATGTGTGCATGTGTGAGAGAAAAAGAGAGAGGGGGAGAGAGAGAAATGGATGGGATGCCTACTGGTCACATAGTGATGTCTAGGCTGTGGAATATCTCTATCATTCAGCCCTCCTCTTCCTTTATGGAAAATGTGATGCCTTTGGGATGGTGGCTCTATTCCAGTCAATTAAGGCCATTTCAATGCATGAGACATCTTCTAGTTCTTCTAGGAGACACACTGGCCCCTTTGCAAATTCCTCACCCCCTACACTTTTCTGGGTCCCTCTATATTTCAAATGATTAGGAAGGGGAAAGAATTATTTGTGACCCAAAATTTTAGTCTCTTCATCTTGTTGCCAGCAAAAGGAGTGAGTCTTCCCAAACAACAGAATGATTTTCTAAACTTACTCACTAGGTACAAATATCAAAACAACCAACTGCCTCAACAGCTAAGAAAACAAATTACATAAAATAAAATCAACATCATCAGGTACCTCATTGAAATGCTTTATGGGGTGTGTGTGTGTGTGTGTGTGTGCGTGTGTGTGTCTTTCTGTCTATCTTTGGTTTGCCAATGCAGAGATTAGAACTTTGCTTTTAAGGAAAATGTCTTTAGGAAGGACATTAGTTGTCCATTTCCCCCACAGGATCCTTCAAAGCCTGCAAGCTTCTCTGCCTGGCCTCTCCACGTGTTTGAGTTTGAGCACTTCATTATGGGCCCCCATGATTACAGACACCCTAAGGATGTGAGATAAAACACAAACACACCCACCCCCCAACAAACAGAGAGAGAGAGAGAGAGAGTATTGTTAACTGAGAGAAACTATAACCTCCATGCGATTTGTATGTTTATGCTATTCATCCTGGAACTACTTTTAGCATTCTGTTTTTGGACAGCCAAAGGTGAAGGATGGGAATTTTAGAGTCATCTATAGAGGAAGAGAAAACCACATCATAATCACCCATTGGACTAAGGCTTTTCCCAGGCACCCATGTTACTTAGACAAGTTCAAAATGTTTGCTTTATTGTTTAAAGAAAAACTCGATTCCATAAGATGCATTGAAAATTGATTATTGTTCTGCAGGTGGCCACAGAGGCCAGCTACCAGGGATGAAGTGGTTTTAATAGTGATCAAGTAGGGAAGCCTACCTGCCCCCCACCAATCCACCATCTTCAGTAAAGAAAGCTCTGTTATCTGTGATACATATGAATTGTTCTATGAGGAGAAAGTTAAGCAGATGAGAAAACCACTGGGATAGGTTAAAATAATTTTTACAAACAATGCTCTTTATAGAAGGCCACAGTTCATTTCTTTTGTTTAAGAGAAGCTGGAGAGTCCTGGTCCTTAACCGTAGATGTGTATCAGCAGCATCTGGGGAGGTCTTTAAATGTACTGGTCCCTGGGCTCAGCCCCCAGAGATTCTGATGGACAATCTTTCTTGGGCTTGCTGAAGTTTCTTAAAGCTTCTGGGTGACTCTTCTGCACAATGGGGATTGAGAATCCCCACCAAGAGGGAAAGCAACCATGTTTAGAGTCAGAGAGATGTAGCAGACACCTGGTTCAATTCTAACTCCCCATAACTAACTGAGATTTTCTACTTTGTGTGCACATATATTTGGGAATTGTATGTGTTGTGTGTGTGTGTGTACATTTGTGTGAGAATATACATATGTATGTGTGTGTTATTATTCACTTGTCCTCTTTTATCTTCATAATACTTCCAGAAAACTAAGTAAATATATGAGCAGGGATATTTTGGCAAAGGAAACTGAAGATGGTGTAGAATACATTCCCCAAAGGTGGTCATAAAGACCTCTACACTTCCTGGCATTTCTTAGAACTGAGAATAAGGACCAACAGACACACAATTGTGCATACAGGTAAGGCTTTCAAAAGCCACTAAGTGTCCAGTTAATTGCAACCAAGAGAGCTTTGTCCCAAACATCCTCTAAAAATGATTGTGTGTTGTGATGAAGGAATCCTTCAAAAGCCACAGTAAAACCAACATGGAGCCCCACAAGGCTGAGCCCGAGTCTCCAATGTCTATAAGATGGGGACCATCACAAAGAACACTGGAACCCACACAATCACTAGTCTCAGCTTCCTCCTTAATAACAGAATGTAGGACAATAATGGGGTCAGGAGAGGAGGAAGAGGAGGTAAAAGAGAAGGGGGGGTTGAATAGAGTACTCATATGAGGTATACAGAGGATTTTTTTTTAAAGGGACTCTCCTGGGTCAGAAAAATACTCTTTGTTCTGTGTATCTTCACTGTTCATAACAAGGCAGTGATTGCTGGAGTTGTAGCAGCCACCTTAGGACCACAAGAACAAGCAGAGAGAATTACAGAGAATTGGGTCTTGGATAATGAGCCACTAAAGTATAGCCAGTGGAACTTGGACTCATTACATTAAGTTATAAAAATAGCTCTTACTGTTTACATTGTTACAGTCAGATCTCAACAGCTGGCAGCCAAACTCAGTTCTAACACAGACACAATGGTGTCTTCTGGTCTTACAAGGCTGGAATTAATTAATGCATGCCAAGCTTCTACTGCAATTTTTGTTCACCATCCATTCCATCAATAATTATGAATAAGCCGGGTCTGGTGGCACACGCCTTTAATCCCAGCACTCGGGAAGCAGAACTAGGAGGATTGTCATGAGTTCAAGGCCACCCTGAGACTACAGAGTGAATTCCAGGTCAGCCTGAGCTAGAGTGAGACCCTACTTCAAAAAAAAACAAAATAATAATAATTATTATTATTATGAATACTAACTCTGTGCCAAGCTACCTTGTTCAAAGCTACCATTTGTTCAAAGGTTTTTCATTGTTATTTCTATATTTGACTTTGAAAACATTTTAGTTCCTTCAAAATCTGAATTTATATATCATCGCTTTACTTGACACAACTATGTCATTAGGTATGTCTATGTTATTATGTATACTGATTCATAGAGTTTAGATGTGTGTGAGAGAGGGTGTGGTGCATTTGCTATGTAGATACTGAATATATCTGAAACACAAACTCTGATCTCAAAAATCATGAACTTATATTAGGAGAGAAAAGACATAAATGGATGAAACACAAAGCACAAACCTAAATCACCCAACCAAGAGCAACTTGTGGGGGAAAAAAAAAAAAAAGAGGTTTATTTTGGCTAACAGGCTCGAGGGGGAAGCACCATGCTGGCAGGGAAAATGATGGCATGATCAGAGGGCAGACATCACCCCTTGGCCAACATAAGGTGGACAACAGCAACAGGAGAGTGTGCTAAACACTGGCAAGGGGAAGCTGGCTATAATTCCCATAAGCCCGCCCCCAACAATACACCACCTCCAGGAGGCTTTAATTTCCAATTGCTAACAGCTGGGGAGATTAGCATTCAGAACACTTAATTTTATGGGGGACACCTGAATAAACCACCACAGTCTGTCATGCATTTTCTATGTATATCACAGAAAGTAACTAATTTATTCCACATATTAGTCTCTTGATAGGACATACAGTAACTTCATTTGTGCCATAGGTAAATATTCAGAATTCATTAGCTCATAAATGAGGTGAATTTTCTTTGAAAGCAGCTGCACTTCCATGGAACATCCTACGAGGCTGATGGACTGATGAGAATGTCAATGACTGGCGAGAGGCTGGAAAGCTGCAGGTCCTCAGACAAGTTATCTTGGGCTATCCTAGACCTTTAATAGAAATGCATCACTCACCTCTGTGTCTGGAATGAAATCCTGTGACTATATAAAAACAGCCCCCTTGCTTCCATGAACTCCAAAGCTATAATGTCACCAGATAGCATCTAAAGCCATTTTAGTATTAATTTCTCCTGCTTTGCTATATAACCCACCTACTTGATGCTTCCACCAAAGTATTTCAAAAGTGTTTTAATATATGACCATCTGTTGCTCTGTTACTGGAAAATATTTCATGAGTCAGTTACTAGTTAGGAACGTAGAATCTGGGGTCCCTAAATTTGTGTTCCTGGGCCATAGTCTCTCAAATTTGGCTACATTGCCTTTGAGGTGCGAGCTGTGCAATATCAACGGAAGTTTTGGAGCCCACTGCACCCCATATTAGAGTCCCCACATTCTGTGACCACTGCTAACCAAATTCAGGGAAGGGAGCACTGAGAGCCAAGAGCAGCCATCAGTAAGGAATGTAGTGAAAGCCCTTTAACAGGGAATTCTTTTGTACCACCCAGCAAACAAGCAAGCAAGAAGGAAAGCTGCTCCTACCCACAGTGGTCAGAAAGCAGGCTGTCACAGGAGAATTCATCCCATTGGCCATGGAAATGTTTTTATGTTACAGGAAGAGTGATGGCTTTAGTATTTTAAATACCTGCAGACTGGGGAGTGAGACCATGTTCCCCAAAAATTCACAGTAATCACCAAGACAGCTCCCTGTCAGTGAGTGACTCTGTCCCTCGGTCTCTTTTCAAATTGCTTGCAGACCAATTAAGCCTTTGTGCTGTCTGCTCTCACTGAATGCCTAACTGATGGCTTATTTTCATTAATCTCTTAATGTTTTTTTCCTCTCCTCCCTTAAAAAAGAAAAGTAGGGTAGTGACAGTGTAGGAGAACTTGCCTAGACTTGGTGAGATATGAGAAGAGGTGTCCAGGATGGCTCTGACAGGAGTGCACCAGCTCCGGGAAGTGTGGACACTGGTGAGAGGAGTTCCTGTCATCCCCCATAGTAGCTGGTCAACACGAGCTGGGAGCACACTTTTAATCCTAACCCACCATCTCTACTTTCACAGACCACAGTAAGCCAAGTTGAAATGTGTCCCAGCTCTATTTAAGCTTAATAGTCTAATTTCAGGGCTGGAGAGATGGCTTAGCACTTAAGGTGCCTGCCTGCTAAGCCTAAGAACACCAGTTCCAATCTCCAGGTCCAACCTTTAGCCAGATGCAAAGTGATGCAAGGGTGCAATGCCACACCTGCCCACAAGGAGGCACACACAACTGGAATTCATTCACAGCAGCTGAGAGGCTGCTGGCATGCCCATTCTCTATCTGTCTTCCTTTCCCGCTCTCTCTTTGTCTCTATGTTTCTCTCAAAAAAAAAAGAATAGTCTTAATTTCTCACTTTCATGCTCTAAGAAAGAGAGTGAGAACAACTGGTTATTATATCTTAGAGCAAAGGCCGTTTGTTGGGTGAACATATTTATCCCTAACACATAGTAGGCATCATAATGGAAGTGCTGTCTTCTCGCATTTTCATGCCACGATGCTCTGAGTTCCGTGAGCATTTTCTCACTAACCTTCTATAGCAACTTTCAGGTGTACCCTTTAATGTACCCCATTTGATAGATGCCATTTCTGAAAACATTAAATGTCCAATTAAATCTATTTCTAAGTGTATGTCCTGGAGAATAAATCTGGCTGTTCATAACAAACACATGTGCGCTCATGCTCATAGAGGCACTGTTAACAAGAAACGGTGGGCAAAAGGTGGATAGGGCCCAGATACCTGACAATAGATGGTTAACTTTAATGCGGTATATCCATGCAGTGAAATATTAGTCAATCATGAAAAGGATTTGTGCTTAGTGACCAGCAGTACCGAAACATACTACATTATGAATGAACCTCTAAAACCTCTAAAATTAGATCAGACTTCCAAATACTGCATGATTCTAATTCTGTCCATGATAAGTGAATCTATCAAGACAGTAAGTAGATGAATGATTGGCCGGAGCAGAGGAAATGGAAAGTAAGAAGTTAGTACTTGGTTGGTATGGGGTCTCCTTGGCTGGGGGTGGCGAGTGAGTCTGTTTTGGAAGTAGATACATCATATGTTAATGCATTAAAAACTACCAGACTTGTACCATAAAAGTGGTTAAATTTAAGCTCTGCTAATTTTGCCTTTAAAAGAATAATGAAAAATTTTTAAATGAGCCTTAAACTCTGTGCTGGTCACAAAGGTGCTCTGCTCCTATCTCCCTCTTAGAAGACCAGATGCAGGGAGGGTAGTTGGCTGACAGCCTCCAGCTGCCACATCTTGAGAACCCTACAGTATTTATGCCTAGTGACCAGACTGTCTCTGACTGCTCCCAGACTATGATTCAGCTTAGTAGGAACTGTAAATGGGGCCACTCTTGCCAGGGCGGGAGTCACCTACATACAACCTTTCCTTCAAGTTGCACAATGGCAATTTGAGATCCCCTCAGTGCTCCTTTCTTCCCTATTTCCATAAACATGACAGATTTGCATTTTGCTCCCTTGATTATGCCTGCTCCCCACTGCTTTGAAGTCCCCCCTCCATAAATCCCTGACACATCAGTCCCATCTTGATGCCTTAAAAAGTGAACCCTAACTGCAGCATAGTTAAAGATTGTTAAGGGTGGCTCCATCGATAAAGCACTTGCTGTGCAAGTGTGAAGGAGGACCGGAGTTTGGACCCTCGGCACCCATGTAGGTGCTTTGTGAGCACAGCAGCCCACCTATAAGCCCAGCTCTCAGAAGGTAGAGACAGAAGATTCCTGGGGCAAGCTGGCTTGCTAGATCAGATGAATCAGCAAGCCCTGGGTTCAAATTAAAGACCTTGTCTCCCTGAAAATAGGATAGAGCATAATGGAGGAAGCTACCTGACATCAACCTCTGGTGTACATATGCATGCTCATATATGTGCACCCCCACACCCCCACAAGAAGACACATGTATACACAACAGATATACATGCCCATATTCTGAGAATGCCCCCACTAGTAGTTGGAAAAGCCAAGACTCAGCTCTACATTGAAAATTTGAAGATGACAAATGCTACCTAAATAGAGTTTTGATGTCTTCTCTGCTACAGCAAGTTCGGATCTTCTCATTAAAACAAACAATGTATCATCTGTGTCTTTGTAAAACTGGAGGAGAAAGAGGTTACCCAAGGGTAAGGCATTTGGGTCATGTGCTTAGGGCTCCTCACTAATCCATGTGGCTTTTTCTTACTCAAGCCCCAGGAAACTATTCTAATTAATTGTGTTGGGGCACATAGATGATGAACTTACCTCTTCAAGTATGTGAGGGTCTGTTCTATATCATGCCAGTCCACTGTGATTAAATTAACACTTTTTTTTTTTTTTTTTTTCGGAGGTAGGGTTTCACTCTAGCCCAGGCTGACCTGGAATTCGCTATGGAGTCTCAGGGTGGCCTTGAACTCACAATGATCCTCCTACCTCTGCCTCCCATGAGCTGCAATTAAAGGCATGTGCCACCATGCCCAGCTTAAATTAACACTCTTTTAAAACCACGGTACTCTGCAGAGTTGTAAATTGTCCAAAATAGACCTGCATACTTCCTGCCCAACAACCTCACCAACACAGTCAGCCCCAGTGAGGACATCAGGACTGACAGTCTTACCTTCTTCCTCAGATGTCAGTCAGTCACAGATGCTCCTTCTCTGAGGCCATCCATCATCATCCTGGAATTCTGTGCAGCTTTAATCTGGCTCCATCTCCTTCATCTCCATAGTTCTCAAACCCATGGCTTGTCTTCAGGAATTCCTCCTATCCTTAATCTCATCCTCTTCTGCTTCCCTGATGGGTTAGCTCCAGTTTTGCTCTAGGCTAAATATACTTTATCCTGCATAGCTTTATTTAGTAAGTGCTTCTCAACCCACCACCCATACACATGTTACACTACTGAAGTTAAAGGTTCAAATTGTCTTGTACATCTTAACATCTATAAACGATTGTTTTTTTTTTCTACCCAGAGATTCCAGATTCAATTTTAATTCCATCATATTACACTACCACCATACCTTATAACCAACCCTTGTCTATACCTCTTCATTTCTTGACTATCTTAGTGCCCAGGTCATTATTAGTCTCCAGTATTACTCCTGCCAGAATATGTGGTGACAGTTGTTTTGCTACATTGACCTTGTGGTCCACAGGTTCCTTTACTTCTTACTTTCATGATGAAGCCCATCCAAGTGCCACCACCTAATTCTCAGGTCATTGTCATGGTCACAATCTCCATTTCTAGTATCTCTCTCTTCATACTTCATCTCCTCTCTGTAGATTATTCACACCTGAAGGATGACTCAGATGACCAATAAACCCCATAGAGATGAGTGATCCATGACTCCTAACACTTTCTCTTCTCTTCTTTACATTTATCTCTGTGTATTACTTAGAGCCCATGGTTCTTTGCAAACAGGTTCAAGTAAATTCTACTCTCCTTTGCCATCATGATCCCCTGGCAAAGCCACAACACTGAATAAATCTAACCCTCCACATCCCCTGTGCTCACACAAGGGTGATTGAAAGTAGCTGGAGGAAAACACACACGTGCTTATTCATGTCACTTTGCAATCATTACCAGAGCTCTCAAGAGGATCCTTAAAGCTCCTGACAGTTCTCAATTCTGTTTTCTCTCCCATGATTCTTAGTGACACATTTATCCCTTCCCTTTAAAATTCTAGCACCTCCTGCCTCATTCTTCCTGCCCCTATGATGTCACTTCCAAGTGCCCTGAGAAATTACACACAGTCAAAAGAGAACTTCCATATGCCCCCTCTGTCACATCAATTCCCTCTTTCCCTTCCCTTCCTACTCCTGTTTTCTTATGAGCATTGTCCCACCCATACCCATTATATATGTAATCACTTCTTTATTGGTTTGTCACCCTGTAAAGACTAAATCTAATGACAGCAGAGATTTGCTTTTGCTCACTGCTGTGCCTGAGCATCATAACAGTGCATGGAACAGTAAGTCAATAAATATCTGTCAGCTATGTGGCCAGTACATTGACAATTGTTGCTTTTGTGATGATCATCATCATTTGGCATCCTTCCATCACTAGAATCTCACCTGCAGTTTCTCAGAGTGCATGTGCCTCTGTTTTGGCTGACTCTCCTACATCCCCCAAGAAACCTGTCATACTTTCAGGCTGTGTCTAAGATCTGCTCACACCTTTTGGATGAGACTTTAAGACCATGAACCTTTCTCTGCAAGAGTCAATAGTTAGTACTCTCTTTTCCTTTTCTCTGAAAACTTACCTTCCTATTGCCCCCCACAACAAGTTTGCCTTCAACATACCAGTAGAGCACCCAGACAAGGCACAGTGGCAGTGGACAGCTCACCCAGGTCTCCAAAAACATCCCGTAATAATTACCAACAACTACTCTGGCACTCAACACATGCCAGCAGCATCCAAAGAGTTTTCCAAAAATTACTTTAATCATCAAGGAGCCATCAGAAGCAGACATTGTATTCACTTTTTCCATACAAGTGGGGTGAACTGGGATGCTATCTGGATGGCAGATCACTCATGGTAAGGTGTAACTCCACACTTTGTGAAGCAGTTTCTATTATTGTTACCTTTGGACATAACTACTGAACTTATAATTTTAGGAGGGATAATTCTGAGCAGATCATGTGTAAAGTTTATTGCCATAGTTGTAATTTAAAGAAATTAAATTATATCTTTGCCTCATCCATACACAGTAAGGAGTAGGGAATAATTTTATTTGGGTTTGTAGTTGTGATGGTGGCTATGATTAAAAAAAGAAAAATTTGGAACTGGGTATATCTGGGAAAGCTCCATAGGAAAGCTCCAATCTGATTCTAGTTATGACTTTTGAGTTCAAAAATCACACACAGAGTCATATGTATGCATGGACTTGGTGTTATCTGTCTTCCCTGGTACAATTGGCAGATGTTTAATTGACCACTCAAAGTAGTACCCAACTGTGTGTAGCAAATGAGAGCACAGTACCAGAGACTAGACATGAGGATCTGCATTGAAATTTAAATATTTTAAGTATCAATATCCCAACTGGTTCATGTGTCTCCCATATATAGTTGCAATATTTCTCTATTGAAACAAAGATATCAGAAAAGTAGGAAGAAAAATCAACTCTGAGATAGCTACTTGGAGGTTTTACAGATGAGGGAGATGAAGCAATAAACAGTAATTTCATGACAATACTTGGAAAGTCCATGCTGGGGCAGACTGGGGGTATTTATCAGAGAAACAAGAAGGACATTGAAAGTGGCCTGCTGAACTGTGTCCTGTGATGACTACAGAGTTCGGTGTCACTTGTTCATGTCCAGTACAAGAGTACTGCGTGAGGTAACAGTGAGTGCTGATGAAAATGGTTGAGTTTGAAGGCTCCTACACCCTGTGTCTTGGATTTTGATGGGTCAACAATGTAGCACCTGTAGAGAAAGAATCTCCTGCCCGCCAGCCTGTGGCTATGACCAAAGAAACCTCTATAATCACAGAATTAAAGCCAAAGAAAATCCACAACACAGGCTGCACAGTGACAAGGTGGATATGGAGAAAATGAGACCAAGTCTCAAGCTCCCTGTCGCCATGGCTGTTGTCCAAGCTCAGAAACCCTTGACTCCATTCCACCAGTCACCTCCCTACTCGCCTCTGCTTAGAGCCTTCC
The DNA here is from genome assembly GCA_036365145.1 of Orientallactaga sibirica. Taxonomy (NCBI): domain Eukaryota; kingdom Metazoa; phylum Chordata; class Mammalia; order Rodentia; family Dipodidae; genus Orientallactaga; species Orientallactaga sibirica. Next base: position 18,485,879 of record JAEOAD010000018.1, on the reverse strand, counting down.
CTACCCCTATACACACTCAGCCTCTCAGCCAGAGCCAGATTTCTAAAATGCAAATCTGATCATGTCACCTCTCTGCTCAAGAACTGTTGCTCCCCACTGCCTACAGGCTAGAGTCCAAACTCATTAAAATGGAAGTCAGTGCCCTTGAGAAGCTGGCACTGACCCACCTTCTGGCCTCATTTCTCAATGTAAGATTTCCAAGCCCATCATGCTCTCTGCTGTCTCTCTGTGAGCTTTTGCACTTGCAGTCCTTCTGTCTGGAATTCCTTGCAGTTAGGAGAGCACGGATTTCAAGCACCAAAAGTCTCAGCTCAAAATGACTTCAACTGGCTCACAGACTGGTGAGTGGAGAGGTTGACAGGATTCCTATTTGGGTAAATTGATGCCACATTGGCATTTTTAAAAGCCCACTTTCTCGCTGTCTGTCTTCTATGCTTTATGAGTCTCTATTCAGTATCAGAAATGCTCATCTCAAAGTAGCAGGATGACTATCAGTAGAAACCATGCCATGGAGTATATGGTACACACACTTTGAAAAAGACCCTGGATGCTCATGGGAAAGGAGAATGGAAGACTAAAGTGACGCTTCATATCTCAGTCTAAATAATTTCTGGACAGTTCTGATTGAAGTGTTCCATTGTCTTCAGGGAACATCCCCACTGTCAAGATCAAGTTAATAGTTTCTTCCTTTATGTTCATCTGGCATTTAATTCAAGTTATTTCATAATATTTCTATAATTTATAAATCTTCATGTTGGTCTAATATGTGCATAATGTTTAGTACACATTAAACATTTAACAGCAATAGTAACACCTAAAACAAATCTTGGCATCCATGTTCTATTAATGAAGAGGCTGTGTTTCTGAGAGATAATCTTTTTTATAAGGTAAGACAGTCAACATAATTCTCTATACTGTACATGTAAAAAATATTATCAACTTTCTGTTATACATTGGTCACCAAAAATATATAGTGAAAGGATCACAATACCTATTACACTATCTTTATATTTATGGGTCTCTCTTCCACACCATTTGTAAAATCCTTATAAAAATCCCAATTGAAAACCCCAAAATATTGTTATAAAAATTATGAGCTCTAGTGACAAACCAGCTGACCTCATTTCTAAGCTCTTCTGCTCTCTGTGAAGCTTTGGACATACATATTTTTAACCTTGCTGTGCCTCAATTTCTTTATACCTATACCAGATGTGGTGATAAACCAAACATCATGGAGTGGGTGTGAGAATTGAATAAGTTGCAGAAAATTCAAAGAGCTATGTACGAAACATTGAAATACCTCAATAAGTGTTAGTAAAGAGCTATTGCTATTCACACATTATCACTTAGATAGTGCTTGATATAAAGTAAAGAGTCCCTGAGATATTACCAGAACCACAGATAAGATCCTGGGTCTGGAGAGCACTTAGATCTTTTTCATATTTTCCCCATTGCTTCCTAGCTCTAAGAAAAGGGGACCAGCTTAGCCCTGAAGGTTTTTTAGTCTCAGAAAGGACATGTGGAGGAGGAAATGCAATCCTACCACAGCAGCAAGAAAATTGAACCTAGTCTGGGTTTGGATTCCTACAGCTTCTTTATAACTATGAAGCATGGAAATGAAATCCATAGCATCTGCTGATTGAAAGAAAAAGATAAATTAAGGGTCATTCCCAGTTATCTATTGTTGGCCCAACCTATTCATACAATAGGACTTGATTTTTCCACAGTATCATCAGCTTTCTCAGGATTATTCAGAGGATCATAGGAGTTTCCCTGGGAAAGAATGGAACCCAGTGTAAATCATGACATAAAGCAGCTGCTGCCCATGTTGTAGAGGTCATTTTACTTCTATGACCTTGGACGTCATCCTGGCATTCAAGGAAAGGCAGGGAAGAGCTGATGTGTTTTCCTAGTACAAACATTTCCCTATCTCTGTTTGAGTAATGTCTGTGGGGAGGAAGAAGAAGCGAAACCAATAAGGAGTTAATTTCAGAAATCTAAGCATGAAACAATGGGAGACTGGGCTAAGGCTGAGGCTATAGCAGTGGGAAAGAAGAAATGCATGAAGATCAGACATTCAGAGGAGTAAAATCAATAGAACTTGGTGCTGACTTAAGGAAGAGAAAGCAAGGACAATTCATAGTTATTCCAAGTTATCCAGCTGGCAAAAGGCAGTGCTGCTCTTAAGATGGGAAACATAAAGGAAAGTTGGGAGTACAAATAATCACTTTTGCAGAAATTAGAACATGAACCGGCAGACACTCTTAGCCAGTTAAATAATATCATATGGGTGTGCAGATTTCATTATAAGACAGGCATGTGCTTTTATACAGATCATTTTGTGCTCAAGCATGGGAAACACATATGTGAAATTTAAAAAAAGAACAATAAGGGAAGGATTGACCAAGTCCATGTTCTCATTCATGTATTCGACACAATGACTGCTGCTATACACCTTTGCCACAACAGTAAAGAAGATCTTGTCTTGAAGAGGCTGATGTTCTACAGAGGGTAAAACACCTAGGCTATACAGAATCCAGTGGGAAAAGTCAGATGATGATGAAGATCCTTCATTCATTATCATAGATTGATGAGATATAAAGGAATACTGTAGATCTCATCTGAAGAGATGGCATATCTGATCAAGGAAGCACATGTATAATCTGAGACCCAAATAACAAAACAAGATTAGCATAGAGCATCCAAGCATCCAGTTAAAAAAAAAAAAAAGTTTAGTAGCCACATGTGTAAATGCCAGTTTGCCAGTTTGCACTGAAGTCAATTCTGACTACACAGTGAGAACCTGTCAAAAGACATAGAGATAGATAGATGATAGGTAGGTAGATAGATAGATGATAGATGATAGATGGATAGATAGATAGATAGATAGATAGATAGATAGATAGATAGATAGATAGTAGAAACTGAGAAAGGGAGGGAGAGAAAATTCTTGCTAGAAGGATTGGTCAGTGCAAAAGTCTTTTGGCAAAGAATAAAAGCTTATCTTTTTCAGTCAATCATAGTGACCAGTGAGAAGATTAACTTAACAAGGATGGCTCCCTATGCAAAGAAAAGGATGGTGAAATGGGGAAGTATGCAGAATCATGCAGGGTGGGGAATTGGAAGTTCACTAGGGAAGACAGCCACAAGACTTGAGTAGAGACATCATATTTGTTATATAGGGAGAACCATGTCGGATTCCTCCTGAGGCAGATGGCAGTCATAAAGAAGAGCTATTCATGGTAGGAAGGTTAAAGAAAGAGAAAGAAAGCCTACAAAAAGTGGTTTTAAGTAAAGTGCATACATAATTTTTGTATCATTCTAAAAATATTGTGCCTTACCAATAAGTTCTTATTTATTAAGACAGTATTTTGAATTGTATGTAGCAAAAGCTAGGATTTGGGACACCATGCTCTTTGAGGGTGCACATCTCTGAAGGTCTTGATTTATTCTCAGAATGTGAATGTAGTAAGATATTTTAGCAAGAAGAGATAAAAATAAGACACAATTAAGGTTCCTTTGTGTAGTGCACACAAGGAGAGGGCACGTGGGTCAGGATGGAGATGCTCAGGATACCAGGGTGGAGGCCTATGGGTCTTGTTTTGTTGTTGCTGCTGTTGTTGTTGTTTTGTTTTATTTTGTTTTTTTGAGATAGGGTCTCATTCTAGCCCAGCCTGACCTGGAATTCACTGTGTAATCTCAGGGTGGCCTTGAACTCACAGCAATCCTCGATCCTCCTACCTCTACCTCCCAAATGCTGGGATTAAAGGCATGTGCCACCACACCCGGCTTTATTTTTCTTTCTTCTTCTTCTTTTTTTTTTTAAATCAAGGATGAAATGCAAAGACAGGTCTAGAAACACCAGATTTGTGCACAATGCCAAGTTAAGGAAAGAAATAATTAGGAAAGATAATCTGAGAATAGTGGAAGAAACATAATAATCTTTGCCTTTCTACACTTCAGGTTTTTCATATATGAATGAGGATGTTAGGAAGAGAAAGTGACAGGATATCTAAAGAAGCTTTTATAGTCTTTAAGAGATTACAGGTAAAGAAATTGGTGCTTTGAAAGAAATTTGAATAATCAGAAAGTACACACACACACACACACACACACACACACACACAACTGTATAGATATTCTAGGGATGGAGAGATGATTTAGTGGTTAAGGCCCTTGTCTGCAAAGCCAAAGGACTCAGCTTCATTTCCCAGGACTCATATTCATATAAGCCAGATGCACAAGGAGGCTCATGTGTCTGCAGTTCATTTGCAGCAGCTGGAGACTCTGGCATGACCATTCTTTCTCTCTCATTCTCTCTCTCTCTTTCTGTCTCCTCCCCCTCCTCATAAGTAAATAAAAATAAAATATTTTAAAAAATCATTCCAGTCACCAAGTGAAAAGTGGCTTGAACAGGAAGTGAATGGAACTAGGGTGATCCGGAGAAGGGCTGTCAAATCCAGTGGAAGAGTGTAGACAGCCAGAAGCAGGCCCGTGGCATATATGAAAATTTGATGAGTGACTGAGTGGGTGTTACAGATAAGCCACAGGGAGGGGCAATTCAATAAATGCTGCTGGGACAACCTATTACTCCTGTATAAAAATGTGTATTACACACCATACACAAAAATTAAAGTAAAAGACAATTTTTAAAACTTCAAATATTATATGGAAAATAATTCTCACTTTAAATGAATGTTTTAAAATAATTAATAAGGTAATCAACCTATGAAAAAGTGAATGATAAATTTGACAACTCAGTGGTAAGCATTAATTCATCAAAAGAATAGGGAAGAAGATTCACAAGGTTTGGCAAGATACATATATACACACACTCTTGTTTATAAATACCCTTCAAAAACAAACAAACAAAAAAACACCATCATATAATTGGCAAATTACTTTTTTGCTTTTCTTGATGATTTTATCATACACATATATTTATATGTACATATATAAGTCTGCATAATATATTAGTTTTGTGTTATTTCTGAACTATGAAAAAATAGATCATACAATACTCTTTGGAGTTATGAAGACTGTAGTATTGTGGATTCCCATAACTCACATTGACTTAGTTACTTCAATTTCATAATTGTATTTTGTTGAATAAATATACCATAGTGTGAACATCTGTCTCCTATTGATGACCATTAGAATTGCTTCCAGCTTTTAACTCTGATAAATAATGCTTTTGTAAACATTCTTGTCCACTTTCTAGTGTACATAGGCAGGGTTTCTTTATAAAAACGGGGCCAGAAAAATCATAGATAAGTGCTGCCATCATCTTTGGTCAGAGAAGCTTTATTTGCCCTAGCAGAGGAACTCAAAATTCATCAAAGTAATGCTAAGTAAGATATTTGTATCAACCCCTTAGAGGCTCAAGGAGTATTGGGAAAGGTGGGGGTGGGATGGGCCGAGAATGTAAGATCCAGAGGATGGGAAATGCTGGCTTCTGGACATATTGTGATCATTGCATTAGTGGCATCATAGCAGCTGTTGTTACCTGGATAAGTCATGCAGACTACGGGGCCCATCACTATTCTATCCTGAATGGAGGAGGGCAGGAGATCCCGCAATTCCTCCCTGAGAAGTTATTGACAGTTAAAATGGTTGCCAGGGAGAGGAGACACTTTCTTCATGGCATATGCACTGTTAAGTGGTACACGCTTGGGTAAATAATCACTTAATCATTCAGGTGACCTTAATAAACTCTGTGTGGTATGCACACATTTGTACACACACACACACACACACACACACACACACACACACACACACCATAATGAAAACATATCAATGTATAAGGGGAAGAAGTTGGGTAGAAGGCCTTCTGTGAAAAAGAGATGGGGAGGAGGGACAAGAGAAGGCATGGATGGGGTCTGGAGAGATTGCTTAGTGATTAAGATGCTTGCCTGCAAAGCTTAACAACCCAGGTTCAATACCCCAGTACCCATGTAAGCCAGGAGCACATGGTGGTGCATGCATCTGGGAGGGGGTTATTATGGGAAGGAGTTATGATGGAAATTCATTATGCATGTATGAAAATTAAAATGAAAAGGGTCAGTAAATATTTTCTGCAAAGGGTTAGATGTGAAATATTTTAGGCTTTGCTGGCACTACAATAGCTGTTGCAATTAACTGGCTATGTCATTGGAGTATAAAAAGTCATAGGCAATATGGTCTAATAAAACTTTATTTATATAAAGAGATAGAAGATCAAATTTTATAGGTTTGTAGACTATAATTTTCCAACTCTTACTATGGATAAAGTCATAGTAATACTAATACCAAAGAGCAAACCATACAAAAGCATTATTTGTATTTAAACTTCAAAACCAAGCAAAATTATAATATAATGTACAAGATAAATTAATAACTGCAGGATTATGCCCTCCCCTATCTTGTCAGGTAATTCCTCATATTCTCTCTCCCTAGTTCTCTACTGATCTCATTCTAGCTTTATGCCCATATTTCTGGTGCTGACTGCCGTTTGCATTTATCTCTAATTGATCCCACTTAGGAACTGCAGATGAGAAAGTACATGTGGAATTGGTCTATTTGTGCCTGCATGATATCGCTTAAAATGATTTTTGCCAACTCTATCCATTTACCTGTAAATTATATTATTTCAGTTTTCCTTAGTGCTGAGTAAAATTCCATTGTGTATATATACCACATCTTCATTCTCCATTCATCAGTTGATGGGCATCTGGGCTGTTCCCAGTTCTTAGCTATTGTGAATAGAGCAGCCACAAACATGGCTGAGCAAGTATCTCTGCAGTAAATAACAGAGTCTGGAGTGAGATGTAATCTCAGAGTTGTTTTGATTTGCATTTCTTAAAGATGTTGAACATCTACTTAAGTGCATAATGGCCATTTGTGTTTCATCCTTTGAGAATTCTCTGTTCAAATCTCTGGTGCATTTTTTGATTAGGTTGTTTGATTTTTTTATTGGAGGTAGGGGGTTCTTGGAGGGATGGGAGTAGGGAAAGTGGGGAGTGAATTACACAGAATTTGAGACTACATGAATCAGTCCCATAGAAATCCTATTTCTGTCTAGCATTCTACAAGATATAACCAACAATAAAGGGGGAGGGAGAACAGGATGGAAAAAGCTTTACCTTCTTAAAACCGTGGGCTCTAGCAAGTAATTCACAGGCCCAGAGTTGAGTTGATCCCCACAATAAGTTGTTGGCCAGGGGGCCCATGAGGTCTCCCAAACAATGTAGGCCATTACCAAAACACTTGCTTACCTGCTAGAGCTAATAGGTGAGACTCTGATGTTGAAGAATCACAGGCTATGATCACATGGCATCAGATTACCATGCCCTCATTGTGCTGGAAAGCCCTATAGAGCCACTGGAGAACAACAGTCAAAAACAGCATGAATAAGCAGGGTGCCCTGCAGACTACAAAACCATCAAGCTGGTCAAGCAGTACACAATAACACAAGTGTGCCAGAGTGGTACACACCTCTGTGAGTAAACAACTGTTCTCTGATTGGAAATGAGGTCCACTCAATGGGAGAGAACTCATACCTGGTACTAGAAATCAAGTCAGATTCCCATAGTGAGAAAACTCAGACTTCAGAGAGAAGCCTCAACTGCTCTCTGGAGAAGAAGAGTGGGCTTGCACACCAAAACCTCTCTGATAATTTTACAACCCCCCTTTAACCAAGGTGCTCTCAGTGTTGGTTGGAGAATCTGCTTTATTTTACAGATGGCAGGAAAAATGAAAAAGTTTCAAGATCCATTGATAAGACAAGAAGATAACTGCCCACCACAAGATTTGACACCTATTCCACATCTCCCAGGGCCTATGAGAACTTGCAGTGGCAGTGGCACCATGAACACTGCTCTTACTGCTAGCCTAACAATCATCTCCAGGGTGATGGAGGCAGATATGTTGATCAAGCAAAACCTATCAAAGCAGAAATCCAGAAGCTACAAAGAACTCAACACTAAATCAGACTGCCAACAGGCCTGCCAAGGCTCAGGGAACATTGCAGAAGAGGGAGCAGAAAGACTGTAAGAGCCAGAGTGGGTGGGAATACCCTGAGGCATGGTCCCCTTACTATCCCATTGGGACTAACAGAAGCCTTCATGACCCCACAGTTAATAATGTAACCCAACAGAGGAGGGCCCCAGGGAAATGGGAACAGGGAGAAGGAATAAAAGAGTATAATCTGTTAAAAAATTTAAAAAGATAGGAGAGAGCTGGCCTGGCATGATGGCGCACACCTTTAATCCTGGCACTTGCAAGGCTGAGGTAGTAGTAGGATCACCATGAGCTCAAGGCCACTCTGGGCTACAGGCTGAGTTCCACGTCAGCCTGCACTAGAGTAGGAACATACCTCAATAAGTAAATCAGTAGATAGAGGATGATGAAGAGGAAGGTAGATTAGATGGTAGATGATAGATAGATGATTGATTGATAGATGATAGATAGATAGATAGATAGATAGATAGATAGATAGATAGATAGATAGATAGAAGAGATCTGGCTGAGCAGCAGCATTCATTACTCATTACTCTCGGCTCCTTCACTATGGACTGAATGTGAGCAGCTGCCTCAAGCTCCTGCACCATGCCTTTCCTACCATGATGGAATACAATATGGAACTGTAGACTGAAATAAACTCTTCCTCTCTTAAAAAATGCAATTATATTTTTCTGGTGGGGAGAGATAGATGCAATCAATGAATTTTCCAAATATGGTTGTGGCATATAAATACTTTGAACTGGCTGGTGAACAAGGGATGCCATTTTGTTCTTATTCAAAGAAATATTCAAATTCATTTAATTATTTCATAATGTATAATAGAATGTATATTTCACAGTAAAATCAAACCAAAGAGTTGAAAAGGTATCTGTCTATTGTGTGGTGTAGGCAATAGTACCTTGGTCCAAACCTAAGGGGCTAAGAAATGGGTCATCTCTGTGATACATTGCAGCAACAGCTAGATGCCGTCATTATCTGCATATGGATGTCGGAGAGGGGAGGGGAGGTGCCAGGATGATTCCTAAGTATTTGGCATAAGGACTGCAGAGCCACAGCACAGCAGTATTTCTTTTTTAAAAATGTATTTTATTTATTTATTTGAGAGAGGGAGGAAGGGGCAGAGAGAGTGAGAGAGAGACAGAATGGGTGTGCCAGGGCCTCCAGCCACTACAAATGAACGCCAGATGCATGTGCCCCTTCTGCATCTGGCTTATGTGGGTCCTGGATAGTCAAACCAGGATTCTTTGGCTTTGCAGGCAAATGCCTTAACCCCTAAGCCATCTCTCCAGCCCAAAATATAGGTTTGTTTTTTGTTTTGTTTTTGGTTTTGGTTTTGGTTTTTCAAGGTAGGGTCTCATTATACCTCAGACTGACCTGGAATTCACTATGTAGTCTCAGGGTGGCCTCGAACTCACAGCAATCCTCCTACCTCTGCCTCCCAAGTGCTGGGATTAAAGGAGTGCACCACCACACCTAGCCCCAGTATTTCTTGAAATGAGGGGATTTGAGGAAGTTGGGTAAAATGAGCCAGAGCTCAGACTTCGGTAAATTCCTGATGTCCATGACCTGCTTGGGAGAAGAAAGCTTTAGGCTGAGAGTGTAGATCTTGTTCTGAAGAAAAAGATAGAAGAGGATCTCATTGCTAGCATGTAGAGCGCATTCCTCCTGTAGAGTGTGTGAGGTAAGCAGTGTGTGCAGAGCACAGGCGAGGCAGAGGGCTCAGTCAAACCTGCTTGTATCTCAGGGCCAAATCTGGACTCTGCCATCTACTTGCTTGGAAAAGGTACTAAATTTTCTGTGACTTAGGTCCCTCAAATTAAGATAGTTTAGCTTCTGCTGCACAGTTTCAAAACATGGTAGGTGATGGATAAAAGGTAACTCGAAGCTAATATTGTATCATCAAGGTCAATGAAAGTGTTGACCCAAGGAATGGGCAGAAAGATAAGAGAAAGGTCTGCTATTATACACTCTTGTTTAATCATGCCCTTTTTATTCTTTCAGGGGGGAAAATATCCACCCTTTTACCCAAAACTGTATCTTTTATTTCCAGCCTGAGGCAAGAGCAGTGGGAAGAGATCAAGGAAGGAGGGAGAAGAAGAGAGCTGGCTCACAAGATTACACTGCATTTTAACACAACATAAATCTCATAGAACTTGTTTCCTGCCCATTAGCATCACATCCTGCTCTCTCTCTAAGTAGTCTGCCCAAGTCCCTAAACGTATCTGGACCATGCATAAACTTCATTTTCCCATCCTCTTTTCTTCACTTTTCATTGAACTCATCCACCCACATCATTTTCCCTCGATGAAAGCCACCAATGCTCATCTGGAAAGATATTAAGCTCTCAGTTCTGTCTGGCACTGGGAAACATTTTCAAATATTTAGTATGAAGATTGCTGAAGAAAAACAAATTATGTTCTCTCTTACCTGCCAGAATGGCTGTTACTAACACCAAATTTAATGAAAGATTGCCATCAGGTGTCTAAACACTTAAGCTACTCAAAGGTTGGAGGCTGCTTATCCCCATGTGCACGGGTAATGCACATTGCAGACTCATACAGCTGCATCTATTATCACAAAACTCCTTTTCCATTATCTTACCTATGTTTTTATTCAATTTTTTAAATTTTGCATAAAATATTTTCTTTGAGGAAATATGAATTCAAATTCTTATCTTTTGCACAATGTACTGCTATTTGTTATATCTTGTGAAATTTAAATATTTCTATGAAAGTTATTATTATGGATGATGTTTTTAAACTAAAACTGCATACAAATATCATTCCTAGGGCTGGGGAGATGGCTCAGCAGTTAAAGGCACTTGCTTGCAAGACCTGCTAGCCTAGGGTTCAATTTCTCAGTACCCATGTAATGACAGATGCACAAAATAGCACATGCTTCTGGAGTCCGTCCATTTGTAGTAGCAGGAGACCCTTGTGCATACATATACAAAGTCTTGCAAATAAATTAGTTAATTAATATATTTTTTGAAAATAAAATATCCTTCTTTTTGATTGAAGATGAAATGATGTATTTGTGGTAGTTTGAATCAGATGTCCCCCATAAACTAAAATGATGGTCCCTAGCTAGTGGCGATTTGGGTGGTGGAGCCTTGCTGGAGGAGTTGTGTTGCTACAGGTGGGCTCTGGAGTGTTACAGCCCAGCTTCCACTTGCCCTGGCTCAGCTCACTCTCTTGCTGCTTTCTGGAAGCTGCTGTGGCAAGAAGTGATGCCCAGCTTCTGCTGTACCATCCTTTCCCTGTGATGTTCAAACTTCTACTCAAGACTATAAGCCAAAATCAACTCTTCCTTTCCATCAGCTTCTTTTGGTCAGGTGTTTTGAATCAACAACAAGAAGGTAACTACCACAATATTGAAGTGTTTTTAATTTTTAGAAAACTACAAAGATATACTTTGTAGTCTTTCTCAAAACTAATAATAAAGTCATTTATTCAACTATATTGCATAAGCACCTAATTGCTAGAAACTGTGTTGGACTTCAGGATAAAAGGAATATATGCAACGGGACCAACTCTGTCTACATTGTGAGTTTGCATTATAGATGGATGGTCTGAATTGAAAGAGAGAATCTGGAAGTAACAAAAAGACTACAAGCAGTAGAAGCCATCCAAACTCAGAACAGAGATCTGCTAGGCAAACAAGTGTGGTGAAGACTCAAAGACTGAGGTCAAAGTGTTGAGCAAATGAGGCAACTCCACTGAGGAAGTGCTGTAGGGACCAACACCAAAAGGATTCCCATGGGCCTTTGAGGGATGACTGGGGGCAAAAGCTTTGAGTAATCAGATTTGCAAATACAAAATCCTGGGAAGAAAAGAACATGGTGTGTTTATTGATCACAGGTCAGTATCCAGAAAAGCCTGAAAGAGGTATATTCCCTCCTTTCTTCATTAAAGTATGATTTGTGCTAGCCAAGATGGGGAAACATCCTAAGTGACTGCTAGTGAGCAAGGGGATAAAGACAATCACACACACACACACACACACACACACACACACACGAGAAATATTACTTTTCTAAAGGAAGGGAATTCTGCAATTTATGGCAATGTACCTTGAGAATATTATGCTCAGTAAAATAATTCAGACAGAAAGACAAAAACTATTTGATCTTGCTTTAATGTGGAATCTTAAGACAATGGAAATGACAAATATTTCATGTTTTCTTTTATATGCAAAATCTGAATTCACATGTGTCTTCAACATGTATGATATGAAGGCAGAAAGGTAGCAGGAAGGGGGCTAGTGGGAGAAGGGACAGGGGAGGATAATGGTGGATGAATATGAGAAAAGTACAATAACATAATGTTTCATCATGAGGAAACCCATTATGTTATACACTGAAAACAAAAAATAAAACTACAAATACAGTAAAATTGTGACATAGAGAAGAGGATGATATTTGAAAACAGAGAGATAAGATAACACCAAACCCAAATATAAAATGAGTAATTCTGGAGGCCTAATGTACAGCATGCTGATCGTGACTAATTATAAGGCTATAGAACTATATCTTAGGTATTTTCACACACACACACACACACAATGAGGTGATGGAAATTTTAATTAGCTTAACTGTGATTATCATTTTGAAATGTGTATCAAAGCATGCATTGTACATTTTGAGTACATTCAATTTTTATTTGTCAGTGACATCTCAGTAGAGGTAGGAAACAGAACAAAGAAGCCAGTAGGTGGGTGCTGAGAGCAACGAAGGGAAAGCAGCACAGAAGCGGGAGCATCATCTGCAGGGTTCCAGGGAAGGGGGGAGGACTAATGTCCCAAACCAATCCAGTGCCTTCGTGCCTGGGCCTGCTCACCCTCTCTGCTCAAGCTGGGGAGATAAAAGCTCCTACAACCAATCCTGTACCTGTTCTCATTTCCTTCCTTGTTCTCTGAGTCCTGGGGTTGATCTGGTTTTCCTGTGCAATATTTTCCAAGCCACACCTGTTCTCCTCGCTGAGGTCAGGGACTCACCATGTTTTACCCGCCCACTGAAGAAGCCCTGGGCTCTGGTCTCCTGCTGCATCGCCTCCTCCAGCCTAAAACTGTTTCACTCTGCCGTAAAAACTGTTAGATGATCAGACCATTTCAGAAGTTTCTAAGCATTCATGACCGCTGAATAGACAACAGAAGGGCTCCCATAGTCTGCTCCTGACTTCCACGGTCTGCTACACCTCCTACAGATGTTGGCTGGGGCTGCCACAGCAAGGAGCCACTGACACGGTGACGTAGACAGCAGAAACTCACTGTCCCATGGTGCCGGAAAACAAAAATCCAAAAGCGAGATGTCAAGAATGGTTGCTTCTTAAAGCTGTGAGGAAAGGGTCTGCTTCTGGCCTCTCACCTTCACTTGTGGATGGCCGGGCGTTTCTCATGAAGTTCATTATCTGTGTGTTTGACTGCAGATGCCCTCTTCCTGTAAGCACCTGGTCACACCCGAGGGGGATCCACTTCTGATTTTACTTTTGCTTGATTGCCTCTGTAAAGTCCTTAGTGTCCAAATAAAGCCATATTCTGAGGCGATATGCTTTATGACATTTTATTGGTTACTTTTCTAATTGCTTTGACCAAATACTTGGCAAGGAGCAGTTTAAGGGAGACAGGATTTATTTTGTTAGACATTTCAGGGGACACAGCTCTTAAAGGTGGGCACCACAAGGCGGCAGAACCAGGAATTGGCTGTTCATATTCATCCATAGCCAGGAAGCAGAGAGACGGAACAGGAATGAGCCAGCTATAATACTTCAAGGCCAATCCCCCAGTAGCATACTTCCTCCAGCAAACCCCTCCCTCCTAAAGGTTCCATAACCTTCCCAAACAGCACCACCAAGTGTTCAAACCAAAGAGCTTGGGGAGACATTTCACACTCAAACCACAATAAACACCATTTTGAGGAAACCCATCAGAACTTCCATCTCTTATCCAACACTCATTCTATATTCTGGTAGTAATTGTGATTAACACTTGATTCCTGAAATCATCTCAGTTTTCTAACAATGCCAGGAATTCCTGATCCTTTTCTCTGTGCGAATGGGATTAAAAAAGAGAGAGAAAAAGAAAATTTCCAAATTTATAACCTCTGTAAAGCTCTTATGCACACAATTGTACAAATTAAAAGCTCTAGTATCCTGTCTTTTTGTACAAACTTGTTTACAACTAGACATGGCCTGTGATGCATTGTGGTGATTAGTTTGAGACCTGTCCATCTCCTGCATGGAGGGTGGTGAACTGTTACTGCCTGCATACAACAGACATTCAGTACATGCTTGGCCAACCACGCTGTGAAGTCGCTTCTCTCAGCCTGTTGGTTTGCCTTGCAGAAACATTTTCGTTGGAGACCATTGACAATGACAAATGACATTATCAAAATAATGGCGAAGACAATGTGATGGATCCTGTTGTCAGACTTTGCAGTTTCCTTTAGGTATGAAGTATTGACCAGCTGTGTGATTGAAAGAAAATAAAGGTATTAGCCATCGGATGAGGGGTTAGACTTGACAACCTTTAGACTGTCTGCCACCTTTGGTGCTCATGACTCAGCATTCAGTTGTATTTAAACAGCTGGTTAATTGCTAATCCATCTCATGCTTCATTCCATAAAAAAAAAAAAAAAAAAAAAAACTTTAGTGTAAAGATTTTAAAGGTGCATTGCAAGAAATAACATGAGTTAGTGTACAAATAAAGACTTCTCATGTTCAAGTAGTTTTATGAAAGCTAAATTCCAAATCTCTTTTGAAGATGATAGCATCAATATAAGAAAGGCTCTTGAAATGTATTTTAATATTTCTCCCAAGTATTTCATTTCAGATATTCTGTAAATACATGCACATGCTCATATAAATGTGCAAATACCTATGTTTTTTTCAATTTTTTTATTGACAACTTCTATACTTACAGACAAAAAAAACCCATGATATATCCCTCCCCTCCCCCCATTCCCCTTCAGAACTCCACTCTCCATCATATCACCTCCCTCTCTCCATTAGTCTCTCTTTTAATTTGATGTCATCATCTTTTTCTCCTATTATGAATGTGGGTCTTTTGAAGGTATTGCTAGGCACTTCAGGGTCATGGATATCGAGGCCAATTTCTGTCTGGACAGTTGCATTGTAAGGAGTCATACCCTTCCTTTGGCTCTTACATTCTTTCCACCCCCTCTCTTCTGCAATGGACCCTGAGCCTTGGTGGGTGTGACAGAGATGTTTCAGTGCTGGACACTCCTCCATCCCTTCTTCTCAGCACCATGTTGCCTTTTGAGTCATCCCAGTGGTCATTGCCATCTGAAGCTTCTCTAACCAGAAGTGAGAATAGCATTAAGATGTGAATATGAACATTAAGTGTAGTGCTTTCCGGGCAGCTTGGTGGGAATAATATATACATTTAGCCAGACAAGAGCCGGCTTTATACCCCTAAGGCTCATGACATGCCCTGCCATAGACTTTTGATTAGTTTTTTCAGTACCAAGCATGTATTCCCTCCCATAGAGAGGGCCTTCAGTCCAATTAGGGAGCAGTTGGTTTCCCCAAGAGCAAACATGCCACTATTGCACCCATTCGGTCATTGGGCCTGTCTGGCCAAACTTGAAGTTTCTACTTTCCACTGTTTTCATCATTGATGATTTCTGTC
The DNA here is from genome assembly GCA_036365145.1 of Orientallactaga sibirica. NCBI lineage: Eukaryota > Metazoa > Chordata > Mammalia > Rodentia > Dipodidae > Orientallactaga > Orientallactaga sibirica. The sequence goes on along the minus strand of JAEOAD010000018.1, from coordinate 18,470,228 downwards.
TCCCATACAGCTGCATGCAGTGCAGCTTTTTCCAGCTTTCAGTTGGCTGGTGTACAGGGAGAAGGTTTTCTGCTCAGCACGAGCTTTCTTTCTCAGTAACCTTGCCTCATGAGCAAGAGATACCTTCAGCAATAGGGTCTTACCATCTGATCCTCAAGGGAATCCAAGGGCAGTGTAAATAGCCTTTAATGTTTTGGAGGCTACATGGACCTCCTGTTTTTATATAAATATATACACATTTTTTATATATTTTATAAAAAATTATTTATGTATAATGACAGAAAGATGGATACATAATAGACAGATAATGCTGTACTGTAGATATTTCATCCCCAGAAACTATCTTTGAATGTAACCTACTTCAGAAAAAAATTGACCCAGTCATCTTTTATGAATCTAATCATAAAGAAATATCTTCTAAAGCTGGGTGTGGTGGCGCACGCCTTTAATCCCAGCACTCGGGAGGCAGAGGTAGGAGGATCACCGAGAGTTTGAGGCCACCCTGAGACTACATAGTTAATTCCAGGTCAGCCTGGACCAGAGTGAGACCCTACCTTGCAAAACCAATATATATATATATATCTTCTATTAAAAGTAAGGTCAGGGGATATTGGTCAGTTGGTGGAGAGTGCTTGACTAATATGCAAGAGATGCTGGGTTTATGCATATTGGTACATACCTCTAATTCTGACACTCAAGAGGTGGGAACTAGAGGATCAGAAATTCAAGGTTATCCATGGCTACATATTGAGTTTGAATGTAACCTGAGATACCTGAGACTTTGTATTATTAAAATAAAAGTAATCAAAGCCTTAGGGGTATAAAGCCTGCTCTTTTCTGGCTAAATGTATATATTATTCCCACCAAGCTGCCCTAAAAGCACTGCACTTAATGTTCATATTCACATAGTAATGCTACTCTCACTTCTGGTTAGAGAAGCTTCTCTTTTCAGATGGCGATGACCACTGGGATGACTCAAAAGGCAACATAGTGCTGAGAAGAAGGGACAGAGGAGTGTCCAGCACTGAAACATCTCTGTCGCACCCACCAAGGCTCAGGGTCCATTGCGGAAGAGGGGGAGGATAGAATGGAAGAGCCAAAGGAAGGGTACAACTCATTACAATGCAACTGTCCAGACAGAAATTGGCCCCTATATCCATGACCTTGCAGTGCCTAGCAATACCTTCACAAGACCTTCATAACAGAAGAAAAAGATGATGACATCAAATTAAAAGAGAGACTAATGGAGAGAGAGAGGGGATATGACGGAGCATTGGAGTTCTGAAGGGGAATGGGGGGAGTGGAGGAAAATATCATGGTTTTTTGTCTGTAAGTATAGAAAATTTCAATTTAAAAAAGTTAGTAAACATAAAAGAATAAAAATAAAAAATAAAAGTAATCATTTATGTTTCTTCTTATCACTATATATTTATGTTTCCTCCTACATGCACATGATTATAGGAAATAATATGTAGTTAACTTTTCCCCCACATTCTACTCCTAAGACATAATAGCAACAAAGATCCTGGATCTTTGAAGATATAACTGGTGATGATTTATGGGAGTGAAAATGGTAGCACTTCAAGAGAACAGATTTTCACCAGATATTGTCGGCAAATTTGGGAAAACTCCACATTAGATTTCTGATTCATACACATTTTCAAATGATCATGATAGTTTCTGTCATCTTGGCCAGCTCTAGTTGCCAGTAGTTCAATCAAACAGTAACAGGATGTTCCTAAGAAAGTTCTCTGTAAATAGAATGAAACTCCATGTTCACCCAATTTTGAATAAGAGAATTTATAGTAGATAATTTCATAGTACCTGATTTAATACATTGAAAGTCCTTTAGAGCAACAGAGGCTTCCCACATGTGGTAATTTGTAAATGTCCCCCATAGTCTCCAGTATTTTTGATTATGCTTCCTATCTAGTCCTCAGTTGGTGGAGCATTTGAGAGGTGGAGTCTTGCTTGAGGAGGTGTTTCTGGAGCTGGAGCTTGGGGTTGATTCGTCCAGCCTTACCATGTGTTCAGAGCTAGCACACTGTTTCTCTTCTCTGTTGCAGATGTGTGAAATGAGCCAGCTTCCTCCATCATTATGAACTTTCCCCTAGAAACTGGAAGCCTATCATAAACCACTTCCTCCCATAAGCTGCTTTCTGTTAGATGTAGTCTCAGCAACAAGAAAGGTACATTTGATGATGAAGAAATGCTACCTGTGGACAGTATTCCCACTCAACTACGTAATGTCAGCCAGCCCTTCCTGATGACCCACCCTGTGAAGCACAGCAGTTAAATTCAGTAAATGCAAACTGAATGGAATAATTAATCAATGCAACTTGATCCCACCGAAATGACACATTTAAATGGGATATTTTTGTGCTTCTATATGGCTTTATAAACTCACTGAAGTCATATTCATTTTTGCTGATAAAGGAAAAGAATTTTATTTGTCTCTATCATTCCATACAACAAAAGAAAAATATCAAAGTACTATAAATGCAAGCCTGGGCTAATTATTAGGAAAATCACCTGCAGCAAACACTGCAAACAAAATTTTAAGGGCAATAACTTTGTAAGATTTTATATAAGTACAGAATTTTATAACAAAAAGATTCTTTACCTATATTATAATACAGTCCAACAATATGACAAATAAGGAGATTGATTTTTTAGGATAATTTTATCACACTCTAAAATTTAAGTATATTATAACAGCAAATACAGAGTTCAAATGGGGCGGTATTAGAAAGGAAGAAAACAAGAATAATTTTCATTGACTATATATATGATACACAGTGCACTGGGTCATTTGCATTCCCAAGAAAACATATTCCTCCCTCCACAACAGGTCAACTGATCATGATGAAGTAAACTGAGAGCTATGAACATATAGAGGATGTGTTTGTGTGGGAGTAGAGGGGAGAAGATAAATAAATGTTACTTGTTCAGGAAAAGAGAAATGAGCAAAATAATTCACAATAAAGTTCTGCTATATGCCAGCCTCAGTGATATAGAGAGATAATGAAGTTCAATCCCTATCTTATCATATGTAGACATTACAGACCTAAGAGATAAGCGTTCTTACCAATATTTTACAGAATAGACTCAGATAGATGAGCGAATAACTGTGTGGATGATTAGAGAGATGAAGAAGCACCATTTGAGTAGGGCTAACTCTATGGTTGATGTTTGTCTTTCACCAAATAAATGTTCCAATGCATCATGTCATGATTCATGCTCAATAAACTTTTATGTATGTGGATAGGGATGGTGAGAAATCATGAACACTTAACATACACATCACTTAAAACATGGGCAGAACAATTTTATAGACAGATATAGAGTTTATTATAGGCAAAAGTGGAAAAATGGTTTCAGTGTGCAGCCATGGTAGTGTTTTCTTCTATTATTAATTATTATGATTAACAACACACTTAGTGTCGATACCCTCTTTTCGCTCATCCTTGCCCCCATTCTGCTGGGGACCCTCCTCAGTGGAGTTTGAGGTATTCCCCATGGGGTTGTGGGTTATGTATTGGGGAACATCAGTTTTTTCGCGGGGGGAGGAAATGCCTCTGGGCATGATGTCTCAACCTGTGGCTCTTACAATCTTTCTGCCCCCTCTTCTGCAAAATTCCCTGAGCCATGGTGGGTAAGATTTAATTCTATTTCAGTGACAAGCTCTTAGGAGCCTCTAGATCTCTGCTTTGGCAAGTGTTGAGTATCCTCAGGGCCTGCGCCCTACTCTGGCACTGATCATCAGGTTCACCATGGAAGCAACACCCTTGGTTGTCTCCCCATTTCTTCTGTGGTTTAAACTGTGGCTTGGCTGAAGTGGGAGGGGTAGTTTATCTCCTCAGGTCTAGCTACTCTCTTAAAAAGAATAGATTCTCCAACAGAGAGTGAACTCAGCATACTTTAAATGGGATAAGCATTATTAATTTAGGGAGAATGTGATGTATATAAGCCCTTATTTAGGCAAAGACTAGTGAGAGCTTGAAACTGGGGAGCATAATCTTTATCTCCATAGGATTCTGATCTGATTCCCAATTCCAGATATGGGTTCCTTTACACTGAGTGGATCTCTTAGCCAATCAGAAGGCTATTGGTAACTCACTAAGGCTGTGTGCCACTATTGCACTGGAGTTTAACTCCTATCAAGGTATTTGCTTCTGAGTAGCTTAGACCTGTGGTTGCTCAGACCATTGTTGTTCACTTTCCTGCAATAGCTCATGTAGCACTAGATGGGCTAACAGTCTGGGGACTGACTGTCTTCCAGTTCCAGCAAGGTTGCTCCATGTTCTGTGTTGTGTCTTCAGCAATAGGGTCTTACCTTTTGCCTCAGGTGGATAAGCAAGTGTTTTGACAGAAACCTGTCTTGTTTGGGGGACCTTGTAGGTCTCTTTGATCAACAGTTCACTGTGGGTAGCAACCAATTTCTGGTACTGGGGGTTACAGGTCATAGACAAAAATAAGTGAGGTTAGGCTACATCCCACCCTCTCCAGGGACCTTCTTTTCAGGTGCTCTCTCCTTGCTCCTGTTGAGGGTTATATCTTTTAGTATCTCTCTAAGAATTTAGGTTTCTATGGTACCAGTTCATTTTGGATTTAGTTTTGTGGTTGTTTTTCCCCACCTTCCCTTTTCATTACCCCAAATGCTTCCACCCTGTTGTCTGGACCTGGAGTTGACTATCAGGTATGTCAACAGCTCAAGATGGTCCAGGTTAGGAACAACAGATGAGAAAGACTATGCACCATTTGTCTTTTGGTGATTGTATGAGTTTGCTAAGTATGATCTGTTCCAAGTCTGTCCATTTTTCTATAAATTTCATTGTATCATTTTTTTCTTACTGCTGAGTAGAACTACATTGTATAAATAATATACCACAATTTCATTAATTTCATTAATTCATCTAATAATAGGCACCTCTGTTGATTCCAGTTCTTAGCAATTATGAATTAAGCAGCTATAAACATGGCTGAGCAAATATCTGGGTTGTGAAGCATGGACCATTTAGGATAAATGCCCAGTAAGAGGATAACTGGTACTATTGGTTGCTCTATGTTCATCCTTTTCAGGAATCTCCATATTGATTTGCGTAGTGGTTGTATAAGTTTACATTCCCACCAACAGTAAATGAAGGTTGCTCTTTCCTCACATTCTCACCAACATTTGTTTTTGTTCGATTTTTTTTAATGATTGCCATCCTTACTGGAGTAAGGTGGAATCTTATAGTTGTTTTAATTTGTATTTCCCTAATATTTAGGAATGTTGAACATTTTCTTAAATGTGTTATACATTTGTATTTCATCCTTTGAGAATCTCCTATTCAGTTGTCTGCCCAATTGTTGGAGTGTTTTTTTTGTTTTTTTTTATTTATTTATTTATTTATTTATTTATTTATTTTTACTGGTTAACTTTTTGAGTTCTTTGTAAATTCTAGATATTAGGTCTCTGTCAGTGGTATAGCTAGTGACAACTTTCTCCCTTTCTGTGGGTAATATGTTGGTTCTGATTATGGTATGATTGTCTATTCAAAACCCTTTTAGCTTCATGAGATCCCATTGGTTGAGTGTTTGTTTAATTTCCTGGGTTATTGTGGTTTTGTTCAGGAACTGTTTTCCCACTCCTATATTGTGGAGAGTGTGTCCTATTTTTTCTTCCAGTAGGAGAAGAGTTTCAGGTCTTATATTGGGGTCTTTAATTTATTTGGACTTGATTTTTGTGTGTGGTGAGATGAGTGGATCTAGTTTCATTTTTCCATATATGGTCATTCAATTTTTCCAGCACCATTTGTTGAAGATGCTGTATTTTCTCCAATCTACATCATTGGCATCTATCTCAAAGATCAAGTAGCTGTAGTTACTTAACCTAAGGTCCAGATCTTCAATTCTGTTCCATTGGTCTATATTTCTGTTGTATGCCAACACCATGATCTTTTTGTTACTATGGCTATGTAATATAGGGTTAGGTTGGTATGGTGATACCTCTAGAGGTGTTTCCTTTCCTGAGGATATGTTAGGATATCTGAAGCCTGTTGACTTTCCATATGAATTTTGAGATCATTTTTCTATCTCTGTGAAGAATAATGCTGGAATTTTTATTGGTATCACATGAAATATGTATATTGCTTTTGGTAAAATTTCCATTTTCACAATATTAATTCTGCCTATCCAGAAGCATGGGAGGTCTTTCCACATCCTCAAGTCAACCTTGATTTCTTTCTTGAGTTTTTTTTTTTTTTGTTTGTTTGTTTTTTTTTTGTTTTTGTTTTTGCGAGGTAGGGTCTCACTCTGGTCCAGGCTGACCTGGAATTCACTATGTAGTCTTAGTGTGGCCTCCAACTCTAGGCAATCCTCCTACCTCTGCCTCCCAAGTGCTGGGATTAAAGGCATGTGCCACCACGCCCTGCTGAGTTTTTTTTTTAATATATATTTTCAATATATAGGTCTTTCACATACTTGGTTTATGTTAATCCAAGGCATTTTTTGTTGTTGTTGCTGTTTAAAATGGGACAGTCTCACTGATATTTTTCTATATATATTTGTCCTTTGCAAATGGAAAGGCTAAGATTTTTTTTTAACTTATTTTTTATTTTTTATTTTTTTGGAGAGAGACATAGAGAGACAGAGAGAGAGAGAGACGAAGACAGAGATAGGCACGCCAGCAGTGTCTCAGCTGCTGTGAACAAAATCCAGATGTGTGCGCCCCCTTGTGGTCAAGTGTGGCATTGCGCCCTTGCGTCACTTTACATCTGGCTAAACGTGGGACCTGGAGATTAGAACCGCTGGAGATTGGAACCAGTGTTCTTAGGCTTAGGAGGCAGGCGCCTTAACCCCTAAGCCATCTCTCCAGCCCAAGGCTAAGATTTTTGTGTGTTAATTTTGTATCCTGTCACTTTGTGGAAGGAACTAATCACCTTTAGAAGTTTTAAGATGGAGACTTTCAGGTCACTTATGTATAGGATCATGTCATCTGGAAATAGGGCTAACTTAACTTCTTTCCTTCCAATGTGTATATCTTTTATTTCTTTCTCCTATCTTATTGCTTGGACTAGTATTGCTAGGACTATGTTGTGTGGGGATCTGGGAGTTGGGGACTCAGGGACCATTCAATCAGAAAGAGCATGGGACCTGCATCTTCAACAAGCTCATAGGGTCCAGGCAGCCCCAAGTCAGCAGCAAGGGAAGTGGGTGATGGGGGGTGAACTAAGAGATCTACTTACTTCCATGTTAGGGTTTTCTAATGATGTTTCCCAAAGGTAGACCTTCCTATGATCCATCTAAGAGAGATCAAGCACCCAACATTTAAAATTTTTGGACCACATGATTTCATCTAGAACTCCAGCCTCCTTTAGAAGCCAGACTCAAATACAGACCTATGTATTCAAACAATATTGACAACCAAAGTAGAAAACACCCATGCCATAGGCAGATATATCCAAAAGGGGAAACTGGAATGGGTTTAGTCATGTTTGCTCATGATACGGGAATTCTGGGTTTGTTGTACACCAATGTACCAATAATTTGGGGTATTCCCAGATCTTTGTCCTATGAATTTGAAGAATGAAATCCATAGACCAGAGGATAAGGTTCATAAAGATTATATTACAGTTTTAAGAGTTAGAAAGGTGAAGAGAAGGGCTGGAGAGATGGCTTAGCAGTTAAGGCACCTGCCTCCTAAGTCTAAGAACGCTGGTTCCAATCTCCAGTGGTTCCAATCTCCAGGTCCCATGTTTAGCCAGATGCAAAGTGACACAAGGGCACAATGCTGCACTTGCCCACAAGGGGGGACACACATCTGGATTTCGTTCACAGCAGCTGAGAGACTGCTGGTGCGCCCATTCTCTATCTGTCTCCCTCTCCCTCTCTCTCTGTCTGTCTCTCTCTGTGTCTCTCTCTAAAAATAAATAAAAAAGAAAGAAAGATGAAGAGAAGGGAGCTTAAGCCTAGAACATAAGAGAAGGAAGCAAGGTGAATCTCAAGGCAGAACCATTGCCCAGAGAGGCAAGAGGGGGTTTGAGAACCCCACCTCGAGACTCAGATCTGGGTTTTCTATGAGGAGTGGCTATGTGAGGAAGACGAGGCCAGCAGGTTACTATGGGCAAAGTCCAGATATTACAGCTTTGCCAGTAATCTTAGGTAAGGATCGGAGTTGCTGTCCTCTAGGAATGTTGCAAACTTAAACTAGAAATCTTTTCAGGAGGGTGTAACATTCCAGATATCTGAAAACTTTGTGACATTTCCTGCTTTTAGTCAAGGAATACAAAACCATTACTTTTGGAGTTCTGTTACCCTGACTGCCTAGCCAATTTCTGTCTCATCATTTTCCCCTTCTGAAGAAGTAATCCTAACTGCCATTAAGAGATTAGGACAATGGATTGGTCTGACTTCTTCAAGCTGAATGGAGCCATTCGGTATGACAATTGAGTATCACTCTAGTAGGTCTATTCTATAGGAACCCAAAATTTTACTGGTGGTCTTATAGGGTGGGAAGAAACCTATGATTCCCATATAAAGACATTGTTGGGGGGGGGAGGAATGGGAGAAATCAAGGAGAAACAAGTATAAGGTAAGTTGGGGTTTAGAGAGGTTCTCAGGGTTCCCATTTATGTAGCATTTCAGGCCTTGAATATCCACCAAAGCAACCCAGGTAGATGGAGTTGGATTGTCACAGGACCATCTGAGTGTGGGCTAACTGTAGATGAGAGGATACAAAGATAAGACAATAGCTAAATACACAGTATCCCAAAATTAGCAGAATCATTACCAGAAAAGATAGGTATGATTCTCTTTCACTATGAGGATCTATAAATTTACAAACTGGTGTGGTCTATACCTGTTCTTGTAAAGCAGATGAGACATTAGCAGAATTATCAAGAATATACACACAGCTTTTAACTTTGATAATGTTACAGATGTCATTGAGTCATTGTAAGCACAACTGTCTAAATAAACAGTCTGTGTTGTAATGTCTAAACTCTTTATGATATCCCTTACTTTCTGGCTATATTTTTCTGTTGGGTACTTAAGACCAAGTAGGTGGCCAAAGTGTAATTTTATATTGGAATTTTGAAGGTTAGTTGTGGCTCTTTAGGGGAGACTTTTAGGGACCTGAGAGGAGTTCCATAGCTCTCTGAGCATTTTTCCATCTGCTGGGATGAGTCAGGGTCATGCTGATCATGTGGTTTCCATTTGCTTGGAAGGGTGTCCCCTCTGTTCTGACTTTCCTTCTGCAGACTGCATATTGATTGGAATCCATTTCTCTTTTGGAGAAAGAAGTGTCCCATCATCTCCTGAGCCTTTTTGACCTGGAGGGGCCGAGGCCAGAATATTGGGTACCCTTTTTAAAGCCAAAGTTCTCATTGGTTCTGGCCATTACATCTGGTTGTTAATCACCCAAGAGAAAAGCAGGAATATAGAGTATGTCTGTACTTTTTGTCTTTAACAAAACAGGTCTAGTTAAAGCATGGTATTAAAATCCTTAACATTATTTTGTAACATTTAATTTGGGTTGTCTGATGAAACAGTAATCCATATCGGGAAGATAGGAAACATATATTATTTAATATTTGTAAGTACAGACAAACATGATAACATTCATTGAGACAATATTGACTCTGATTTTCATTTAGTTGTAGTGTCCTGGTGAGAGTCACCAGTTTTGTTGCTGTTCACTATTAGGGGTATACTTTTAATCTTAAAGGAATTTCTAGAAGGACAACCTGTTATCTCAGGGGGCAGTTAGTTATTAGTTAGCCAGAATTTTTCCTTAGAGATTAATAACCCTAACACATAATGTGTACACACAGGTTGCTTCTCACAGTTAATTAGAAGAACCATCGTTGTCAGTACTGGGAGGCAGGCTGGCCTTAAACTCTGGATATTTTGTGTCTGTTTCTTGAGCAATTCTTTACTATAAGATTCTACCCTATCTGACAGAATCTTTTGAACCTGAAGAATATTCTGAGTTGCTTGAGGGTCCCAGGGAGTGAACAGAAGACATTAGGCCTCCTCTTCTTTCATTAATGCCCCAGTTTCTCTGACAAAACTGATCTTAAATATTTTATAGTATCTTAGCATAATTTATCCCTAGAATTTAAGGTCTAATAGCTCTATGTGTTGGGAAATTGAGAAGCCCGAGGGTCTAATCAGTGGCTGTGGGTCAGTTTTGGATGGTCTCAGAGATAAGAAGGGTTGGACATGGAACAAATCAGTCTATTTCTTTGCCCTTTATGTAAAATGGGTCTAGTTGAAAAATAGTATCATCCCCTTGAGGTGCCGAATTTTCTTTATCTCCAAGAAGGTTTGTTGCTGAGTATAAGGAAAACCAGGGTGATGTCCAGTCTCATGTAGGAGAGAGTAGTTTCTCAATGGAGCTCTAACACAAAATCATCACTCCCTTGTGAAACCTCCTCTATAGGGGCATAGAGAAAAAACTTGAATATGAGACATATAACAATGGCTTTTTGTCATTAACAGTAAACTTTTATCAGCCTAACTTCTATAATCATTTTACATTGTTCCATCAATAAACTTAAATCAAGCAATCTGTCAAAAACTTAAGTTATTATAAGTATTAAACCTATCTAAATTTTTGACCTCTTAATTGAGTTGGTAGGGCATTCTGATTTTTTTTTTACAATTTCTTTGGTACTTAAAAATATCTGACTACTGTTGTGGCAGGTGTAAACAAGCAATTCTGGTTTAAAAGTTAAAACCTATAAGTCTGGCTTTAGTAACTTAGAATAACCTTTAAATACATCTATGTATGTACATTTTTAGTGGCTTTAATCTTTCTGTCTAAACTGGATTAGAAACAAACTTAATCCTGGTAGAGAAATCAATAACAATCAATCTGATGGACATTGTTCAGGGTTACTTTTATTAAGATAAACCAATTTTATGTCTCATTATTCTTGTTACTCATGACTATTAAAACAAATAAAGTTTTCACCATATAGCTAATAGTTTGTATTTAAAGTACATTGTTTGTAAATAATAGATTCTAGAATTACAAATTGGGATTTACTCATTTTGACCCAAGAATTGTGAATGAAGCTCCTCAAAACTTGAGAAAACACAGTTACCAGAAGATAGGGAGGCTTCTTTGTCCCTCTAAGAACAAATGTTGCAGGGAATGAAGTTAGATTATTTCCTTTGTAAACCTAAGTTATAAATTAAGCAATGACCATTTTAATAAATAAATCTTGATCATCTATGGGGCTGTTTCTCTAGTAATTAAAAGCTTAACATAGAATCATCACCAATTGATTAAATATTTTGAGGGCAGTTATATAACTGTTACCATGAGTAAAACAACATCAGTGAATTAAATTTTAGACTATATAACCTGTTGATTTGACACTGCTTTTTAAGCAAAACCTATGAAATACATTTTAAAAGCATGGATGTATAAATGCAGGTAAGGATTGACAACTGCCCTGGAGATAACACACCTGGAAATGGCTTCAATAGTAATGACAAATCTGAACTCTACTTATGATATAACAAAGATTTCCTGTTCATATATTGGTGAATCATAAAATTTCAGCTTGCTGTGAACCTAGACAGATCTGGTTGTTGCTTGCTTTTTATGCTTATTTTCTCTGTCTCACAAAAAGCTGAGAACTGTATTCTAAAAAGGTTTTAGTGATCTTAGACAAGAGAGAAATTGAGAACCAAAACTATGTGCTGATTGTCATTCTCCCTTTCCTTGTATAGAGGCAATTGGCCAATTTGCTTAAGGACAAGATGTGGATGATACATGGTTTTAAACATGCTTGAGGTCTGAACTGGGGGGACAACCCATTTTTCTAAATCCAGCTTACCATGAACTCAAACAACATATCACAATTAATATAACTTACATTCCAGGGAGGTAGAATCAATCACTAGAAATAGTTTTATCTCTAACCATTGAGGAACCTACAAGTCCCCAAGGCTGGCTTTCAGCCTTTATCTGGCAGATATTAGGACCCAACTTGTTCTATGAGCCTATGTTGTAAGGTTCCTGCCTAAGTACGATCTTTTTCAATATCTGTCTCCTATAATTGTAGGAGAAAAGTATGTTTCAGGAGGAGGACTAGGAGCCTTAGCAGTCTTTGGGTTCTTTGGGTCCTGGGACAAGGAGGACAAGACGGCAGAGATTCCACTTTCTGGTCTAGAGGGGCTGTACCTGTAAGAGGCTTTTAGTAGCTTGCCTTGATGTGAGGGCAGTTGGGGGAGTTGAATCTATATTGTACTCCCTATATAAGTTTGAGTTTCCTCATAGAGCAGGACTAATTGAAAATTGTATTAAAATTAATATTTCACTCTAGAGGTCATCCCTCTCTACCCTGTAGTTTAAATTTGGGCCAGACTTGGTGCAGAAGAATATCATGCACTTGTTTTTCTTTTAATCAAAGAGATCCCAGTGGGTAAGGATACAGTCTAGGGAAGCCTTTGTCAAAGATATATGACTACCCATCCAAAAGACTAAAAGATGCACTAAAATATATTCCAAATCCCTTTTGTCTTGTGCCCAGAGAACCCTCCAGAGCCTTCTTAGTTTCTCCTTGGTGTGGCAACAAGGGAAAATGAGACCTTTGCTTTAGTCACCAATTGCTAATGTGGTCTGTAACACCCTGTATCCTTGACCCCTCACTGGCAACATGATGAGGAAGCAAAGCCTACATGGAAATGAACTGCTCTTCACCATTGTGGTCCTTCAGTAACACCCCCAATGGTTGACCTCTTTCTATATTTTGCCTGTCCACACAGAAATCATCATAAAAAACTCTGGATTAAGCCCTTAGATGTCAGGGAAGTCTGATAATTTCTAAGGTCTACATGAGCAGAGAGGGTCCTAGCACCCTCACAGACTGAGCCTCTGAGATATTAGAACTGTTGATTCTTCACCTCAGATTGATAACTTCTTGTCTATGCTGTATTCTATAGTTTAAATCTGTCTAGTAAGTCACTATTGCAGGGTCTCAGCCTGTGTGTCTGGCTATGGCATGGGGTCTCTCTGCCACCATCCTGCTGTTGTTTGCCATCTAGCATGGGTCACAGCCTTGCTGCATCTGTGAACCCTATAGCATATCCCCATACACAGTGTCACATGAACCCCATCAGCATAAGCCCCTTCCTGCACATGTTATTTGAATCTATGTCCCACAGACCTGCAGCAGACACAAGCCAGCAAAGCCCCAGTGCTGCAGATACAAACCAGCATAGCCAGAATCTGCATTTCCCACAGACTACCATTGGTAATTAGTATTTAAAATTTAGGTCAATGTTTCACAGAGCAAACACAAAATATCTCCTGTCAAAACTCAGCTAACCTTCTATACACAACATTTACATTTTTCTATTGACTTTACAAGCAGGTAAAAAGAGAAAACAAAAGTTCTAATTCATGTCTCCCACAGATATTTCCAAAACCTCACATTTACAAAGCTTTAAATTTGTGCAGCTCACAAGCAGAGAAGAGTTGTACAGAAGAAAAGGAGACTTAGAGAAAAACAGATCATGCCTCCTTCCATGAGGAAGGCAGGAGTCAGGAGAGCACTTACCCTCTGACATTCCCAGTCAATGCACCAAAAAATGATCCAGGAATTTTGGGTTCTTTATACACCAATGCACCAACAATTTGGGGTATTTCCAGAGCCTTGTCTGAAGAATTCAAATTCCAAGAATGAAATCCACGAACCAGAGGATAAGGTTCAAAAAGATTTTATTACAGTTTAAAGCTGTAGGTGGATGAAAAGAAGGGGGCTTAAGCTTATAAAATAAGAGAAGGAAACAAGGTGAAGCTTTCACCCAGAGAGGCAAGAGAGGGGTTTGAGAAGCCCCATGAGGGAAGAAGGCAAAGCTTTGGCCCAGAGAGGCAAAAGGAGGTTAAGAAAAGTTTTTTTTTTGTTTTTTTTTTTATTGGGAGTGACTATGTGAGGAAGACCAGAATGGCAGGTTATTATCGACAAAGACCAAGTTTTACAGCTTTGTCAGTAATCTTATGTAAGGATCAGAGTTTCCAGCCTCTAGCAAAGGTGCAAGCTTAATCTAGAAATCTTTTCTGGAGGGTGTAACAACCAGGATTCTGCATGCTTAGTGACATTTCCTCCTTTTAGTCAAGTAACACATAACCATTACTTTTGGGATTCTGTTACCCTGACTGCCTAGCCAATTTCTGCCTCCTATCACTCAGTACCCACTTTCAAACCTCATGAGTCAGGGAAGTCATCCAAAGTTAGGAAAGGGGATCAGAAGTATGTCTTCCAAATTTTCCTTCCAGGAAATGTAATGGGACCCTAACAACCCACCAGCACTCCTAAACTCACTAGTCACAGAAACCTGAGAAATTGAAATTGGGAGTATTTGAAATACCATTAAGGAGGCAGCTATCTCTCTCGTGGAGTTTGAAGAAGGGTGGAAGATTAGAATTTTCTTTGGGATGATCTTACTCCCTGATCTACTGTGGTGGTTCTTCCATACCAATGTCTCTGCAGGCAAGGTGGAAAGGAGCTGAGTTGTTCTGTGCAAAGCTCCAAACTATATCAAATCAGTAAATTAATTAAACACTAAGTCAAATTCTATCCAAGGTTGCAAATTTATTTCCTAGTCAATAACCCATCCAAACCATTATCCCACAGATGATTCTATACGGCCTACCAGAATCAAAGCATGCTAGTTTCCTAGGACTGCTATCACAAATTACTAGCAACAGAAACTTACTGTCCCACAGGTCTGTCTTTTACCCACAACACAACTCACGTTCACACAAAGGTACTAAAACAGTACAATCCCAGCACCTAAAATGCTCCACATGAGACCTCAATGATTAAGTGCTTGGGTCAGGGGAGATAGCACACAGTTAGTACTTCCTGTGCAAGCATGATGGCCTGAGGAGGCTCGAGAGACTGAGAGATCTTTGGTCTCTCCAGTATTCTCTGCCATCTGTAAAAAGCAGGTCCTGTAGCCAACAGTAAGTAAATCATTGATCAAAGGGATAACTATATACATTTACAAAAACTTTCATAGCATAACTCTCCATTGACCCAAAGAACAGTGGAAGCTTTCATCTAAAGTCTATGACATACTAAGCCATAGGCTTTGGGCTTGGTTTTGAGTATCAAGCATGAATTCTCCCTCCCACTGAGCTAGCCTCATATGCAACCAGAAAGCAGTTGATTACCCTCATAACTTACATACACTGTGGTAGTTTGAAATGATGGCCCCCAAGATATTCAGGATTTTATCAACATTTGTAATTTAGGTCTGTAGCCACCTGGCTGGAGATGTCACTGGGCAGATCCTAGGTTACAGCCCTCAGGCACGGAGGTGGAGTTGGAATTCAAGTCTAAAGATTTGCAAAGTGTCTGTGCTTTGCCATGAATTCCTAAGTGTGCTGTCTGGTGTGACTTTTGGCTTTTGGTGGTGGCTTTTTCTCTCTCTGCTCAGGACTGTGAAAGTGAGCCAGCTTCTTCCACCATTATGAAAATTCCCCTGGATCTGTAAGCTTCAAAAAAAAAAAAAAAATCCCTTCCTCCATAACTATGCCTGGTTTGGAAGTTCATCCCAGCAACTGAAGCTGTCTGCTATAGCCACTATTGCACCTGTGAGTATATCTTACCTGGCTGATTAATTTTGTTTCTTGCAGGATCCACAGTTTGTTTACACTATTCATGACTTTTTCCCCCCAGCAGCTCACTTAGAGCTTTCCAGCACTATGACAAGTAGCCAACAGGAAAATGGGTTCCATCTCAGTTCCAGCTCGATTTTTCAATGTCTTGGCACCACAACCTGTGGTGCCTTCAACAATAGTGTCTTACCATCAAGTGCTCGTAGGGAACCAAGTGCCTTTGCATTGTGTTGAGAGCCTCGAAGCATTCCTGCCCAATAGCTCACTATAGGGGGGTGGCTCTGTTCAGGTGCTGGCATTTACTAGCCATAGCCCATGGTTTTAGAGTCAAGCTTTCTTCCCAGCAGTGTCCTTCTTCCCACACTCAATTATCTTGATCTTAATCTCTCTCCCTTTCTTTCTAATTTTAATAGAGTTATATATTTTATTTCTTTAGTTACCTAACAAAGAACTCATTTTCTTTAGTATCAATTCATATCAGCCTTAGTTTTGTGTGTAGGATCCATAAGATCCTATCATCCCTTGTAATCTGTCCCTTGACTTGCCTGTCTACCTGCCTCCTTCTCTTCCTTCTAAGCCTTATTATACAACTTATAAACAACTTATATTACTACAACTTACTATTACTACAACTTATAAACAAATTAAACTATTTTATGAAAGAGACCATGTGGTATTTGTCTTTCTGAACCTGGGTTGTCTAATTTAGTATAATTGGTTTTACATGTCCATCCATTTTCCTGTAAATTTCATAATTTCCTTTTTCCTAACTGCTGAATAGAACTCAATTGTATAAATATACTACATCTTCATTACCCATTCATCAGTTGGTGGCCATCTGGACTGATTCCATTTGTTAGCTATTGTGACTATAGCTACAATAAACATGGCTGAACAAGTATCTCTATAGTAAAGTGTAGAGTCCTTAGGGTATATGCCCAAGAGAAATATGGCTATGCCAAATGTTAGAACTATTTTTGTATTTTTGAGAAACATCCGTACTGACTTCCATAATGTCTGTTCAAGTTTATACTCCTACCTACAGTAAATGAGCATCTTCTTTCACCACCCTTTTAACAGGATTTCTTTTCATTTGATTTTTTGATGATAAACATTCTAACCAGACTAAGATGAAATCTAAAAGTAGTTTTAATTATGACAAAGATATTAAACATTCTTGAATGTTGTTTGGCCATATGAATTATCTGAGTCTTCTCTGTTTTGTTCCCTATCCTGGTTTTTGACTGAGTTGAATGTGTGTGTGTGTGTGTGTGTGTGTGTGTGTGTGTGTGTGTATCATAGTTTTCCAGACCTTTATATTTTCTAAAGACTACACTTCTGTCAGATGTATAGCTGTCAAAGATTTACTCCATATATATTTACTTTGTTTATAGTTGGCTTAGCTTTGTACTAGCTTAGAGCTTTTTAGTTTCATGAGATCCCAATTGTTGAGTACCTCATTCCCTATGCTACTGAAGCCTTATTCAGAAAGTCTTTCCCTAGACTTATGTCTTGGAGTGTTCTCCCTACTTTTTCCTCTAGTTTTTGCACAGTCTTATATTGAGGTCCTTGATTCATTTGGCACTACAATGATTTTTGTGGAGAGTGAGATAAGAGGATCTAGATTAATTCAGCCACATGTGGTCATCCAGTTTCTCCAGTAACATTTTTTGAAAATGCTGTCTTTTCCCCATATCTTTTTATGGCCTATTTGTCAAAGATCAGGTGGCTGGAAATACTTGAACTTATGCTTGGATTTCTGATTCTATTCCATTGGTCTATGTGCCAGTGTCATGTTGTTTTATTACTATGGATTTGTAGTACATCTTAAAATCAGGTATGGTGATACCACCAGTAGTATTATTTTTGCTGAGTGCATCCTCAGCTATCTGAGGCCTTTTTTCCTTCTGTGTGTATTTGAAATTATTTTTTTCTATTTCTGTTAAGAATGGTGCTGCAATTTTAATTGCAGGTGCATTGTGTTTTTATATTGCTCTTGTATGGTGGCCATTTTTATAATGTTATTGCTTCCAGTCCATGAACATGGGAGATTTTCCAATCTTCTTGTGTCTGGCACTTTGGAGTTTGGTTTGTTCTTGTTTTTCCAAAGGCTTATGATGACTGATTAAGTTATTTACTTTAGATTTCTGTATTTTTGTACTGTGAACATTTAGAGCTATAAACTTTCTTCTTAGGATTCCCTTCATTGTGTCCCATAGGTTTGGGTATGCTTTCTTTTCATTTTTAGTTAGTTCTAGGATTTTTTTATTATTTCTTCAACAACCCATTTATTGCTCAACAGTGTATTGTTCGATCTCCACAAGTTTATGAATTTTCTGGTTTTTCTCTTTCTTGTTGTTTACTAACATTATGACATCACATTCAGATTTAAAACAAGGAGTTTTGTCAGTTTTTCTAAATTTGTGGAAACATTTTTTGTGTTCTAATAAATGATTGATTTTAGAGAAATTTCCATGAGCTGCTGGCAAGAATGTATATTCTATAGAGTTTGGATGGAATGTTCTGTAGGTGCCTGTTAAGTCTATTTGATCTATGATGTTCTTTAGCTTCATCAATTTTCATTATTTTCTGTTTAGAAGATCTATTGGTTATACTGAATTCACCCACTATTATTGTGTTGGAATTTATATTTGACTTAATGTCCAGTAGATGCTGCATTTTAAAGTTTGTTAAAGCATATTTTGTCTATATGTTTAGGATTTTAATATAATATTGTTGAATTGTTTCCTTGATGCTTATAAAGTGACCTTATTTATTTCTTTTATTGCTTTTGGTTTAAAGTCCGTTTTGTCAAATATTGATATAGCAATACCTGCTTATTTCCCACTCCAACTTGCTTGGAACATCTTTTCGCATTCTTTCATGCTAAGGGGGTGTTTGTCTTTAAAGTTAGATGGGTTTCTTAAAGATGGCAAGTGGATAGATCCTGTTTTGTAAACTATCCTACTAACCCAGGCTTTTGATTGAGGGGTTGATTCTATTGATAGTCATAATTATTATTGAAAGGTGTGAGTTAATTCCTGACAGGTTGAGGATTTTGTGGGGTTTGGTGTTTTCTTCATCTTCATTTGCTTTAACTCTTCTAGTTTTAATTATTGTTTGTTTCTTCCTATAGCCTCTTGAGTATTTTTATTCATATCTTTCTTATTTTCAGTGTGAAGTACTCCATCCAATATTTTCTGTAGGACTGGCTTCATGCTCATATATTCATACAGTTATCTTTATCATGGAAAGCTTTCCATTCTTCTTCTATTATGAGGGATAATTTTGCTGGGTATATTACTTTGGTTTGACAATCATGATCTTTAAATATTGGAAATACTACTTTCCAAGCCCTTCTGGGTTTTAAAGTGTTCATTGTGAAATTGCATGTTATGCTAATGGGCTTATCTTTATAAGTGACAAGCTGTTTCTCTCTGGCATCTTTTAGTACTCTTTATTTGTTTTCTGTAGTCTTTTGACTATAATGTGAAATGGGGAATTTCTTTTCTTTTCCTGTCTCTTTGATGTTCTCCCTGCCTCTTGCAGCTGGATGGGCCTCACTTTCATAAAGTTTGGAAATTTTTCTTTTATTATTTATTAAAGATATTCTCTATGCCATTGACCTATTGTTATTTCCCTTCTTGTATTCCCATTATTCAATTATTTTGTTATTTTAAAGATATCCCACATTTCCCACATGTTCTTTCCATAAAATTTTTTGAATTTGTCATTGATTTTGGCCATCAGATCTGTTTGCTCTGCTTTCTCCTCAAGTCCTGAAAATCTGTCTTCCCCATGATTTCTTCTGTTTGTACAGGTTTCTTGGGAGCTTTTAAATTATTTCAATTTTGATTCTCATTTGGTTTTTATTCAGCATCTCTATCTCTTTATAGTAATCTATTTTCCTTTGTTGGTTTGGCTTTCTTGTAGCCTTCTATTGATTGTGGATGTTCTCTCAGAATTCATTCAAATATCTGTCCATGTTTTCTTTGAGTTCATTCAGGAGCTTGCTAAGTTTCTTAGTTGATTCTCTCATATTTCATTCAGCCATTTGTTCATGTCCTCTTTATGTTTATAATAGCTACATTTTAGAATGCTTTATCTGAAGTTCCTTCTAAGTAGTTCTCATTGGAGTCTTCAACTGTGTGACTAGGAATTCTTGGTGGAGCTATCTTGCCTTGATTGCTTGTGCTATGTATTTTGCATTGGAGTTTGCCCATATGGATACATCCTTTTGTCTTACTGAGAATGCAGCAAGAGCTGTTCCACTTAAGCCTATGTTGAGAGGCCTGTTTAGCTTTGGCTCAGGGCATGGGTGGGTGGTGTACAAGTGGGTCTGGACTGGGTGCAGGGGTGAGCCCATCCTGTTGGTCTCCAGGTTTCTGTGCCAGTGGCCTCAGTTCCTTTATCTCCATGCAGGTACTGGCAAGCAGTCTACATGTGCTTCTGTCCTGGGTTTATAGGAGAGCTGGTCCAGTGCTGAGAGGTCTAGTCCTCTCTAGTCTGGTTGGGTACAGTCATGCAATCTGGTCTACACCTCTCCAGTGCTTCTTTTTAGGAGCTGAATGGGCTGGAAGGGAGGTAATTCCTCCAGGAATTTGTTGACTTCAAAACCTACTTTGTGAACCTTTCCTCTCAGGTTGCTCAAGAGTGAAAAAGATCCAGGGGTTAGCATGTGCCATCTCATCTGTACAGTTGAGAGTACTGATAAATCTCTAGTTCCAAGAGAGGAGCTACATCCTCTAACCCCACACTAGTGTGATCCAGACTACAGAAATGTAAAGAGTGAGATGTTAAGCTGTTTGTTTCTACCATGTATGCTCATCAAAAGGTCCAACCTTAACCATTATTCTGCCTGGTATGAGAACATAAAATGAGGTGTTAAAACCATCCTCCAAACATTCAAATTTCTGAAGCAAACTAAAGTGAGATAAAACCTGTTCTTACCAAGGCAAGAAAGCAATCTGCAAATAAAGTTAGAATTCACAAATCTTGAGCTCATCTGTGTTCTTTCTCTATTTAAGATCAGTTAGGTGTATGGGACTTTTTCTTCCTGTACTTACTTTGTGATTTGACAATTCCTGGGTGGTTTCTTTTCTTTGTACTTTTTTTTTTTTCATTCTTTGAATATGTCAGTTTTCTTTATGCTGTTTACAGAGCTAAACATACTTCCTGACTTGTAGTGATATTTTTATCTTTAACATTTTGAATTTGGTTGGTCTGCTTTTCCAGGATTTTGCATTCACTACACAGCCATCTGATTCCTGAAAGAAAGCAGTACAGATAGAAAGCAATCACGGGTAAATGTGTAGCCATCATGTTTGTGTTGATGTCATGATCATCTCCTTCAGTATCAGTGGTGGTTTGGATGTTTAAATGTCACCTCTGGACTCACGTCTTTAAGTGCTTGATCTCAGTTGGTAGCACTGTTTGGGAAGTTTGTTGAACCTTTAGGAAGTAAATATGTCTCTCAGATCTGGCCTTGAGGTGTTACATTCCAGCCCTGCTTGGTGCTCTTGGGCTTTTTTTTTTTTTTTCCTTTCACTTTCTCCATGATGACTGAAAGAAGAACATCGGCTATCTGTTACTGCCGAAGTTCCTAACCATGATCATCTTCTCCTTGAAACTGTAAGCCAAAATAAACATTTTTCTTCCATAGCTACTTCTTGTCAGGTATCTTGTCCTAGCAATAGAAAAGTAATGGATACAATATTCACAGACTTTCAAGTTCATTAAAAGTACCCATTAATCTGTTTATTAATTAAACACATTATTCTTCCAGTATTAAAACTATTGCTTGGGCATCTGAAATGAAACCCATTGTATATGACAAGTCAAGAGGCAGTGAAATTAGGTGATGAGGCATGAGGGGACTCGTGGCTATAGGGCTATGGGATGGAGCACCATAGAACCAAGAAGTTATTGCCTCCACAATCCTGGGATTGACCATTTCTAAGAGAGAGAAGGAATAAAGAAGAGGATAAGCAGAAAGGGGAAATAAAAGGACATAGAATAAGAGAGGAAAGAGGTAAGAAGGGGAGGAGAGAAGGAGAATTAATATCAGGTAATCACTTGCTCTTTACACCTAGCAGAAACAATTGAGATGCACAAATCTAAAATGCTAGTTTTCTGTGTTCTGATGGAATGTACCTGCCCTTTACGTTTTTAAATCCTATTCTGAAGTCCTAGGCAAAAGTCACAATACAGCAAGCCACAGTGAAGATGTTGTTACATATCACAGCTCTAAAATGTCAGAATAGAGTTTGGATGAATGGTTTAGTGGGTAACGTGTTGGCTTGTAAAGCCTGACAGCCCAGGTTTGATTCCCCAGGACCCATATAAAGCCAAATGTGCAAAGTGGAGCATGCATCTGGAGTTAATTTGCAGTGGCAAGAGGCCCTGCCATAGTCACTCTCATTCTCTCTCTTCTTAAAAATAAATAAATATTTTTAAAGGTAGAACAGAGCATCTCTTTTTTTTTAAATGAGCTATAATTTGAAATTAAAAAATCCCTTTCCTCATAACCTAATTGCCACTTCAGATAACCCTTTAAGGTCATTGTCAACTGTGGAAGTCTATTCATTCCATCTCAGATCAACTAGACTCTTCATAGACCAGTAGAATATAAACACCCCCTTCACCAACAAGGAAAAGCTACACAATGAGAATAATTTGTTTATTGTTCTCCCTGGTTCTTACAGTCTCAAGGACATGTCAGTTCCTTCCAAAGAAACAAAAGTTTGAAGGGAAAGTCGATGCTGCCCACTGACAAGTTGGCATTGTTGTCTCTATCTTATGCATGAGAACACTACATCTTTGTGCCATAGATGAACACACATTGATTATATCTAGGATGGACAGTGACCAGCACAGTACTTTGTTCTGTAAATGAATGAATGAAGGGTTTTCTGCCCTCAGCAATTGTGTTATTTTGTGAGATGGAGAACAATTCTAAAGGATGGTCTGTGTGTCCCTTGTCAAACTTTGAACCTATGAATCTACAAGTTAACAATTCCTATGGGCCACATCAATTAAAAGTAGGTTACAAAGCAAACTATCATATGAGTTAAAACTCCAAGTAAAGGAATGACAATACTTTCAGGGAAGAAACGACATTTAAAAATCAGACAAGTTTGAAATAATGGTTATATACTTTGACTCCTGCAAATGTTTTTCTGCAAAAATCACTGAATTGAGTGACTCAAATCAAAATGCTCAGGAGCCTTAATTCCTACCTTTCATGGGCCAATTGCTTCAATGATGCCATATTGAGATGGTGCCATCTCTTTATGTGTGTGGTATATGTCCTTGTGACTTTATATGTTCATAGGTGTTTTGGTCAAAGATGTATGGGTGGGTATATGGGTTTGCATATACATGTATGTGTGTGTATGTAGAGGCCAGAAATCAATGCCAGGTATCTTTCTCAGTCACTCTCCATATTATTTCCTTTTTTTTTCAGATAGGGTCTCTTTTACTCTAGTACACCAAATCAGCCAGATTAGCTAGCCAAGAGGTCCTAGAGATCCTACTGTCTCTGCCTCCCCAGTGCTGGCATTATAGGCACATGTTTCCATATCTAGCATCTTTACATTGCCACTGGGAAGTGAACTCAGATCCTCAGGTTTACACAGTAAGCACTTATCCCGATAAGACATCTCTCTATCCTTTTATCTCTTTTATTTAGACTTAATTCTTTCACTGTTAAATCTTCCTTTGATATACACAAATTTCCAGGGTGCTTATTCTGTTGCTTGTTTATTTCTTGTTTTAAGCATGTCTGTCTACATTTCCCTTTCTTTGCTCCCTTAGACTTGTTCTTAAATCTCAGCATCCTATTTCTTTGGAGTGCTAGGAGGAGGAATGATCTTCAGGTTACCTTCACTGGACTACCTCGGGTCCTGGGTGCTCACACCAGAATCCACTGACCTGTGGCTGGGTCCTCCCAAATCCTTTCAGTGTGGCATCATGATGTACTATGCTAACCATGGCTCTTCTTTCATTTTAAATTATATTTTTAATTAGCTTACAGAGTAGTAGGTTTCCACATGGCTTTTTCATTCATCCATACTTCTGGTTACCACTCATAACTTTCCTCTTCCCCATACCCCCAATCCATGCCCACTTAGGCCTTCCCCATTCCCAATATTTCCATTCTACTTTCACAACAGATGTGTTCTATTATTGCCCTACTTAATGCCTCTTATTGTCCCTTTGTAGGTATTGGACTCCTACAGACACTTAATCTAAAAATTGAAGTTTGGATCAGTGTATGAGAGAGAAAATGTGACATTTGTCTTTCTGAGCATGGGTTACATCACTTAGTAAATTATTTTACTGTTCCATCCATTTTATTGCACATTTCATAATTTAAGCTTTGCTTTACAGATGAATACAATTCTACTGTGTATAGGTACCACATTTTCATTATCCATTCATCAGTGTGGTGGCCTGAATTAGGTGCCCCCCATAAACTCATGTATGGTGACAATTTTCAAAGTAGAGCCTTGTTAAAGGAGGTATGTTTTGGGGAAGTTGGCCTAGGGATGTTGTAGCCAGCTCCACCTTGCTAGAATTCACCTCAGTGTAGTGATGCTATTGTCCACCTGTTATGGCAGAAATGTCCAGCGCCAGCTCATGCCATCCTTTCCCATAATGGCACTTCCCTTCAAGACTGTAAGCCAAAGCAAACAACTTTCCTCCTATCAGCTGCTTCTGTTGAGTTCTTTGTCAGTAATGAGAAGGCAACTGTAACAATCAGTTTCTAGATATCTAAGTTGATTCTATTTCCTTGATACTGTGAATAGAGCAGCAATGAACATGTCCACATGGCTATGTAAGTGCAGCTGAGGTAGTACATACAGTCCTTAAGTTGTAACTGGGTTATATGGTAGTTTCATTTTTAGCTTTTTGAGAAAGCTCCATGCTGATTTCCATGGTGTCTGTACTAGTTTATACTCCACCAGCAGTGAATAAGTCTTTCTCTTTCCTCACACCCTCACCAGCCTGACATTTGTAGATAGCTCGTTCTGAGATGTCCCCGTCCTGAGCCCATGCCCCTCCTACTCAACATTTTCCAAAATTCTACACTGCTGTTCCCAAATCGAACTGAAATTACAGAGTCCTTAAGTTCTAACCCTTAAATGAGTGCCATGGGCATAATAGTAGCACTGGATTGACAAGGGAATCCAAAAATAATATTCTGAATGTGTGCCTGATGTCTCCTCCTTTTTTCTCTTCCATCTTCCCTCCTCATATTTCCCCTTCTTAGTCCCTCTTTCTCCTTATTCACAATCATAGTATCTCTTCTCCTGCCTTTCCCTGGTCCTTCTGCCCACCTCCCTCTCTCTTTTTCTTCCTCCTTCTCTTTTCTCTCTGGTTCCAACAATCCTAGAGCCCAGCAGGCTTTGCTTTCCTTCCTAACATGAAAATTCTGACACTTCTTGGCAGACAGGCTCGCCTATTCATATTGTAGAAAAAAACATTGTGGACAGGTCCCTGGAAACATCAACCCTTCTTGATGGCAATAAGAATCAGTCATACAAATACAGTATTTCTAGTTGCCTGGCTTCCCGGGGCTGCACAGAGTTTAAGGCAGCTTGTGATTGGTGGATTTCCATGGATGACTGACACCACAGCAATGAGTCATCTTTTCTAGGCCTGGGTTTAATGGCAACTGTGAAGAACCTCAATTACAGAGGTTATCCAATGGACATAGAAAGAGCCATTCATACACTTAGGTCTATGAGTAATGCCACTGAACATTAGGAAAAAATCAAGAAAAAAAAAACCCAACCCATGTGAAACTATCTTCTGTTGGAATTCAGAACAGGTATAACACTAGGGACAAAAATCATAATTTACAAAAGCAATATGTTGACAACAGGATATTTTAGCCTAGAAAAAAATGCTTTGTTCCTAAAACCAAAACTAATAACCTTTACTCAAAACACTATAACTCTGTCTAAGAAAAATTGGTTATTTATATTAAAAATTAGGAAAAGCCATAGTCTCCAAAAATCACAGAATACCACATCTAGAAAACCTTTTTTTGTTTTTTTTGTTTGTTTGTTTGTTTTTTGTTTTTTGAGGTAGTTTCCCTCTAGCTCACTCAGATCTGGAATTCACTATGTAATCTTAGGTTGGCTTCAAACCCATGGCAATCCTCCTACCTCTGCCTCCAGAGTGCTAGGATTAAAGGAGTGTGCCACCACTCCTGTCTCAAAACAACTTTTTACATAATATTAAATAAAGGTCATTCACAATTTCCCCTTAACTGATCATAGCAAATGGCATTCAAAGTGTCCTCCAGTGACTTACAACATGCCAACCTGGTGTGACTGCTGAGTGGCAATAGCTGAGAAGTGCTTTAAAAATAGGCTTTCTTTAATTAGATCTAAAATCAATTAAAATTCCATTAGAAATGTAATTGTCATGATACAAATCACAAAATTGTACTTTTTAAAATAAATGGGGGTCCATATGAATGATTTATGCTCTGGACCACTCAGATAGCATCATGCTTTTCTGTCCCCACCTATGCAGATGTGGATGCTTCAATAATGAGAATCACAACAATGACAAAGGCATGCCAGCTGCAAATGTGGACACCAATACAATACATCAATCCCCACTGATCATCTTCTAAGAGACAAAAGCCCTAACGATAGCCCAACACAGTTTAGGACACTTTCTACATCTTGCCCACCAAGTCATGAATAAACAGAGCACACCAAGGAACCCCTCCCACATACACCTAACATTTCCCAACTCAAATGGCAGTCCGAAAAAGCCAGGTCTACTTACTAACAGTGCAGTTACTAACTGGCTCTTCAGAACAATTATAATGCGGTCCTCTGATCTTCTTCCACTTCAAATTCCCATAAATGTGAACTCTCCATTCACAAAATGTAGTGCTCAAAACATCTCTTTATAGACATGTAGGCTCTAAGGTCCTACCCAGACCAGTTGAATCCAAAACTATAGTGAGAAAAGTTGATCAAAAGACATTGTTTGAGAATGGCTTATTCTTAAGAGGCTGTCATGAAAAAGAGCCAAATCCAGATATGTATATACATACATGTATATATAATGCATTCTGTATGGGTATGTGTGCATGATGTATATGTATGTATGAATACTTGTACATGTATAGGTACATGTGGGGCATTCCTGTGAGAATCAAAATTTATGTCTGGCATTTTTTTTCAATCACTCTGTGCCTTATTTATTGAGACAGGGTCTCTAGCTTTTATTGAGCCCAGAACTCGTCAAGTTGGCTGGTCTAGCTAGTCAGCTTGCTCAAGCTATCACCTATTTCTCCACATCCAAATGCCAGGATTACAAGCAGTTTGCTGTAGTGTGAGAATTGGGAGGTCTGAACTCAGGTCCTCACACTTGGGCAGCATGTTCTTTGCCCACTCACTAAGCCTTTGTCCTAGCCCTGTAATATATAAATATATAGTGATCCTCCTACCTCAGCCTCCTGAATGTTGGGATTATAAACATGAGCCATTACTCCTGACTACATAGTTTTTAAAAGTTTGAGGTATTCGCAAACTAATATAAAAGTTGAGCAAGCTTTTCTGTATGGGGAGAACCCTTTGTTCTTGAATGGTAAGACTTAAATTAGACAATTACATATAAAGTGCTTATCCAATGCAATTACATTTAAGTACTTAGAATGACTTTTATATAGTTGGTTTATTAAATGTTAGTTAATCTCATCATTATCTATATTGCTAAACCAATTGGTTTCTTTACTCTTAGAGACATGCCCTCCATGTTTTGGTCAGTGTATTCCAGGATAACTTGGTGACTTTAGATTTCATTGTGAGATTAGGAAATTTAACAATATTATAGGGCTACTATGACAAGCAGTGGGAAAAGTAATGCAGAAAGAGAGCTTTTTCTCTCAGAGAGCAATGACTGCGATTCTTAATGTTAAGAATATAATTATTATAAACATTGCACAGGGCATTTCTTAAGTAACCACTGACTTTGAAAAAAATTCTGAGCCCACTAAATACATATGTTCTGTTGAGCATAGAGCTAAGAGAATGAAATGGTTTGTTGCTTTGTTTTATTTTAGTTGTTTCTTTAGCCAAAGTAAATTCCAATTTTCATCCATTTCCTTGTCAATCTGGCTAAAAGAAGACACACCAAACAAACAAAGCAAAACATGTTTTGCTGAGACAAGTGTTGGAGCTGATAGTGCTTGAAGTCAGGCTGTATAGGAAGATGAAACACAGAGTTTAATTGTCCTCTTATCAGAGCATGGGTGGGGGTTTGACACAATTCCTTTCAGCAGCCTATTGACTCTTTCAACCTTGTCTCTTGAAATCTTTCCTAACGTAGGAGCTGATACTGCAGGTTTTATATTTATAATGATTAATTAATTCTGCACTAAGCAATGTTCGTGACTGTTAGAACAAAAAATCCACTTTAAAAAGCCTAAATGACAGCTTGCCTAAAATAATTAGCACCCATACTGATGGATTTGAAATGCTCATCCTCAACGTTACACAGGCAAATTTCAACAAGCTAATGACTGATATTTCTAATTGTTCTAGATTTATAATGGCAAGGAGAATTTGCTAAAGCAATGGTAAATGAAAACATTGAAACAAGGGATAGTAAATGAGTGAGTAATTTTAACTATCTACGCACCTAAAGTTTTTGCACACAGTCTAGGGGCAAGCATACCCTTTGGTTGAGCTAAGATCGTGATGTAGCTGGCTATGGTTTAGGAGAAAGCTCTTAGACCACCATGATTCCTCTCTGGAAATACTAAACAATGCAGTGATGTATTATGTAACTGTGACTTCTGAATGTCAGAGGTTTAGCATTTCTTTCAAACTCCTTGGCTGTCACTGTCAAATTTAACTATTATCTGGTTTATCATGGGATTTAAAAATCTCTAAATTTAAGAGTTCTGATATATGGCTCATATGACATAAGTAAATAAAAGAGGCATAAGCATGTGATGTGGTCTCTTGGCTTTTCCCAGACATTACAGAATAGAGTTCATAACATTACCTTACACAAGGAGGCTCTCAATTCAAGCAAATAAGGTACAGAACCTGTTAGATGACTACTTCTCTATAAAATGACAGCTTGGCTGATAAAAGCCTTTGATGGCATCTCCTAAATCTTCATTTTCCTGTCTCTCTATTTTGTATTTCCTAAATATCTCATAAATGAATTCTAAATATTTCCCTCTGTGCCACATGAAATCCTAACTATCTTTCTTTTTAATTTGATTATAAAGAGGGAAAACTAGCCAAATTCATGTCCTAACTGAACAAATCATATTTTTCTTAAGGGCAAAATAATTTTGACTATTCTTTGCTTTTGTAGATTTAGCAAGTACTATCCAAAATTTCATTGACAGGATTAATACACAAAATCTTTGATCACATTTTTCTTTTTGCTTAACTGTGACAATTTTGCCTTGGCTACCAACTTCAATGCTTCCATAGCTTGGAGAATCATCCAAACTGACAAAGCAATTGCCTAAAGCTCTATGATCCAATTGGGTAGTCACCAGCCTCCTTGTGTGGATTTATAAACATTTGAGAGATGACTGGTCCAAACTGAGAATGAGATTGTGCTGTCAATATAAAATACTAAGCATAAGGGAAAAATGAACATAAAATACCTTATAAGTCACTTTATACTGAATACATATTGTGTGAAAAACACTTAGAATTTGATGGGTGAAATAAAATATATTATGACAGCCTGGGCTAGAGAGAGAGACCCTACCTTGAAACAACCCCCAAAAAAACCAATTTCACTAGTTCCTTTTAAAAAAGATTTTGTATATGTATTTCTTCTTAATTATTCTTAATAAGTATTATTATGAACCTTATAGTATAAATATATTGCATAGTGGCCATATTCCCATTGGGTTATACTCTTACTTCCCCTCTCTCTCACCCCACATTCCACTGAGTGCCTTATTCTTTGAAATATGCCTATTAGAAAAATTTAAATTCTATACATAGCTGCTATGTTTATCTCTCACGTCATTGAACAGTGTTGGTCTGCCAAGGGTTATGTACCAGTCTTTCTGTAGCCATGGAAGATTCCTTTCAAGACCCCTAGTGGATGCCTGCAGCTGCCATTGTCCTATAATTGAGTACTTTTTCCATTTTAACTAAGCAGTTAGCACACACATTGTGATAACTGGCAGTTTGACTACAAACAGCTAAGCTAGCATGGGCTTGCAATTCCTTCTCCACAATTTCATTGCTAGATTTGTTCCTCTTGTAGATCTTAGCAATCTCCATGTACATTTTCTTCTTTCTGTATTAAGCTGAGAACTCTCTCCTTTTGCACACAAAGGAAGGACTTTATGTCTGTTGTTGTTTGTTTTTGCCATATCCTAATTGCCAGCATCATGAGTTGGGTGTCTCAGGTCTATTATTAAATAAAGTAAGACTTCTTAAATACAGACACGTGATACTTGCTGGTCAACCTGATCACCAAGACAGCATGTGAGTGACTAAGAGCAGGTGGAAATCACAATGTGGAAACACTGGGCAAAGACATGATGTATGTTCCTGGGCCAATGTAGCAAGACAGCACAAGATTTCACACTGCTACTCTGTATGGCACACAATTTAAATCTCAGAAGTTGTTTATTTTGTAATTTTCAAATCCATGTTTGCATATCACATTTGAGCACCACCAGTAACTCGAATCAAATGAACCCATGAACAAGGACATGCTATTATAAATTTAACACTTCACCAAATATCCATCCATATGTTCTTAGTGTAGAGTAGGCATTAAAATCTAAGACATGTAAATTTAGATTATCTTTCCAGAACTTTCTTTATATTATGGAAAAGATACTTAACTTTCATGGTTCAGGTAAGTGATAAATGAATAGACTATTAAATAATAAAAGTCCAAAGATAGTGTCTAGTAAGTTGCAAGAGAAAGATATTGGAGTTGTCTAGCTAATTGGAATAACGTAATTTTGAACACATCTTCTTTCCAGGTGGATGGATGGGAGCCACTTGATCTCTATACCTTACTGTTTTTCACTTGTAAAGCACAAATCTTACTTTTACTTTGTGCTGATAACAACACAGTGTTCAACAAAAAGAGGTCATTATGAATACATACTTAGTAAATGTTTACAATATTCATTTTTCTTCCTCTCATTTACAGCTTAGCAAGTGCAAGGGATTGTTTTTAGAGAATATCACACATACTTCACTGCTTAAGCCTTCCAAGAGAAACAGGCATCATGTTGAAGTAGCTAAAGCTTGTTGAGATTTCACAAAGGATCTTCCTTTGTTCCTTCCATAGCATCACAGTGAGGTATGTATACCCTCTGTGAAGGAATTCAAAGCACAACATATTTATTAGCTACATTTCATGGGTGAGGAAACTGAGGGGGTGAGCAGAGAGGCACCCTGTCCAAAGTCACATAAAGTAAGCCAGGGATGAAAATCAAATCCATTCCCTAGTCACTAGCAGAGTCACTCTGTACCCTCCTCCCCACCCCCATGGCTTTGTTCTTTCTTCCATCATTTCCTTAAACATTATCATTCATTCTTTTCTTTTAGTCTGTCTCCCCTCCCACCACATATAAGATTCCAGCTTTTCTATTCTTATATGCTACATGGATGGACTGTGTCTAATTCTTTTGTTTAGTGGTTTGTTTGTTTCCTTAATTTGTTTTTAATTATTTATTTATATGTGAACAGAGAGAGAGAGAGAGAAACACACACACACACACACAGACACAGAGAGAGAATGGGCAGACCAGGGACTCCATCCACTGCAAAGGAAATACAGATAGATGTGCCACTTTGAGCATCTGGCTTTACCTGGGTACTGGGGAATCAAGCCTGGATTGTCAGGCATTGCAGGCAAGAACCTTAATCACTGAGCCAGATCTCAAGCCCCTAATGATTTGCTTAACAAGCATCTCATCTAGAGCTGTCTCTGTGTGAGATGTTCGCTTACCACTTTGATCTGAATATTATGGTCTAGAAGGGTCCCCTTGGGGCCACTGCTCCTCATATATTAATCAGTTGATAACACCAGAGAGGAATCTCCAGAAAGGAATGTCAGGTGTTTGAGCAAACAGAGTGACAACAGACTTTTCTTTAGTTCCCTTCTGATTCACATTGTAAATCCTTGCATTCATTATTAGGCATCAGCTTGGAATGATTGAGTCTAGCACTGTCCATGTTAGACAGGAGTACGTTCTATTCCAGGAAGACTTTAACTTGATTTTGAACCTCACATAACCATTCAGCCCCTAAAGTCTAGATCTAATCCAATGTACTTTGCACCATGTCATTCTGCATTCCAAACTTATTTGTCATTAATGAAATCTGAAATTTGGGCTGGGGAGATGGCTTAGTGGTTAAAGGTACTTGCTCACAAAGCCTGCCAGCCCAGTTTCAATTCCTCAGCATCCATGTAAAATCAGATGCCTAAAGTGAAGCATAAAGCTAGAGTTTGTTAAGTAAATAAATAATAAAAATAAATCTCAAAGTCTACTGATAAATAGAATACCCCATTTTAGAAAATAAAATTCAGGGACAACAAATTAGAATTAAAACTTTATTATAGATTACACACTTTATAATTTTATCTATGTGACTTGATGCTATTTTAAACTATTCCCATGTCTGCATATTCAAGTTTCACTTGGCTCAAAACTTCATTGCAGAGAATAACATGTGTTTTCCCCATACACACTTGAGCTTTCAGCATCTAATGGAGGAAAAAAATGTTTGGTTTTACAGCTATAAACCCAGTCTGCCTAATTTCACATAACTCAAAATAACCCAAACAGGTATGTTCTTAGTTCTTTGTCTGCTCAGACTGCTGTAACAAAATGCCATGTACCAGGTAGCTTATACACAACATAAACAAAATGCCATATACCAGGTAGCTTAGACAGAACATAAATTTATTTCTTAGAATTCTGGAGGCTGTGAAGTCCAAGATGAATATGCCAGGAAATTCAATGTCTGGGGAAACTCTATCTCTGGTTTGTACATGTTCATCTTACTGGGTCCTCACAAGAAGGTAAATAGAGCTCCCTGAAGTCCACTTTACTTTCCAAAGCCCTGTGACATCATCTGCTTGGGTAGTAGTATTCAACATACCTACAAATATTTGTTCCATGGTATATACCAAATTGCCTGCATGACTTCTCAGTTGTTTCTATATGCTTTCAGAGATTGAAGCCCTTGGATCCTGCAATAGAGAGAACCAATATATTAAGGGCTGGAATTGTATCATTTTAAGTTGCTTTGGGAAAGCCTGAAAATCTTTTTTTGACACGCTAATCATTTCTGATCTAAATTTACTAGTCATTCACTGTGAACCTGTTAACAAAGTTTACCAAACTTTGGACCATAAATTACAGTTTTATTGATCCTCAATAACAATGGATCTTTGTATAACACCAAGGAACAGTGATCATTTGAGAAAGCCTTAACAAATGAAGCTTCCATAATCTGTGAAAATGTTCAGAATCCTTCTTGTTGTAGGCACTTCCATATGTCACGCAATATTATTTGTCCCCACATCATTATTTATCACATATAGAATTATTGTTTTATATATATATATATATATATATATATATATATATATATATATATGGAAAAGATAGCAGAAATTATCATTTATGGCCCAATAGTCATAGTAGTATGTCAGTGAAAATTTAACACAATTATTAACTCCAACAAGAATACAAGTTTGATGGAACTCACATTAATTTGTACCAACTGCAGTATATGTTGGCATCTCTATAACCTCAAAGGGTTGCTAGAGCCCTTGTGATCAGATCGTGAGCAGAGGAACTTCAGTCTTTGTCATCCCACAATATGCTTGTTTCTAGGACTGCTAAATATAGTTTCCAAATAGACACTTCAGTGAGTAACTAGAAAAAAAAAAGACATTAGCATCAACATCTTTCAAGGCCATACATAGTGCATTTATCTCTACGTAGCAAGGTTTGGGGTATATGTATATATGTATATGGTATAAGCAGACATGGTCCTGCATTCCAACAATTTAAACATCTACACCCACTGTGGATATAGCTTTCAAATCTACTCTTTTGCTTCTGTGTGATGGATACAGGATTCAGTTAAGTAACAAAAATATTGGCTTTTAGTAACACTTATTTCTGCAGTTTCTATTCATACAGCAAATCTTGAAGAATGACATTAGATACCCTCCTAGGAGAATACAATATGTTGTGAAAACTTGTGTTGACTATTTTGTGTCAAGCAAGAGCCATAAATTCAATTTGAATTATAACTTGGTACCTGTCTATAGCTTCTACCTTTCACATCAATCAAACTTTGGTGCAGGGATGCAGATTTCAGAGAGATGTGGGCAAAATGTCTCAAGGAATAAATATTATACATTATAACATGCACAAACTAGAGAAAATGGTTTAACTGAAACAAATACATATTTCTCCTATTATCCCATGCCTAGAAGACTGATTTTTGAGATATTCTATTTAAACAAAATCATGTTAAAGGCTTCCTATTTCCTGCCCTTAAATTTTCCCTTCTTATTTCTAGAGGTGTCCAAGGAATGCAACATGTCTCATGTAAGGTTTTCTTGTTCACTTCAGCCCAAAGAGCACAATCATATCTTTCTAGAACCTTCTTCACATGGCTGACCCCTCTCTCACTTCCTCCAGGATCCTCCCTGAGAATAAAAATGTCCACCACAGGCCAAAGCAAGGACAGTCACCCTACCAGAAATGGCGAGGTCCTCTGAGACCTCTGTGATGCGCAGTCACCACACCCCATTTTACACAAATGTGAGAACCCTGACCTGTCCACATAAACCGTGAAGTAGAGCTGTCTGTGCCTCAAACATCCCAGTGTCCTCTCAGAAGTCTAGAAAAAAGTCACAAAGTGAACTCTAAAAACATATGTATACACACTGCTCTTCACCTTCACCTCTTACATACAAGGAGGTTCTGAGAAATAGATTTATTCCTTCTGAAGTACCATACACAGCTACCAGAAGTTCCTGCTAAAGGGTAGAATGCTAGCTGACATTTGTGTGTGTGTGTGTGTGTGTGTGTGTGTGTGTGCGTGGGCACGCGCGTCACTTCTCTGAATAATGGAGGGGTTCAAATCCTGACTGGGTCACTACTAGCCGTGTGACCCTCGCAGATTTTTAAGTTTTCTTGCCTCCTTCTCTTCATATATAAAATAGGAGTGATGTTAATAACAATGGCATCCACATCTGAGGGCTGCTTTATGGATCAGAGTTGACCCAACAAGTATGGCACAGCTTCCAGCTGCTATTAGTACTCACAATTAACCCTTCCCAGGTTATCATTCCTCCAAAGTATGTATAAAAGGAGAACCAAGGCAGAGAGAAACGATGTGGCGGCAACTAAACTACCACGGTTCACTCTTGTAACTCCCACCATCTTCTTCCCCTACTGAATTCAAAAATACTCAGACCCAAAGGTGACCTTTCAAAAGGCTTACTTACATGCTTTCCAGACAATCCCTCTTCTTGATTATTTCCAGTTCTCTCTAGTGGGGCAACAAGAACCAGCAAATAAAATGTCCCGCTCACTGAAGCCTCTCAGCAGCACCTTCTGCGAAGACAAGTTCTCCTCCCAAGTGCACTGGTAATGGACACTTAACTTTTCTCTGCCTTTTTTGTCTCCTTTTGTGCTAAGTCTTTTTTAAATATAATATTTGATTTATTTGAGAGAGAGAAAGAGAGAGAGAATTAGCACCCTAGGGCCTCTAACCACAGCAAACAAACTCTAGCCGGAAGCACTAACTAGTGCATCCGGCTTTACGTGGATATTGGAGAATCAAATCTGCGTCCTTCGGCTTTGTAGGCAAGTGCCTTAACAGCTAAGCCATCTCCCCAGCCCCCCGTTTTTTATTTCATATGCTCCAGTGCTAAAACTGGCTTCCTTTCCCACTTCCCAGCTGTGGGACATCCACTTTTTAGTTTCTCTTTTGGACCTCAGCCCATCCAGGGAACTGTAACCAAAACGCTGATACATAAAACTTGGATAGCCCTCCCCCAGTGGTCATGTGAGGAAATCCTAAAATTGCCTGGGTTACAAATGAATTACTCCTTGGAATGTTAATTACAAAAAGAAGCAATAGGCAAGTGTGTTGTGGCAAATGACAGAGAATGAAACAGGTTCCCTATTCCTCCTAAAACATTAAGCACTTCAATCATTGGGAGGATGCACAGAGTATCAAGATTAGGAGAAAGAGATGGGAGGAAATCTCACATTTACTAGGGAGGCATTTGTGCGCCCAACATACAACCAAATGGGGCAGGTTTTGTTCAGAAGGGGTGGGAAGTCAAGAGAGGCCTCTCTGAGCTGTAATGCAGAGAGGTGAGAGAATTCAGCTATCCCAGCAAATTGGGATCTCTTGTGTCTGAAAGCCGTGGGAATGGAGGAAAGTTCTTTAATAGAAAAAATACATATATATTATAGTAACCTTTAAGCAGATACCTTCAGTCATATCTAAACATGCTAAGATCAGAGGAATCATTTGAATCTGGTGGTTTTGTTTCTCCCCACTATTTTCAGGTCCTATTATTGGGCATGGATGGGATTTAAACAATAGCACTGGAGACCTGCTGTCTTATCAGAGATGGAAGGAGAGCTGCTCTTCCTGGGAGTAAGGGATATTTCTGTGTCAGTAGTCCTTGCTGGTTAGCCGTCAGCTCCATCTGGAAATGGCTGAAGTTACTGATCAGAGATGAGTTCAGTAATTCCCTGGTGATCTTCCCTCTCTGAAGGCAAAACAATGTTTCTCTGTGGTTATGATACACTTTCTTATCCATTTATTTATCCTAATAGCTAGAGAGTCCCAGAGAAGCCTGAAATTTGATACTGCCAAAATTGTACCCATTCTTTAAGTCTTCCTCCATGAGACCGGCCCAGCTGTGATCCAACCCTCTCTTCTCAGCACCTGACATCAGTTTCCAGTTAAATCCCATTTACCATGGTCACAAGAGAAATTGCCCCCTCTCCCTCAACCTGCTCACAGAAGGAGAGCAGAATATGGAGATGAAGGCAAAGACGGTGATGCATCTACCAGCAAGGGAAGTAGAGGGTTGCCAGCAAACCACCAGAAGCCAGGAGAGACATTGTCTCCTTTGGTTTTGCTACCTGGCACTGGGTAATTCATTAAGAATAGAAATTTATTTCTCCCAACTTTGAAGTTTAGAAAGTCCCAGTCAAGGTGCAGTCAGATTCAACAGTCTGGGGAGAGCTGCTCCTCTAGAGGTGAATAATGCCACATGGAGTAAGACAGAGAGCCTGAGTGCTACAGGAAGCATGTTTTACTAACACATGTTCATTACTTAGTGGTGAGATATTTTCCTTCAAGTACATCATGTATTTTAGCATATTCTCCTCCTATCCTCTCCTATTCTCCGCCTCCTCCTCGCAGACTTCTTCCTTTTCCAAAATAGTCTTGCTTCTACTTTCATGTCACATATATATTATTTTATGTATACATATATAATCTAGGCTCCACATATGAGAGAAAGCATGTGTTATTGTCTGAGTCTGTCATATGTCACTCACATAATAAACTGCAATTGCATACATTTTCCTGCAAAATGACAAAATCTCATTTTTCTCTATGGTGGAATAAAAATTCATTGTGAACCACATGTCCTTATCCCATTT
Organism: Orientallactaga sibirica; assembly: GCA_036365145.1. Classification (NCBI taxonomy): domain Eukaryota; kingdom Metazoa; phylum Chordata; class Mammalia; order Rodentia; family Dipodidae; genus Orientallactaga; species Orientallactaga sibirica. Next base: position 18,432,900 of record JAEOAD010000018.1, on the reverse strand, counting down.
ATCTGCTGATAGACACCTAGGCTGATTCCTTAACTTGGCTGATGTTAACAGCACTGCAGTAAACATGCATATGCCTGTATCTCCATAGTATGCTGACTTACATCACTTTGGGTATATTCTCAGGAGTGGGATAGCTGGTCACATTGTAGATACAGTGTTAGCTTTTTGTGGCACTTCCACACTGATTCCCATAGAATCTTTTAGAGGAGCTTTAATTACACTTACACAGGAAGAACACTTATGGACTAATTACCTCTCCTAGGGTCTATCTCTTACTACTATCACAGTGTCAACACCTGAATTTTTGTAAATGAACACATTCCAACCATAGCAGACATAAAAATAGATTCTCCTTCATAGCCCTCAGAAGTAATAGATTTGGCTGTCAGACACCTTGATCTAGAACTTGTACTGTCCAAAACTAAGAGCAAGTTTCTTTTATCTAAGTCTCTTAGTGTTTGTTTAATTGTAATAGAAAACTGACAGAATTTGGCATCAGTTTTATACACCCAAGGAAGTGTTCATTCTGCTCTCCAAAGTATCAGTCATTAAGAGTACACACCACATAGACACATGTCCACACACACACAGCACCTGAGATTTCAAAATATCACTGAGCAGCTCATCAGTGAGAAATATTTCCTTCTTGCCTGAACTCCTGTCTATACTCCTTAATAATTTCAACTTCCGTTGCTTCTTGCCTAGAGTTTTGAAAACTATCATGTTTTCCCCCTGATTTATGCTATGGTTTGAATAAGAAATGTCATGTATAAGTTCATGTGTTTGAACATTCTGACACTAGTTGGTGGAACTGTGTTGGGAGGTTGTGAAAATTTCAGGACATGTGACCTGAATGGAGAAAGTGTCTGGCCCTAGATTCTTTCTATCACTCTGTAACCTATCTGCCATGATGTGAGCTACTCTGTTCTAACACACCCTCTCTACCATGAAGGAATAACACTTATGAAACTGTGAGCAAAATAAATGTTTCCTCCTTTAAGTTGCTTCAAACCTGGATTTTGTCATATTGGTGACTAAAGTAACACAAATGGTTTCCATCACATTAAGAAATTAAGCCCAAATCTTGGGCTATAAGAGGGTCCACACCCTTTAAATTCATTCTAAATTAATAATGGTTATCCCATTTAACTGGTGCTGACTTCATTCTCCGTTGGAGATTCTGCTTCTCTTTCTCAGATGGGAGCAGAACCTCAGGAGATAAACAACCCAGTGCACTACATCCCAGCCCCAGCTGAAACACAGAGGAATTGGGGAAATGAGCAAAAGTGCAGCTTTCTCAGTGTCCCTGATATCAGCACAAGGGTGAAGGAGATAGACACTGCGGACCCTCAACACCTACCAAACCACAGATCCAGTGGCTCCTAAGAGGCCATCACTGAAGTAGACTTGAATGAACCCAACATGGACCAGGGAATTTTGTGGAAGATGGGGCAGAAAGATTGTTAGAGCCACAAGTTGGGACATTATGCACAGAGACATTGCCTCTCCCCCTGACTGCTGCCCCCAAAATGCATGACCCACAATCCCCATGGGATTGACCTGCATCCCCAACAAGGAGGGTCTCTTCAGAAAAGGAGCAGGGATGAGGGAAACAGTGGTACCGACAAGTTTTGTTTACATGCAAAGTATGTCCATGTCTAATAAAAATAAATTTTAAAAAAGAATCCTATTCCTAGGGCTGGAGATATTGCTTAGCAGTTAAAGCTCTGGCTTGCAAAGCCAAAGTACACAGGTTCAAGTCCCCAGGACCCAGGTAAGCCAGATGTACAACGTGGTCCATGCATCTGGCTAGAGGCCCTGGTGTGCCACTCTCTCTGTCTCTCTCTGTCTCAAATGAATAAATGAAAATATTTTTTTAAATATGGGAGGGGAAGAATACAGGAGATACTGAAATCTCTGTCTCTTCCCATGCTCTGTCCTGAGCACTCCGTCCAATGTCAAAGTTACTTTGATGAACCAACATTTATGCTGATTCTTAAGATTGATAGTCATTGGAATTGAAAATCTGGCCTACACTTTATTGATGGCAATTTCAATAAGCAAAGCATTCCTATAGTATATCAGTTTGAGATATTTTAAACAGCTCCACCAGAGTATCTCACCTGGTCTCTTTTTTGTCACCATTTTCTGTGGCTTAAGTGATAGTATCCCCTACCAAATTCATATGCTGAAACCTAGTTACACTGTAACAGTATTAAGAATTAAGAACTTTTTGATATGATTCTGGTGGGACCCTTATGATGGTAAGGGAGCTTTTATAAAGGGGTTTGAGACAGAGGTATTGCTGTACTCACATTCCACCATGTAAAGACATGGTATCTGTTCTCTCCTAGACTGTGGCAATAAAGTAATATCCTGGAAAAAGAGATCAAGTGTCCACCAGGATACGTCCTGGTCTTCCCAGCCTGCAGAACTATGAGAAATGAATTTCTACTATCATATTCAATCTGTGGTATGTTTTTATTGAGGTTTTGGTGGGTAAAGACTTTATCTCACTTCAGTATGTCAATCCTTCTATCTGGTTTCTTAAGTGCAACATGAAAATAATACCCATTCTATTTTCTTTCACATTATCATTGCTAAATTAATGAATGTTCCATTTAAATAAAAACTAGAGGTATTAAAAATCTAATAAAAAAGAAATTGACGGGCTAGAGAGATGGCTTAGCAGTTAAGGCGCCTACCTGCAAAGCCTAAGAACCCCGTTCCAATCTCCAGGTCCCAAGTTTAGCCAGATGCAGTGATGCAAGGGCACAATGCCACACTTGACCACAAGGGAGTGCACACATCTGGATTTCATTCACAGCAGCTGAGAGACTGCTGGCACGCCCATCTCTATCAGTCTCCCTCTCTCTCTGTGTCTGTCTCTTTGTATCTCTCCAAAAATAAATAAAATAATAATAAAAATTTTTTTTAAAAAGAAATTAAGTCATTGAGTCCAAAATATCTGATGGACTATGAAGTCTTCTAAGACCTCGCCCTTCCCTTCTTTCTGTCCTTGTATGTAACTCAGCTTACTGTTCACAGTCACAGTTTTTTCAGGTGGTAGGCAACACCAAGCCTATCCACACCTCAGGGCCTTGGTATTAGCTATTCACTTCTGTCTAGAATATTCTTCTTCAAAACGTTTGCATGGGGCTGGAGAGATGGCTTAGAGGTTAAGGCATTTGCCTGCAAAGCCAAAGAACCCCAGTTTGATTCTCCAGGACCCAAGTAAGCCAGATGCACAAAGGGTGCACGTATCTGGAGTTCGTTTGCAGTGGCTGGATGCCCTGGAACACCCATTCTCTCTCTCTCTCTCTCTCCTTCTTTCTAATAAATAAATAAATAAATAAATAAATAAATAAATAAATAAATAAAATTTTAAAATGTTTGATTGGTTCCTTTGTATCTTTGAGACATCAGCTCAAATGTCAGACTCAACAGCACTCTCCCTGACTACTTGTCCTGAAGTGACTCCTTAATCACTCTTCATCATGTCATCATGTTAGATTCAATCTTTCTATCTCTTACCATTTTATCTTTGCTCAAACAAAATTATTGAGTATGATGCTACTCTATGTTAAGAATAGAGTGGTAAGAAGATATAAGGTCGTTGGTTCCAAGGAGTTTACATTCCACCAGTGAAAGATGGAGAAATCACTTACCATAATGGTTTTTTAGTGTTTTTGTTTTTGTTTTCAATGTAGGGTCTTGCTCTAGCCCAAGCTGACCTACAGTTTCAGGGTGGCCTTTAAGTCATGGCAATCCTCCTACCTCTGCCTCCTGAGTGTTGGTTTTAAAGGCGTGAGCCACCATGCTCAGCCTATTGTGTTCATTTTTTCGAAGTCAGTTGTACACTCCTCTCCACTAGAATACAAGCTACAAGACATCAAAGTCTTTTTCTTCCTGGTTTATATCCCTGTGTCTTTAAGAATGCAAATGGGTCTTGGTATACATTTGCTGTGCAACATGACATTTCAAATTCAAACCTCAACTCTACCTTTGAACAATGTGGTTCTCATATCTGAACTCTGTTAACTCATCTGTAACTACTGGAGTACTTATAGCAAATGTGGTGTTTTCAATGTAGAATATTCCCCATAGCTTCTTGTGTTGAATACTTAATTTCAGTTGGTGGTGCTATTTAGGAAGTTTGTGGAGCCTTTGGGAAGTACAATTTTGCTTTAAGAAGTGTGTCATAGGGATGAGTCTTGAGATGTTATAGCCCAGACCAACTGTGCACACTAAGATTGCTCCTCACTTCTTCCTTGATAATATGAAGATGTGACAACAGCTGTATATTTTTGTCATGCTTTCCTAAATTGTAAGACAAAATAAACCCTTTCTTTCCATAAACTGCTTCTGGTCAGGTGTTTTTTTTCCCAACAATGAAAAGGCAACTGATACAGCAAACTTTGGGGATATTGTGCAAACAGAAAAGATCTTGTTTATTATATTTTTCAGAGGCTATACAGTAAGTGACTAATGAACTAAAATGCATGAAAGTGATCATTAGCCTTTCTTTAAAACCAAAACATTACCTCTAGGTTCCCAGATATGTGTTTAGTTTTAACAACTATCAAAATGTAGCTAGTATCATTTCACTGCACTCCTATACAATCTCTTTCTTGCAGTACTTGAGATTTCTGCAACTTAAATCATAAGTATTCTAACACATGATTTGTCTGTAACAAGAAACTCCTTGAGGGCAAGTGCAACTTATTTTTACAAAGAATTAAATGCAACCTGGCATTAATTAACTGTTGCTATTGGTTATTGCCTCTCTTCAGCTCTACTACAATCCCCTGGGGAAGGAAAATGATTCACGCCTACTCTATGGCTTTTGTGGCTAAATCCTCACTGCCACACAAAATCACCTTATCATTTTTTGAGCACATAGTTTTAGCTCTCAGTCAAAATTTGCATATGATGCAGTGGGGCTGATGTTGTCAGGCAGCCTCTTAGATAAAGCTCAATACTCCCCACATCCTGATACACCCCGCATGATACACCATGGTACCTCTCTCCTTGACGGGGACTGAGGAGAGACACAGATGACATGAATCTGATGTCTCCAACCACTGTCCTGTCAGGACCCCTGTCATGTGAATGCACTTAGAAGTAGATATTCTCAGGTCTCTCAGCAACTGTGTAGATAACTTGGAAGCAAACTTCCTAAAACTGAACCTCGATAGGACTGCAGCTTGAAGATATGTTTGACTTCAGTCTTGTGAGAGACACCAAGTCAGGGACACTCACTCGATGTACTCCTTGAATCCCAATCCACTCTCAGGAGCAATGAACACGCATGTTTTAATCCACTAATGTATAACTATATTTACCTTCTCATTGCTAGGACAAATACCTGACAAAAATTAGTTTAAATGAGGGAGTATCTGTTACAGTTACTTTCAAGTTGCTCCACACCTGACCAAGAGCAGCTTGTGGGAGGAAAGAGTCTATTTTGGCTTACAGACTCAAGGGGAAGCTCCATGATGGCAGGAGAAAATGATGGCATGAACAGAGGGTGGATATCACCCCTGGCCAACCTCAGGTAGACAATAGCAATAGGAGTGTATGCCAAACACTGGCAAAGAGAAGCTGGCTATAACACATATAAGCCCACCTCCAACATTACATCAACTCCAGAAGGCTTCAATTACAAAATTGCCAACAGCTGGGGACCTAGCATTCAGAACCCATATGTTTATGGGAGACACCTGAATCAAACCATCATCATATATATTTTCAGCTTCCAATTCCAGATGATAGTCCATCATGGTAGGGAAGCTATGGTACCAGGAGCTTGAATCAGAGCTAATTATATTCAGTCCATGAGTGAAAGAAGAATATGATGAATTCTGGTGTTCAACCAGAAATATTCTTTCTATACAATCCAGGACCCTAAACCCACAGAATAGAGCTGCCAGCAATTAAGGTGAACTTTCCCACATCAATTAGCCTAATTAATATCATCCCTCACAGGCACACAGAAAGGCTAACCTGACCTAGGAAGTCCTTCTCAGATGAGTCTATGTCCTGCCATATAGACAATCAGTAAGAACCATCACAGGGTGAAAGAGGAACACAGAAATATGTAACTGAGGGCAGCTTTCAAAACCAAAAGCCTGTTAGCAAACATCTAATAAAAAGGCATAATTAGTGCTGGAAAGTATTTAGCAAACGTGATTTTGGGGTGATTCTCAGTGGTGAAGTTGTTTGCTTACAAAGCCTGCTGGCCAGAGTTCAATTCCCTAACTACTTTTGTAAAGCCAGATGTAAATAAACTTGCAGTTGCAAGAGACTCTGGTACGTGTGTATACATACACCATACACACACACACACACACACACACACACACACACACACACACACAGGTAAAAATAAATTAAAATTGCAAAACCAATGGGCTTTAGACTTTTTTTATTTCACAAAAATCTAACAATTGTGGAAATTAGATGTGTTCAACAGCCTTCTCTAGATTGGGCTCAAACACTGACAAAGTAAGATAGGCTGACAAGGCTGAGAACCATGAGTGTGACAGAAAAGGACAACTGTCAACAAGCTAGATGAAAATCTAATGATCTTAACAGTAATCTGAGGCCCCTTCAGGATGAAGGGAGTCCTGTGCTTCCCAAATCATCCATGTAAATAAACATCACTATCTTATAGAAATGGATACTTATTTTTAATTAAATCTAATCTTTCCAAAGATGCTAAAATTGTATTTTATTTGACCTCTCTAAACTTGAAAGTTTGCCAAAAATTTTTATTTGGCATTAAAAATAATATTTGATGTGACACTCAGTTACTGCAAACACAAAATAAATTAAATAAATGCATATGTGGGAACTGTGAACACCTAATATGTCACTGTAGGGCACTAGGCAGGGTAAAAGATACCCTTACCTTTCATCTGACATCCATTAAGATGGGTAGTTTGTCATAGACTCACTGGAATCCTTAGAATGAATCCCTGTAGAGAAGGAGGAACTTCTGCATTTATAGTCTCACTCCTCATGGTTCCACAACCAGAATCATCAAATGGGAATAAAATATAGAAATCAACCGTGATGAGGATGTCTCCCAAAATAAGGTGGTTTGCATTAGAAGTAGTTTGATTGAGAACACAGTTTCAAACACACAGCCTGGGTTTTGTTTTCACTGTCAGTGAGAGGAAATAGAGAGGTGTGCCATGGGCCACATTTTCAACATAACACACTATCCTTTCCTGGTGGATCCAGCATGCCTCAAGCAGTTTGCCCTATGGTCAACTATATACCACTGACAAATCTCTGACCGAAGATACACTAATACCCTGCCTGGTGGTCCTTCAAAGTTCTCACACTCCATGGAAATGGGAAACTGCTAAAAGCTCTTCATTTGCTCCTGTGGATCCTCCCACTACTTTGCTCTGCTGCCTGAGAGCTGACCTCAAAAGCCTCCGATGGACCCTTTCCTTCCCATGGCTCCTGGATTTATAAACCATGAGGAACAGCAGCAAGAGACAAGAGTGGAAGACAAGATGCTGGCATTTTATTCCCCTGGTTTCTGTTCTGCTGAAACACTTGTTAGAAATGACTTCGTAAATTTGCTTAATCATTTTATTTGCATTAAATCAGACCCATTTCATGGGCTAGGAATGTGACTCAGAGGTTAGAGTGTCTGCCTAGCATGTGCAAAACCCTGGATTCAGTTTCCAAGACCACATAAACCAGGCATGGTGGCATATGCCTATAACCCCAACATTCCACTCCCAAGTGGAGACAGGAACATTGGACGTTCAATGTCATCTTCAGCTACATATTGAGTTTGAGATCATCCTGGGCTTTAACAAGTGTATCTATACGCATAAGTACTAACCACCACGGTGAAGAAGAAAAATACCTAGTCCCACCATCCCCTCTCTATGTTCCTGAGTTCCCCGTGTATGTCAGCCCAAGTCCACTGCCCCAGGCAACCAGTAATCTGATTTCTGTGCTTACAGATTAATTTTACCTATATTGGAATTTAATGTAAATGGAATCACAGTGTATGAACTCTTTTGTTCCACATGCTTATTTGGAGATTTATCTATGCTGTTGGTTCTATCAATAGCTCATTACATTTTATTGCTTGACAGTCTTGCCTTGGATGCTTATGACAACAAAAACCATGACTGCTGCTCACAGGCCCTTTGCTGTCCCCAACATATTCCCCACTTGCACCCGCTTCATACATTTCTTTTTTCCTTTTTTTTTTTTTCTGAGGTAAGGTCTCACTCTAGTCCAGGCTAACCTGAAATTCACTATGTAGTTTCAGGGTGGCCTCAAACTCACAGCAATCCTCCTACCTCTGCCTCTCAGGTGTTGGGATTAAAGGTGTGTGCCACCATGCCCAGCTCTTCATACATTTCTTGTCGAAGCTGCCACCTTTGTATACAGCTCATTCATTAAAGTCTCTCCCATGATTCCTTATGGCTGTGCTATCTGTTCCCCCACTGACCCCACATAATTTAGAAAACACAATGTTATAATTGAACATAAACATTTTCCAAAATAATTATAGTTCTTATAGATCCTGACTTACCTGTCTTGTGCAGCCATAACATAATGCTATTTCCCAGAGAATTTATAAAGAACAGCAATTTCTTTCTCATAGTTTTGCAAGCCGGAAAGCTGAAGATCAAAGCAATCTAGAATCTAGTGAAGACCTTTGCTTTAGACTCACATGGATGAAGGATAATGAGCAAGAGATAATAGAATATTGCATGGTTTGCCTCTTATAAGGAGCCTGATCCGAGTCATGAAGAAGAAGCCCTCAGGGCCTAGTCACTTCTGACAAGACCCACTTCTTAATATTATCACCATTGCATTTTCAAGACCTGAATTCTGGAGGGACATATGTATGCTATAGCAAGTATTCTTCCATCATCCTTCATTAAGTTTCTCTGAGGCAACAACATGTGCATTAACCTCTTTTAAAAAGAAGAGATAAGAGCTAGTAGATGGCTCAGTGGATAAAGCACTTTTCACATAAGCATGAATACCTGAGTTCAGATCCCCAGAGCCCAGCAAGTGTCTTTAATCCCAGTGTACCTATGATGAGAAAGTAGAAATGGGAGAGTCTTCCAGAAACTTGTGGACCAGGTAGCCTGGTGGACGAAGAAACAAAAAACTGATAGAACCTGCCTCAAACAAGGAGATTTACCTCTGAGACTGTTCTCTGATCTCCATACATGTGCTATGGTATATGCATACCCACACTTATACATATATACCCATGAAAAAGAAATCAAAGGAGAGAGAGAGGAAAGAAAGAAGGAAGGGAGAGAGGGGGGAAGGAAGGAAGGAAGGAAGGAAGGAAGGAAGGAAGGAAGGAAGGAAGGAAGGAAGGAAGGAAGGAAGGAGAAAGATATATGGGCCTATCTGGATCTTTGCCTATGATAGGTGGGATAGGGCTAGGAGCAGAAGGGTCCTCAGCCTCCCAACCCATGAAGTCTTGTCAATCATGAGAAGGTACTGTTTAATAAACTTTGAAAGATATGTTACTAAATTAATATGTAGAAAATGCAGAAGAGCATAAATGAAAACTTAAATTATCCATTAACCTACCATCCTGAGATAAACATAGAATATTTCTTTCAAACCTTTTTATTTATCTTTGTGTTGTTGTTGATAAGCCATAGGCAGCTATTACAAATAAAAAAAGTTAAACTCCCAGAATCCTGTTGTTTTCTATTTATACATAACTGTAAATTACTGGGATCTTATTCTCATTAAATCTTACCTGCAGATGTTCTGTTAGTGGCTATATACATCTTACATTATACAACATATGTGCTCACCTATTTTCTTTTTCTTCGTGATCTTAAACTTCTAACAGAAATCTCAAACTTGCAGAAAGCAAACAAAGTTTCAGTTTAGAAAGTGGCCATTGTGATGGCATTCTTTGACATCTGTGGCCAGCCTCGCTTCTAAGTAGAATTTAAAATTCAAGGCAGTTAACCTTGAGGGAAAGGAACTTGACAGGTAATGGAAGGGAACCTTAGATGGAGGACTATTGACTGCATCTAACAAGGAAAATAGTGGGGTGCTCATCCCCTCTGCTGAGTAACTTCTATATCCTGCCCTGCTAAGGTTCAATTAAGATGAGAAAGATCAAGTAACTTTGTAGGAAAAGTATAATTCCTGCAATAACAAATGTCAGATGATGCCATTTTAGATGTTCTGAATGACTGCTTTGTTATTTCTGAGGGTTTTAAGGGTAGTGTTTGTCAATGGCAGTATGGCAGGCTTTTCAAAGTAATTAACTCTGTGTCCAAAAATAACTGTAATTGTTTAACCACTGGTATATGAGGCACCATGAGAGGGATGTACCACTTTCTTTGGAAATAAATCTGATTCCTTCAGTGACTCGATTTATTTCTCCAGGAACCATGTTATTGTCTTGTAAAATGGTCCACCCCTCCCATTATCTCCTAAATAGCAGTTAGCTGGGGAGAAAACAGTTATATTGATATATGAAGTTGGAGGCAGATGCCAAGCTAATTGATCTGAGTAGGTTAAATGGGAGAAAATACTTCTCAGAATCAATAGAGGTGCTAATTCGGCTAATTGTTGGATAGTGTTGCTTTTTTAAGTGAGAGATTTTCTTCATTATTGTTTATCAAGTTGACTTTTCTTTTTCTTTTGCCCAATGTTTACAAGTTTTTAACTTTACCAAACCTTCTATGATATTGATTTCCAATGTGTTTTCATCCCAAAGGTTTGATTGCCAATCTCTTGACAGGTGGTTTTCTTGGAAATAGTGATTTATAATACAAAAAAAAAAACTTAGTTTTTAATTAAGATGATTCCAACACAGTTTCCTACCAATAGACCATCTTACCCAAGTTGATAAGCCAGGAAATGGAAGTTTCAACATATTATTTAAAGTTGTAAAGATAACCAGTAAACACACTAAAGATTAAAATCGTTATTAGTTGCTTTCCTTATAGCTGTGGCAATGCATAGGTAGAAATAGCGAAAGGAGAAAGTTTTTACTGCAGCTCATGGTTTTTGAGGGGTTTCCATCCATCTTAGTGAGGAAAGGATGGTAGGAGGAAGTATTTGCCAAACCTCCTGGTTTTAGAGGGATTTCCGTCCCCAAGTGGGGAAGGAATGGCAGAGTGTGTGTTACCAGTGAACAGCGTTCCAGACTCAGAAGCAGAGAAATCAGCTTGGACCCCAAAATCAGGCATAGATATGACCTTCCAAGCCCCACTCATAGTGCTATACTTCTGTCAGCCAGGACTCTTTATTTAGGGCTCCACAGCCTTCAAAATCATGCTACTCCTAGTGGTAAAGTATTGAAAATATTAGCCTGTGTGGGACCTTTCAGATGCAAGCTATAACACCTTCCTAACTTAAAAACTGGAAAGAAAATGCAGAAGGCATGGATAGTAAACTCACTTCTTACCTCCAAAGGGTATGCAAGGGAGCAGGTATCAATCAATATTGCTTAAGGTGCCAATTGAACACAAGGTCAATAAGGGGTGGATGGAAGGGAGGAGGAAATGTTGGCAGACTATTTCCACTGTATCTTTATAAAACTGTTAGTAGTAATTTTAAAATACTAGTAACAAAAGCATAATGTGTTGGGGTTCAGGTATAACAGTTAGTACATAAGAACATAAAGGGAATCTCAGGGCCCAATAATATAAGAACTGAAAAAAATCCAGGAGAACAAGTTCGACCCACTGCTATTTATAAGTGACACACTGAGAGATGGTTCATTGGATAATAGAGAATTTTACAAATAGTGAAACCTAAGAGGGACAAGGTGGGGTTACCCAATTGATATGCATGGCGTTTTCTTAGAATAACACATGGAACGTATCTGCTAGCCCCCTCCCTTCAAAGTCTCTGAAGCCTGCTCACTCAGGAATGCATGAAATTCTTCTAACAGGGGACTAAGCCTTTCATTCCAAAATGAAGGATACCCTAGGGAAAAATTTACCACATTAACTCGGGGCTCTGCTTGAGTGAATTTGACCTAAATTGGAACAAAGGTTTAAATGCACAATATTGGAAGAGCACAGAATTCTAGATGCTCCATCAATATGAGCTCAGAAAGGGATGACTGAAGGCATCAGATACTGATATTTCACATTTCTGTTACCTGCTGTGTTTTCTGCTGTTTGCTATCTTTTTCTGGCCTTCTTTCTTCCTGTGCAGTGGTCCATAATGTTGTATTTGTTTTATGAGCAAAATCTGCATCAGAGTTTGACTGCCATATAGTTATCATCATATTTTGGATGGAATGTTTGGTAGAACCCCCGTTGGAGGTTTTGCTGTCATATCAGAATAACATGTCAGAACAACAATAAAACTCAGGCTAATGGCTACTAACTTAGGCTGTGGAAGAACTTTTCAATGGCTGTTCCCAAGAACTTCACTGGATAAAAGAATCCACACAAACATAAGGGCACCGTAAGAGGTTCCCTGCAAGGAGAGGCTTGCCACCACTAGTGTGACCATCTTCATCAACTGCACTCTCTAGTGGTCATGTGACTTGGAACAGCTGTTTCAGCTCTCTGGTGATCATCCAGCTCTTATGTAAAACATAAATGTTGAACTTTTCTCAGTCTACCTTATAGTGTAAGGAGAAGGAAAAAGAAAGAGAAATTAAGCAAAGCTTCATAGAAATTTCCCCAGGAAACACTTAGCAAATACGAATGTGATCAGAAATGATTCCAAGGTCATGAGCTCTTTGGGGCCAGGGATGCATTGCTGTGTCTCAAATACATGCAAAGATGCTTAGTGCAGATGTAGCTCAGTAAACAGGACAAGAACAGTTAAAATGAACATGGCTTCTCTGTAAGACAGCATAGGGCAATCAGTGATGGGAATGGATACACAGTACTGTGTCCAGAGGACATTGAGTCCTTCATGCAGATTCTGGAGTAAAATTGGGAACAGAGTGGGAGAGATGGCTTAGTAGTTAAGACATTCATCTGCAAAGCCAAAGGACCCAATTGGGTTCAATTCCCCAGAACCCATGTAACCCAGATTCACAAGGTGGCACATATGTCTGGAATTTGTTTGCAGTGGCTGTAGGCCCTGGTGTACCCATACTCTGTTTATCTCTTTCCCTCTCTATCTCTCTCAAATAAATAAATAAATAAATAAATAAATAAATGAATAAATATAAGAATAAATTTTTAAAAATTAGGAATAAGAAACCAGTTGGGCCATGAAGGGTTTAGGTAGATAGTGAAGAAAAGAGAAGACATCCAAGTACAGGGCCTTCATATAACAGGTAAATTCATCCGGGATTTCCACTGCATCTGGATGTGATTGTCTGGAAACCCTTGCCTGTATTGCCACTTTTCCTTCACAAACTTGCAGGAGAGAGAAATATAAATGGTGTTGGTGGGGAGCTCTGAAGAATGCTAAGCAATGGCTCCTCGGGTATTTTACCAACAGATGGAAGGCTGCAAATGTAAGGGAAGAGAAAAAAAAGAAGGCAAACTAAAATGATGGTGAAATGAAAGAAGGTTAAAAAATCATAAGGTTAGTGGAGGAAAAGATTTATAGAAAGACAACAAGTGTATTGTAGAAGTAAGCCAATAATGACAAAGATCTATTAGTGCACATGCCCCTGAGGTGACCAGCCTCACCTGGGTTGGCTCAAGGTCAAGGGTAGTAATTATGAAACAAGAGCTTTGACCCTGCATATGCCACTAATAAGTTAGGAAATCTTGAGAATCAGAATCATCCTCCAACCAACAATTTCATTCTGTTCTTCAGCTACTAGGTTACCTATCCTTCATGGGGAACTAGTTAAAGAAGAACATGCAAAATCATCTTGAAGAAAAAAAATACTAGGTGCATTAGGCAGAATATTCTATTTCACATCTAGGAAATATTGTGTATCAATCAGGCTACATGCTGGAGATCCAGAGATAAGCAAGCTCTGTCTCCACACAGAACTTGCAGGTCGAAGATAGAGGCATGATGAACTAATGGATACACTGTGAAACAGTGGCAGGTGTATTAAAGTGTATTCCAAGAGTATGTCATGCTTATCTCTATCAAGGAAGGTCAAAGAAGCAGCACAGGAGGAAAATGCATGTGTCATTTTTGGTTATATAAATTAAACAAGAAAAATAAGGAGAAAGAAATAACAAGAAATTTTTCAGATGTCCAGCTTAAACACACCTAATTCAGTGTCAAAGGAACAATGTATTTGTTAATGTCCAACTTCCTTTCTCTGTAATTTTAATCAAGTGCACAGGGATATCTGTGAGATTAAATCACCTCCCATAAGACCTTGATTCACCCAGGGAAAATGGACTATTTGAGCCTCCATCCCCTGAACAGAACAGACAAGCCAATTTTGCCTTGAAAAAATCAACAGGTAGAGGCTTAACAAAGGTCATATATTATGAGGCTGCAGATGGAAATTCTGCCTCCGCAGTTACATCGACACAGTTATTACTGTTATTACAGCTAAACCTCCTCATTCCACTGACATTATTAACCAAGACAAACGTGGCCCTGCAGCTTTATTTCGTGGGGCAGATCACCTATTAAACCAAGAACAATATCATTGTCTTTCAAAGCACTTCCAAAATTGTTTCCTGTCTCTGAAAGGTTTCCTGAGCACCCCCACCCCTCACATTCAGAATAGGCATAATCCATCTCCCCTGTGTTGTTACATGGCCATATTCTGTTTTGCATAACCCCATATACATCCTCACTCAGGTTGGAAGTCCATCATTGTTGTGTTCATGTCTGAATTCATCAATGTGTTCTTTGGCAGTCTCACTCAGATGTGTACTGTCAATCAATCTCTGAAGAAACCTACAATTGGGGCTTAGGACAAGACTCAGCGGGTAAGTGTTGCCCTGGCAGCATGCAGACTTGAGAGGACATCAGTTGGCTCTCCAGTAGCCACATTAAAAAGCCAGGTTTGGCCACTCATGCCTATAAACCCACACTTGCAAGAGTTAGAGATAGTCTGACTAAAAATGGCAGCTCCAGGTTCAGTCACTGATACTCCATCTCAAGGAAACATTGAAGGGCAATAGAGGAGGACACCCAGCATTCTCTTCCAGCTTCTGCGTCCATGTGCATGAGGCTCACACTCATCTGTGCACATGCACACATGCATTGTACTATCAATATGTACATGCCACAGCATAATAGTACATGTAAACACACACATGCATTACAGTATCAATCTGTACATGCCACACCATAACACTACACACACACATGCATTACAGTATAAATACGTACACACAACACCAAAATACTACACACACACACACACACACACACGCATTAGACTATCAATATGTACAGCCCACACCATGATACTACATATACACACATACACATACACATGCATTGCACTACAAATACATACACACAAAACCACAATACTACACACACATACATGTATCATACTACCAATATGTACATGCCACACCAAAACACTACACATACACACACATATACACATATACACATATACACACATTCCACTATCAATATGTACATGCCACGCCATGATACTACATATACACACATGCATTACACTACAAATACACACAAAACCACAATACTACACACACACATGTATTACACTATAAATAAATACACACACCACAGTACTACACAGACACATACAATTACACTATAAATACATAAACACAACACCACAATACACACACACACACACACACACACGCATTGCACTATCAATATGCACATGCCACACCATAATAGTACACATAAACACACATGCATTACACTATAAATATGTACACACCACAATACTACACACACATACACACACATATGCATTGCACTATCAATATGTACATGCCATACCATAATACTATACATACACACACATGAATTACACTATAAATACATACATGCCACTACACAGTACTACACAGATATACACACATATATGCATTACACTATAAATATGTACATACCACAATACTATACTACACACACACACATACATTATATTTAAATATGTACATTCCATTCCTAAACACTTTATACATGCGTGCATGCATGCACACAAACACAAGCACACACATACACACCCAAAAAAGGATAGAAAAAAAACTATAATCTATGAGAGCATTTTTCCCTCTAACCAAAAATGCATATGCATCAGGATGTAGGTATAAATTTCTTGCAGAATTTGAGAGAGCTACCTTAATCAGGAGAAGGGAACCAAACCTCAGAGAGCATATATGTGATGTGTACAACATTATGCAGTTTTATGTGACAGGACAGAGACTGAAGCTGTGGTTCTATAAATATTTTGACACATTTATTGAGGGGAAACGGTTACCCTTTTAGAGACAGTAATGTAAATCACAATTTGATATGTGGGTGGTAAACTAAACTTTCATCACCTTCATTTGGCTTATGAGATGGGCTGATTTTTGCAGAGAAATTTCCTTCTCTTAATTACACCTTTCTTACCTTAATTAATTTACTAAGCAAATGTAAATATCATCTCCACACTCTGTGCGCCTTGGAAGGTTTTCAGTCTCATAATGTTGACTTCTTGTCAAAGGGGTGCACACCTCTTGTAGGTTTTAAGTTCCTCAAACTGACAATGTTGGATATTTTTCTCTCTGGTGCTAAGAATCAGATCCACGGCCTTGTGCAAGCCAGGCAAACATTCTATGACTGAACAAAGTCCCCAGCCCAGAGTCTCACTGTGCAGACCAGCCTGCCCTTGAACACATGATTCTCTAACATCTGCCTCCTCAGTGCTAGAATCATATGCATGTGCCACCATGTCTTGCATCTATTGGTTATTTTTGATAGAGTCCTGGGAATACAATGCAATTTTGAATAAAAATACCAACTGAAATAATTATAGCAATCACTCAATATCATTCTGTTTCCTTGTGAATGACAACCTCAGTATTAGAGTCCAGCAAGAAGTTTGGGACAGCATATTTCTTTTTATTATTATTTTTTACTATTTTATTTATTTATTTATTGGTTTTTCAAGGTAGGGTCTCACTCTGGCCCAGGCTGTCCTGGAATTAACTATGTAGTCTCAGGGTGGCCTCGAACTCATGGCAATCCTCCTACCTCTGCCTCCTGAGTGCTGGGATTAAAGGCGTGCACCACCACACCCAGCTTTATTACTGTTATTATTTTATTTAAGTAGAAAATTTGTCCAGACACATTGTATGATGGTACCATCATTTCCCTCCTCCCTGTGGGCCCTCAGTGGGATTGCTGGTATTCACCATGGAGTTGTGGTTTATGAGTTGTGAGAGCAGCAGTCAGTCATTGTAGGTGTGGACAATGTCTCTGGATATTACCTCCCACCCTGTGGCTCTTACATTCTTTCTACCTCCTCTTCTGCAAAATTCCCTGAACCTTGGTGGCTACTTTAGTGTTGAGCTCTTAGCAGCTTCTGGATTTCTGCTTTGGTGTGTTTTGTGTATCCTCAGTGTTGGAGCAGCATATGTCTTAAGAAAGGGAAAATACCTCTTATATTTTGTGAAACTCCAAAATGATCAAGGTCATCCAAGGAGTATGCATGAGGCTTTTGTCTGTTTCCTCTTGAATTTTCTTCTCTAATGTGTTGGTGTGTTTTATTAGAGAATCTATCAATAGCAGTAAGGTTGGGAACCTGACCAACGAGGGCATCAGGGGTTGTGGATCACTTTGTCTCCATCCTACTGCCTTCCTGGCAGAGGGCAGACAAGATGTGTCAAGCACTGGCATTTAAGTGGCTGCTTTGGTCTGTGGGTAGTCAGACTGATCTAGGGCCAGATCTGACTCCCCAGCTCTTTGCCTCTTGGCAACCAGCCACCTGGAGTCTGTTCAAATGAACAAGATGCCTTTTCTTCCTACATATTGGTTTCTCCTCCATTTGAAAACAAAACTCTTCCCCATCTGCTTGCTTCTGGGATCGCCATAATTGCACGGAGGATAATTGGCGGCAACTCAATCTGGGGAAAACCCTGTTGATTCGAAGCACAGTTTCAATAAACGTTTGTGTTTCATCGTTTTGCTCAATGGAGCCTGTGTCCCAGCCAGCTCTACTAATGCAGGATTGGAAATGAATGGGAGACATATGAGGAGGAGGGGGAGTGTTTGACAATTCCCTGTCATGACCCCTTTTGTTTCTAAGACCCCTCTGCTGTCAGGGGACCCATTGCATTGTCTGGACTGTGTCCCCTGCATCCGTAAAGCACAAAAGTAAATGATGCCAGAAGAGAGACTGAAAACCAATGAGACTGCCAAGAATAGAGTTATTTTCCTGACTTCATGTACTAAGCTATGGCTCCATCTGAGTACTGAGCTTGTCAACTCCTATAAAAAAAGAAGGAAGGAAGGAAGGAAGGAAGGAAGGAAGGAAGGAAGGAAGGAAGGAAGGAAGGAAGGAAGGAAGGAAGGAAGGAAGGAAGGAAGGAAGGAAAGAAAGAAAGAAAAAGAAAGAAAGAAAGAAATAATAAAGAAAGAAAGAACATTTGTTTTCTGAAATAGCCTGCCATGAAAGAGGCCACCAGACTTTGTGTGCATTTGTTATTACTGGTGTGCATTCAGCCAGCCTGACCGCTCACTCTCTATCAAGCACTGGATGGTGTACTAGAAATACAACAGAGGAAGACATATAGATAAGACTCTCATCCTCATGAATCACAGAGACTTGGATGTAGACAATGAATGAGCAAATGAATTTGAAATAGTAGCAATGCCCATGGTAAAAATAAAAGCAAACAAAGAAAAGAGAACTCCACTTCATGTGGGTCGTCCTGGAGAGGATATCTGAGTTTCCACCTGATTGCATAGACATGGGAACCAAAGGCCAGTAATGTGAATTATCTTGAGATATTACAGGAATAGAACTGGGGAGATGGGTCAGCAGTTAAGGTGCTTGCCTGCAAATCCTAAAGACCTGGGTTTAATTCCCCAGTACCCAAGTAAAGGCAGATGCACAAAGTAGTAAATGCATCTGGAGTTTGTTTGTAGCAACTGGAAGCTCTGGCGTGCCTATTGTCTATCTGTATATCTCTCTCTCCTTCTCTCTCCTTCTCTCTAATTTAAGTTAGAGTTATCTAGTGTCCCCAGGATATTTGTCAAGTTGGAAGAAGTAGGGGAAAAGACAAGAGACTAAATCAGCTTTGTTATCAGGAAACGAAGAGTTAAAATGATTTAACTAGGAGTGGTGGGGACAAATTGTGACCACATAGAGTGGATCCTGGCTTGGTACTCCATTTGCTGTGAGGACCTGATAGAATTAGAATGTAAGTCCCTTAGACTTTTGTGTGTATGTATATGTTATGTATGTGTGTGTATGTGAGTACGTGTCATGTATGTTTGTGTATGTGTGTGCAGTATGTCTGTTTATGTGTGTGCATGTGTATGTATCTGTATGTGTGTGTGCATGTGTGTATGTATGTGTGTATGTGTATATGCATATTTGAATGTGTTTATTTATGTGTGTGCAGTATGTCTGTGTATGTCTGTGTATATGTATGCATCTGTATTTGTATATGCGTACATGTATGTGTGCATGCATATGTGAATGTGTATGTATGTGTATGTGTGTGTTTATGGTTTAGTTGGGAAAGAAGCCATGTTCCTAGAGAGACAAGTTGTTTGTTTCCTTTTTGCTTGCTTGTTTGTTTGTTTCAATAGAAATTCATTTTAAATCTTTTCCCAATAGGCAATTTTACAAAACATTCAATAATAATCCCAAGTTATTAATCTTTTTCTCCTTTATGTTGGGGGCTCTGTCTAATCCTTCAATTAATCAGGTATGTTTCTTAAATGCTCAAATGTAGTTGGGAATTACCTTTTGAAAGAAATTCATACAAAAGTGTTGGTGTCTCTATGTCATGAGAAAGAATCAGAATGCCACAGAAATCTGAGTGGCTTACAGGGACACAAGCAGGGTTAATCACTATGGTAGAGCTGGTGAAGTGAAATGTGGATGCTGAACACATGAAGTAGAACTGACAAGTCATGAAGTCAGTCACTGCCAGGTGTATCTCCTGCACATGACTTCAGCTACATGTGCTACATTAGACCACATCTGCAGACATTTATGAACACCAACACCGTGACAAACGTCTAGAGAAAGATGGAGGCAGCATCAGCATGGTAGTCTGTCTCCAAGGTTGTATATTTACTTATCTTTCTCCCTCTCTAGTCTGAAAGTCCAAGCCCCACCCCCAGCCCCACAGCAGAGGTGACTTTTCTGTCCACATCTCTGGACCACTGTTTAATTAAAGAACAAAGAACAAATGTACTTCAGATACAAACATCTCATTTTTCCCTAAAACCATGATAAAATAAACCTTTCTGGGTAAATGATATTAAGACTTCAGGCTTAAGGGAAGAAACAAATGTCACTTCAGAGAAAATGAAAATAGGGAATCATTAAGTGAAAATGAGAAAATGGCACGTTTGAAGTGAAATTTTTAAAATGATCTGGAGTCACAGATGGTCTCAACAGGTGATCATAGCCTTTCTTCTCACACCTCAGTACCTGTTAGGATTCCATCCACATGGAGTAACCACCGTGGGCATTTCAGTCAGGCAGGAACTTAATATAGGGAACTGGAACCTTGTCAGAGTCTTATCACTATCAAGGTTCTGGACTGTCCTTCTATGGCCAGTTCTTGAATAAACACAAAATGGAGCCACCAGGAAAGTTGATGTAGTAGAGTGTCCTTGAGCTCTGCCTGGGTCAAAAAGCCACCCCCACCTCCCTTGCTTCTATAATGCCTCCAGGTGTGGCAGAAGGTCACCAAGGGTAATAAGATGCTGTAGCAAAAGTACCTGTAACATAGTCCTTTCTCCAAGCAAGGCAGAGGTGTGGCTTCCTCTTCATTATACCTGCCAAATATTGCACCAAATCACTCATTGGTAGAACTCAAGCCCCATCTAGAAAGAATGCTGGGAAATGTAGTTTTCATTTCTTTCAACCTCCCTGACTTGAGTAAAGGTGGAGGTGTGACTGGTTCACAATATCCAGAAAATCAGTTGCAGTGTTAAAGTGTGGACAGCAGAAGCAGTTTTGGGAAATTTTATCTTGTGGCCAAGATGAATTAAACAGTCATTAGTCAGAAGCACCAACATAAATTAAAAAAAAATTTAATTTATATTGTGAACTAGATATGAATGAGAGATTGCAAGAGGTAAAAATTTAAAAAAAGCATTGTTTCATAACTCTCATGCCATGGAAAGTTATAAAACATGTTAAGAAAACTGTTTTCTGACTGGTAAGATCATTTAACAATAGGGAACAATCAAATTTTGTTAAGGAAAAGACGTCCCTCAGCTCAGAAAGACTGCCAACAGTTGTCATCTCCCATTGCACTTTGCCGTATTGTAGAGCCATCCATGCGATCTCTTGAGTTAATTTGGCATTTCAAATATCAGCTACAGTTTCAGGTCAAGCAATGGCTTATCTTTCTGTAGCTTCGTCTAATATGGTACCTCAGGTTTCGCTTTTGGCGAACTGTCCTTGTGAGTGTGCATCTTCTCATTTAATGTGACTTCAGTATGTTCCTTTAACAAAAACCTCCTTACAATGCAACTGTCCAGGCAGAAATTGGCCTCCATATCCATGACCTCGCAGTGCCTAGAAATACCTTCACAAGACCCTCATAACAGGAGGAAAAGATGATGACATCAAATTAAAAGAGAGACTAATGGAGAGAGGGAAGGGATATGATGGAGAGTGGAGTTCTGAAGGGGAATGGGTGAAGGGGAGGGAAAATCATGGCTTATTGTGAATAAGTATAGAAGTTGTCAATAAAAAAATTATAAAAAATAAAATAACTAAATAATAATAAAATTAAAATTAAAATAAAATAAACCTCCTGAACAGCTTTCAGATTAGTTAAAAAGAAAAAAAAAGAGTTTCTCCATTAAAAGAAAGAAATAAAAATAGCTACAATAGTAGGGAAGCTTTGGTTTTGTGACTGTGAGAGAACAAAGTTTTAGTTCATGGCTACATCTGAGCTAAGCTTCTCCCCAGCACAAGATACAGCACTGGAGTAGCAAGGATGTGTACACATCACCTGAGCTGGAGCCCTGTGCTGCTCCAGACAGTGAGCACCGTCGCTGCTCCAGATCACAAAGTGACTTAGCAGATTCCTAAGATGTTTAGGTTCTGACCTATTGTATAGAATAGTTTTAATAAAAGTTGACTCTTAGTCTCTCTCTCTCTCTCTCTCTCTCTCTGTGTGTGTGTGTGTGTGTGTGTGTATGATCTTCTACTTAATCATATACATAAAGAGTACACTTTTTATTCTTTTGCTTCCAGTGCCTATGTGTTTACCCCATATGCATGTAGATTCTCAATAACTTTCAGGGGGATAATTAATGCCATAATGGATGCATGAATCGTTGTGTTGATGAGTGGATACATAGACAGATGATTTATAACAGCCACTCCTACGCTGAGTTATTCTGGGCTATGTCCACATCTCCGTTAGGCTGAGTGGTGACTTTATCTTATGGGCACCAGTCCATTCTGAGGAAGAGAACTACAGTCATTTTCACTCCTGACTAAACCAAGCAGGACTCTCCCTCTTACTGCTGTGGGAAACTTGACTTGCATTTGAGGCCCTAGGAATGATTGTCCTTTCCAGAGGGCTTATTTCACAGTCGATTGTGTTGTGGCAGCCCTAGACAGCCCATTTTAAACATGTACAGCCTGTCCTTGAAGAACCAAATCACTTCGACAAGATGTGGTTACTCAAAATATTAAATATCACTCAATTTTCAAAGCAACTTATCATATCAGCCATCCCTCCAAAAGCAAGATCTGCCATTGTCAAAACATAAAACACAATAAATAGCCTGACTTAAATCCTAGGCTTGGAGATGTCATCAGTCAATTACAGAGGTATCCACAGTGCCAGCCAGCCTCAAGGGAAGGTCGCCTGTAGAAAGTCTCAAAGCCCTTTGGCTACCAGCATGCAAAAGAATGTAGGGTCTGACTCAATTACCCATTAACTTAAATTTATTTTTCTGGGGAATTTTGTTTCCATTCCCAGCGAAATCAAGAAACTGTTCGGACATCCTTAGAGTAGAGGCAGTATACCATGTCTGCACCTCTGTTGGCTTCATTGTAAGGACTTCCAGGCCCTGCCCAATCCCTTTGTTCTCAGTATCCAATCACGGCCACTACTCATGGCTAGTTACCTCAGTTGCTAAGCTGCCCCTGGGGTCATTAGTGACCAAAGAAAGGAGATGCAAAGGGTCCTTCCCTGCTTCAAGTTTGCAGTCCACCATAGGGCTGGCAGGTTTGAATAACTCCTGAGAAACAGGCTTTTAGAAGAAGGTTTGTCTCTCTCTGGGAAAAAATATTACATGAGACTTTGATCTTCCTTCTATTTCCTTTCTCTGAAATGAATTTTATGCCTGTGGAAAAATGCCAGACTTACAGATCAGGCAAATGAAAGGTGAGACTTGTGATGAAAATAGTCAGACAGAAGAAAGAACACATACTCAAGGGTGTCTTTGTCCTTCCTTGTCTGGTCTGGGCGGGGAAGGGGGCGTGGTGCTTAGGGCCAGTTGAAGAAAAATTCCAGTATGCCATCCTTGCTGCAGTCTCGTTTCAAAGCTTGACCAAATTTCTTGCCCAGCCTCAGTTTTCCATTCTGATGAATGGGCAGTTTCTAGAGTGTCCCTTCCCTCCTCAGAGGTATCCTTGGGACTAGAGGTGGGTTTTGTTTTCAAGATCTCTGAGCTTTCCAGAGCACAGTTGTGATGCCAGTTCAATCAACTGAGAGCCAACTCAGCTTCTAGGGTTGAGGAGTGCAAGCGCGGATTGGCCAGGCTCACGTGGTGCTCTTAGGTTGTGTTTACTGTAGTGCCCGCCAACCTCCAGATTGTGTCCGCCATGCTCCCCTCCATGGAGCCAACAGAGGTGCAGACATGGTATACTGCCTCTACTCTAAGGATGTCCAAACAGTTTCTTGATTTCGCTGGGAATGGAAACAAAATTCCCCAGAAAAATAAAATTAAGTTAATGGGTAATTGAGCAGGAAAACAAAAAGCAAACCAGATTATATAGCCGTTTCTCCTTTCTTTAGGAGCTGAGAGTGAGGAAGGGATTAGTGTAAATTAGCAACTGTAAAAGCTTATGGAGGGAGCAATTGCGCCAAATAGCTGCCACCCTTAGTACTGGAAGAGGTAAAAAGGAAGCTAACATCAGAACAAAGCAGAAAGATTTAGAGAGGCTAAGT
This sequence comes from Orientallactaga sibirica, assembly GCA_036365145.1. Taxonomy (NCBI): domain Eukaryota; kingdom Metazoa; phylum Chordata; class Mammalia; order Rodentia; family Dipodidae; genus Orientallactaga; species Orientallactaga sibirica. The sequence goes on along the minus strand of JAEOAD010000018.1, from coordinate 18,408,658 downwards.
CAGTCAGTGGGGCATGCAGGATGGATGCTGCCTCGCTAGAAATAGTCTCTGATGGCACATGATAAGGTTGGTCTGGAGTGCTGAGAACTCGTGTTTACCTGCTAGCATGAAAAGGCACACTGACAGGAGCTGGACCTTGAACCATGCAAACAGGAAATGCCCCTGAATTATGTTTATGGTCTCCCCATGGTGATTCCTTTTGGAAGGGCTTAAAGAGCAGTGGGCAAGGCCAAAGGGTGACTGCAGCAGAGTCTCAGCCTCCAAATCACAACGAGAAATAGAGGAGTGTGTTTCAAGTATTAAAAACTTGCTTAGTAACCAGCCTTTGATATAATGAGTAGAGCACATGGGTGTGCCATGTTGGGACTGGTACTCTTAAAAAAAAAAAAAAAAAAAGAATAAACTCAGGAGAAGCAAAAAAAAAAAAAAAAAAAAAGAAACAAGCAAGAAAACATAAAACATTTCACAAGGAAATTTTGAAGTGGGATTAAATGTGACACTGATATAAGATCATGATGGGACAACTTGGGCACAGGCAGATGTCTCTGTGCCAGAGAGATCTTAAAGGTACAGCATCAGGAGAGGGACTTTGGATGTAAGCCACCTCAGTGATTCAGTGTTTCACTGTGGACAACTCATATAAACTCTCTGGAATTCATTGTCCACATGTGCAGCATGGAGATAATTTATATTGTAAAATGACTGTGAAGGGTGAATGAGACAATTTGTAAAAGAGCTTAATAGATTGCTGGCATGAAACAAGTGCCCATTGTGTTATCTTTTAAATCTATTTATACCTATCACATATCAGTTCTACTAATGATGCTGTGGTAAAAACTCTCATTTGCTCTATAATGTTCATTTTTTTTCTTTGAAAAATAGCAGTGCAATTTCAGTGGGGCATGTGGTTATGCAGATAAACACTTCTGTGCTCAGAGATTATGCAATAGCCAGGTGTCTACATCTTGACCAACATGATATTAAATCAAGTGATATGTATGACTTCTGCTGGGTTCAGTCTATAGGATGGTGTCTCCTTATTGGCTTTTCTCCTTTCTGATGGCTGGGACACAGATATGGGGAGGGTCATCTTAGATTTTCCAGGTAAAAACAGCATACAGTGGCAAAGCAATGGGGTGAAGGGAAACTGCTCATGTGACAAGATCCACCCCATTTATAGCAGTTGTTATCATGCAATATAATATAGAAACAAACTTTCAACATGTTGAAGTTCAGTATGAAAGATACCCTGCTCTCATGATGGTTACATTCTAATAGGAAAGTTTAAGTGTTGTAAAGTTAAGGCAGATACAATGCTTTCAGCTCCAAGCCACATAATAGCTAAAGAAGAAAAGATTGAGGAGGAAGTTTATTCATTTCATTCGAAAATGAGTCTGGATGGAGTGAAGGTTCATACAGTCCCTCAGCAATGCCAAGGTTCTGTTGGCTTCTCTGTGATGTTCTTGAATTTGTTCATGGTTGAAATATGGCTACTATAACTCCAAGGATAGAAGCCTGAGGACACACACACACAAAGTACACAAATTGGGAAGAAGTAGAAAAGATGTGATCTCTGCATTCTCTTCCCTCCTGGTAGGTAATCATTTACAGGCATTGTTAGCAAATGTCCCCTTAGGTCCTAGGATTCAGGCCTAGAACAGATGCCCATGTCATAGCAGCAAGAGAAGCCAAGTAAAAAAGAGGTATATTTGCAGTCTCCATAGACTGTGGAAGAGGGGTTCCACCAGAAGGGTAAAAGGAGGTAGCAATGCTCCTGGTTAGGCATTGGTCATTTCAAGGACCCTTCTTCACTTGCCACAATTTTCCTATGGTCATCATATTGCTGAAATTCTCTACAACATGTATTTGTTTATCACTTGCTCTTTGTCAAATTGTCACCTTGTATTAAAGAAAAAAAATAGGAATGGGTCAATTAATTAAAACAAAATAGTTGTAACTACTATTTAAGTCCAAGTTACAACATGTCAGAATCTCTTTTGGGTGCTTGACATACATTTTATCATTTAATGAAACACGGCCTCTGAAAAGGGATGCTCGCCTGTCTGCTTGTTACCTTGCAAAGCATCACATTTTCATGTGAATAAAAGCTGCATGACAGAAGGGACTGGGAATCAATTTCCAATGTGTTCAAGAATCAACATTACAGGAAACAGACATCTTATTATCTTGGCCAAACTACATAAAGTGTTGGGTGAGCTTTTAGCCATGGTTTCAAATTGATTTTGAAAATGGTGACAGGAAACACAGTGAAAAACTAAAACATATCTGGCATTTTCCTGTCAAATGAAGTAACTACTCTGTGGGAAATGAAACATTGGTCAAGAATTTAGATCAGTTCACTAGAACCACTTTAAGACAAATCAAGGACTATGCAGATGGCCTGGTGGGTAAGAGCTCTTGCCATGCCAGCATAAGTGCCTGAAAAGGCCTCATTCACCATGAGTTAGATTCTTCCATCACCAATGGAAATAGCTGGGCTTCATCATTCATGCCTGTAACTCCTGTTCTGTGGGGAGCAAAAGTGGGAGAATCACTCAGGCTTGCCCTTCAGCCAGTCTGACTGAAAAAAAAAAAAAAAAAAAAAAAAAAGGCTGGAGAGATGGCTTAGCAGTTAAGTACTTGCCTGTGAAGCCTAAGGACCCAGGTTTGATTCTCCAGGTCCCATGTAAGCCAGATGCACATGGTGGCGTATGCATCTGGAGTTGGTTTGCAGTAGCTAGAAGCCCTGGCACACCCCTTACCTCCCTCTCCCCCACCCCATCTAATAAATAAATAAAAATCTTTTTTAAAAAGATGGAAAAATAGCAGCTCTGGGTTCAGTTAGAGACTCCATCTCAAGGAAACATATGGATGAGCACTAAATGGGTTGTTCAATATTCTTCCTTTGGCCTCAGTATGTGTGAGCACACATGACACTACACATGAATGCCATACACACCACACACACACATGCACACTAAAAACAGAAGTCAGATCAAGATATCTCCAAGTTCCTCTAATTTACATAAATATTTAGGGCAGAAGCTGACTCTGTCAGCTATCTGTAATATATAAGTTACTATCTGTTCTACATAGCCCTGAAATCTGCTAAGCTTGAGAAATTAAGGTTTAGAAACTTTATTAAGGCCATAACCATCGCACCCTCTCACTGTCAAACAAGTGGCCAAAGTACAAAGTTGACAGAAGCTACTATGGCTGCAATGAAGAAAGTTACTGGAAGACATCCATTGGGACTTAGCAGGTTCCATATGACACACATGGGTGCGGATGAAGTCAGGTCCATGTTTTAGTTCCTTGTATAAGAACTCAAGACATGGCTACCTCTACTCTTCTAGATGTTCAGGCCCAACACAAACACAGTCTACAATCGCTGATTTTCAAACCTGGGCAGTCAAAGGAATCATATGAGGAACCCATTAAAAATACAGATTCTCATGCCTTGTCTCCAATGTATATTTAGTAGATATGTGCTAAACATGCTGTAGAAAGTATTAAGGTAGGTAAAGTTCAGATCAAAGTTTGGAAGACAATGATGTAGATACTGCTATGGTGGTGTCTGAGTTTGCAACTTTGTTGTAAAATTCTGTTGTAAGTTACTCTGAAGTTGACCTATAGGAGAATTCCTATAATTCTTGACATTAGATAAATCAAGAAAACAATGCCATGTTTATTGGCATGAGGCTTATACATGCAAACACACACACACACACTCAGGGACTTCACAGGGGCAAAGCTATTGGAAGAACCTGCCCTTGCTCTCCTGGCAGAGGAATTCTCATGAATACACAGACATATTGCAAAGGAATTGTGACTACTTGAAAACCACCCACACTTCTAGAGATGACTTGATATTTCTGAACCTACTATAAGAGCAGAGATGAACCTAGGACACCTTGTAGCAGCCTCAGAATAGAAAAGAATAGTTACATCTGCATCATGATGGACAGAAACTGAATGCAACAAGAAGAGTCCAGAAACAAGATATCCCCAAGGAGCTTCCCCTAGTGACCTATTTCCTCCACGTTGGCCCTTCCTCCTACAGTTCTAAGACCTATCAAAATGACATAAATGGCAGTTCATAACAGGGACATGGGCATAACATGAGAGTGAGACCAAGAAAGAGAAAAAAATGGAGTGGGGAAAGAGGAGGAGTTTGAGAGGGGTTGGGGGAATGGAATGTCAAGGTATGAAGAGATTGTACAGGTAGGAGATGGGGAAGGGGTGAGCAAAGAATTACACAAAAATTGAGACACAGCATTAAGGGTCATTTCCAAAGAAACCTTCGTTCTGACTAGTATTCTGTGAGATATAACCACCAATTAAAGGAGACAGTGAACAGTCTGGACAGAAGATGGAAAATGCTTAACCTTAAAACCACAGACTCTGCATGGAAAATCCAACATCCAGAATTGGGTTATCCGCCACAGTGAGCTGCTGCCCAGGGAGACCCATGAGGTCCCTAAAACAATATAGGCCATAACCAAAACACTTGATTACCTGCCAAAGCTAAAAGGTAAGACCCTATTGCTGAAGATACCACAGGCTGTAGTCACATGACATCAAAATACTATGCTGGAACTGAAAGGGAAACTAGCTCCCTGTTGGGCCCTATGAGGCCCGGGTGTGAGGCCTAGTGGAACTTCCTAAGCCTGACTAGAGTTTGGCGACCTGTCTTTGGCCTACTTCCGCTTAAGAGTGACTCAGCAAGGCCTAAGCCGAAACTGCCTCTGCCCAGCTACTGCTGACGTGGTGAAATACTATTGGCCCTTTCACCTTTTTCCCATCCTGGGATCCACCCTCTTTCTCAAAACTATATATACACCTTCTCATTACAATAAAAGACTCCCGGCTCAGTGTGTTTTTCTCTCCGGTTTTTTGGGGAGGGTCTGAGCCGCGGACACCCGTCATCCCGCTCAGCCTCAAGAGGACCCACTAGCCCGGCTCTCTCTTCCGCTCTACCTGCCAGGGGAAAGGAACTGACAGCTCCCTTCCAACTAGCATCCATAGTACTGGAGAGCCTAGTTGAAACTGCTGGAGGACAATGGTCACCAACAGCCTGAATAAGCAGGGGGCCCTGAAAACTAAGAAATGAAGCAGACAGACAAGAAGTATTTATGTTACAGTGGCATGTAGCCTTTACAGGGAACCAACTGCTTTCTGATTGGGCACTGAGGCCCACTCAGTGGGAGGGAACTCATATCTGGTACTGGAAACCAAATCAGAATCCCATGGTCAGGAAAGAGTGGGCCGGCACACAAAAATCTCCTAAACAACTTTGCATACCCCCTTTAACCAAACTGCTCTAATGCTTGCTTAGAGAACTTGTTTTATTTTAGAGATGGCAGAGAAAATGCAGGAGAGCCTAGATCCATCCATAAAGACAAGAAACTTGACTGCCCACCATGAGACTTTCAACCTCTACCACATCTACCAGGGTCCAGAAGAAACTGCAGAGGGAGAGACATCATAAAGAGTGCTCTTACCGCCAGACTGACAACAAGTCTCAGGTTGATAGTGACAGACAGAATAATCAAAACTTATGAAAGCAGAAATCCAGACACTACAAATAACTCAACACTAAACCAGAGTGCCAACAGGCCTGCCATGACTCAGGTACTAGTGTGGAAGGGGGAGGAAAGCTTATAGGAACCACAGAGTGGAAGGAATACCCTGAGGTGTGGCACCTCACTACCCTATAGGACCTCATGACCCCACAATGATTACCATAACCACACTGAGGGCCCCCAGAGTAACAGGGTTGGGGAGAGGGGATAATAGTACGTAACCTGTTATAATATATAATAAAAAAATAAAATAAAACAGTTCCACCAGATGGGGTCTAGGCATTTAAGACATGAGCTCACTGACAGCATTCCATATTCAAATTATAATAGCATCATCTTCCAGGCTAAATCTTTATATTAATGTTAGGAACTAAGGGCATAAGAACTGATGAATTCGTATATAAAAATGTCCTTTCCTCTTCATAAGTTTCCCAAGAGAGATGATTATGCAGGACAGAAACAGGATGCTTAGAATAAAAGAACCACTAAATGAACATCAGCAGTAGATTCTGACACCTTCTACTCTGCTACATGACAGAATCGGAACAAGTTTGTTTTTGTCTGGAGACCTAAGCTCAGCTCTAAACCTGCTTCCTCTTCCTGTAAATCTGAATTTTGAGTCAATGATACAGAATTAAGCCTGTTGGGGAAGGAGGGAGGTGAAGTGGAAGAAGATAAGAAGGCAGACAAAAAGAAAAAAGAAAGAGAAAAAATGAAGGAGGGGTAAATGGGGAAAACAGACCCTGGCCTGAGTGACCCATGCAGGCAGATACTAAGAGGACTTGAGAAATGGGGAACTTTGCCTCTCTACAATGCAAGGTCATCTCTGGATCAGATTGTTACATGGAGAGAAATCACAAGGGAGGGGACAATATAACTTTCCTACCTTTAAGGATTAATGTAATCTGAATGTGTTCCTCAAAGTTCATGTGCCAGGAACGTAGCTCCCAAGAGCAAATGGAAATGCAACGCAGGACTTTCAGAAAGTGATTAGGCCTTGATAAGGTCATTAGGCGAATCACCATTAGGGCTTTAGTGACTTTATCAAAAGCTGCAGAGAAACTTGGCCTAGCATGTTTTCTTTTTCACCACGTGACGCCCTCTGCTGTGTCATGGTGCAGCAGGAAGGCCCTCATCCTGTGCCAGTGCCATGCTCTTGGACTTCCAGCCCCCAGCACTGTGAGTTGGTTGAGCTTTAACAAATTATCATTTATCCAATCTCCAATCTATAGTGTTTTCTCTTCTTTTCTTTTTTTTTTTTTTTTTTTTTTTTTTTTTTTTTGGTTTTTCCAGGTAGGGTCTCACTCTGGTCCAGGCTGACCTGGAATTAACTATGTAGTCTCAGGGTAGCCTCGAACTCTGGGCGATCCTCCTACCTCTGCCTCCCAAGTGCTGGGATTAAAGGTGTGCACCACCACGCCCGGCTTAGTGTTTTCTTTTTTATAGCATCAGAAAATAGGCAAGAAAGGGGCTGGAGAGATGGCTTAGCAGTTAAGGCATTTGCTTGCAAAGCCTAAAGGTCCCAGTTAGATTCTCCAGGTCCCACATGTCTCCAGGCACATGTGTCTGGACTTCGTTTTCAGTGGCTAGAGGCCCTAGCATGTCCATGCTCACTCTCCCTTTCTCTTTTTCCCTCTCTCTGTCTCTAATAAATAAATAAATAAATAAAAAATAAATAAAATCTTTTTAAAAAAGAAAATAGGCAAGACTTTAGCCATGCACACATCAATAAGCATGGTGGAATTTGATCAATCATGTTAATATCTGATTCCTTGATGGCAAATATGTTATTCATCTTTCCATGACTATAAAAATTGACTTCTATTGTCAAGATGATAAAAAATAAAAGGACAAAAGGTATTTTGGCTTGTGGATTTAGCCCATAATTAGTTCAATCCATTGCTTTTGGGACTGTGGGGAAGCAGTTTATCATGGTAGAAACAACGTGGTAGAATTTGCCTCATAACTGAGAAAGAAAAAGAGGAAGAGACCGGCGTCATTCAATGTCCTTTCAGTGAATTCCCAAGTACAGTAAGACCTCTAACTAAGCCTAGCCTTTAAAAGGTTCACCTCCCAGGATGGAGAGATGGCTTAGCAATTAAGACACTTACCAGCAAAGACTAAGGACCCAGGTTCAATTCCCCAGTACCATGTAAGCCAGATGCATAATAAGGTGGCACATGTGTCCAGAGTTTGCAGTGGCTAGAGGCTCTGGTGCAACTATTCTCTCTCTCTCTCTCTCTTTCTCCTTCCCTCCCTTCCTCTCCCTCTCCCTCTCCTCTATTCTTTTCTTAAAAGAAATTAAAAGAAACACAACAACAATACAAGTTTCACCTCCCAACAGCACCAAGGACAGAAAATCAAGTCTTTGGCACACGCGCTATTAGGAGTCACAAGTAGTGATAGCACAAGTTTGCTGTCATTGTGGAGCACTTGATCACTTGTTTGTAACACTGAAATGAAATGGTCAGCCTGTCCCTCATTGTCATCTACCCTTCTAAATTTTACACATAATTTGGGCTTCTGCTCAAACCCATTCTCCTACCTGACATCTGTTCAGATAGTTCTTTGCATCTGTTGTGTGACTTTTCCTGGAGAGACATGAACAAACATCTGTTCACCTCAGACAGAGCACTGACAACAGATGAAAGAAATGATTCCACCCACATCTATCTTGGTGAACCAATGTGCATTTATGGTGGTTAATTAGGGGAGCATGGATGACTCAAAGACAGTGGCACCACTAAAAAGCCCAGCATGGTGATGACTGAGCATAACTCACCCTAAACTCAACGTCCATGCCCAATTTGCAGGCAGCTCTGCTAGAGAGTCTCCTTGCCCCCAGCAGGTTTCACTGCTTTTATAAGCTTAGGCTGGGCCTTGTGGATCTTGGCATATCATGAACTTCCTGAGGCTTATGAACTTCCCTCCTTTCTTCAGCAGGGAATGATTCCATGCACCACCATCTGATCACATTGCACACATCAATGGCATTCATTTGCCAACTCACCTTTCAAACAAGTCTGAGTATAACCCCAAAGAATGGTGAGAATGGGTCTGAGATGTCTCAGTGTCATATTGGTTTCACTGCAGTCTCCATTTCTTGAAGATAGCAACTCTGCCCTGAATATTTTTTTTTATCATTTTTGTATCATCTGCAATGTGGGATCAAGAAGAAGCCTCACATATGAACATTTGATTTCCTTTTATAATGGCAAAGTATGTTCCTTTTTAGAACCAAAGGTAAAGTGATCTGACAACCATCAAATGATGGTGAGGTGTGGGTCCCCTGAGATGTGGCTTGTGAGTCTTTTATAAATTAATTGCATATCTGAAGCAATACCATGTTACCAATTTATTGTGATTTAAAAATAAACATGGAAATACCTTTGAAAAATATTTAAAGGAGTTTTAGAAAGTTTTCAAAAGTCAGAAGTTTTATTTTAATTCTTTAATTCTTTTATGAATCATAACTTTCCCTAAATGCATTCACAGAGATAGCTTATAGTGTCACCTAGGACTTCTCAACCAACTAATGACAAGGCTCTGTGACACTGTCTTGATTAACAGTGCTTTGCACTCTATATTCCATGTAGCAGTTACTCAGCAAATTTTGATTTGATTTGATATCATTACTTTAATTCCAGCTTAATTTTGACATTTTCAAAAGCAAGAACCACATCAGCTGCTTCTTTGCTATTCCCTGTGACAGACCAAGGATGAGTAAAACAGCATTGTCATACCTGGACAGAAGTCAAGAGTTCACCATCAAAACAAGTGTGCAGGGCTGGAGAGATGGCTTAGTGGTTAAGGCACTTGCCTGTGAACCTGAAGACTTTCCAGATCCCACATAAGCCTGACACACAAAGAGACACAAGTGCACAAAATCACACATGTACACAAGAAGGCACATACATCTGGAGTTGGATTGCAGTGGTTAGAGGTCCTTGTATGCCAATCCTCTCTCTCCCTCCCTCTCTCTCTCTCTCTCTTTGTCTCCTCTTGCTCTCTCATATTAAAAAAAAAAAAAAAAAAAAAAAGCCGGGACCTGGAGAGATGGCTTAGTGGATAAATGCTTGCCTGTGAAGCCTAAGGACCCCAGTTCAAGGCTCAATTCCCCAAGACCACATGTAAGCCAGATGCACAAGGTGGCACATGCATCTGGAGTTCATTTGCAGTGGCTGGAGGCCCTGGTATGCCCATTCTCTATCTATCTGCCTCTTTCTCTGTCTGTCTGTTTGTTGCTCTCAAATAAATAAATAATAAACAAAAAATTAATTTTTTAAAAAGCAAGTCTTTTGCCTCGCCTCAAAAAAAAAAAAAAAAAAAGAAAAGAAAAAAGACAAAACAAAACAAGTGTGCAGGGCTGAAGAGATAGCTCAGCAGTTATGGAGCTTGCCTGCAAAGCCTAATGACCCAGGTTCAATTCCCCAGAACCCAGATGCACAAGGTGTGGCATGCATCTGGAGTTTGTTTGCAGTGGTTAAAGGCTCAGGCATGCCCATTCTCTCTTTCTGTCTCTTTCCTCTCTCTCTCTCTCTGTCTGCTTGCAAATAAAAAATAGTAATAAAATAAGTGTCCAGTACATATATGCGAGTGAGATTCTAGTTTAAAACCAAGCACTCTTTCTTCTTAGAATGTTCCTCAAGGAAAGAAAAAAGGAGAAAAGTTGGATACTCAGGCAGAGTTTACGGTGTCAGAACACTCAGTTGGAGGTGTTCCACAAACAACCTAGTAAGCTCTCTAGACTTGCTGCTCCCTGGGTCACTCTTGTATAAACAGAGAATGACCAAAATAGTGGGACCTAACTCATTTTGACATCTGAATCTTAAGAGAGTCAGCACATGTAAGGGCTTAGAAACTTGAGAGAGCTCAGTGTAAGCTAACCTGTTTGAGGTGTTGGGACTAGACTTCAGGCCTGGATAGTCAGCTTCTCGGAGCTCATGTTAACTCATCTGAACAAAGCACATCAGAGGAGCTCTAATGCAAACTCCAACACACATTGCTCAATACAGAGAGTCCATGGAATACTGGGGAGAAAATGGAAAAGAAAAGCGTAGCAGAAAAGTGTTTTGATAAAAAGGATTCTGCCTCTCATACCAAAATAAAAAGCAATTAAGAGAAGGAAATAGGACATAAGAAATAATATAAAAATAAAGAAGAGACAATATTTCTCTCTGATCTCTATTATTTTAAAAAACTTGGCTGGAGAGATGGCTTATTGGTTAAGGCTCTTGCCTGCAAAGCCAAAGGATTTTGGTTCGATTCCCCAGGACCCACGTAAGCCACATACTCAGGTGGTGCATGCATCTGGAGTTCGTTTTCAGTGGCTGCAAGCCCAGATGCACCCATTTCTCTCTCTCTCAAAATAAATAAATAAATAAATAAATAAATAAATAAATAAATATTTTAAAAACTGGGAAACAAATTTATGCAGAACATCTAATTCTTAAAACAATAAGCAGGGCTGGAGAGATGGCTTAGCAGTTAAGGCGCCTGTCTGCTAAGCCTAAAGAAGCCGGTTCCAATCTCCAGGTCCCACGTTTAGCCAGGTGCAATGCCACACTTGGCCACAAGGGGGCGCAAGCATCTGGATTTTGTTCACAGCAGCTGAGAGACTGCTGGCGCACCCATCTCTATCTGTCTCCCTCTCCCTCTCCCTCTCTCTCAGTCTGTCTCTCTCTGTGTCTCTCTCCAAAAGTAAAAAATAAATAAATAAATAAAACAATAAGCATCACATACACCATTACCTGTTTGCTTGTGACTGTAGCCCTTACTGTAATTCCTCAGCTTAAAACTACAGCCTCTAAAATTACAGGACAAGGATGGAGTACAAAAAGCTTAATGCAATTCAAGATATTCAGAGGTAAAAAGCTGCAAATGAAAATTATCACAATGAGCAAGAATAAAATTATTATAAAACTGTCACATTTCTAATATTTCATATCAATTCTGACCATAAGCTCTGCAGCTATAAAAGCAATATCTTTTACTCCCCTGTGTGCAGTGGTTGATGGTTTGCATTCTTCAAGTCTTATGATGTTAAAATGCCTTTAATTATGTTCCTTATATTCGTAAGGCATTCTTAAACCTCTCCAAGGTCAGCTTCTTCTTTCCCACTGATTCTCAGATCATCATTCTATGACTCTGGCCACACTGACACAATATTCATTTTATCCCTGGGAAAGACACAATTGCTGAATTGGTCACACTGGCATCCGGGATGGGAACAACTATTGTCCCAGAAGGTTCCTTTGCTGGGTACTTGATGTCTGCTCTGGTCTCCTCTGTCATTCTTTAGAGGTCAGCCAAATAGAAAATTCAGACTGGGACTTAATTCATTTCAAAAGTCCAAGTGCTGCTAACAGCCACCACCTTTTGGGGCCATTTGGAGACGCTGAGTATCAAGCAGATGGTAAGCGGGAGTGTCCCTTATACATTTGTGTTGCTAGCGACACCTTGTAATGGGAACAGAGAAGCAGTGTTGAGTTGCCAATCACCGTGCTAAGTAGGCACCTTGGAAACTAAAAGTGTGAGTCTATGCATAGTTTATTCTGAATTTAAACAATTGCTGGCTTTGCTGCATACAGTAATAGACTCTACTCTCAAACCATTAATTTAAAAGCTCAGACACCAAGACCCAAAAAAGAGTCAACTTCATGGATCGCTAACCCTGTTAGCAAGTGGCAAATGGGATAAGTTATATTTCAGGAGCACCAGCTCACCGAGTCCTTGTTAAGGGCACAGTAACATTGGAAATGGCCATTTTCAGTAATTTTCTTTTTATTCCCTCCCCCAACACACACACACACACACACACACACACACACACACAGAGAGAGAGAGAGAGAGAGAGAGAGAGACCCTTAAGTCTGCCCTCATTAAAGCAATGAAAATCAATGCAAAATGATTACACATTCACACAGGATAGCTATATAAACCAGAAACTACATGATTAATGGGAAATGATTTTGTTTTAGTATTTCTTAACAGTAATTCTCCTAGGATTTTTCTGCCTTTAAGAAGAATAAATCCCAGTAGAATTATTTTTTACTTTTTTTCTGACACCCGTTCATCTCTAGCCCAGCACTAATCACAATGTACTGGTTTATTGTCTGTCACCCCACTCCACCCCACCCCTTAATCCCCCACCTACCTTAGAAAGTATGCTCCCAAAAGAAACTTTATTCTGTTTTTTTTTTATTTTATAGGACCTGAAACAGTCATCTCTGAATAGATTATTGAATGCATGAATTAATTGAGGTTTGAGTGAGTGTGTAACTTTAGCTCTTATTTCCCTCTCACATCAAAACAATAATAATGAGTAGACTAACTAAGCTTTGGCTTCTCCAGTTACTCTGAGGAAGCCCTGGCTTCTGAACTGCCTGGTGGGCTTCACATTGGCAGACCTGGAAAGTGACATAGGCCAGCCTGAAATTGTCTTTCATTCCACAGAACAATACAGGTACTGGAACTCTATGCCCGACCTGGAGATTTGCCCACAAGACCACTATGAGTCAGTAAGAGGCCAACAGATAAACACTTCCTTATTCCATAATCCAGGAAGATGTATCTGAGCTGTGTTTTATAACATCTTTCCAAAGGTGGCTATAAGATTGACTTCCTTGTCTTGTTTTTCTCAGTGTCAGTCCACTATCTACACTTGTGCTCTGTAGGACCTGACCTGAAGAAATAACCTGTATCTAAGCCTTCATCTCAATTTGTGTTCAATAGAAAAATAAACCAGGAAAAATGGAACTTTTAAACATTATTATTAATGATCCTAGCTACAGTTGTAGTGGCTATATGGTACTGAATTGATATGAATTGCTATAGTTGGCATAATAACAGTTTAGTATTTCTGGACATTTAGGTAGTTCATAATTTTCAGTCTTACAAATAAAGCTATGATCATTTTCATGCATAAAGCTTTTTGCTCACTTAGGAAATGGCATTGGTGTGTCAATGGTATGAATATTACGCTTTTAATTAGGTTGAAAAATTACTTGTGAAAAAGACAGTACGACTTTATGGTCCCAGTGGCAATATGTAAACTTATTTCTTCCACCGCACCATTTGCTATACTAAGTATTTATAGGGTTCACATACATAGACTTAACCAATTATGTTTTAAAATATGAGGGGGAAAGTAGCATATACACTGTAGTGAACATGCATACAACGTACTCTTGTTATCATTTCCTTAACAATACAGTATAACCACTAGACATATACCATGTGCATTGCATTTGGTATTATGAGTAACCTAGATGTGACTTAAAGTACACAGAAGAATGTGTGGGGATTATTTGAAAATACTTTATATTTGCAAATACTTTATAAAAGACTTGAAAATTCACAGATTTGAGTAAGCATAGGGTTTCCTGGACCCAATCCCCACAAAGATACCAAGGGACAACACCGTTAACATTACTTCTACTTTTGACAATTTAGGAGGTCAGGTACAATCTTTATTTCAATTTACATTTATTATTTCTAGTACTTCTGCTATTAACAATGATCTCTTTTTGAAAAGCAATGCTTTTAGTTTTGTGAGGGTCTGAGTTTTCAATACCCTATGACTTGAGCCAAGTCACCCTAGAAGATAGTCATTATTGTAGATGATGGTTAGAAAAGTCTCAGGGAAATTCTGAGCTGGAATGAAATGAAGAAGGGAATTCTCCAGATCTATAGAAATCCCTGCTCTGAGAGCACATGGGGAGAGACTGGAGATTTAAAGAGGAACCACACACAAGAGTGATCTGGTAATCACAAGATCTGTGATTATGCTGAAGAGAGCACTAAATGACTGAAGAACAGGCATATCCATGAGGGTGGTTGCAAAAGAAGCTGCTTTAGGTTGGGTGTGGCTGGAAAGGGGAAGAGCTGGTCAAAATGGTCCCATACTGGGTGAGGAAAATTGGATTGTTTGACCTTAGTAGAGTCACCTGTGAAAGATACTTAAATACTTGTGGTTTAAAACTAGATATAACTGTATTAGATTAAAGTAATACTAAGATGAGTAAAGCAATATTAACATGAGAAAACCTACACTAAGGAGAGCACTGACTGTGGTTTTAAGAGTAACCAGTTACTTCTAGTTTATGGCATAAGGCAAATTAACTTATCTACTATTTTCTTATCTCTGATATGAAAATTAAAATACCATCCTGACAACATTCTTACAAATTAAAATCAGATAGAGTGTGGAAAAGACTAGTAAATTATGCTACAAGGAGCAAAAATTTTTTAAATGGAGAAAAATAAAAGGTAACTTTGTAAATCAAACACAAAATTTGCCCTAATGATATGAACTGTGTCTGTCAAGTAAAATATCACTACCACATTTGGTAATAGCAACATAGACTCAAGACCAGTGTTGATAAAAGAGGAAAGTCTGAAAGAAGATCTTTTCTAAAAGACAGAAGCAGAAACAAAACAGAAGCTGATGAAACAGGATGTCTCCCAACAGGAAATTATAAGAATGAAAGAAATAAAATTTCTGACTTCTAGTCAAGATGGCATATACCTAACCATGCTCCAACTCGTGGTGAAGGAAAATCAAGATCAGTGGGGTATTTAGGGTTTGCAGATCCTAGCAGACCTCCAGTGTGAGGGAATCTGCTGATTCCCACGCTCTCAGGTAACCCACCAGTCCCCCCAAACCCCTCAAGCAGCATCCCAGCCACCACACCACCAGGTTCCTCCAGCACTATCTGCAAGCTATGTGAACACAGGCCAGCCAGCTAACATTCCTATCTCCCTCCCTTGGCTCCCCTCCCCCTTCCTTCCACTGGGACCTCCATCCCAGCTGATACCACCATCTCAGATGCCATCCATAGTGCGTGGACCAGAGCCACCTGCACTTTCTGCAGGCTATGCAAACCCAGGCCACCTGGTTAGTGTTACACCCTCCCACCCTTGGTTTTACTACCCCTTCCCACCACTGGGACCACAGCCCCATCCATCCCTGCACCACATCTCTGGACCCATAGCAGTTCCATCCCCCTCCTGCTTAACTATGCCACTGGACCCACACCATTCCCATTCCTCCTACCTCACCATGTCACAGGACCCCACACTCCCACACACCCCCTGCTTCATGGTGCTAGCAGACCCTGCAGTCCTATCTCCTCACCCTGCTGAATCAAAAGACAATATAACCCCATCCTTCCCCCTCCCCTGCCCCCTGAAACACCAGGCTGCATTGTTCCATTCCTCCCAACCCCACCCCCTTCGCATTTGTCCACCTGACCATTCAGTCCCATACCCTGAACCACTAACCAAGGAGCCCTTCCACCAGGTCTTCATGCCCCCACCAGAGCCTTGCAGACCCCTCCCTTCTGAGCAGATAGGCCCTATTGCCATCAGAAGTCTAATCTAGCCAAACATAAAAGGCAATAATCACTGAAGACCACTCAAGGGTAAACTACAGCTTCCTCCTAAATTAAATAAGATTCCTACCCTGTGGTGGGCAGACCACAGTGCAAAAGGAATAACATGAAATACCAAATGAAAGTAAATCCAACAAAGGTGCCCAGTGCCACAATGGTAGTCTCTAATCAAAACATAGAAGAGACAACAGGATCAGAACCCCAAAATGAAGACACAAGCTATGTGATATTGGCCAAGCAATTAGAAGAACTTGCAGAAAATCAACAAAGGTCCAACAATTGTAGGAATGCTGTCCTCGCTAGATTAGACCTAATAGAAAAGAACCAGGAAGTGTCCTAAAGACAGTTAAATGATCTGAAGGAGAGCAAAAAACAAAGAGTACCTCAATAATCAGCTGTAGCGCTCAATGAAGTTATAAATAAATGCAAGGATGAATTCCAAGAAGCATTAAGAAAATCAGAAAATGACTTGAAAAGGGAACTTGAAAGAAGGATGGATAGAAACCAAATTGAACAAATTGAACCATCTGAAGAAGCTCTCAAGAATAGAGTCAGTCATATGTAGGACAGAAACTCAGAACTGGAACCCAAAACAGTTCATGCATCCAAAAACTTGAATAATTTCAAAACCTTATTGAACATAACATGAGGGAACTGTGGGATGCCTTTAAACATCCCAACATTCAGATCATGGGAATACCAGAAGGGGAAGAAATTCAGACCAAAGGCATGGAGAACTTATTCAACGAAATTATCGAAGAAAATTTTCCCACTCTCTCAAAAGAAAGTCCCATTGAGTTACAAGAAGTTGACAGAACTCCAAACAGACTGGACCAAAGGATAAATTCTCCAAGACATATTATCATTAGTACTCTAAATGTCAATAACAAAGAGAAAGTCCTAAAAGCAGCTAGGGAGAAACAACATATAAAGGTAACCCTATCAGAATTATTTCAGACTACTCAATGGAAACCCTGAATGCCAGAAGGGCCTGGAATGGAACAGTGCAAAGTCTAAGAACTTATGGCTTACAACCCAAACTACTCTACCCAGCAAAAGTATCACACATAATAGATGGTGAAAGAAAAACTATCCATCATAAAAGTCAGCTCTACAGCTATATGAACACAAAGCCAAACCTACAGAGAGTACTCCAGGGAATTCTCCATACAGAAGAGTCAAAAAATAAACTTCAAGTACCTACAAGAAGAAGATCACAATAACAAAAGTCAGACAAGGCACAAAGAACCCACAAAGTCCAATAAAATACCAAACCACATAAACCACCACAATATGGCAGGAATCAAATCAAACCTCACTGTTATTACCATAGACATTAATGCCCCCTCAATTAGACCCCTCAATCTGCTGTCTTCAAGAAACCCACCTCACCACTAAAGACAGACACCTCCTCAGGGTGAAAAGGTGGAAAATGATATTCCAAGTATACAGAAATAAGAAACAAGCAGGCACTGCTCTACTAATTTTGGATAAAATATACTTCAAACCAAAAGTAATCAAAAAAAGACAAAGAAGGTCACTTCTTACTAATCAAGGGAATGATCTAAGAAGAGGATATCACAATTATCAATCTTTATGCACCAAACACAGGTGCACAAGAATTCATAAAACAAAACCCCACTTGACAACAAAACAGAAATAAACACCAACACCATCATAGTCAGGTACTTCATTACTTCACTATCAGCAATAGATAGATCATCCAAACAGAAAATCAACAGGGAAGTAATAGAGCTCAACAACACCATAGAGCAATTAGACCTATCAGACATCTAAAGAACATTCTACCCAAAACCTACAGAGTACACATTCTTCTCAGCAGCCCATGGAACCTTTTCTAAAATAGATATACTGGGCCATAAAGCCTGCCTCAATATATTTATGAAAATCTACATAATTTCCTGCATGATATCAAATCACAATGCTGTAATGTGAGAGATTATCAACAAGAGATGAGCCAGGAGTCCCACCAGCTCCTGCAGACTGAAGAACATACTTTTAAACAATAAATGGGTATTGGATGAAATAAAAAATGAAATTGAAACATTTCTAGAATTGAATGACAATAACAACACATCTTTTTTTCATTAATTTTATTTTTTATTTATAATATTCTGATTTTTACATTCATGTGGGTAACTCCTTGTCCTCCTCCCTCCAAAGGGACCCTCATCATTGGGGAATGTGGGTCATGCATTATGGGGTTAGTCAACAGGTATGGGGGATAGGCAAAGTCTCTGTGCGTAATGACCCAACTTGTGGCTCTAACACTCTTTCTGCCCCCTCTTCCATGATTTTCCCTGAGCCACATTGGGATCATTTTAGTTCTACTTCAGTGATGAGGTCTTGGGGGCCTCTGTGTCTCTGGATATCGGGCTTAGTAGAAGTGGATGTTCTCTCTGTTTATCTCCTTCAGCCTTATTCTGGTGTCAGGTTCACCAAGAAAGCTGTACTCTTGTTATTTCCCCCCATTACTCTATGGTTTCAGCTGCAGCCCTGGTGAGGTGTGATAGGCTGATCCTCCTATCATGTTTGTCATCCATCTGAAAAAGAGAAGCAAATTGTCCAACAGAGAGAGAAGTTAGTACTAGATAGATGGAATGGCCATAGTTATACGAGAGAGAATTGTATGTGTGTTGGCCCTCTTCTGGCCCACATTTGGTGGGAGCTTGATATTGGAGAATGGGCTCATTTTGTGTACATGGTTTTGACTTATTTCCCAGTTCCAACAATGAATTCCATTCCACTGAGTGGATCTATTAGCCAAATGAAGAGCAGTTGGCTACCCACCATGGCTGTGTGCCACTATTGCACTTGTTTGAGCATCACGCCCAGTTGTTTCCTGCTGGGTAACTTAGACTGTGAGTTGTTTGGGCAGATGTCAGTCATTTTCCCCCAGTCACTCGTGTATCACCCTCTGGCACTAGACTAGCAAACTGTCTTGGGACTGAACGTCTTCCAGATTCCAAGCAGGTCTCTCCATGTTTCATCTCAACTGTGTATGATGTCTTCGGCAGTAGGGTCTTACCATTAATCTTTGCTGGGTCATCAAGAACTCTGACAGAAATCTGTCTTTTTTAGGGGGAAAACTTGTAAGTCTCTCTGATCAACAACTCATCATGAAAGTTAACCCCATGCTGGTACTGGGAGTTACAAGTCAGCACCAAGGAAGGTGAAGGAAGAAAAAGATAGGTAATATAAAAGAGAAAGAGAGTATAGAGAAGAAAGGGAGAGACAGAGAGAGAGAGAAACAGGGAAAGATTGGCTGGACTTCATGATGTCCTCTCCAGGTCCCTGTACTTCAGGTGTTCCCTCTGCAGGCCTGCTGAATGATCACTGTTTTAGCCTGTTGTTGATAATATGGGATTTTATGGTAGCATTTCCATTTGCATCCCTATTTTTGTCCCCCCCACCCATACTCTCCCTCCCACCTTTTTGCTCCCTCCCACCCTTACACTTCCCACATCCCACCCTCCCTATTGTCTGGTCCTCAGGGTACTTATTAGGTATGACAACATCTTGGGTGGATTCATGTTAGGAGCCACAGATAAATGATGCCATGCAACGATTATCTTTTTGTGATTGGGTTAGCTCACTGAGAATGACCTGTTCCATGTTTGACCATTTTTTTTCAAATTTCATTGTTTCATTTTTCCATACTGCTATGTAGAATTCCATAGTGTAGTTATACCACATCTTTGTTATCCATTCATCTAATGACGAACATCTGGGTTGATTCTAGCTCTTAGCTATTATGAATTGAACAACTATAAACATGGTTGAGCAAATCTCTCTGATCTGAGGCTTGGAAAGTTTAGGGTAAATGCCCAGTAAGGGGATAAATGGATCTGTTCATCGGTCTATAGTCATCCTTTTCAGGAATCTCCATATAGCTTTCGATAATGGTTGTACCATTTTACATTCCCACCAAGAGTGAAAGTGTGTTTCTATTGCTCCACAGATTCACCAGCATTTGTTTTCATTAGTTCTTTTAATGTTAGCCATCCTTACTGGGGTAAGGTGGAATCTCATAGTTGTTTTAATTTGCTTTTCCCTGATGATTAGGGATGTTGAACATTTTTATTAAGTGCGTGTTTGCCATTTGTATTTCTTCCTCTGAGAACTCCCTGTGCAGTTCTCTGCCCCATTTTGTGAATGGGTTGTTTGATGACTTATTGTTTAGGCTTTGGAGTTCTTTGCAAATTCTAGAAATTAGGCCTCAGACAGTTGTATAGCTGGCAAAAATTTTCTCCCACTCTGTGGGTAATCTGCTGGCTTTGGTTATAGTATATTTGTCAGTGAAAAAGCTTTTCAGCTTCATGAGATCCCAGTGGTTGAGTGATTGTTTAATTTCCTGACTGCTGGGGTTTTGTTCAGGAAGTCTTTTCCCACTCCTATGTCATGGAAGGTTCCTCCTATTTTTTCTTCCAGTAGTAGCAAAGTTTCCAGATTTATATTGAGGTCTTTGATCCATTTGGACTTTATTTTTGTGCATAGCGAGATGTGTGGATTGAGTTTCATTTTCCTACATATGGTTGTCCAGTTTGTCCAGCACCATTTGTTGAAGATGCTGTCTTTTTTCCAGTCTACACTGGTAGGGCTTTTGTCACATATCAAGTAGCTGTAGTCACTTGATGCAAAGTCTGGGTCTTCTATTCTGTTCCATTGGTCTATATTCCTGTTTTTATGCCAGTACCATGTTGTTCTCTATTAAAATAGCTTTGTAGTATAGATTTAGATCAGGTATGGTGATGCCTCCAGAGGAGTTTCTTTTGCTGAGGATATGCTTGGATATCTGAGGCTTTCTGCCTTTCCATATGGATTTTGAGATCATTTTTGACATCTCAGTGAAGAAAGAAGTTGGGATTTTTATTGGTATTGCATTAAATCTATATAGTGCTTTTGGTAAGATTGCCATTTTCACAACGCTAATTCAGCCTATGCAGAAGCATGGGAGGTCTTTCCATTTTCACAGGACCTCCTCAATTTCTTTCTTGAGTGTTTTTATGTTTTCATTGTATAGTTCTTTCACTTCCATGGTTAATTTTATTCCAAGGTATTTTATTTTCTTTGTTGCAATTGAAAATGGGACAATGTTGCTTATTTCTTTTTCTGTATCTTTGTCTTTTGCATACAGAAAGGCTACTGGTTTCTGTGCATTGATCTTATATCCTGCTACTTTGCTGAAGGTGCTAATCACCTTTAAGAGTTTTGAGATGGAGGTTCTCGGGTCACTTATGTATAGAATCATGTCATCTGCAAATAGGGCTAACTTAACTTCTTCCTTTCCAATTTGTATCCCTTTGATTTCTTTCTCCTGTCTTATTGCTTGAGCTAGTACTTCTAGCACTATGTTGAAGAGCAGAGGTGAGAGTGGAAACCCCTGCCTTGTTCCTGATCTCAGTGGGAATTCCTTTAGTCTCTCCCTATTAAGTATTACTTGGGCTTTAGGAGCTTTATGTATAGCCTTTATATGTTGAGATATGGGCCATCCATGCCTATTTTCTCCAATTTTTTGATCATGAAGTGATGTTGTATTTTGTCAAAGGCCTTTTCTGCATTTATTGAAATGGTCATGTGGTTTTTATGTTTAAGCTTGTTTATGTGGTGTATTACATTTATAGATTTCTGTATGTTGAACCACCCCTGAATTCCAGAGATGAAGCCTACTTAATCAAGGTGGATAATGCTTTTGATGTACTGTTGAAATCGGTTTGCAAGGAATTTGATCAGGATCTTTGTGTCTATGTTCATCAGGAAAATAGGCCTATAATTTTCTTTTCTTGTGGTATCTCTGCCTGGTTTTGGAATTAGGGTGATACTAGCTTCATAGAAGGAGATGGGGATCTCTCCCTGTTCTCTGATTGTGGGGCACAGTTTGAGAGAAATTGGTTTCAGTTCTTCCGTGAAGGTTAGATAGAATTCTGCTGAGAAACCATCTGGTCCTGGACTCTTCTTTTTGGGAGGTGTTTGATTACCTCTTCAATCTCAAAGGGTGTGATAGGTTTGTTTAGGAGTTTAATCTGCTCTGGGTTTAGCTTTGGTAGGTGGTATGTGTCCAGGAATTCATCCATTTCCTCCATATTCTCCTGTTTTCTGGAGTAGAGGTTTTTGAAATAAGTCCTGATGATTCTCCCAATTTCACTTCTGTCTGTTGTGATCTCTCCTTTTTCATTTCTAATTTTGTTAGTTTGAAGCATCTCTCTTTTTTTTTTGCTTGATCAGATTGGCCAGGGGTTTATCAATCTTGTTAATTTTTTCAAAAAACCAGCTTTTTGTTTCATCAATTTTCTTAATTGTCTTCTTAGTTTCCAATTCATTAATTTCTGCTCTGATCTTAATTATTTCTTTCCATCTTTAGCTTTTCAGGTTGGCTTCTTCTTGTTTTTCCAATGCCTTTAGGTGGATGGTTAGGTTATTGATTTGGGATCTCTCTGTTTTTGTTATGAGGGCATTTAGTGATATGATTTTTCCCCTACAGACTGCCTTCATTGTGTCCCATAAGTTTCGGTATGATGTGTTCTCATTGTCATTCAATTCTAGAAATTTTGCAGTTTCATTCTTTATTTCATCCACAACCCATTTATTGTTTAAAAGTGTGTTGTTCAGTTTCTGGGAGTTGGAGGGATTCCTGGTGTACTTTTTATTGTTAGTTTCTAGCATTACAGCATTGTAGTCTGATATCATGAAGAAAATTTATCAATTTTCCTGAAAATATGGAGGCAGGCTTTGTGGCCCAATATATGATCTATTTTAGAGAAGATTCCATGGGCTGCTGAGAATAATGTGTAATCTGTAGATTTTGGGTAGAATGTTCTGAAGATGTCTGTTAGCTCTAGTTGCTCTACGGTGATGTTGAGCTCTCTTATTTCCCTATTAATTTTCTGTTTGGATGATCTATATATTGCTGATAGAGGAGTATTGAAGTCCCCAACTATTATGGTGTTGATTTTTATTTCTGTTTTGTTGTCAAGTAGTTTTTGTTTTGGTGCATAAAGATTGATAATTGTGATATCATCTTGTTGAAGTGTTCTCTTGATAATTACGAAGTGACCTTCTTTGTCTTTTTTTATTACTTTGGCTTGAAGTCTATTTTATCTGATATTAGTATAGAGACATCTGCTTGTTTCTTATTTCTGTTTGCTTGGAATATCATTTTCCATCCTTCTACCCTGAGAAGATGTCTATCTTTAGTGGTGAGGTGGGTTTCTTCAAGACAGCAGATTGAGGGGTCAAATTTTCTGAACCATCCTGTCAGCTTATGTCTCTTGATGGGTGAATTTAGGCCATTAAGGTTAAGAGTGAGAACTGTGAGGTTAGATTTAATCCCTGCCGTGTTGTAATGTTTTGGTGTTTTGGGGCCTTTGAAGGGTTGTTTTGTTTTGCCTTCTCTGAGTTTGGTTATTGTGATCTGCTTCTTGTAGGTTCTTGAGGCTCATAATTTGATTCTTCTGTGTGGAAATTTCCCTGAAGTACTCTCTGTAGATTTGTGTTCATAACTTTGTACATCTGGGTTTTATCATTGAATGTTTTTTCTTTCACCATCTATTATGAGGGATATTTTTGCTGGGTAGAGTAGTATGGGTTGGAAACCATTAGTTTTTAGACTTTGCAGTGTTTCCATTGAGAAGTCTGAGGTAATTCTGATGGAGTTACCTTTATAATTAATGTGGCATTTTTCCCTAGCTGCTTTTAGGACTCTCTCCTTGTTATCAATATTTAAGGTTTTTATGATAATATGTCTTGGAGAATTTCTCCTTTTGTCCAGTCTGTTTGGAGTTCTGTTAGCTTCTTGTACCTTGATGGAACTTTTGAGAGATTGGGAAAGTTCTCTTGTGTAATTTTGTTGAATAAGTTCTCAATTCCTTGGTTTGAATTTCTTCCCCTTCTGGTATCCCCATGATCTTAATGTTGGTATGTTCAAGGCTATCCCACATTTCCCACTTGTTCTGTTCACAAAAGTTTTTGAACTTATTGAAACTTTTGCATTCACATACTGTTTCTTCTGTTCTGTCTTCCAGTTCTGAGTTTCTACTTCCACATGGCTGAGTCTTTTCTTGAGAGCTTCTATGGAGTTTTGGGTTTGTTCAATTTGGTTTGTATCTTCTACTACTTTTTTACATATAGTTTTAAATCCTCTGTCAAGTTCCTTTTACACAGCATTTTCTGATTTTTTAGTGCTTCTTAGAATTCATCCTTGCATTTATTTATGTCATTATTGAGCTTAGCCAACTAGTTATTGAGGTCCTCTCTTCTTTTGCTCTCCTTCAGGTCACTTAACTGTTTTTGGAGCTCTTCCTGGATCTTTTCTATTAGGTCTAATCTTGTGAGAACAGCATTCATACAATTAATGGCCCTTTGTTGATTTTCTGCAAGTTCTGCTATTTAATTGGCTAGGGTTGCATTGCTTATGTCTTCATTTTGGGGTTATGGTCCTAATATCTCTTCTATGCTTGGTTAGAGTCATCCATTGTGGGACTGGGTGGTCTTGTTGGACTTACTTGCATTTGATTATTCATGTTATTTCTTTTGCACTGTGGTCTGCCCATCACAGTATAGGAATCTTGTTAACTGTAGCAGGAAGCTGTAGCTTACCTTGAAGTGTCTTCAGCATGGAGGGTGGGTGGTAGGGCAGTGCAGGGACCTGGTGGGTGGGGTAACCCATGGGAACAGAGGGTGGGGGGTGGGACCTGACAGGCAGGGCTACCCCTGGGCACAGAGGGTGGGGGAGCAGGGTGGCATGGGGACCTGATGGGTGTGGCTACCCTCCTATGTGGAGGGTGGGGGGATAGGGTGGCATGGTGCCTGGTGGGTGGGGATACCCACTGATGCATTGGGAGGGGTGGGGTGACATGGTTTCCTGGTGGGCAGATATGGAGGGTGGGGGGCTGGTCAGTGCTCAGACCCAGTGATCAGGGCTACCCACCTACAAGGAGGGCTGGGGGATGGGGTGGTATGGTTTAACAGTGGGCCAACATGGAGGGTGGGGGTCCAGTGCACAGACCAGGTCATCAGGGCTACCCACAGATGCAGAGAGTGGGGCAGCATGGGAACTCAGTGGGTGGGGCTACCCACCAACACAGAGGGCTGGGGGTGGGTGGCACATGGACCAGGTCCTCAAGGCTACCCACCCACGCAGAGGGCAGGTGGGTGGGGTGGGGTGGGAACTCAGTGGGTGGGGCTACCCACTGATGAGGAGGGCAGGGGGCAGGGTGACACATGCACTGGTCATCAGGGCTACCTGAAGATCCAGAGGGTGGGGGGTGTTGTGGCATGGGAACTCAGTGGGTGGAGCTACCCACTGATGTGGGGGGTCAGGCAACACTGGGTTCCAGTGGATGGGAATACCCCCTGCATGGAGGGCAGCAGTTATGGGGAGGGCAGGGGCAGTGCTATTACAAGGGAACTAGGTTGGATGGGCTTCCCACCCACAAGGAGGGTAAGGGAGTGGGACAGTGAGTGGGGTGCAATGTGGGGTGCTACCCATGGGCAAGTAGGGAATAAGGGCTGGTGTTTCCCCAAGAGCATGGAAATCAGAGGATGTGTTACTCAGTGCCCACCCAGACCCCCCATGTGCCTTAGGGAACCCTAAAGGGCTTGCCTTTCCTTCTGTACTGGGTGAGGCATGATTATATAGATGGCATCTTGACTGGAAGTTAAGAACTCATCTTACCAAAACTTATGGGACACAATGAAGGCAGTTATAAGGGGGACATTCATAGCACTAAATGCCTTCATAACAAAGACAGAGGGATCCCAAATAAAAAACCTAACCATCCACCTAAAGGCATTGGAAAAACAAGAAGAATCCAACCCAAAAAGTTCCATACAGGAAGAAATATATAAGATCAGAGCAGAAATTAATGAATTGGAAACTAAAAAACAATTAAGAAAATTGATGAAACAAAGAGCTAGTTCTTTGAAAAAATAAACAAGATTGATAAACCTCTGGCCAATTTGATCAAGTGAAAAAGAGACACTTCAAATTAACAAAATTAGAAATGAGACAGGAAAGATAAAAACAGATATAAGTGAAATCAGAAGAATCATCAGGACTTATTTCAAAAACCTCTGCTCCACAAAGTTGGATAATAGGGAGGAAATGGATCAATTCCTGGATACTTGCCACCTACCAAAGCTAAACTCAGAGCATATTAATCTCCTAAACAAACCTATCACACTTATTGAGATTGAAAAGGTAATCAAAAACCTCCCCCCGCCCCAAAAGAGTCCAGAACCAGATGGCTTCTCAGCTGAATTCTATAAAACCTTCATGGAAGAACTAAAACCATTTTTTGTCAAACTGTGCCACATAATTGGAGAACAGGAAAGCTCCCCAACTCCTTTTATGAAGCTAGTATCACCCTAATACCAAAACCAGAGATGCCACAAGAAAAGAAAACTGTAGGCCTATTTCCCTGATGAACTTAAGATACAAAGATCCTGAACAAATCCTCGCAAACCAAATTCAACGACAGATCAAAAACATTATCCACCTTGATTAAGTAGGCTTTATCCTAGGAATGCTGGGTTGGTTCAACATATGGAAATCTGTCAGTGTAATACACAACATAAATAAACACAAAAACCACATGATCATTTCAATAGATGCAGAAAAGGTCTTCAACAAAATACAACACCACTTCATGATCAAAACATTGGAGCGAATAGGCATGGACGGTTTATATATCAACATAATAAAAGCTATATATAAAGCACCTAAAGGCCCAATAATACTTAATGGGGAGAAAATGAAGGAAATCCCACTGAGATCAGGAACAAGACAGGGGTGTCCACTCTCACCTCTGCTCTTCAACATAGTACTGGAAGTACTAGCTCAAGCAATAAGACAGGAGAAAAAATAAAAGGGATACAAATTGGAAAGAAGAGGTTAACTTAGTCCTATTCGCAGATGATATGATTCTTTATATAAGTGAACCAAGAATCTCCATCTCAAAACTCTTAAAGGTGATTAAGTCCTTCAGCAAAGTAGCAGATAACAAAATCAACACACAAAAATCAGTAGCTTTTCTATATGCAAAGGACAAAGATACAGAGAAAGAAAATCGTGACCTTGTCCCATTTTCAATAGCAACAACAATAACAAAAAACCTTGGAATAACATCAGTCAAGGATGTGAAAGACTTATATAATGAAAACCTAAAAACACTCAAGAAAAAAATTGAGGAGGACTTGAGAAAATGGAAAGATCTCCCATGCTCCTAGATAGGTAGAATTAACATTATGAACATGGCAATCTTCCCACAAGCAATATACAGATTTAATTGAATACCAATAAAAATACCAATATTTTTCTTCACAGAGATGAAAAAATGATCTCAAAATTCATATGGAATGACAGCAGGCCTCGGATATCCAAGCATATCCTCAGCAAAAGAAACACCTCTGGAGGTATCACCAGACCTGGTCTATAGCTATATTATAATGTCATCATAACAAAAACAACATGGTACTGGCATAAAAACAGGAATATAGACCAATAGAACAGAATAGAGGTTCTAGAGTTTGGGTCAAGTAACTACAGCTACTTAATATTTGACAATGGCCCTAACAATGTAGACTGGAAAAAAAGACAGCATCTTCAACAAATGGTGCTGAACAAACTGGATAACCATATGCAGGAAAATGAAACTAGACCCACACATCTTGCCATGCATAAAAATCAAGTTCAAATGGATCAAACACCTCAATATAACACTCTGCTACTACTGGAAGAAATAAAATAGGAGGAACTTTCCATGATATAGGAGTGGGAAAAGACTTCCTGAACAAAACCCCAGTATCTCAGGAACTTAAACAATCACTCAACCATTGGGACCTCATGAACCTGAAAAGTTTTTTCACAGACAAACATATAATAAACAGAGCCAGTAGACTACCCACAAAATGGGAGAAAATTTTTGCCAGCTATCCAACTGACATAGGCCTAATTTCTAGAATCTACAAAGAACTCAAAAACCTAAACAATAAAAAAACCAAACAACCCACTCACAAAGTGGGGCACAGAACTGAACAGGGAGTTCTCAGAGGAAGAAATACAAATGGCAAACACATACTTAATGAAATGTTCAACATCTCTAACCATCAGGGAAATGCAAATTAAAACAACTATGAGATTGCCCCTCACCCTATTAAGGATAGTAAACATTAAAAATCAAATGAAAACAAATGTTGGTGAGGATATGGAGAAATAGGAACCCTCATTCATTGTTGGTGGGAATGTAAGATGGTACAACCACTATGGAAAGCAACATGGAGACTCCTAAAAAGGCTGACTATAGAGTCACCAACAGACCCAGTTATTCCTTTACTGGGCATTTACCCTAAAAGCTCCTGTGATGGTTAAGTTTGTGTCAACTTGATCTGTTTAGTAATCCACAGACATTCCTCATAAGTGTCTCTGAGGTTGCTTCTAGGAAGGATTAACTAAGGAGGAATCCTTCCCCCAGGGTGAGCCCTTCCTCCAGAGTGGGCAGCCCCTCAGAGGGGAGACTTTACATAAGGAAGGAAAGCTCTCACTCTCTCCCGGCTAGCTGCTGGTGCTGCTTGCTGTTTGCAGCTTTCTGCTTGGTGCTTGCTGCTTGGTGCTTGGTGCTTGCTGTTTTCCAGCACGGACTGAAGACCAGCATGGACTAAAGAGCAGTGCCTCTCCAGGATGCCTCCAGGCCTTCAGTGCCAGGTTGGGACTGCTGAAGCCTCCAGCCTCGTGGACTGAGCAGCTACCGGATTCCTTGACCATCAGGCCTGCAACCTGCTATTGTTGGACTGCTGTAAGCTAATCCCAATAAATTCCCTTTTAATACAATTCATTCTATTGGTTCTGTTCCTCTAGAGAACCCTGACTAATACAGCTCCATGCCTTAGCTCAACCATGTTTATAGCTGCTCAATTCATAATATCTAAGAGCTGGAATCAACCCAGATGTCCATCATTAGGATAATGTATATCCAAATGGAGTATAACTACACAATGGAATCCTACACAGCAGTAAGAAAAAGTGACACATGAAATTTGTAGAAGAATAGTTGAACTTGGAACTGATCATTTTCACTGAACTCACCCATTCACAGAAAGACAATTGTCTCATGGTCTCACTCATCTGTGGCTCCTAACATGGATCAGCCTGAGATGATTACATACCTAATAGGCATCTCAAGGACCTGACAATAGGGAGGGTGGGGCTGGAGAGGAAGGAAGGGTGGGGGGACCCAAAACTGGACCCAAATGGAACTGGTACCATAAAATCCTATATTCTGAAAGACAGACTAAAAGGCTGAACCTTCATCACATCCTTAGAGGGAACACCTGAATCAAAGGGCCCTGGAGAGGGTATAAAGAAGACTAACCTTAATTTTCTCCTGTTACTCTCTGTCTTTTGTCTCTTTCTCTTTTATATTACTTATATTTTTCTTCCTTCTTTTCCCTTGGCACTGGCCTGTAACTCCCAGTACCAGGATTTGGTTAACTTTCACAATAAGTTGTTGATCAGAGAGACCTACTAGGTTTCCCAAAAGAAGACAGACTTCTGTCAGAGCACTTGATTACCCACCAAAGGTTAATGGTAAGACCTTGCTGCTGAAGCTAACAGATCTACCCAGCGGAATGGAACCCATAGCTGGAACTGGGAAACAAGTCAGAATCATATCCAAATAACAAGTTCACTCTCCAATATCAAGCTCCTATCAGTCTTGGTCTATAAGAGGGCCTACATCTATTAAATTCTCTCTAAAATAGTAATGGTTATCCCATTTACCAGTGCTGACTTCACTCTCCATTGGACAATCTGCTTCTCTTTTTCAGATGGATACAGAATCTGAGGTCAGAATCAGCCCATTGTGCCTCACCAGGGCCCCAGCTAAAACCATAGAGTTCATTTGCAGTGGCAGGAAGCCCTGATGCACCCATATTCTCTATCTCAACTAACTAAATAAAATATCTTTAATAATTTATTTTTTAATTTATATTATTCTAATTTTACATTCATATTGGTGACTCCATTATCCTCCACCCATCCTCCCCCTTCCACATGGACTTCTTAGCCAGAGCCTACATCAATTTCTTGAGTATCTATGGAATCAGTAGAGGCTAACTTAGTGCTCAAACTTAAAAGTATGTTTTGTGATATATAGCTGAGTATAATCCAATCACAAGTTAAGCTTCAGCTGATCATGAGCTACCACCTAGCTAATCTATTTCCAAATTAGTAAATCCCAAAAGTAACTAATGATGCTGCTACTGTTAATCACTTCTGTTTTCTGCCAACAAATTCTCTCTTCACAGATTGCTGAGGAAGCTCTCAGAGCCTCTTCTAGCTCGAAGGACTGACTGTCCCATTCACAAACTATCTTTTTGCTCAAATGCACACATATTCTCAAATTTAATTTATAAGCAAATATATACCATAAAAAATAAAACAAATTATTAATAAATAACTATAATCTATATCTAATTTTTAAATAACTTACTTATTATTATCTATGAATCTTGGGATGTGAATCCAATGCCTTCTTCATCAAATAAATTCCCTTAGTCAACTCCCTTGCCATTTCTCTTATATAATTATAGCTTTAGTGCATTAGTTGCACTTTTAATTTATTTAAAGAGAACTAAGAACTTGAAATAGAAAAAAGTAACCTGACTTCAAGATACCCATAAAGTCTTACAGTTTTTCCCAAATTGTTTAGTTATTCTCCCCCAGATTTAACTTAACCCTTCCCCACCCGCAGGAGCTGAACCATTAATGCTTGTTTTTTAAGGCTCTTTTACTGAGACTTGTCATAATTATTTCATTATAAAAAGAGTTCTTAATTCCTTTATCTAATCAAAATAATATTTCTACAGACTAGCTAAATTTCAGAAAATTGTCACAAGCAAGCTTGGTAACAGATACCTTAAGTGTGCTATTTGACTAGCAGAGCCATGATGTGCTTGTATGTATTTCAGAAAGGTGGCTGAGATGACTTCCATTTCCAGCAGGATGACAGATTAGATCATTCTGAGCAAGCTCTCGACGGAAGTGCTAGATGCAACACATAGATTCAATCTCCTGTGAAGTGTTGCTGAGCTGGCACAAAGGGAAGATGTTCACAGAGGCCAAAGACAAAGTGAAAGGATGGACATTGAAAGATAAGAGGATGCCAAGTCCAGATCACATGCAGAGGTTTCCGGTAAACCCTGGGTCTCTTCAGCTTTTTGTTTGATGCTGAAAGGACTGCAAGTTACTAGAGTTAAAATCTAGGGTCTTCACAACAATTGAGCCTACAAGGCTACCTCTACAAGGCTCATTTATCACAGACTACAGGCTTGGGGTAAAGGTTTTTAAAAGAAAAAAGAATTTGTGTATTGTTCCTATACTGAAAGAAGAAAAAAATTACTGCATATGATAATTTGTAAGTACTCCATAAGTCTTGGAAAATTCCCACAAAGTATCACAAAGAATAAGCAGATCACAGCCAGAAATAACAAAACACAGAGACTTGCTAAAGTGACAATAGTTGGAAATAAAGAGATAGCAATAGCAGAGCTGGGATAGTTCAGTCAGTATAGTATCAGATGTGGACTGTAAAATATATGTGTTTAGGATATATTAAATGCAACAAAGTTTGAAAAATAGGAGAAGAAAAAGTACAACTAACTAGATTTGTAAAAGCCTTCAACTGCACTCCCACACATAAGAAATTTTTTAAATTAAAAGTGGAACTGCCCTGAGCACAGCCCACCCCCAAACAGAGGCCCTAATTACCCCTCAATAAACATTAAGGGTCCTACTGAGCGGGCCTTAGGGGAAATGGAGACCAGTTGTGAAGAGATACAAGACCATAACATATGTAAAATATATACATTTATATAAATTGAAAAAATTACATAAATAATAATGATAATTATAATACCCACCATGGCTCAGGGAATTTGAGGAAGAGTGGACAGAAAGATTGTAACAGCCACCGATTGGATGAGAATATCCAGAGGCATTTCACCCTTCCCATAGTAACTGCTGCAGTCACAACTCATAACCCACAACCCAAGGGGGAATACCAGCAATCCCACTGAGGAGCACTCTCAGTTGAGTGGGGGCAGGGAGGAGGGAAAAGAAGGTACCAACACATGTTGTTTTCATACAAAGTATATACTTAATAAAAAAATAAGTATAATGGGTAAGTTAAATAGAAAGTTGGATATAATTTAGAAATAGGCCTGAAGTGAAAAATAGATGTACTACTAGTTATCTAAAATGTCTGAAAGAGAAGAAGTGATGTGGAGGTTAGAAAGGTGATATCAGGGCTGGAGAGATGGCTTAGAGGTTAAGGTGCCTGCCTCCTAAGCCTAAGAACGCTGGTTCTGATCTCCAGCATTTCCAATCTCCAGGTCCCACGTTTAGCCAGATGCAGTGATGCAAGGGTGCAATGCCACACTTGACCACAAGAGGGCCCACACATCTGGATTTCGTTCACAGCAGCTGAGACGCTGCTGGCGTGCCCATCTCTATCTGTCTCCCTCTCCCTTTCTCTCTGTCTCTCTCTCGTCTCTCTCCAAAAAAAACAAAATGATAGAAATAAAGGTGATTATCAGAGACATAACTGTATGAGTCAGCCTGTCTCCCCTGAAGTAACAAAGTAAGCTTTGGATATTTCAGTGGTTTAATAAAACAAATGTGTTTATCACCTATACCAAGTGCAATATGGGTCAGACAAATCTTCAGGAAGATATTCTCCTCTAAAGTGCCTATAATAGCTTGATTCATATGTTCCCCCATAAACTCATGTTCTGAATTCTTGGTCCCCAGCTTGTGGTAATTTGGCAGGTGGAGCCTTACTGTAGGAGGTATGTTTTGGGGGGTGAGCTTAGGGGGATTATAGCCAGCTCTCCCTTGCTAGAGTTTGGCTCACTCTCCTAGTGCTGTTTTCCACCTGCTACAGCAGTCCAACCTCTGCTCATTTCATGCTTCCCAGTGCCATCATGAAGCTTCCCCTCAAGACTGCAGGCAGAGTTAAAACCATTCCTCCCATGAGTGGATTCTAATCAGGTGCTTTATCCCAGCAACATGAAGGTAACCACAATGGATCTCATAGATCATCTGTGTCATCAAATGACCTCCAGAGTTGCTGCCATGGGGAAGACAGAGCCAAAAGTACACCAAAAAAGCAGCAACTAGGTGGTGGATGGATAGACTTATCTTTGATCTCATTATCCTTCAGTCATCAAGTCATTCTGTCCTCAGACACAGAACTCACTATGCCCCACTCTCTTCAGCTCCAAAATCAGAGATACTGAGCCATATAATCTTTAGGCTCTTCAGGCATAGCTTAGCTTGCTCCTGAGACCTACAGACAAAGTTACCATTGTGCTGAGATTAAAGGATGGTTGTCATGCAAACCTGGTATTTATTTTTTCAACTTTTATTTTTATTTATTAATTTTATAAGAGAGAGAGAGAGAGGAAAAAATGGATGGGTGTGAAATGAAGGTGTGTGCCAGGGCCTCTAGCCACTGCAAACAAACTCCAGACACATGGGATCTTGTGCATCTGGCTTTACATGGATACTGGGGAATCAAACCTGGGTTTTTAGCCTTTGTAGGCAAGGACCTTGACCACTGAGCAATCTCTCCAGCCCCCAACCTGGTATTTATGTGGGTGATGGGGATCCTAATGCAGGTCCTCACTTGTCCACTTTCCAGACTGAGTCATCTCCCTGGTCCCAATGGCTACTTTCAACAAATCAAGAACGCTTTAATTATTCCTAGATATTTAGATACATGGTATATGTTATTAACCTAGAAACTGACTTATTTTAAAAGGCTGGGCTGGAGAGCTGTCTCAGTAAATAAAGTAACTGCATGCATAGCCGAGTTAGGCTCCTCAGAACCCTTGTAATAAGCAGATGCTATAACAGGCTTTTGTAATCCAGTGTGCCTACAGTGATATGGGAAACAGAGGTAGAGGAATCTCCCAGAAGCTTGCATGCCAGCTAGCCTACCAAACATAATGGTGAACAAGGAGTGATCTGCCTCAAACAAAGCGGAACATGAGGACTGACATCTGATGTCCTCTGACCTCCCCACATGCACAATGGCATGTGAATACGACACACATAACACATGAAGATTCTAAAATGCTTTGACTGTTAGTATGAATTGTCTGTACAGCTGTTTCTGAGAAGGGATAAAGAGTGTCACTTAATGCAGTGAATCAATCAATCCAGGAAAAGATGAATGCAGTCAGGTGATTAAGTACACATCAGGTAAGAGTGGTCCCACTCTGCACATCCATGCATACATATGGAGTTAGATCTTCTCTCCATGGGAAGGACAAGAGAGGAAAGAAATGATTTATTTGACTTAGTACTGCTCTAACTCCTGCCTCTGGATGAAGCTGACTTGATTCGTCCATTGTTAAACAGTATACATGTAAATTGCATTAACACACATGTGCAGACCAAGTTTCATTTATTATGGGCAATACTTTCCCTATACATTGTATTTCTCCTCCATGAAAAGTAGGGCAACAGGTTATTGTTTAACAAAATTATGATAGTTAATAAGGCTTGTATTTCTTCTCATATTGCTTGAATAGTGTCTGCTCAGCTCCCAGAAGAAACCAAGATAAAATGATGGTATACATTTTAATAAAATATGCAAGGAGTTTGAGCATAAAGCTGCCATTATCAGTATTCCTATTATCAGTAGAGAAGTTGTATACCTTACTCTATATATTATGTGAAAAAATTAAACCATTATGTCTAATACAATGTCAAAGACAATGTTAATGCAAAAATTAACTACAGGGAAGTGTAAAGTAAAAGAATGTATTATAAAAGAGCAGATTAGAAAGATGGTTGCAGGAAGATATCTACAGCTTCTAGAATTTATATAGAGAGCTTTCTAACATAGTGCTTGAAAAGATTCACCATGTAAATACACAGGATGTAAAATGGCTACTTGTTAAGGTGGAATATTGGCAGTAAGACTAAGTTTAAACCAATAAGCAAGAAATTCCCAGGTCATGGAAAGATGGCTCAACGTCTAATAGTACTGCCTGCCATCATGAGGGCCTGAAAAGGCCTGAGAGACAGCTTTGAGTTTAATCCGCAGGGCCCATATAAACAGCTAGACCTGGCCACATGCATCTGAAACCCCCATCCCAGTCCTGTAGGGTAGCAGAGACCTTACAATTATTGGGGCTCATGAAAAAAAATGACAGGTTCAAGAGCGATAGAGTAGGTTACTTGAAGTTCAGCTCTAGCCACCACAGGCAAGGGTACCTCAGCACAGGTGAGCACGTGGGGCACCACATGGCCACATACATGTGCATACACTCTGCACCTGTTTATCCTTTGGTCATAAAAATCATTCTGTCCTCCCCCACAAATACATAAACATGTGCACACAAGAAAAAAGAAAGTCCAAAAGATGTGTTCATACGAATGCCTCCATTGACTATACAGTCCACTTTGTCAGAGAACATTCAAGAACAGAAGACCGGGATTACAGGTAGAAAGGAGAGTGGAGCAAGTGAAGCAAGCAAGTAGAGATTCTCTGTCCATGTGTTCTGTCCCTGACTTCCACTTAGTTCTGACTGATAGTAGGTGCTTTTATTTTAAGTTACACAGGAGAGATGCTATTGGAATACCAGCGCGTGGGTGATGTGCAAGCTGAAACTTGAAGGAAGAATGTGGTAGCTCCAGATAGAGAACTATTCAGCTAGCAGAGCTTGGTGAACAGAAAGATTCTTTTCTCCATCCAAAATGTAAGCTAACATGTGGGTGGTGAACACAGAAATGATGAGAGGTTCAGAGTGCGTGGAATGAGCCTGAGAGGTCAACACAGCTGTAGGATGGAGACTTACTCCAAACTCAAGAGAATGGAATTCCTTCTACACAGGATACAGGGGAGGCTTTCCTGCAGGGCAGTATTGTACGGAATGTATTCCTATACGAAGGAGAGCGCCAGCAGCATAAAAGAAAGCCCTATCTGTGGCCATTCCATGATGGAGTACTGCATGGCCTTCCAAACAAACACCGGTGGGGAGGCAGGTAAAATCAGGAACATACAAGTCTATTAAGATACTTTCAGCCAATTTGTGAGAAAAATAAATGCAGGTGCTTTGGCAGGACCACAGAGTATCACCTACTTCATGGCAGAGAAGTTAGGATACCTCTAGGAAAAATGTCAACTAAGCCACTGGTGCAGGCCAGAGACTTTAATTCACCGTTCACAGTATACTGCCCAGTTAAGAGATCACAAGTGTGTGTGTGTGTGTGTGTGTGTGTGTGTGTGTGTGTGTGTGTGTGTGTGTTGGAACATAGCAGGGTATAAATAAAGAAGTAATTAATTTAATAAATCAATAAAGTCATAAGGACAGTGTTTAATCTCGTTATGCACAAGGAATGTTTAATTGATTAATCATTCACATGGGGGGCACCAAAGAACCACCAAGGAAATTCTCAGAAGTGCCAGTTTATGCCTGAGGAAGCCACACATTAGGAAACCTGGTACAGTGAGTCTTGATTCTCTAAGTTCCTTTCAGTGCTGAGAGTGTATCCTCACCCTTGCCAGCTCGAGTCTTGTAACCTATATTTTCTAGGTGAGAAAAAAATCAAAGGCTAAAACAAAGCACCTCAAAAGTAGGAGTAAGTGGTTTGTTACAAACTGAAACTTATATAGGTTTTGAGAAATGTATACTCAGTGATGCCAGGCACAGGACACGAACTGAGCCACAGGGAGAGAAATCGGCACAAGCCTGGCTTTTTTGTCCCTTCCTCCTTCCCTCCCTCTTTCTTTTCTTCCTTCTTTCCTTCCTTCTTGCCTTCTTTCCTTCTATGTTCCTTCCTTCTATCTTCTTTCTTTCCTTCCTTCCTTCTTTTTCTTTCTCACCGCTGGTATTCATTGAGTCTATAAAAAATATTAAAATCCAAACCAGGCTTGGTGGTACATGCCTTTAATCCCAGCACTGGGGAGGCCTAGGTAGGAGAATCGACATGAGTTCAGGACCACCCTGAGACTACATAGTGAATTCCAGGTCAACCTGAGCTAGAGTGAGACCCTACCTCGAAAAACCAAAAATAATAATAATAATAATAATTAAAATTCTAACCACTCCTTCCTTCTTCACTGGAAGTTGAGTGAAGGAACATCAAAAGAGAGGATCATCTTCCTCCCTAAAGCTACATCCACTCTTGGGGAGAGAAGTGGAGCACTGGGCAGTAAATGCATCCCAAAGAGGCAGTGTCCAAAGCAAATCCTCAAGGAGACTGCAAGGTTCTTCTGCTGGTAGAAAAACAGCTCAGGCTAAAGCAAGAGGCAGAGTGAGGGAAGTTTAAGGAGTACAAGGCTCTGAGAGCAACAGAAGCCTGTTGGAGTGTGGAGGAGAAGGATGGGAGGTAGGGCGGAAACAGCAGTCAATGATAGCCCCCAGACAGGGCCTGACCAGCTCAAGGTAGGAACAGTGTGAGTTCAGGTTGAGTAGGTCATTTAAGGTCCCCCTAGCTAGAGAACAGCAGATGGACTTTACATAAAAATGCTTCCTTGATAGCCCTTCAGATCTTTGTTTGCTAAGCAATTTTGCATACTTGAAAGCAATCTGAGTACATCCAGGCCTTGTCACTATAGTTTGTGTTACTTGTAATTATTATTAATTAAGGCAGAGGCTCCTGTATATGAAAGGATTGTGGAAATCTACAGGGCTTATTTTTGTATTTGTCAACTTTTATTTGAAAACAGCAGGTGACATTCGGATGTGAGCAACGTTTAGCCTCAAACTATCCTGCAGATTGTTTTTTGTATCTATGTAATTGCAAAAGACTGCTTTGGTCGAAGCTCCTGAACACTTTTTATTGCTAATTTTGGCAATAAACCTGTTAATTAGTTAATTGTAAAACATTAGTGAATCAAGCAAAAAGAATCCATCTGTTTATAAAATTTCAAAGATCTCTTCTGGGCATAACATTTAAAAAACAAGAGCTGGTTTGCACTGTATTGCCTACAAACTACAAACCATTTCCTTTGAATATCCGTACAGTCTCCTCTTAGGGCTAAGTGTGATATTTTAATGCAATCATTTTCTGTACTTTTAGGTAATTTTGTGGGCACGTGGTGCTGCATACAATTTGTTTGGGGAACTGTTGGAAACTGGGAAATTGATGAGGGATGTACAATGTTTTCATCTATATCACCAGTGGAACCTAGAAATAATTAACCAGGCAAGAAAAAGCAAAGGCAGAGTGCATTTCACATGGGAAAACGTGGTTGTAAAAGCAAGGAGAGGGAAAAAAAAATCAAACAATGGCAGAGATTCATAAACAAAGAATGTCTGGGGCTGGAGAGATATTGCTCAATGGTTAAGGCACTTGCCTGCAAAGCCTAATGACCCAGGTTCAATTCTCCAGTACCATGTAAAGCCAGATGCCTAATGGTGCATGTATCTGGAGTTTTTTGTTTTGGGTTATTTTTATTTTATTTTATTTTATTTTTACAGAGGCTGGAGGCCATGGAGCACCCATTCTTTCTTTTTGTCTCTCTTCTATCACTCTACTCTTGCAAATAATTTTTTTAAGTCTGTATGTATCTAGAAAGGAAAATGCTGACGTGAGCTAGGTGAGAACAGGAATTTGGCAAGCTGAAAAATCTCCAAGCAACTTCACTGTCCTAGTCCTGGGAACCCAGGGACAAACTGATCTCTATGATGGGGAATCTACACTGAGGAAACTTAGCAAGCCTCTCTCCTACTTGCTTGACGCTCCTGCTCCTTCTTTCAATGCCTCAACAGGAAAATTCAGTGAACAAGCTGGGAGGAGCCAGGCACCAGGGGAGGAAACATGGGACAAGTACCTAAGAATGGGTGGTGGATGTTGTTCCACTCCTAGCTTCCTGCTTGGGGGCTGATGAAAACAGCAATGTAATTGATGTTCCCTGGCTACCTGCATTTTATGTTTACAAATGATAAAGTTACTTGTGGGAATGTATTTCATCTGGGTTTAAGGAGATTGATTTAAAGATCAGTTCACAGGAGCCTGGGGAGATAGCTCATTTGGTAAAGTGTTTCCCTTGCAAGAATGAGGACCTCAATTCCATCCCCAGTATCAATGTGAGAGCCAGATGTGGTGGCACACTTGTCACCCTAGTTCTTGTGAGGCAGAGAGGGGAGGTAGCCTGGGGCTTGCTGGCCTAGCCTAGCAGATGAGCCTCTGGCCAGTGAGAGACCCTGTCTCAAAAACAAATGAATGGTTCCTAAGAAAAAATATTTCAGATTGTCCTCTGGCCTGTACATGCATGTGCATGTTTACATATGTGTACACACACAAGTATATGTGTGGTGTGGTGGTTTGAATGTTCATGGCCTCATATCCTTAGATATTTTGAGTAATATTCCTACTTAGGTCATCAGGCAGAACCCTGCTGGAGGAGGTGTTGTCCCTGGGGGGAAGGGTGGATCCTGTAGCCCAGCCCTAAGGTGTGTGTTCAGAGTCAGCTCATGTTTGCTGGTGCTGGCTGTGGCCTCTCTACTATGGATGTATAATGAAGTCATCCAGTTTCTTCCACTATAATGAAACTTTCCCTGGAATCCATAAACCTGAAATAAACCCTTTCCTCCCTTAAGCTGCTCCTGGTCAGGTGTCTGTCCCAACCATAAAACACACACACACACACACACACACACACACACACTAACAAAAGATCTGTTCGTAGTCACTTCATTTATAAATATAGATAGCCATCCAGAAATAGGAATGACTCTGCTAATCATCATACATGTAAAACCATAGAGGATTTCTTTGTCATGAGTACCTGCTGAGGTTTGTGTTACTGTTTGATTCATGATGTCACAGTGTCTTCTCTTGATTCCTGTTACTGTCGAACTTCATAGCTTTTGTTTCATACTTCATTGATAACCTGAATTTTCTCTCTGATTGTTCATAAATGAATGTAAAGATTTCAAAAGGAGGGTATTCTTCAGATAGATCCATATGCAAATAACTTGTGGTTTTTTTTTTTTTTCTTTAAACCTTTCAGAGCATCTTAAATACCTTTGGAAAGCACAATTACCATGAGTGTAGATTAGATTAGGCCTCTGAGCAGCAACATCAGGGGATCCAAGGCTGTGAAGCGTTCCCTCTCTCATTTATGTTTTCACTTTCTGTAGACTTTATTATGTCTTAATTCAACTAAGTAATTCAAGATATGGGGGACCCAGCTGACAATAACTCCCATGGTCATATTTTTGCCTTTACTGTGATATAAATATGCTGTATAGTTCATTGTTTAAAGATCTGCTTTTCTATGAAATTCTTGCTTAGTGTCCTGATGGGTATCTGTTAATAAATCATGTGATTCAGTCATTGCTTACTTAACTAACCAGCAAAATTTGTAGAAGAGAAGGTGCAGTGATGTGATGAAGGAGAAATGGTCCTGAGCTGGGAGTCAGCAAACCTGGCCTCTAACACGGTATTGAGAGCCTTTCCACTGTTCGTCTCATTTTCTTGAGCCCAAGTTTCCTCAACTATTTAAATGAAGGGTTGTGCCTGGGAGGTTAACTCCATGGATAAAGTGCTTTCAGGGAAAGCATGGGGACCTGGGTACATACCCCCAGGAACCACATAAAATGCCAGGTGTGGTGGTATAGGATTGTGGGTCCTTAGGGCTACTGGCTGACTAGCCAAATCTGAGAGTTCTAGGTTCGGTAAGGGACAGTGTCTCAAAAAAAAGGAGGAGCCACTGAAGAGGATACCAGATACTGACGTCTTGCATGCATTCATATGAACACTCACACATGTTCACAAAGCATC
The DNA here is from genome assembly GCA_036365145.1 of Orientallactaga sibirica. NCBI lineage: Eukaryota > Metazoa > Chordata > Mammalia > Rodentia > Dipodidae > Orientallactaga > Orientallactaga sibirica. Next base: position 18,367,859 of record JAEOAD010000018.1, on the reverse strand, counting down.
CCACGCACATGTGAACATGCATACCACACACTTATACACATGCAAAAAACAAATAAAATCAAAGAGTTGGACCCTATACTGTTCTATATTTCTTCCAGTTAAAGTGTTCTGAAACTTGATTTCCCAGGCTGCTTTGGGGTGAAGGGTACCTATTGGCTTCCTACCCATGCTAGAAGTCAGAGGTCAATGCTATGCTAGCCAGATAGATGAAAACTTCCCCAAGTGCTAATGATCTCTCTTTTATTTTCTATTTCTTTTGTAATGAATGAAAATAGTATATTTTCCAGAGCAAATCTTAAGTTACAGATATAAAAAAAAAAATCACTGGGCAGTAAAAGAAAGTAACATTTAAAATCATGCCAGCATGCAACATTTTGTTTGTTTCCATCCTGTCTGATTTAAGGATAAAGATCTTTTTTCAACTCTGAAGGCAAAGCTGCCTGAATTCATCTGGCTTATAGGATCATTTACATATCCAGTGGAAAATTTATTGTATCTGACCAGAAATAAAGATGATACAACATTCTTGGCTGAGATTAAAAATATATAAGGATGGAATATTGATGGCAATACACAGTGTCGAGGAGAATGGCCCAGATGATGCACCATGAGTGCTGATAAGAATGAGACGGTTCTAGCTAAAGTGAAACGATAACCTCAAACGACACAGATTAATGACAGGAGTTTTCAAGATTGTAAAAAGAGAGGCAAGGATAAAAGAGGAATAAATTCAAGCATTTCAACAAATGATGGAGAAATTTAAAGGATGGTCTTAATTGAATTGCGTGTTGTCACCAGATAATATTCTATTATACACAGATGAAAGTCAGAGAGGCCCATCAAGCCACCTAGTGGAAAGATGTCAACTTGAATTTACAAGGTTGATTTTTAAAGTGGCAGACTTTTATAATTGGAATTTGGGGAGTACAATTTTAGTTTAATCTTCTTAATTTAGAATGGTGATAAATGTAGTTTGATTGCTGCTAAACATATATCCAGATTTATGGCAACACCAAGATAATTGATTGCATCCAGAATGCATTGATTCATTGTGTGTGTGTGTGTGTGTGTGTGTGTGTGTGTGTGTGTGTGTGTTCCCCTTTATGTCCATAATCTCAAATGGTCTAAAAGACTGTCTTTCAATTTTCATTCATTCACTAAATCTTGCTTAAATACCTCTTCTGGGAACAGAACCTGGAGTTCTGAGCCTAGAATAAATGAATGTGATTTTTGGAGAATGGAGTTCTATCAGCTCTTCCTCACAATGCCTAAGAAAGGGGGCTGGTCTAAGAGATGATGTAGTCATTACATACTTATCAAAATGGGCTGAACCTCATAAGGACATAGATATCTAGGAAAGAATTAACTGAAACAACCTAACAACCTCCTAACCACTACAGTGCTGCTCAACAGACTTATTTCCATTCACTTCTCCTGGATAGAATATGGCCAAAGTAAGGAAAGCCTCTTCTAAGATTAGATCATGAAAGGACTTTGGGGGCTGGAGAGATGGCTTAGTGCTTAAAACAAGCTGCTTGCCAAACCTGTCAGCCTGAGTTTGATTCTCTAGTACCCACATAAAGCCAGATGTGCAAAGCAACACATGCATCTGGAGTTCATTTGTAACAGGAAGAGGTATTGACATGCCTATACTCTCTCTCCATTCCTCCCTCATACTCTCTCTCTTCATAAATAAATACATAAAATATTTTGACAAAATAAAAAAGGACTTTTCCATTTTGACTTAGATGTTTTTTTTTCTGTCTCTTATTAACCTGCTCTAAAAGAAGTCAGCTTTTATGTTGTGAGCCTACCATAAAGAAGTACGAAAAAGAAAGGCTTCCAGTCAAACACCAACAAGGAACTGAGGCATTCAAAACAAAAATCTGTGAGAGCTGAATCCCATCAATAACCAAGTAAGTCAATTTGAAACAAGGCCTCCTAGGTAACCCTGGTGGTGGTTGGATTCAAGCGACCCCATAAACTTAGGTGTTCTAATGGTAGGTCACCAGCTGATGGCAATTTGAGAATTAAATCCTCCTGGAGGCAGTGTATTGTTGGGGGCAGGCTTATGGGTATTATACCCAGCTTCCTCTTGCCAGTGTTTGGCACACTCTTCTGCTGATGTTGTCTGTCTGATGTTGACCAGGAGGTGATGTCCACCGTCTGCTCATTCCATCTTTTCCCTTTGCCATCATGGAACTTCCTCTCAAGTCTGTAAGCCAAAATAATTTTTTTCCCCAAAAGCTGTTCTTGGTCAGGTGTTTTCTGCCAGCAATGTGAACCTGACTGCAACACCCTGCAATATAACTGCAGGCCCAGGCCAACACCTTATCTCTGGGTTATATATTCTACAGTACAACTACAGGCCCAGGCCAACACCCACCTCTAGGTTTAAAGGAACCTCAAGCCAGGAGCACACAGCTAAACTGAACCTAAATTCCTGATCCAAAGGATTTATGATATCATGAGTGTTTGCTCAATTACAATTACCATATGTTGTATTTACCTTCTGATTACTGACCAAAAGCAGCTGATGAGGGGAAAGTCGTTTATTTTGGCTTAAAGTCTTGAAGGGAAGCTCTGTGATGGCAGGGGAAAGATGCTGGAGCCTCTGTAGGTGGCAAACAGCAGCAGAACAGTGGGCCATACTAACAATGGCAAGCTAGAGCTCATAAACTGTCAAGGTCCACCCCCAGCAACACAGCTCCTCCAGCAAGGCTCCATCTTCCAAATTGCCATCAGCTGGGGATCAACCATTCAGAACATGTGAGTTTATGGGAGGACACATAATCCAAAGCACCACACCATATACCAGTAGATAAATGTTACACATTTCACTCATAAAACTTTTTGGAGTATGCATTCTCAATAAAAGTATAGTTTCTTATGCCTTAAGCATATGATGCTTCAAACTTTTAAATAGCAAAGATTACATTTTTCTTAATCTTTATTTTTCCAAAAGTATTAAGGTATGATTGACAAAGTTCTAGAAATTTGAAGTAAACAATATTATGAATATATATATATATATATGCAATTTAAATACAAAATGTCCTCCATAAGCTCATATGTTTGAATACTTAATCCTCAGCTAGTGGATCTGTTCAGGAAACTTGAAGAACCTCTAGGAGGTAGAGCTTTGCTGAGAAAGTGTGTCCCTGCTGGGGGAGGGCTTGAAGTGTTATTGTTGAGTCCTATGTGCTGTTTTCTCTCTCTACTTCCTCCCTGCTATTGTGACAATGTGACCTGGTTACCTGCTCCTGCCATACTTTCCCACCATGACAGACTCTATCTTCTGGAACTGTGAGCCAAATTAAGTCATTTTCCTTCTATAAATACTTCTGGCCAGATATTCTGCCCAAGCAAGGAGAAAGTAGCTGATACCTTATATATCAGTATTACCACAAAGTTAGTCAAATCTCTCTTACTTTACTTTGTTTCTATTTTGTGTGCAATAAGAACATTTTAAGATCTGGTTTTTAGCCAATTTCAAGCATACAAAGATATTGTTGGCTATTGTTACCATACCATGCAGTAGATTCTCAGAGATTCTTTATTTTTACATATAAAATTGTACTATTTGACCAACATCTCCCCATAGCCCACAGCAACTGCCATTTCCTTATCTTTCTGTTACTTGCAATTTATAGTCCACATGGACATGTAATTCCCTGTCTGACTTATTTCATTTAACTTAAGATGCTCTCACTTCATCTAGGATGTTACAAATGGCAGGATTTCCATGTTTTTGTTGGGTGAATAATAGTTCATCATGTATATAGTTTCTTAACCCATCTATATGTTTGCAGATACTTTGGTTGTTTCCATAGTTTGGCTATTGTGAATAACACTTTAATGGACATGGGAATTACATGAATTTCTTCCAGCTACTGAATTAATTTTCTTTGAATGTGTACCCAGAAGTAGGCTCACTGGACCATGTTGTAGTTGAAGAAGATCTTCATGCTGGATTCCATAATGGCCATAGCAACTTACATTGTTACCAAGAGTGTACAAGGTTACCCTTTGCCTGCATTCTCACCCGACCTTACTGTCTATTGTGGTTTGTTTTCTTATTATTTTTAGAAGGGATGAGCAACTCCTCCCTGGCCTTGAACCTACAGCAATTCTCCTGCCACCTCCTCCCTCATGCAGGGACTACAGGTGTAGGCCACCATGTCCAGTTATGCTGAGGCCGAGGTGTTGGGTTCTAGTAGTAGTTATTCAAATAGGTGTGAGGTGATCTCTCCTTGTGACACTTTAATAAGCATTTCCCTGATGATTAAAGATTTTGTGTGTTTTTTATGTATATGCCTGCCAGTCAGTTACATGTCTTTTTTTTTGGGGGGGGGATCTTTAAGTTCTTTACCCATTTTTGTAATTGGATTGTTTAGTCTTGTTTTCCTTTTGCTTTGAGTTGTTTAAGTTCCTAATACAATGTTCATAACTATGATATGAGATAAAAGTAAATGTAGGCTGGAGAGCCGGCTTAGCCGTTAATGCACCTGCCTGCCAAGCCTAAGAACCCCTCTTCAATTCTTCAGGTCCCACGTTTAGCCAGACAAAAGTGAGGGAATTGTGCAATGCTGGGCATGTGCACAAGGAGGTGCATGTGTCTGGAATTCATTCACAGCAGCTGAGAGATCACTGGCACCCTCCTCTCTCTCTCTCTCTCTCTCTCTCTCTCTCTCAATTTTTTTAAAAGTAAACGTGGGAAGAAGTTCTCACATTTGTCCCCGTACCCCACTGAAGAGGGTTTCTGTCCTTGGATGTAGCCACATTTATATTGGAGAACATTTGAAGGAACTATCACGACACAACACAAATACTCCCCCAAATTGTGAACAATATAGCCATCTTACTATGTAATCTATGTATCATTCTAATAGAATCAGAGCTCCCTGTACAGAACACCTTATTTGTTCAGAAGTGTGAATTCTTCATTTATGTTAATCAATGGACATTTTATTACCCACACCACCTTGAAAACCTATGCTTAGATTTGTAAAGCCTTTAGATGTCTTGAGGAGTTTGTTCCTGTCGTGAGGGTTGCTTGGCTACTGAAGAGAAATGTTAACAGCTGTGGGAGAAGCAATTAGTGTCCATTCTCTCCTGATTGACAATTCTGCAAAATGCCTACTAGCGTTTTCTCTGGTTCTGCAAAATGGCGACCTTCTGTTTTCCAGAGCCTGGGAGCCAGCGAGTCCTGGTACAGCTCTCATCATGCGGGTGCCCCATGTGGCTCCCAATTAGAGAATCTAGCTTAATTCCATACCCTGGCCAGACTAAAATATAAAAGAGGAAGTAAGACTTTCATCATAAGGTGTGAACAGAGATCTCAGGCAAGTAGAATTCATGAATATCCACACTTAGCAGTGCTCAGTGGAGCAGGCAGGCTGGGAACTGGAGCCCGGGATGAAAGCAGAGAGATTAGTGAGCATCCGGCAATGAGTGCACTGTTTTCATACAATGCCCTAATCAGAACACGAGGAGTTGTGAGGAAGCCGTCAGGGCTCAGAACAATGCCTTTCCGAACAAGCAGTCATTACCAAACATGGGCTGCAGTCCAACGATATAGCTTGTACACATGAAAGAGAATAATTTCATCAAGTCCTCCAGCCTGTCATCTGGTGAGCTGACTTGATCCACCAGAAACTATGAGAAACTGGGAATTAGTCGTTTATTTTTTTTTCCCCTTTGGCTTCTACACTTTCTATTTTTCTCACCATGTATTTCATATTATCCCAATTATCTAAGTTACAGAATTAATACAAAAATACTATGATCTTCTATTTTTGCTAATTAAGACTATTAGGAAGGCATTTTATGCTCTTATTTTTATAATGAAATTCAATTTAAAGCCACTGTATCAGATCTTATTAGCTGCTACATTAGAACATATAATATTTCATTGGGGACAAAATGCCTATATCAAAAGTGAGATCCAAATTTCAAGAATACAAACTGTGATCTTAACATAGTCATGGTTCTTTGCATATATTTCATCCTGCATAATATCAAACTTTCCAGTGTCAAGTTTTAATCAATTATGTCCCCAGGAAAAAGTATGACATGAGAGACCTAGGAAGAAACTTTATCATTCCATCATTTTAATAAAAGAGTGGCCATATTAAAAGTGGCTCATATGTAAGAGAGTAAGAAGTGAATGAATAAGTTGACCCATACTGTGCAATATTTTAAAAAAACAAGATGTAAATTTTTTATTCAATTGATGCTGCAAATATTAACATGGAGCTAAACACAATAAGATGAAATAATGCCCAGGAGGCAGATACTCCAAGGCCCATTACATGGTAGATACTCAATAAAGATTTTAAATTTTATTTATTTATTAATTGATTTCCAGGCAAAGGGAGAGCAAGAGAAAGAGAAAGCGGGGTGGGGGGTGAAGAGGAAGAGAATGAATGGGCACACCAGGGCTGTTGCCCCCATAAACAAACCCTACATGCATGCACCACTTTGTGCATCTGGCTTTACATAGGTACTGGGGAATTGAACCCAGGTTGTTAAGCTTTGCAAGCAAGCACTTTTAATCACTCAACCATCTTTCCATCCTTCAATAATTTTTTTTTTTTTTTTTTGGAGAGAGACACAGAGAGAGACAGAGAGAAAGGGAGAGGAAGACAGATAGAGATGGGCGTGCCAACAGTCTCTCAGCTGCTGTGAATGAAATCCAGATGCATGTGCCCCCTTGTGGGCAAGTGCGGCATTGCGCCCTTGTGTCACTTTGCATCTGGCTAACCATGGGACCTGGAGATTGGAACCGCTGGAGATTGGAACGAGCGTTCTTAGGCTTAGGAGGCAGGCACCTTAACCGCTAAGCCATCTCTCCAGCCCCAATAAAGATTTTTAAATAAATTGTTAATGGAGAGCAAGATTGCTCCCTTATCCACAGGAAATTACATTCTGATTGGAATTAACAGCTCTTCCCCTCATGTAACCTTCACTAAACAAATATGTGAGCCATAAACTAAGTTTTATCTTCTTAAAGCATTTTAATTATCTTTTAGTTAGCTTATGAAGTAACAAAATCCTTTATGGCTTTTATATACATACATTTTGGGGGGGGTGGTTCTCTTCTCCATTCTCTCATTTCCATATCCCCCTTACCCCTGCCATGCCTTTTGTCCTGAGTATTCCCTGTGCCATTTTAATATCTCATGTAGTCTATTGTATCCCACCCCCCTTCTTTAAATCCTATTTGCTTCAATCTTCTGAGGCCCTAGTTAGTTTCCTAGCCTTTACTCACATGTATGCCCACCTACAGACTAAACTACTTTTGGAAAGGAGAAAAGTGAAACATTTCTTGACCTTTTGGCTAAGATCAAGCGAAAAGAGAAACAGGTTCTAAGAAGTTATTTGGTGAGTACCAGAGTATGAGGAACAAGGATTTCTACCCTGTTTGATTCCAGAGCACAGCTGTCAGCTCTCACTCATGTCTTTCAGGAGCCAATAGGTCATTCTTCTGAGAGCTGAGAACTGTCTTTCCTCAGAAGTCTTGTGTGAATCCTTCAGTCCTGAATTCTGCTTAATATGTTCTACCTCATCTACTCTTCTGTCCTGGAAAAACTATGGAATAGCAATTTATGTGAGGTCTCCAGACAATAGCATTAAAGCCTGAGTAAACATATATCCCAAGGCTCGAAGGAAAACTATATTTCAGGTAAAATATAGTAGGCTACCTTGAAAGTCATTGGCATGAACCTAGGGCTGAGAGCAGTCAGCCACAGGACAACTGATACATGGATGTTTTCTGTGTCACTGTTGGACAGACGGGACCTTTTTCAATGATTTTCTGTCATTTCTTGAAAGTGATAAGGTCTGTGAACAGTTTAATGTCCAAATAAAGGATTTCTGAATACTCCATGGAAGGGACTCTCAATTTTGCTGCTCTCCTCGTCTATCTCACAGATTTCCTTCTGGGACATATAGATGCTCACATTCTTACCAGGGATGACTCTTCCATCTCCATGAGAATAGCTTAGCATCACCAGGGCTCAGCTGACTGGAGATAGACTGCCCTGAGCAAGTAGTAGTAGGAAGAATGATTTTTAATGCTTAATAAATCAAAAGTATGCAATAGTTAATTGTATCAGTAAAAAAATCACAGTTGAGATTTTTTTTTTTTTTAGCATTTCTCAATAGGAGTAAGTAACCTAATTTTGTTGTTACTGCTTTTTTTTGTCCTTGATATTTAGCATTCATTACTTAAATGATGGCATTTTTTATTGACACAGTCACTCTTGAAGAAGTTTCAATTTTATTTGGCCATGAGACTTTATCCATTCATCCAAAATTGGATCATACTGAGGAAAGTGGCAGCTTTGATTTCAGAAAAAAATTTAAAAAAATACTCAGCTTGCCAAATAAACAATGCTGAGAACTTCAGAAGTACAGAGCTGGTCACAAGCAGATTTTTCTGTATCATGTGATTTGTAGCTTTGCCATAGATTTGATTCTATTCTTCCCTCAGCCTTGCCTGGTGAGGTCAAAGCTTTGCTCTTAGAACCCATTGAGTACTTCCTAGCCTTTGGACAATGCTCATTAGGTACGCTACATGGCTACATGGTGATATGTGATCATGATGAGAGTTGAGAAGATGGTTTAAATGACATCACTGTTTCACAATGTGCTTTCAGATAGATTGTATTATTTGATGCCTGGTGCAATGTGATGATTTAGAACACATTCTATAGCTGAGGGAAGATCCCTTTGGAGAAATTCAATGACAAGACTAAGATGACGTTGAAAGAGTGACACTAGAAGCTATCTTCGGGTCTTCTGAATGCTGGAACAATATTCTTTGCACCTTGTGCCATTGAAGTTAGATGACTTGGCTCAACTCAGAGACTGTGGATCTATGCTGTAGCAGAGTCTGGGACTGAGTAAGAATTAAAGCCCAATCACATGCCAGAAATACACAAGTCCCCAGATGTCTCAGGTGTCCACTACAGTGGAGAACCCTGCAACTTGTTAGGCACATTAGCCTACAGAATGCTATGATTGGCATACAATGTATATCAAACTTCCTACAGACTCTCTAACATATTCCTACTTACTGTTCCACAAAGCTATCCCAGAAGTAGTCCCGTAGCAAGTCTCCAGAAGTCCTCAAAGCTATGAAGAGCAAAATGTTCACCACCTGCCCATTCAACAAGATGAGTTTCATGTAGCTTCTAGCTCCTTTCATACCATTTGAAGATAAAGAATTGGATTTTTTTGTTTCTTGAAATTACCATCATTTGACTACTCAGATTGTTGGAAGAAAAACATCTTTGTTCTGTCCAAGTCCTTTCTCAAAGATTTTCAACTCTTAAGTTTTCAAAAACCAATATTTTTGTCTATTTAATAGACAGTTGTGATTACATCCTTCCACTCCATCACCCAGGCCACACATTTTAGATACCAACTTTTCTAAGAGCCTTCTTCCACTATATTTTAAAGTGTGTTTGTCTTGGATTTCATGTAGAAAAGAGAAAAGCAGTTAGGGTCCCCCTGTCATATGCTCCACAGCACTCTATTTCTCTTCTACAGTACTCATCACACTTCTAATTACTTGTTCAATGTCACTGCCTAATTACTTTTTCCCACATGTTCTCTATTAAGACTTTAGAGGCCCTAAGCTCTGACAAGATAATGGCGTCTCCTCCAACACCAGATGGATTTTGAATTAAAAAAAAAAATTAGAAGTTTAAAATAAGTTTAAAACAGCCAATAAGACTTTGATTTTGCCCATCGTGACTTGACTTTACATCTTGTTTACTAAGTCCACTAATTTGAATGTTCACCTCGTTGGAAGCATTCCCACAGATGCACAATATGTATAACCAAATATCTGGGTACCACATAGCTGAGACAAGTTCTGGGCTTTAAATCAGCTATATTTTAAATGTATTTTTAAATGTTTTAATTGATGTCTTATTTGAGAGAGAGAGAAAGAGAAAGAGAATGGGCACACCAGGGCCTGTAGCCACTGTAAACAAATTCCAGATACATGTGCTACTTTGTGCATCTGGCTTATATGGCACCTTAACTGCTAAGCCATCTCTCCAACCCTCTTTTAGTCTACTTAAGGTCATCATTTTAAATTGCTTTCCAGGTGATCTGTAAATTCTCATTTCTTTCACATCAGTTACTGGAACATTTTTGTGTTCACTTTTAAGGTTGTCAGATTTCCTTGATTTTTCATGGTTCTTGTGTCCCTGAAGCTTGTCTGTACTCTAGTGATGCAGTATTCCCTTCCAGAATTTACATAAGCAGTATTTATAGGGATGGTTATCACCTACAGATCCAACTGTGGGTGCCAGTTGTGCAGGGTTTGATGACTGTAATTCCATGATAATGTAGTGGTCAGTTCTCTGTAGATTCTTCAGTTGGGATTAGCACTACAGTGACAGCATGTGTCTCACTGATGTTAATCTAGGCTACAGGACCAATGATGGGGGCAGTATGGGTTATTCTATATATAATAAGGGCTTTGGGGGTCTTTCCATTCTTGTTATTCTCTCAAGTGGAAAGCCTTGGGTGGAGGAATCTGCCTGATGTTGGATTTAAAAGAGTTCACAGGAACTCACAGAATGCCATAGTGGTTTGGGAATCCAGGGTAAAGTGCTGAGAAGGCTGTGTAGAATCTTATTCCTGTGCTTAATAACTTGAAAATTAGACTTGAAATGCAGGTCCACTTTGCAACACATGAGTGGAGATAGTTCACTAACTCAGCTGTGTCTGTTGTACACCTAAATAGCTCACGTCCAGGGAACTGGACTGTAAATGTGATTCTGTCCCTGTGGACAGAATCAGCATGGTTCTGAGGAAGAAAGTGCTCCAGAGCCTTAGGCCTTGAGGACACGGGCACAAATTTAGCTCAAAGTCCTGAACTAACAGGACACAAGGGCATTTCAGGCCCAGCGAATGAGTCGTTACATGAGAGTGATGCTGTACGCTGAGATAAGGGATATGGAAGCAACCCAAGTTTTGAGGCTGGATGTAGCAGCAGCCAGGACCTAAAATGACAGTAATGCCACTGTGTCTTAGGCTCCCAATGATGAGTAACAGCATATAGTGTCTCCTTCCACAAATTGGTAGATGACTTCAGCATCTTGAGCCTCAAGGGGCTAGTCTGAATCTAGGAATGTGCAGCACCACAGCTATTTGCCCTGGACTATAATAGCGTAGTGTAGTGAGAAAATCTGTAAAGACCAATTCCTGTGCTTTTGGATCTTACAAAACTACTATAACACCTGAGACTGGAAATTCAGATATTATAGTTAACCAAGTTAGAATTGTTGGCTCTGAGGTAAACCCCATTTGCTCAGACCACTGAAGTTATCTGCCTGGAACGCAAGACATTACACCTGCTCATTTCCCCTCAAAGTGCATGCACACAAGTCAGCAGAAGCTATGGATCCTTGAGAGTGGGGTGCTGCATCAGCTGTGGAGTTAGAAGTGTGTCCTACTTCCCTAGTGGGCCTGAGGTTGAGGTTCCTACTTGGTATGGAGCAGTAGCACAAAGAAGATCTAAGGTCCCTAGAAGCAGGATGCCACCCCAGATGGGGCACAAAGTTTGTGACTGCTCCAGTAATTTAAGCCCCCAAGTCTCAAAAACCCAGAAGCCACCACAGAAGGATGCACCAACTCCTAACATAGCAGACAGCTTAGGTTTGTTGAGATGAACCTTCACAACAGACTCAGTTATGGAAGAAGGGGTGTTTATTAAAGCTTACAGATCCAGAGGAAGTTATATAATGGCAGAAGGAGCTGGCCCTGCTTTCACAGGCCCAAGCAGAGAGAAAGAGAGAGACGAAAGAAGCCACAAGCCAAAAGCCACACAGCACACTTTAGGAACTCCAGGGGAACTAGGCACTTTGCATATCTTTAAATTGAAATTTCAAAACCACCACCACACCTTAAGATCTGTCCAGTGACACCTCCTCTAGCCAGGTGGCTGAAGATCCAAACTATAAACTAAGAAAACACTGAATATATTGGTAGTCATCTATTCAAACTACCACATTTCTCCCTTGGCCCCCAATAGATTCAAAACCATCACACATTGTCAATGGTATTCAATCCAATTTCAAAGGTCCCCACAGTCTTGACCAACTTAAGATATCTCAAACTCCCCTCTGAGATTTAACACTTTCTCTTAGCTGTGAGTCCTGTGAAATCAAACAAGTTAAATACTTTTAACATATAAAGGCACAGAGTAAACATTTTCAATTGGTATAAGACATAGCAAGGAGAGACTAGAACAATGTAAACTCAACCACCATTAAGCAATCATCAAACTTCTGCAGTTCAAGTTCAATATAATCAGAAACTGACAGTCTCCAGATTTTTAAATTTCACTCCTCCAGTTGGGGAGAGTAGCCAGGGAAAACTTCCATTCCAGGCCAACAGAGTACTCTATGGTAGCCCTTGTACAGTCCTAGCATATCTAAAATATCTTTGGGTCTTCATGTAAATCATGGTCCATCTTCCAATGGCTTTGTCAGCAGATGAGATTCATCACGCCCTGCCTCATTCTGTGTCTCAGCAGTGGCTCTTGGAAGCATGTGCACTTCACGACCATTCCATGCTTTTTTTATGTTTTCAAAACTAATACCAGGTATGTAGGACACAACCATATTCTTAATTCAGGGACAAAATAAATCATAACTATGAAAAGTAGGTTTTTTTGTTCTAGTCAACTCTTTGCAAAAGAGTTTATATTTCAATTATAGTCTTTTCTCAGGCATCTTTTTATTGTTTTAATGTAAAGCACTTGAGCCATCTTCCTTAAGATTGTTAATGTGTTTGATAATAGCAGCTTCAGTAACCTAAAACCAGTCTCAGTGTTTGTAATTTTAACTTGAGATTTTCCAACTTAAAATCTCAAATCTCTCAGTCCAATATCTTTAGCCAGGCACACCAGTCTATTACAAATTTAACCTTGATCAGGCTGGGCGTGGTGGTACACACCTTTAATCCCAGCACTCGGGAGGCAAAGGTAGGAGGATCGCCGAGAGTTCGAGGCCACCCTGAGACTACATAGTTAATTCCAGGTCAGCCTGGACCACAGTGAGACCCTACCTCACAAAACCAAAAAAAGAAAAAAAAAAATTTAACCTTGATCAAACTCTCTGGGCCTGGACAGCATAATAAAGCCATCCCTTATATCAGTAGGCCAGTTTCAACAAAGTTTACTTTAGTCTTTCCTTCCCCTTAGAAAGTTCATAAGTTAGCCAGGTGTGGTGGCATAAACCTTTAATCCCAGCACTTGGGAGGCAGAGGTAGGAAAATCCCTGTGAATTCAAGGGCACTCCGAAATTACATAGTGAATTCTAGAATTCCAGGTCACCTTGAGCTAGAGCAAGACCCTTATTCAAAAAACAGATATATATATTTCGTAAGCCAAGCCTCCAAATACAATTGTTGGTGTACTTTGCATTCTCCAACTCTCATCAGAATAGTCCATAAAACTTGGCTTACTGCTCCAGAAAGGCATCTTTAGTTGTAAGTACCAAGTCCATGCACATTCCTCCAAAACAAAAGTTCGAAAGATCAAAATCCCCATGGTCATATTTATCTCACCCCATTCCTGGTACCAACTTTTGTAGCAGACAGCTTTAGGTTTGTTGAGAAGAACTTTCAGAACAGGCACAGTTATGGAGGAAGGGATATTTATTGAAGCTTGCAGATTCAGGGGAAGTTATATAATGGCAGAAGAAGCTGGCCCTGCTTTCACAGGTCCAAGCAGAGAGAGAAAGAAAGAAGCCACAAACCAAAATCCACAGAGCACACTTTGGGAATTCCAAGTGGAACTACACATTTTGTAAATCTTTAGATTGGAATTTCAAACCCACCACCACACCTTAAGATCTGTCCAGTGACACCTCCTCCATCCAGGTGGCTGGAGATCCAAACTACAAACTAATAAAACACTGAATATATTGGGGGCCATCTATTCAAACTACCACACCTAGGATGAAGGCAAATAATAGCTTGCCACTAGCATGTAGCAGGCAATAAAAACTCTACTCAGGTTGGTACACAATAAGTACAGCAGCAGCAGCAGCAGAGCCTGAGGGGCACAAAGAGATGCCATCACTGCTTGCACTCACAACTGTACACATGTTAGCAGCAGCTCTACTTCTATGATAGTACATAACAGAAGCAGCCTGGGGTCACAAGGTCTGCAGTCAGCCACTGGACTCTCAGGAGTACCTTGAGCCTTGTGGACTGCATGGGTTTCCAACAATGAAGACTGCAAGTATCCATGGTAGAGATGGGAGCTGCACAGTCCTCTTGATTACCTATTCCTCAAAGTGAAAAGTCCCTCCTGGTTTTAAGTTAACCTCCACCGAGTGGTTGAGATGATTGAGGCTAGATGTTTCATTCTCTGGACATCCTTCCTGAGTTTCTATGCTCTGCTGGACTATTTCTGCTTCTTTGCTGATTTCTTATGCTTTCCTTCAATGATTTTCTTCCAATTATAGTTGTTTATGGTTTTGGAGATTTTTGATGTGTGAAGGAAGAATTCTCAAAGTTTCAATCAATCATCTTACTGGAGGAAGGAGGCCAGTGTCAGAAGCATGAATTTGACCTTCCTGTTGGCTAACCCATCACTGTCTCCACATTAAGTACAAGTTGTAAGAGGATCAGAACACATCTGTCTTGGTCACAGCATAGCCACAGTGCTTGCTCCATGACTGGATCAAGACAGGATAGTAATAAAGGCCTGATGATGAAGGATAAAGAAAGGAGTGAGTACATAGAAAGAGAGGAAGAGCATGAAGAAGGGAAAATAAAGTGATATGATAAGCAGGAGGATAGAAGGAAGATGGGGTATAAAAGAAGGTAAAGAAGGAGGAAGGGAAGACATGCAGGAGAAAATAAGCCCTGCTGACTGCTCTCCGAATTTCTTTATGGGTTAGGAGAGAGCTACCTCCCTGGCCCACAGTAAGCTCAGAGCATCATCTGTTTCATTATTGCTTAAATCTAGAATAAATGCTGCCATCATCCTTTAATAGATTATGAACTGTGTCTTTCTTGACTACATAGCACAGTTTTCAAATACATGAAAGCCCATTGCTCATGTTGTCTTTTCGTGGAATTACAGAAATGTACCATGAGCTTTAGACTTGCAACTGCCATCCAGTGAACAAGGAGGGCCCACCTTATGAGTAAAGCTGTGATATGTGACATTAGCTATTCAACAGTTTAAACAGTCCTTGGGACTTGGGAATTCTGTCATCCTAGAGAATGCACAGCATTTGTGCTGACAGCTTTTCTTTTTAACTACTCACCCCTTTCTAATGAATCTATTCTGAGTCGAGGTGTGCATTTAAATAGATTTTACATGCCATATCAAGACAACAGTATTAACAGGACTTGTCGCCTAAAATCCAATGCAAATTACAGGGGATTTATACATTCAATACATTTTTGCCAAAATGGAGATTTTAGGTGACATCAACTTCAGGAAGCGCCAACACAGAGTAATGATGCTCAGACCTTATTTTTGACATTTACATGACAAGCAACAATTGTATGCATTGGTGCAACATTCAAATGCATCAAATAAGTGCTCAAGAACAGATATATTGCACAGGCTAAAGTTGAGAAAAGGAGACCAACATGCTGTAGGGAAAAAAAAATCCTATATCTTTTGGCCCCCAGATCCAAATGTGACAAGGATATTATTATCCACTAGAGCCATAAAGCCTTTTATAGAGATATTTTCCCCTTTAGCCCTGTTATTTTAATTTGTGCACAGATTTTAACACAGGCAATTTCCCCCTGCAAGGGCTTTTCACTAATAGAATTATACTGTCTTAGCTCAAAATGGCTTTGGTTCTTAGTCCACTGGGCTCAAAAGATTATTTTCTTGTGGTGGAGAGCTCTCCACACCACCCAGGAGCTCACCATTATCTGTATTGAGCACCCCAATCCTCTCCATCCTTCAAGAGGCTACACAGCTGGGCCCAGCATGAAAATGACAGGCATGAGAAAGCTCCAAGAGTTTATTTTCCTCTGGCTGGGCATCTTGGTGCCTGGATTCCCGTCAATGCCATCACAACACATGCCTTTCAATAAAATGTTATCCTAACAGGATTAAATGTAATTTAGAGTCAATAAGAAGTTTGCCATCGGGCAGAATTATAATAGACAAGTCTGATCAGAGGGTAGCAAATCTGGAAAGTTTTCAGGGATGCATTCTACTGTACAAAAATGAAACATAGAGGGCAAAAAACATGTTTATTTGCTGCCAGACCTTTCAGAGTTCATCTTGCATGCAAATCAATTTGTACTCGATTTATGCAGTAAGGACTGTGTATTGTAGTCTACAGGAAGGCAAAAAAGACAGGAAGACATTTGCAGTACAATGCATGCAACATCATTTTAACCACCCTTCTTAGTTATTTATTCAAGTGATAAATAAGTGTTTCCAATTTTGTACAACATGGCAACTGAACCCACACAAGGTACAGAGAGCCCACCCTAGAATTACATTGGATACAAGACCATACTTACATCATCACATGGTGGAAGGTAGCTTTGAAAGATGGTTACTGGGAAGGATAGTCTGGACAAGTACTAGAGAAACTGAGCATTGGATTGAGCACAAGTTTAGGAAAGAATAAGTTGTACCTCAAGAAGAATGCACTGGTTTCCTAACCCTGTCATTGCATGTCCCTTGTCAAAACTAGTTGCTTTTGTTCAGATGGAAGGGATAGGGATCTAAGAAGGAAATGGATCTAGAGTTGGTTACCAAAAATGATTTCTGTAATGTTTTCAGCTCTATATCCACATAAGTAGTAGATAATAATAAGTTGTTACCACCTAAATTCCATTGTCATCATTTAGTTGTCCATATTTTACATGTATCATATTTATTTTTCACTATAGCTTTATAATGATTATTTTATTTTAATTCTTACTTTATATATGGGAAAACATGAAAAATCAAGTACATCAATAAATTGCTTGAGATTGTTATTTTCTGTACAATAGGAAGTTGCAGTCAAACTCAGGATGTGACACTAAGCACACATTCAATTGTCTAATTTGTTTCACTGGAAGTGGAAATGCAAAGCTTGAATCATGGGGAAAGCTTTGATTGGGTTAATGTCCATACTGAGAAGAGTACCAAGCTTTTAGAAGACAGTATTCTGAAACAAGATGATCTGGGTGAGGGTGGAAGCAAAGAGAATGCTTGATGTGGATAATGGTTGTCTTCAAAAAGAAATAAATGGCTCATCCACTGGTCTGTGAAATGACTAGCTGCAAGGTACAGAAAATTGCCTAAAGTGTCTGAGACACAGAGGATCTAACACACAAGGTTGCCCTGTGGTTAAATTGTGTACCATGGCAGTACTTTGAAAGGGCTAGGAACCAGAAGCTGCATACCAGCCCTGCTTCTGCCACGGTGTTGTCAAGGGAGAAAAAAAGTACATTTTGATGCCTGCACAAAGATTGTCTGAGTTACAGTACCAGATCCACCGTTAATAGCTCTGTGGTTGACACAAGTTATTTATCTCCTTTCTACCTCAATTTGCTCATCTGAAAAATAAGGGAAATAACTGTAGAATTGATCTTACAGGATCTTGTCAAAATTCAGTAAGTTAATCCACATCTTAAGCTTCAGCTGCAAATAAACATTGGACTATTTAGCATGTATTGCATCAATGATTTTTAATACATATTTATAAAATACATATGGCAAATATCACCCTCTGTACTGGAAATATAAAAATTAATAAAACTGATCCAGCCATCCCACTACTGGGAATTTATCCAAAGGAAATGAAATCAGTAGTTCCAAGTGATATACAACCTCCCATGTTCATTGCACATTATTCACAATAACCAAGTTCTGTAATCAACCTACATCAATATTTGAGTGAGTAAAAATAATATAGCACTATGTGCAAGGCTAAGAAAGAATAAGGGATACCCTTGGGAGCACATGCCATGGGAACACATGGATTTCTGACACATTTCTGTCACTAGAGTTAACATGAAGGACCCTGGAGGACATTGTGTTAAGTGAAATGAGCCCATAAGAGCAAATCTGGTTTGTTCCTTATCTCTTTTTTCATTAAAACCTAACAGAAAGATATGAATAAGATTACAATGTGCCTGAACACTTGGCATGGGAATTGGACTGACCATCTCAGCCCCATCTAGTAAATTTCCATAAAAGAGCAAATCAGAGTCACCTGAACAGGCTTTTCCACTTCGGGGAGCACCCTCCTGCCTTAAAGCAGAAGCTTAAGCTCGATAATAAAAATCTTTCTAAACTTTGCCTTCAATGGTGTGTGGATTTCATTTGTCAAAATTCACAAGACAAGAACCTGGAGGCAACTGACTTGGTAGAACTTTTATGTAACCCTGACCATCTGGTGCCTTAACTCCTGGGTTACAGCCCAACGAAGAGCTGAGAATCAGCTCCATCACTCTCAGAGACACTGCAATTTTCTATTTCCCTTTGAAACCTTCAACCTTGCTCTACAAGAAACCAAACCTTTTCTGAAGACTATCAGAGACTTTCCACATTATAGTCTCAGCCTTCCAGCTCTCATCCCTAAGTTCACCTGTGTGCTGCCCTACAGTTCTAAAAGGCTTTATGCTTCACACTTCCATATTTTACTGCTATTATTTTATATATTCTTATTACTCATATTATTGTATTAGTTGCTTTTCTCATTACTGCAACCAAATAGAACAGCACAAGACAGAATGATGTGTTTTGGTTTACATTTTAATTAGCATAGTCCATATAGTAGGGCAGGTATGGTGGCAGGAATGTGAGGCAGCTGGTCACATCGGATCCACCATAAGGAAGCAAAGAGAGATGAATGCTGGTGCTCTGCTCACTTTCTCCTTTTTATTCAGTCAGAGCCTTTCGCCCATGGGATGCTACCCATTTTTAGGGTGAATCTTCCCTACTCGGTGAACCAATTCTGGAAACACTCTCATAGACACACCCAGAGGTATATTTCCATGGTGGTTGTCAATTACATCACGTTGACAATGAAGATTCAACATCATATACCTGCTGAGTGTAGGGCTTTAGGTGGGTACCACCATGGCAAGACTAGCTATATATTATATTCCTTTGTCCAGGAAACCACCTCTGATCATCTCACATAGCCAAGAGGCCTCACTTCTCTGCACATGTACAGATCTTACCATTTTTGAAGTTCACTTGACATGGGTATTATTTCAGGTCTGTATCTGGGTGGTATGAATGTGAAGTGTCCCCCATGGCCTCAGACTCTATCCCCATCTGGTGGCAATTTGGAAGGCGTGACCTGGAGGAGAGGTTTCACTGGGGCAGATCTTGAGGCTCATTAGCCCAGCTTGTCAAGTGCTAGTGAACTCAGTCTCTTGCAGCTTCATGCCAGCTGCTGTGGTAAGATGTGATGCCCAGCTGCTGCCCACCATGTTGATGTTCTCACCATGATGAAAATTTCCCTCGAGACTGGAACCCAAAATAACCCCTTTCCTCCCAAAAGCTATTTTGGATGTTTTGCCCCAGCAGCAAGAAGGTAACTACAAAATTATCCACATCACCCAAAGTGTTCATGTGATTCTTCAGAAAACTGTCTTGTTTGCTGCATAGCATCTCTTCATCATGCTACACACGTGAGTTGGACAAAACACACTTATCTAGCTGAACTCCTTCCACCACAATAATCATAAACCTAATGGAATCTTCCCATGTCAAGTCCAACACTGAAGGAACTTGGAAGCCACGCTCAGGCTTAACAGCAAACAAGGAATGCAGCCAAACAAATGAAAATTACCATCTTCCATCCATCAAAGAACTGAGATCAAAGAACAAAACATCACTGTCACTAAAATTAGAGAGATAAACAGGCAAGCTGAATCCCAACTCAAAAGAGCAGAAAGCCATAAACAAGAACTTCTGTGAGAAAACCACACCTAGTTCCACAGTAGGAAACTTAAACTGTATGGGATGGATTGCCAGAGGCTTGCCATGGACAAAGCTGAGAATTAAAAATGACCGATAATGCTATCCACAATCTTGCTGTATTCTAAGAATGACTGCAAACATGTTCTGTATATGTGCCTGTTAATTTACTCTCACAATAGCCTTTTTTATATTTTTATACATGGGAAAACTGAGGCACAAGAAAGTAAGAAAGTTATTTCATGTCACTTAGACAATATGTTTGAACTTCCAATTCTGGAATAAAGCTGGTGATGGAGATTAGAAGGAAAGCAATCTTCTTTAATAGGTGGTTAGTTAGGAAAGAGGCTCCAAAGAACATAGAAGCCAGTGTTCCCTGGCAAGACTAGAACTCCAGTCTGACTCAAGAGGCAGATCAGGAACAGCTTCGTGGTTTCTTGTTCTTAGAAACTTTGAGCAGGCTTTACCCACTCAGGATATCCCAGCTTGGGATCATTTCTGCTTTATTCCCTAAAGTAAATCTTTCATAATTTATTTTCCTGTGCATGTATGCTTGCAGTTCTTTGCTGCTCATGAGGCAAGAGTCCCTGAGAGTCCCTGGATTGGGGAATTAGTATCCGGCACTCTAGGGCCAGAATGGCTTTATTGCTTTCAAAACCAGTAACATCAGGCTTCCAGGGAGTTTATCCAGAGATCACACTTTTAAAAAATATCTCATTTTTTATTTGTTTATTTATTTATGACACAGAAAGGCAGATAGAATTTTTTTTAAATGCCAAGGTCTCTAGCCACTGCAAACAAACTCCAGAAGCATATGTCACCTTTTGAATCTGGCTTACATGGATATTGGGGAATTGAATCTGGGTCCTTAGACTTCACAAGCAGGTGCCTTAACAACTAAGCCATCTCTCCAGCCCAAGAGCTCACACTCTTAATAATGGTACTGTATTTGCCTGTTACCAGCTATCAGTAGCCATGCTGGCAGGATTGTAGGCAGCAATCTCTGGTGGGTGATACATAGATGCTGAAAGAGCTGGTCTGTTCTCTTCAAGAAGCACTCTTCACAAGGGGATCAGGGGGAGTGAGGAAAGGGAACAAATTAAAAGGATATGATCCACCAGTCTTGGTGGTATACACCTTTAATCCCAGCACTTGGGAGGCAGAGATAGGACATCACCGTAAGTTTGAGGCAACCCTGAGACTACATGGTGAATTCCAGGTCAGCCTGGACTAGAGTGAAACCCTGCCTCAGACAAAACAAAACAAAAAAAAAGGGCTGGAGGCTGGAGAGATGGCTTAGCAGGTAAGGCGCCTATCTGCTAACCCTAAGAATGCCAGTTCCAATCTCCAGGTCCCACATTTAGCAAGATGTAAAGTGACTCAAGGGTGCAATGCTGCACTTGCCCACAAGGCCGGCACACACATCTAGAGTTTGTTGCAGCAGCTGAGAGGCTGCTGGCACACCCATTCTCTGTCTGTCTTCCTCTCCCCTCTCTCTGTCATTCTCTGTGTCTCTCTCCAAAAAAAAAAAAAAAAAAAAAAAAAAAAAAAAAAAGGATATGATCATAGTGAACTTTACATGCATGTATGAAAATATTACAATAGAACACAATAGAATCCATTATTTTGTATAACTAGTATATGCTAATTTTTTTATTTTATGTAAAACACCCCTCACCTCTCAAATCGAGAATTGTCCTTCCTTTTAACTATAAACCAGCACTTCGACTTCACCTCCCCTTCCCACCTACCATTTCCGTCTGCAAGGTAGTATAAAAGTAGCTTTATACTACCACCACCCATACTTTGAACGGCCACCATAAAGTGTGAAGATTTCCTGTAACTTCATTATTTAAAGCTCATCCTGCTTTGGGCTCTGCACTCTGTCCTTCCCTGGACAACGCCATCCTAAAATATTGTGATGAGTGATGAATGTGTGTTCTCCTGGTGAGGTGTATTGCTAGTAATTAAACAGTATTAATTCCATCAGCTTTGATTTACCATCTGCAGTCTCAGTAATAGGGCTCAGTGTTCTATTTTCTTTCTGACCAACACTGACTAATAGAATTGGTGTTTAAGAATTAATGTATAAATCTATTTTTTTAGTCAGTCTGTGTTGGGGAATTTTTTCAATATATTACAAATGTATTCATTATTCTCTAGTTCATAAAAATAATTAAAAGCTACCGGCCAAACACAAATTCCCAGGACATAAAAATCTTACTGGCAGTCTACTGCCAAACACCAAGGTTACCAGCTTTTCAGTTTAAGAATTTAATGAGAACTTGTACCTTTGCTTTAAAAAAAAATGGGGTTTGGTAGAATTCTTCCTAGAGTCAAACTCCTGATTGGTGCATTCATGACCCTGCAGTAAATACTAACAATCCCACTGAAGGGGGCCCTTGGAGGAATGGGGACAGGAAAGAGGGGATGTAAGAGTACAACTGGATGAGAATATGACCAATATGCAATATGTTCATGCTATGACATAGAATAAAAATAATCACTATAAAAAGACCATTAAAGCTCTAAATACCAAAAATGAAACATCCTACTGTCAGACTATACAGGTTTTAACAATTCAGACATCACTGCCCTAAAATATAAGTTATCCTTAAGACCCATGCAATTTTATTATAAGAGATTCAATGGATGTAAATAGCATGTGTTCACATCACAAAAAAAAAAAAAAGTTAAGAAGCAAAGAAGGAATAGAAAAGAAATTCAAGTAGTTCTAATCCATCAATGTGATATCCAAGTTTCCCTTTAGATAAAACAGACATAAAACAAGCTTTACAAGCCTCAGGTGACCTTCTAAGTACAGTATTCATGGATTTTAAAGTATAATTAAGAAGTCTTGTTTTGCCATTTAAAGAATTCAAGTTCTGTTTCCTTGGTAGGCAAAATCTAATCAATCTTGTTCTCAAATGCTAATACAAGCCATTAAAAAAACATTAATTGAAATACTGCAGGGGCTCTTGGTTTGGGGGTAGGTACGTTTTTTTTTTTTTTTGTATTTTCATATTGTTATTCTTGTTTATTTGTTTTCTTCACTTTAACCCCAGGGCAGGACTAATTTATGAGCCTAATTAGGGAGCACCCTTGGTGAGATCCACTTCTGGGATGAAGAGTTGGCCTGTGAAACCCACCAGAGAGCTACATAAGGCCACAGCCCTGTGAGGAGCCCCAGGCACAAGCCATGAGGATGTTTATTTCACCTGATAGACCAAACCTAACAGATTGTTTTATTTACAATGGAATATTAATTTTCTGGTTTTGGTAACAAAAACACAGTGCTCATTTGTATTGTAAAACTTGTAAATATGCCCCATAGGATAAGTAATACTCAAAACGGTGTTCTAATTAAAAGGAAAACTCAGTTGTCTTGCAAAATAGAAGAGGGCACATAAATTGTAAATAAGATACATAGTAAAAATGGAAAAGACAAGCCAGATAGGACAGGAATGAAATAAGATTTGAAAATGTGCTTCTTAAATGAACACAAATTGTGAGATAATGTCTCATTGAACAATAAAAATAACAAACCAGTGGCAAAGATGTAATAGAATTTCCTGTGTATACCATTTTAATCTTAATATAATTTTCCCCAGTGCATCCATGTTTATTGAACGACCATGACCATTTCTTTCTCACTCTGTCCAACCGCTACTGAGGGTGTGCACTTTGCTGTAAGTAATTCCCTTATAATGAACATGAAAACGATCCAGAAATTGACCACAGTTTATAAAAGGAAAAATGACATTGTGACTGCTCAGGAGAAAGCCTCACAAGAATGCAAAGCATATCTACAGTTTCCTCAGGGAAGTAGAGTAAGAAAACAGGAAAATCCCTTCTTGTTTCCATTGTGCTGTCAATTCCACTCTTTTGTTTCTTTTCTTCTTGTTGTCAGAAAAGACACAGGAGACTCCCAGGACACCCCAACTCATGGTTGCTGAACTGAGAACTGATATAAGAAAGTGTCAGGTCCACATCAAGTAACAAGGTGTGTTCAGCATGGTTGTCAGTCTGCAAAGTGAGGACGTTAATGTTGTAGGTTTTGAGAGCAACAGAGCCTTTCTCAGTTCTGGCTGGGCTTAGCTTAGGGGTTAGAATGCAGATCTTCAACATTCCCTAGAACTCCCCAAGCCAGTGACTCTTGATTCCATTGTTTTACAACCCACAAAAAAAAATTGTCAGGTGTAGACAATGTAGAAGACCAAGTTAAGCAAAGCTTCATTCTTCAAAAGTTAAGCAGAAAGCTCCCAATCTGGCAGGGTTCTCAAATGGGTGGCCCATCTGGTGGCTGGACCCAGGGGATCTTATACTCTCAGGTCAGGATCAGGTCAGGATGGGTTAGATTGCTTACTTCGAGTGTGTATGGGGATTCCATCCTTAGGGATGGAGATTATGTATCATGTCAGGATGGACTAGATTGGTGTTTTGAATGTATGAGGTCAGGGGGCTCTTGATGAAAAAGGATCTAGGGCCCACGGGCTGATTGTCAGCTGACATCATGTTGTGGCATGGTGACTCAGGGCTTTTTGGAACTAGGTTCCTGGACTCTGTTCTCTTCAACAAAGGCCTATAACCCTGACTAATTACATACAAAATGGGGACTAACTTACTCATAATTCATATATATAAGACTTCGTTAGTTATGAGCCTGATAAATAAATGCTACTTACTATATATACTGAAATGTAGATGTGAAGGTAGAACTTCACACACAGGAAAGGTGTGTTGGAGGGGGAAAATGGAATCCAGAGAGACTCCTGCATGGACTACTGGGCTCTACTAAAGCTCATCTAAACTGCCAACTCCAGACAATCCCACATGCATCTCAGACATCTCATTGTCCAGTGTAATGAATTCCTGCCTTGCCTTTGTTTATGCTTATGTTGGTCATTCAATTTATGTGATTTACATATTTATTTTATAAGATTTCAAGAAATACCCAAAGGTAGAGGCTGTGCTTTGCTTTTACTTGCTTTTAATTTGATATTATTGTACAACTGGAGTCTTTTTGTTTTTCCTACACATAACTCACATACTAGTTTTTGGATTTTGTGGGAAGCTCAATGATAGAACCCTTACCTAGCATACAAAAAGTACTGAGTTCTATCTCTAAACTCTAAAAACAAAACATAACAGACTATTTTTCTAAAATTAAAAATCTAATTTATTTTATTATTATTTTCCAAAAGTTCATTAGGCAAAAGCTATATTTTTCCAAGCATTAATGAAATATATGCCACATACATTAATAGATACATTTTATTGAATAGATTACTAATTCCTTTGTTGAATAGAATGCATAACTATGTAATGAGACTTTTAACTTAGTTTTTTTTCAAGCTAGATTAAGTAGTGTAAAGTATATAGATTAAACACTAATGGACCTACTAAGCAAAAACAACTGTGTAACCAGGTTCAGTAAGTTCACAAATATATGTCCCAGTAATAAGGAGTCTGCTGCTATTCCAGAGATGCAAATCAACATCATATTATCTTCACAAACTTTTCATTACTTTTTTATAGAACAAGGATTTTAATACATAAATTAAAGTTTTATCACCTAACTTATTTTTAAAATTTTGAAAATATTTATATTTTTCACAACTTCTCACAAACATATATATATATATATTGTATTTTAATTATGTTCACTCTTCATTACATATCTTATCCCACTCCTAATAAAATTCTTTCTTCTTTCCAACTTTACTCTTCCTCAGACTTTCACATCTTATTTTTTTTGTGATCATTGAGTTTAATTAGGGTTCATTGCATGAGCATAGATTGGGAGTTATTTACTGGAACACGAATGACTTACCTGTGGCTATACCAGTTAACAAAGTGACTCCCTCTCTCCAAGAAACCACTGATTGCCAACAGTTCCTCAGAGAAGGATGAAGCCTCATGATCCCCTCCCTTACCCATGACTGAATATTGATGGGCCCAGTCTTCCACAGGTGTTGGGCAGATAACTATCATTACTTTGAATTCATAAGTACAACAGTCATGCCATGTTTTGAAGAAAGCATACCACAGCACAACTCCCCATCCTTTGGTTCTTACATTCTTTCCTTCCCTTCTTCCACAGTAAATCTAATTTCTTAATATGAAAATTATTTTCAGTGGCTCCCTGTTGTACTTTCTAAGAAAACTCATTGATCAAAATGCAATGTGGAGGCTAAATTAAATACATTTCCAGGCTTTATATATTCAAACATCATAATCAAAGATCAGTATAGAAGCAATTTGTGTGTGGCTGAGAGACCATCACCAGAGTAGACCTCCTCTCCTGAAACACAGGCTCCTCCAAGTGAGCTTCTCGGATGTCTTCTCTACTGAGTGCCTTCCAGGGGTCCTTCCAGACCATTATTTCTGATGACCTTTGCATATTCCTTTGCTGATCTGTAAGGGACACGTGGTCTTGTAGGGTCTTCAAAATCAACATGGAATAGGCCAAATCGTCTGCTGTACCCATTGTTCCATTCAAAGTTATCCAGAAGAGACCATGCACAGTAAACTTGAAGGTTGACTTTATCAATGTGGATAGCTGAAAGGGTTTTATAAACAGAAATTATTATCTCTAGGAAAGTTTATGAAAGCAGACAAAATCACCAATGAGCACTTGGGGTCTTTCTTCTGCTCTGAGGAGACCTCAGTGGGAACAGATACAAATGTTCACTGTCTCCTTTTAGACACATACACATAAGTAAACTAAATAAATTGGTATGGAAAATAATGCATATGCTAATTAACTGGATATAGTTATTCCACATGCACACATATATCAAAGTGTCATGTCACATACCAGAAATATATAGATTTTTCTCAATTAAAAAAAAATCAAGTGTCTGTTGCAGGAGCAGTCCCAGCTCAGTGAATTCACAGCTGTCCCCTATCCCAACTCAGCCGTGTGTCCACAATAGGAGCAAACCCTGGAAAGTAGGTTTGTAGTCGGCTCCTCCCTCCCCCTGAGATCATGGCAGAAATCAATGAAATAGAAATGAAGACAACAATTTGAAAAACTGAGGAAGCAAAGAGGTGGGTCTTTGAAAAGATAAATAATATTGACCAACCCTCATCCAAACTAACCAAAAGAGAGAAAGAGACCTTAATCAAGTTTAGAGATGAAAAAGAAGATATTACAACAGAGACCACTGAAATTGACAGAATCATAAGGACATAGTTTAAAGGCCTATATTCCACCAAATTAGAAAATTTTAAATAAGTAGATTTGTTTCTTGATATATATATGATCTACCAAAGTTAAACTGAGAGGAGATAAATAATTTAAACAGAACTATAGTAAGTAACACGATTGAAGCAGAAGTTAAAAATCTGTGAGACAAAAATAAGTGCAGGTCCTGATGGATTTATTGCAAAATTCTATTAGTCCTTATGGAAAATCTAATAATACTGCTTCTCAGGTTATTTCAAAAATTCCAAAAGGAAAGAATTCTCCCTAATTCCTTCTATGAAGCCAGCATTACACTAATAGAAAACCAGACAGGTACACTATATATATACAATTTGTGTGTGTGTATGTGTGTGTGTGTGTGTGTGTGTGTGTCTGTCTGTCTGTCTGTCCCTTATGAACATAGATACAAAAATTCTCAATAAAA
Organism: Orientallactaga sibirica; assembly: GCA_036365145.1. NCBI lineage: Eukaryota > Metazoa > Chordata > Mammalia > Rodentia > Dipodidae > Orientallactaga > Orientallactaga sibirica. The sequence goes on along the minus strand of JAEOAD010000018.1, from coordinate 18,340,280 downwards.
GACTGGAAATTGAATTTAAGAACATATCAAATATATTATCCACATCAATCAAATAGGTTTTATCCCAGAAATGCAGGAATGGTTCAACATACATAAATCAATAAATGTAATACACCACATAAACAGACTTAAGGACAGAAATCACATGATCATCTCAATAGCTACAGAAAATTCCTTCAAAAAAAATCACAACATAGTGAGCAAGCCCCTTGCTCCACCTTCCTGATTGAATGGGCCCTGGGCCTCCAACTCCCAGATCTCCTGCTCCAGAGGTGGCCACGTGGATTGAATAGGCCAGATCTCCCTGTCCCCTGTCCCACCACCCAATTCCCTGGTCCTCATCCTCCTGCTACTGGATTGGGGCTCACTAAACCCTCTGAGTTTACTGTATAAGTAGGCCCCTTCCTCCACGTTTGTGAATGAATGGCCCCTAGGTCCCCAACTCCTGGATACACTGCTCTCAAGGGTGGGCACATGAAGTGAGTAGGCCCAAACTCCTGGATTGTTCCCCACCTCCCAATTCCCTGGTCCTGATAACCCTGTGACTGGCTTGGGGTGGCCTGGTCCCTGTGTGTGTGCTGTGGAAGCAGGCCTTTTGCTCAGGTTTCCTGATTTACTGGCCCCTGAGTACATAAATCCCTATTCCCCTGAGCCAGAAGGTACACTGGCCACTGTAGAAACTGTCCGCTTGACCCTGACTCTAGTTTCTGAGCTCCTGGTTCTCCAACCCCTGGTCCTTATATGTTGAAGAATGCATGCAAGTGGAGTAAGTAGTCCAGAGCTTCCAGTTCCCCAGGTACCTTTGATGCATTTGAAATCTCCACAATCTCAGCACCTGCAGTTATAACCCCATCGTATACCAATCCAGTTCACATTTAAAATAGAATACCCACTGAAGGTCCAGCAAGGACAAATACTTGCCCCCTCCCTCAATGAAACATTTCCCAAAGATGGGTAGACCACAATGTAAAAAAAAAAAAAAAAAAAAAAAAAAAAAAAAGAAAAGAAAAGAAAAACCAACAAGCCAATGAAAGTCATAAAACTGAGATATCTCCATCAAGGATACCTAGCCCCACAATGGAAGTGTCCAATAAAATCATAGAGAAATCAACAGAAATTGAGTCCCAAAATGAGAACACAACAAGCAATGTGACCCTGACCAAAGGAATTGCTGAGCTAGAAGCAAGTCTTCTTAAACCCAACAATTACATAAATGAAATTGAGCAGAAGCATCTCTTAGAGCACTCAGCTTTTGTCACTGGGCTTAACATAACTGAAGAAAACCATAGAAGCATCAAAAGAGATATAAATGAATTGAATGTAAGTAAACAAATGGGAGATCTCAAAAACTAGCTGATTAAGCTTGATCAAATAAAAGAATGAATTAAAGGAAGAATCAAGAAACTCAGAACTCAAACTGAAATCATGCCTTAAAAAGAGATGGACATGATGCAACATAACATAACAGAAAACAAAAATTAAATAGACCTTTTAAAATCCTCTCTAGAACCCTCACTAACAGTCACTCATATGGAAGACAGAACCTCTGAGCTGTTAGACAAGGCAGAAGAAAGTGATTGAGAGTCCAAAAACCTTGCTAAGTTAAAAAAATCATGTGCACTGAACACAAGGGAACTGTGAGAAACCCTTGAATGACCAAAAATCCAGATCATAGGTATTCCAGAAGGAAAGAAAATCCAAGCCAAAATCATACAGAATATATTCAACAAAATTATTGAAGAAAATTTTCCCAGTCTCTCAAAAGACAGGCCCATCCAGATACAAGAAGCTCCCTGAACACCAGACAGGACTAAGAAGAAACTCTTCAAGGCACATCACAGTTAAAACTCTTAACAATGAAAACAAAGACAAAGTGCTAAAAGCAGCAAGAGAGAAACAAGTCACTACATACAAAGGCAATTTCATCAGAATTGCCTCAGATTTCTCAGTGGAAAGAAACCCTGAAAACCAGAAGGGCCTGGAATGGAATACTCCAAAATCTAAAAAACTATGGCTTCAAACCCAAGCTACTGTACCCAACAAAAGTATCTCTCATAGGGTCTGGAGAGATGGCTTAGCAGTTAAGAGCTTGCCTGTGAAGCCTAAGGACCCTGGTTCAAGGCTTGATTCCCCAGGAACCATGTAAGTCAGATGCACAAGGTGCTGCAGGCATCTGGAGTTTGTTTGTAGTGGCTGGAGGCCCTGGCACACCCATTCTCTCTCTATGTATCTTCCTCTTTCTCTCTCTGTCTGTCATTCTCAGATAAATAAATAAATAAATAAATAAATAAATAAATAAGTATCTCTCATAATAGATGGTGATTGGGAAACTTTCCATGAAAAAAATCAGCTCTATTATTATATGAACACAATGCCAAACCTACAGAGAATACCTCATGGAATATTCCACACAAAAGAGTCAAGCAACAAATCTTAGAACCCACAAAAAGAAGACCATGATAACAAAAACTAGAGCAGACTCAAAATAGTACAAAATACAAGAAAGCACTAAACCCCATAAAGCACTCCATTATGGCAGGGATTAAATTGAATCTCACAGTAATAACCTTAAATATATAATGGCCTTAACTTACCCATCAAAAGACACAAGTTAACAAGGTAGATTAAAAAAAAAATGGACCCTTCTATCTGCTGTCTTCAAGAAACCCACCTCAGCATTACAGAAAGACACCTCCCCAAGGAGAAAGGATGGAACATGATATTCCAAACAAATGGAAATAAAAATCAAGCAGGTGTTGATACATTAATATCTGATAAAATAAACTTCAAACCAAAAGTGATCAAAAAAGACAATGAAGGCTACTTCTTACTCATCAAGGGAATGATCCAACATGAGGACATGGCAATCATAAATCTACATGCACCAAACACAGGTGCACCACAGCTTATAAACAAAACCTACTTGACAACAAATCAGAAATAAACACCAACACCATAATAGTCAAAGACTTCAATACTCTGCTATCATCAACAAACAGATCACCCAAGCAGAAAATCAACAGGGAAATAATAGAGCTCAACAACACTATAGATCAAATAGACCTAACGGACATCCACAGAACCTCCACCCCAAACCTGCAGAATCTACATTCTTCTCAGCAGCCAAGGAACTTTCTCCAAAATAGACCATGTATAAGGCCATAAAGCATGCCTCAATAATTTTGAGAAAATTGAAGTAACTTCCTGCATCACAGCAGATTACCCTGCTTTAAAGCTACAAATTCACAGCAAGAGACACATCAAGTACTCCACCAGCTTCTGGAGACAGAAAAACACACTTTTAAACAATGAATGGATTGTGGAAGAAATAAAAAAGAAATTGTAAATTTCCTAGAATTGAATGATAATGAAAACACAACTTACCACAATTTATGGGACATAATGAAGGCAGTCCTAAGGGCAAAATTCATACTGCCAAATGTCTTCATAACAAAGACAGAGATATCCCAAATTAGTAACCTAACTGTCCACCTAAAGGCATTGGAAAAACAAGAAGAATCCAGCCCTAAGAGCTTCAGACAGAAATAATGAAGATCAGAGCAGAAATTAATGAATTGGAAACTAAGAAAACAATTTTAAAAAATGATAAAATTAAAAGCTGGTTATTTTTAAACCTTTGATTGATAAACCCCTGGCCAATTTGATCAGGAGGAAAAAGAAAAAGAAAAAAGAAAACTCTCAAATTAACAAAACCTGAAAGGAAAAAGGAGAGTTCACAAAAGGCATCAATGAAACTGGAAGATTCATCAGGGCATACTTCCAAAACCTCTACTCCACAAAATTGGATAATCTGTAAGAAATTGATGAATTCCTAGACACACAGCACCTACCAAAACTCAACTCAAATCAGATTAATCTCCTAACCAAACCTATCACATCCATTGAGGTTAAAAAGATAATCAAAAACAGGGCTGGAGAGATGGCTTAGCGGTTAAGGCACCTGCCTCCTAAGCCTAAGAATGCTGGTTCCAATCTCCAGTGGTTCCAATCTCCAGGTCCCACGTTTAGCCAGATGCAAAGTGACTCTAGGGTGCAATGCCATACTTGACCACAAGAGGGCGCACACATCTGGATTTTGTTCGCAACAGCTGAGAGGCTGCCAGCACTCCCATCTCTATCTGTCTTCCTCTCCCTCTCTCTGTCTCTCTCCAAAAAAAATAAAAAGATAATCAAAACCAACCCTAAAATGAAAAGTCTGGGACTGGATGGCTTCTCACCTGAATTCTACCAAACCTTCATTGAAGAACTGAATTTTTCTCAAACTGTTTCACATAATCAGACAGCAGGTACTCTCCCCCAACTCCTGTTACAAAGCTAACATCACCCTAATACAAAACCAGACTGAGATATAACAAGAAAACTATAGTCTTATATCCCTGATGAATTTAAATGCAAAGATCCTGAACAAAATCCTTACAAACAGAATCCAATAGCACATCAAAAGCATTATCCACCTTGATCAAGTAGGCTTCATCCCAAGGATGCAGGGATGGTTCAACATATGGAAATCTGTCAACCTAATAAACCATATAAAGAACCTTAATCACAAGAACCACATGATCATCTCAATTGATGCAGGCCTTTGTCAAAATAAAACACCACTTCAATATCAAAATGTTGGAAAAAATAGGCATGGAGTGTTTTATATTTCAACACAATAAAGGCTATATATAAAGCATGTAAAGCCCAAATAATACTTAATGGGGAAAGACGCAAGGAGTTCCCACTGAGATTGGGAATAAGACAGGGGTACCCTCGCTCACCACTGCTCTTCTTAGTACTAAAAGTCCTAACCCAAACAATAAGACAGAAGAAAAAGATAAAAGGGATATAAATTGGAAAGGAAGAAATTAAGTTAGCCCAATATGCAGATGACATGATCCTACACATAAGTGACCCAAAATATCCATCTCAAAATTTCTAAAGGTGTTTTAATTCCTTCAGCAGATTGGCAGGATACAAAATCAACACAGAAAAATCCATAGCTTTTCTATATGCAAAGGACAAATATGCAGAAAAATAATTCAGCAAGACTGTCCCATTTTCAATAGCTACAAAAAAATTAAATACCTGGGAATAACACTAACCAAGGATGGGAAAGACATATGTAATGAAAACATTAAAAAAAATACTCAAGAAAGTAATCAAGGAAGACTTTAATAGATGGAAAGACCTACCATGCTGCTGGATAGGTAGAAGTAATATAGTGGAAATGGCAATTCTATCAAAAGCAATATACAGATTTAGTACAATACCAATAAATATTACAGCATCATTCTTCACAGAGATAGAAAAAGTGATCTTAAAATTCTTATGGAATGGCAGCAGGCCTCAGGTATCCAAACATATCCTCAGCAAAAAGAAACACCTCTGGAGGTATCCCCATGCCTGTTCTAAAGCTGTATTACAAAGCCATAGTGATAAAAACAGCATGGTCTCTTCCAGAGATACCTGGCTGGAATCTGGAAGAGAGTCAGTTCCCAGACAGTTAGCTTTCTAGTGTCAGAAGATGCTAAATAAGTGACTGAGGGAAAATGACCAACATCTGTCTAAGCAACTCTTGGTCTAAGACACCCAGCAGCAAACAACCTGACATGATGCTCACACAAAGTGCAGTAGTAGCAGACAGCCATGGTGGGTTACCAACTGCTCTAGATTTGGCTAACAGATCTACTCAGTGTAATGGAACCCATTCCTGGAAATAAAAAACAAGTCAGAACCATATCCCAAAATGAGCCCACTCTCCAATATCAAGCTCCCACCAATAGTAGGATACAAGAGAGCCTACACCTATTAAATTCTCTCCAAAATAAATAAGATTATCCATGTATCTTGCACTGACCTCACTCTCCATTGGAGAATCTGCTTCTCTCTTTCAGAAGGACACATATCCTGAGGAGAGAATTGGCCCACCACACCACAACAGGGCACCAGATGAAGCCATAGAGTTATAGGAGAAATGAGCAAGGGTGCTGCTTTATTGGTGAAACTGATACCAGCACAAGGGTGAAGGAGAAAGACACAAAGAACTCTCAACCCCTACCAAATCAGATATCCAGAGACACAGAGACTCAACAAACCTTGTCACTGAAATAGACCTAAAATGAACCCAACATGGCTCAGGGAAACTCACAGAAGAGTGGGTGGAAAGATTGTTAGAGCCATGAGTTGGGTCATTATACACAGAGTCATTGTCTCTCCTGCATAACTGATGGCTACCCACATAAGGCAAGACTCACCTAACCCATGGGGAGGACAGGGGAAGGCTAACAATGGTACCATCGTGGCTGTGTATATACTATATATATAACTAATACAAATATATTTAAAAAAACAGCATGGTACTAGCATAAGAACAGAAACATAGACCAATGGAACAGAAATGAAGACCCACACCATAGGTCAAGAAAGTACAGCTACTTGATCTTTGACAAAAGTGCCAATTATGTAGCCTGGAGAAAAGATAGTATCTTCAACAAATGGTGGTGAAAAAAATTGGATGACCAAATGTAGAAAAATGAAACGAGACCCACTCATCTCACCATACACAAAAATCAAGTCCAAATGGATTAAATACCGCAATATAAGACCTGAAGGCCTTATATTACTGGAAGAAGAAAGGAGGAAGTCTTCATGAGATAGGAGTGGGAGAAGAGTTCCTGAACAAAACACCAGTAGCCCAGGACATTAAACACTCAACCAATGGGATTTCATGAAGCTAAAAAGCTTCTGTATAAGACAAACATACCATAAATAGAGTCAATACATTAATCACTAAATGGGACAAAATTTTCTCCAGCTATACCACTGACAGAAGCCTAATATCTAGACTCTACAAAAAATATCAAAAATCTAAACAATAAAAAAACAAACAACCTACTTCAAAATGGAGCAGAGAACTGAATAGGGAGTTCTAAGAGGAAGAAATACAAATGGCTAACACACACTTAAGAAAACGTTCAACATCCCTAACCACTAAGGAAATGCAAATTAAAACAACTATGGGATTCCACCTTACTCCAGTAATGGTTATCATTTAAAAAAAAATCTAACCACAGCAAATGTTGGCAAGGTTGTGGGAAAAAAGGAACCCTTATCCACTGTTGGTGGCAATGTAAACTTGTACAACCACTATGGAAATCATTATGGGGATTCCTGAAAAGGATGAATATATCTAACAACAGACCCAGTCATCCTTTACTAGGAATTTATCCTAAACGTTCTGTGCTTCACTAAAGAGACATTTGCTTCTCAATTCATTATAGCTAAGAACTGTAATCAACCCAAGTGCCTATCATTGGATGAATGTATAACGAAGTTGTGGGACATTTACCCAATGGAATTCTACTTAGTAAGGGAAAAAAAAGATACAATGAAATTGGTAGAAAAATGGACAGACTTGGAACAGATCATACTCAACAAACACAATCACAGAAATTCAAACACCACATGTTCTCATTTATCTGCTGTTCCTAATCTGGACCTATTTGAATTGTAGACATGCCTGATAGACAACATAAGGCCTAGACAATAGGGATGGAAGGGTTTGGGGGGAGGTGAAGGGAAGGGTATCCTTGGAGACAGACTAAAAGATATAACCCTGCATAGGAGGTAGGAGTAGTAACTGAAAAGAAAGGGCCCTGGAGAAGGTAGGGTGAAGTCTAAGCTTTAAAAAATTATTTTTTTGTCTTTGGCCTGTAACTCCCAGTACCAGAAATCAGCTGCTATCTACAATGAGCTGTTGATTGGAGAGACCTACAAAGTCCCCAGAATAGGACAGGTTTCTGTCAAAGCACTTGATTACCCACCTGAGCCAAATGGTAAGACCCTATTGCTGAAGACACCACATGCTGCTGACAGACCATGGAGAGACCTGCCTGGAATCCGGAAGAGAGCCAGTCCCTAGATAGCCTGTCTTGTGCTGGAAAGCACTGCATGAGCTACTGGGGGAAAGAGGCCAACAATAGTCTGATCAACCAGAGGTCTAGGCTACTCAGAAACAAAGGCCCTGACAGGATGTACACAACAGTCAATAGTGGCACACAGCCTTGGTGGCTAACCAATAGCTTTCTGAATGGCTCAAACATCCACTCAGTGTAAAGGAACCCATATCTTGGAATTGGGAATCAGACCGGAATCCTAGGAAGACAAAGATTATGGTCTCCAGTGTCAAGTTCTCACTAGTCTTTGGCTAAAAGATGAGTTACAGGGCTGGAGAAATGGCTTAGTGGTTAAGGCATTTGCCAGAGAAGCCAAAGGATCCCAGTTCAATTCTCCAGGACCCACGTAAGCCAGATGCATGAGGGGCACATGCATCTGGAGTTCGTTTGCAGTGGCTAGAGGCCTTAGAGTGCCCATTCTCTCTTTCTGTCTGCCTCTCTTCTATCTCTCTTTCTCTGCTTGCAAATAAATAAATAAAAATTTTAAAAAGATGGTTTACATACATCAAAATTCTCCCTAAACTAATGTTTATCCCAATTAAACTATTCTGATTTCACTCTCTTTGGGAGAATCTGTTCTTTTTCAGAAGAGAGCAAGACCCAAAGAGATAAACTACCCCTTTCACTTCAGCCAAGCCCCAGCTGAAACCACAAAGTAACTGCGGAGATGAGCAAGAGTGCTACTTCCATGGTGAACCTGACAATTGGCAGATCCTGAGGATCTGGCAGAGAGCCAGAGGCTCCTAAGAGCTCATCACTGAAGTTGACTTAATACTCACCCACCATGGCTCATGGAATTTTGTGCAACAGGGGGCAGAAAGATTGTAATAGCCACAGGTTGAGACATCATGCCTGCAGGCATTCCCTATCCCCCCAAAAACTCTCTTTCTCTGTCTCCCTCCATCTCTCTCAGTCAAATAAATAAATAAATATATATATTTTTAAATAAATAAATAAGTTACTTATTGTTCTAATGCAGTGGTTATTCATTTTCAAATTGGTTTCATTCCATTATCACTCAATGCACATTCCTTCAATGCATTTTCTACCATGTGTGCTTGCTCTTTCTCTCTCTCTTCCTCATACCTATCTGGCATCTTTGCACAGCCTTTAATTCCTCAGAAAGTCCACTGGTGTGTTGGAAGAGGTAACATGCCTCTCGTAGCATGCCTGACACATGTCTTATAGTTCTGAGAACAGAAACTCCAAAATGAAAAGGGTGAGCACACAGCTCTGGTTGTGTCAATATCTGAGGCTCAAAAGGCACAGAAATGTCATAGCATCCTGCCTTGCTTATGTAAGTTGTTATAGCACAATACTATGAACTGAGTAGTTTCAGAAATTTATTTCTCATAGTCCAGGGGCCAGGAAGTCCTACATCAAGGCATTGGTAGCTTCAGTGTCTTGTGAGGGACCATACTCTGGTTTGGTAAAGACCTCTTCTTGCCATATCTTCACATAGCAAAGGGGCAAAAGAGCTTCTTCATCATGTCTCTTCACATGTGATTACTGTCCTATTCACAAGAATTCTGTCCTCAGGACCTAATCATTGCCCAAAGACCCCACCTCTTAGCACTATTACCTTTGAAGCTAAGATACCAATATAAATTTCTGAGATACCCAATGTTCTATTCTATATTGTTATTCTATCTCCCATGTACCCATCTAAACTCAGAGTGCTTAATCATTTTAAGAACCAATAGAATGGATCACTTGGCCCAAAATTGCACATATGCACAAACATAACACTCTATAATTTCTTTTGTGGGTGCCCTTAAGTTCATTTGTGTACCCCATGCCAAGACACCATAGTGTAGAGAATTCTCTGAATAATTTTACAATGATTTTCATTGTTTCATTCAGTGAATTGTGCTTATTTTAGTAATATTTTAAGTTCATGAAAACTCCCGGGTTGTATAAATCAAGCATTTTCTTTTGTAAAACCAGAATAAGTAAACATAATTTTGTGATATGCTAATATCCATTTGTCCATTCAGGAGTCAAATGAAAAGACTGTTTTGTTTTACCCAATAGTCTTATTCCTAAAAAAGCTGTAGGAGAATGAACATTCAAGGAATAAATCATATTTTAATTTTACTGGAAATTTTTTTCAATCAAACTGAGTTAGTCCTGTAGCTAGATATACAGCCACCTAAGTTCTACTATAAGTTTTTCTTTGTTGTTTATCTGTATTTTTCAGATCTTTGAAAAACTGTACCTGAAGGCTGGAGATGACTCGTGGGTAAAAAATATTTTCTGCACAAGTATGAGGGCCTCAATTTGATCCCCCAGGACCCATGTACAAAAGCTGGGTGTGTCTACATATGCCTATAACCCTGGCACTTAGTGGGAGGTGGGCAGTGAGGAAGATCTATGGAGCTAAACAGCCAGTCTAGCTTAAAAATAGAGAACACCAGGTTCAGTGAGATAATCTGTCTCAAAAAAATAAGATGAGGGCTGTCGATATGGCTTAGTAGTGAAGGCACTTGCCTGCAAAGCCAAAAGACCCAGGTTTGATTCCCCAGGACCCACATAAGCCAGATGCACAAGGTGCTACATGTGTCTACAGTTCCTTTGCGGTAGCTGGATGTCCTGCAGTGTCCATTCTCTCTCTCTCTCTCTCAAATAAATACATAAATAGAAATAAAAAATAAGGGCTGGAGAGATGGCTTAGCGGTTGGGGTACCTGCCAAAAAGCCTAAGAATGCCCATTCAATTCTCCAGGTCCCATGTTTAGCCAGACGCAAGTGAGACAAGTGATGCAATTGTGCAATGCCACACTGGCCCACAAGGGGGCTCACATGTCTGGAGTTGATTCACAGCAGCTGAAATGGGCCTAGTGCACCCATTTTCTTTCTCTCTCTCTGCCTCTTCCTCTCTCTCTCTCTGTTTTTCTCTGTCTCACTTTCTCTCTCTCACAAAATAAGATGGAAGAGTAATAGAGAAGGACACTTTACATCCTCCTCCAGCCTCTACAAGCATGTATACTGGTATGCATGTCTGCACACACGTGCATTCACATGCATATACTCCCCACAGAGAGAGAGAGAGAGAGACCACACATACTGTAAACACACGAAAGAAAGAAAGAAAGAAAGAAAGAAAGAAAGAAAGAAAGAAAGAAAGAAAGAGAGAGAAAGGAAGGAAGGAAGGAAGGAAGAAACAAAGAAGAAAGAAAAATTGGTTGAACCTATATTCTACCTTACATCTGTAGATTTCCAAATCTTCTCGGGCTTTTTTAAAATTTTATTTTAAAGTCCATAGACAAATGATGCCTTACAGGTTCATTGGCACACAACCCTACTATGTTTGTGAAAAGAGACATGCAAAGTGCTTTGATAAAAGAGTGCCTTACAAGTGGGAAAAGGCAAGAATTATATCAAGCAAGATTGTCTTCTTTTAAAAATAAAATTTTGTAGGAAGCTGAAAAACATAGCATTCATGTACATTAAGCTTTACAAGAATAAAAATATTTACAAGATATTCCTTATCCCAACTGTTCTTATTTATAGGTATGCCTCCCACTCCCATCAACTATAATGTGAAAAAAAAGTCCTTGCTTTTAATAATTCCTTTTGATAAACCTAATTTAAATATAGAATGGGCACATCAATATGAATAAAGCCAAATGCCAGGCTAGAAAACAATAATCTCCTTTGCTTTGTAATTCAATCTGGGGGCATGTGAAAATCTGAATATTTTCTGTCCCATTTGCAGAACTACTGCCCAACAAGAAAGCCTGTCAGGTATAAAGCCAGACAGTCTGTGAAAACAACACACAGTCCCACCGATCATATATAAAAGGATTGATTCATGTGCTAAACTAGGGGATAAAAATGAGGCCCTGCCTGTTTGGAAGAGAACAAAAAGGAAATCTTGACAATTTCATTGTTAACTGCCAGGGGTTCAGCAGCAGGCACTAAAGTCCCCGAGTGGCACTGGTGGATGGCTCTGCGCTTTCACTGCAGGAACATTCAAGTGGAGAATTACCTAGTTAGGCTCAGGAGCCAGCAGGCTGGAATCCTTCTCCCATGCCATCACTGGGAAAAATTGCAAAACCACACCGGAACCTCTTCCAATCTCTTCAGCAACAGAAAGAAACCATCATCACATTTCTTGTCACCATGATTTATGAGGTCCAAGATCTTGGCAGGGGAAAAGCACTTCTGTGAGTTCACTTTCTTTCTTTAAGCAGAGTTGGAGGCAACATAAATGCAGAACACTAGGGCTTTGGACAGGTACACCACATGCTAGGATAAAAATGTACCCATCGATTTGGAAAAAAAATCATGCTGAGTGAGGTCACACAGGCTCAGAAAGACAAATGTCGCACGACCTCTCTCATATGCAGTTCCTAACCTGGTCCAGCATCAAGTTAATTGTAAGCCATAATAAATATCTACAATATGGACATGGCATTAGAATGAATACAGGGACAAGGCGAAGTAGTGAGGGAAGGGAGAAAGGACTTTTGCACAATAAGTCAATGATCAGGAAACAAAGAAAAGAAAGAATGAATAAAAGAAACAGAGAGAAATAAGGGAAAAGAGAGAGAGAAAGAGCAAAGATATGGAAAGATTTGGGGGATAGGAGAAGAGGGGGTTAGGGAGGATACACAAAAATAATGGCAACATGAATCAATCCTATGGAAGCCTTCTTCAGGATACCACTCCATAAATCATTACTGCCAATAAGGGGGGAAACGACCCAAACAGAAGAGCACCAGGAAAGGTAGAGAAAGCATTACCTTAAAAACATGGGTGCTGGCTGGTAATTCACAGGGCAGGAATTGGGTCCCCCCCACCACAGTGAGATGTTGGTCAGGGAGATATGAAGTCCCCAAAATAATACAGGCTATTGCCAAAACACTTGGTTACAGCAAGAGCTAAAAGGTAAGTCCCTATTGCTGAAGACACTACAACCTGCAGTCACAGGACATTGAGTGACCATGCTGTAACTGAGAAGAAATCCAGATCCCTCCCAGCTAGCCCTCATAATGCTGGAAAGTGCTATGAGAGTGGCTGGAGAATAACAATTACCAATTGATTGATTAAGCAGGATATCCTGCCAGTTACAAAATCAACCAGTCAAGCAAGAAGTATACACTTGTGTATTAGTGGCACTCAGCCTATGTAGAAACCAACTGCTCACAGATTAGAAATAAGACCCACTCAGTGGGGGTGAACCCATATCTGACTCTGGGAACCATGCCAGAAATACTAGAGGAAACCAATAAGCTCAAGAGAGAAACTCCATTGCTCTCTAACTAAGAAGAATGAATATACACGTCATTATATATTTCTAATAAAGACCAGCATGGATTGAAGGCATCTAGCCACGTGGACTGAGCAGCTAGCAGGTTCCTTGATTCTCTCAGTCCATGTGGCCAGATGCCTCAGCAGTCCCAATCTAGCACTGAAGGCCTGTAGGCTTCCTGAAGAGCTGCTGGTACTCAATCCACACTGGTCTTCAGTTGGCACTGGTCTTCAGTCAGCCACTTGTCTTCAGTCCATACTGGAAGGCAGCAAGCAGCTCTGACAGCCAAGTGGACAGAGGGGCTCTTTTCACCCAGAGCTTCCTTATATAAAGTCCCCCTCTGAGAGGGGCCACCCGCTCTGGGGGAAGGGCTCACACGGGGGGTAGATTTCCTCCTTCAGTTAATTCTTCCTGGAAGCAATTTTGGAGACCCACCCAAAAGGGATATCTGTGGATTACTAAACAGATCAAGTTGACAACACCTTAACCGTCACAAGTCCACCCCTTTGCAACTTGATACCAAGCCATATTTCCTTACATCATACTTAATTTCCAAATGAAAACAGTAACAAACTCATAATTCTGACTAATATGGTATAACTATCTCACATACAACCGGAAACACACAGTCTTCCCCCCAACACAAAGCAAGGTTTCTTGAGGAATGCTTAGTCACTAATATAATAGATCAAATATAAATTCAACAACAGTTCACTAGCGATATCAATATTGATATAGATATGTATAAACACTCTGTATCTAGGTAGAACAGAAATATGGCAATCATAGTCCTCGTTTTTGTAAATGGTCATGTGGCCTGAGCTTGTATTTGTAACTACCTTCTTATGCTATCCATTCAGTAGTTCCTCCACTTTCAGCAAGCTCCTCCACAGGTTTTTGTTCTTTACCTAGAGGGAGACCCATACCTTTATACCTAAAGGATCTGTGCCATTTATCACACTGCCTTGATTGGTTTATTGCAGTGGTCCACTGACTTTGATAACAGGACATGGTAACACTAAGAGACACCCTAAAGAATCTCTGGCACTTCAGACATACTCCTTACCTCCATTGTGGAGGAGCAGTCCAATTTCCCCCTAATAGTCTGGATCATTCACTCCTATTAACACTGTAAAACTCCATTCTCAGCCTGCTCACTCAAGGATGTCCAGAGCCCAAAGTGGCCAGGGGGATGTCTTAGCTTCCATGGAATGCATCCTGGTAAAATCACTCCCACCTCTAGCACAAAGACCTCTAGGCCAGCAGAGCACAAGGTTTCAGGAAAAGGAAGCAAAAATTTGGCTAATAGGTCACTTGAGGTAATGGTAAGTGGAACCATGCCCATTTCACCCCTTGCTTCCTGGACCCATGAATCTGCATTATAGGAGAAAGAGCACCATATATAAGACACTGATTCAGAGTATATGCAACATGCTGGAGGATACTTCCCCAGCCCTCCAAGCTATTGCCACCTAATTGGCACTGTAGTGATTTCTCTAAAAGGTCATTTCACTATTCTATCAATCCAGCTGGTTCAGGGGATGGGGCACATGGTAAGACCAGTGAATTCCATGATCATGAGCCCACTGCCATACTTCCTTGGCTGTGAAGTGAGTTTCTTGGTCAGAAGCAATGCTGTGTGGAATACCATGATGGTGGATAAGGCATTCTGTAAGCCCACGAATGGTAGTTTTGGCAGAAGAACTATGTGCAGGAAAAGCAAATGCACACTCAAAATAAGTGTCTATTCCAGTAAGGATGAAACACTGCCCTTTCCATGATGGAAGAGGTCCAATGTAGTCAACCTGCTACTAAGTTGCTGGTTGGTCACCCTGAGGAATGCTACCGTATCAGGGGCTCAGAGCTGGTCTCGGCTGCTGGCAGATTTGGCACTCAGCAGCAGCCATATCCAGGTCAGTCTTATCTAATGGAAGTCTATGTTGTTGGGCCCATGTGTAACCTGCATCCCTGACACCATGGCCACTTAGTTCATGAGGCCATTGGGCAATGACAGGAATGGCTGTGGAAAGAGGTTGATCACTATTCACAGAACAGGTCAGCTTATCTACTCTTCATTATTAAAGTCCTCCTCTGATGAGGTCACCTTCTGATGAGCATTAACACAGGACATAAGTATCATTATATCCTTTGCCCATTCAGAGAGTTCTATCCACATACACCTTCCCAAATGTCCTTCTCACCAATTTTCCAGTTGTGCTCTTTCCAAGTCCTGGACCATCCAGCCAAACCATTGGCCACAGCCCAAGAGTCAGTGTACAACCACTGGTCATTTTTCCTTCCAAGCAAAATGCACAACCATGTGCACTGCCTGAAGTTCTACCCATTAGAAAGACTTCCCTTCACCACAGTCCTTCAGAGTTGTCCCAGAAAGGGGCTGTAATGCTGCAGCCCACTTCTGGGACATGCCTGCATAATGCACTGAAGTCCTCTCCTCCTCAGTCAGTTGATCATAGGGTACACCCCAGGATACCATAGGTGCATGCTTAGGGATAGAAGGCATTGTAAGAGGAGTGGAAACCATAGATATTTGGGAAACATCCTCATATAACTTATTCATGCCTTCAGGGCCTGCTCAAGCCCGATCACATATGTACATTTCCACTTGATGATGGACTGCTGCTGTGCATGTCCAACTTTATGGTCTGGTAGATCAGATAACACCCAGCTCATAATGGGAAACTCAGGTCACATAGTAACTTGATGAACCATTGTCAAACTTTCAGTTTCCACTAAGGCCCAATACCTGGGCAAGAGCTGTCTCTCAAAGGGAGAATAATGGCAGAAACTTGTTCCAAAATCTCAAGGGTCTCCACTGTGATTCACCTATGGGGGGCTGCCAAAGGCTCCAAAGGGCATCCCTATTTGCCACTGACACCTCAAGTACCATTGGATCTGCTGGATTATGTGGCCCAAGGGGCAGAGCAGCCTGGACCTGTTGAAGAGCATTCTCTTGTTCTGGGCCCCACTGGAAACTAGTGGCTTTCCAAATCACTTGGTATATGGGATAGAGTAAGACATCCAAATGAAAAATGTGCTATCTCCAAAATCCAAATAGGTCCACTAGACATTGTGCTTCATTCTTAATAGTAGGAGGGGCCAAGTGCAACAACTTATCCTTCACCTAAGAAGGAATATCCCTGCATGCCCCACATCACTGAACCCCTAGAAATTTCACTGAGGTGGAAGGTCCTAGAATTTTGGGTGGATTTACTTCCCATCCCTGATACACATATGCTGTACCATCAATTCCAGAGTGGTTGCCACCTCCTGCTCATTTGATCCAATCAGCATAATGTCATCAATATAATGGACCAATGTGACACTTTGTGGAAGGGACAGGTGATCATGACCCCTGCAAACTAAGCTATGACACAGGGCTGGAGAGTTAATATAACCTTGAGGTAACACAGTAAACGTATACTACTGATCTTGCCAGCTGAAGGCAAATTGCTTCTGGTGGTCCTTATGGACAGGTATGGAGAAGAAGACATTCGCAAGATCAATAGTTGCATACCAGGTACCAGGAGATGTGTTAATCTGCTCAACTAAAGAAACCACATCTGATACAGCAGCTGCAATTGCAATCACCACCTGATTAACTTTCCAATAATCCACTGTCAATCCCCAGGATCTATTTGTCTTCTGCACAGGCCACATAGGAGAGTTAAAGGGAGATGTGGTGGGAACCTCTATCCCTGCATCCTTCAAATCTTTTATAGTGGCATTAATTTCTTCAATCCCTCCAGAGATGTGATACTGTTTTTGATTCACTATTTTCCTGCTGGTGGGAGCCTCAATGTCTTTCATTTGGCCTTTCCAACCATAATAGCCCTCACTCCACAAGTCAGGGAACCAATGTGAGGGTTCTGCCATCTCCTAAGTATACCTATCCCAATTGTGCGCTTTAAGAACTGGAGAAATAACAACAGGGTGAGACTGGGGACCTACTTGACGCACTGTAAGTCTAACATTAGCCAAAACTCCATCTATCAGTTGACCTCTGTAAGCACCTACTTTAACTGGAGGGCCACAATGCTGTTTGGGGTCTCCTGGAATCAATGTCACTTCAGAGCCAGTGTCCAGTAGGCCCTGAAAGGTCTGAGTATTTCCTTTTCCCCAGTGTACAGTTCCCCTAGCAAAAGGCCATAGGTACCTTTGAGGAAGGACAGGAGTAAGCTTAATATTGAAATTTGGGGGGATTATAGTAGGTTCCTTCCTTGAGGGCACCTGGCCACCCTTTCAGTCAAGGGGCTCAGTATCTGTAAACTGGCTCAAGTCTGGGAAGTAATTAAGAGGCCTTGATTCTCTGTTGCTATAATTCAAAGTGGCCTTTTGTTCCTTTGTTCTGGAACTGTTCTGCTTATACAGATCAAGCAGGAACTTAGTAGGCTTCTTATCTATTTCACTTCTGAGAACACCGTGATTAATCAGCCAGTACCAAAGGTCTACATGAGTCATACCATTATGAGCCTTGTTTACCCTATGCTGTCCATTACAGTAAACATGCTTACCTTGCCTTTGGTGATTCAGCACTGCCACTTGACCACTGATACCCCAAGATCCAGTTAGACCCATTTCATATAAAGTCAACTAATGCAGCAACTGTGGCTCCCATTGTGATGTCTTCTTCATATAAAAAACCAATGATTGTGCACTTTAAGTATGCTGGTGCTCCCCTCACAAATCTGTTTCTTATAGTCTTAGTGAAGGGCACATCTTCTGGACACTCCCATTGTGGGGGCAAAGATGAGTTTACATTGCAAATCTACTCCACAATTCCAAGTTCTCTGAGCCTTTAAATCCCATCATCAACATTAATCCAAGGGATAACAGGCAGCTGGAGCTTATTCACAGTAAGCCATCTTTGGATCCATACTTCATCCAACCAATCAAAAAAAAAAAAAAGTCTTGGCACGTCTTCCAACTGCATGAGCTGCAGTGTTAAATCTAAAATCTCTGTTCAATGGGACAATTTCAATAAATTCAACCTGATCTAACCTTATATTCCATCCTCCATCATCCCAAACCCTTAAAACCCATTCCCACACATATTACCCATGCTTCTGACTGCCCAAGTTAGAAAACTCCTGAAGTTCTTTAGGGGTGTACCTCACCTCCTCTTGTATCAGGCTTTCTATCTCACCTTTAGGAGCCTGCCTAGACTTATGTCTGGTTATGGGCCTAGAGGAGAAGATGGGTGGGCACTGAGGAGTATCAGTACCTCCTGCTGATTCCTCAGACAAAGAAGGTTTAAGTCCCTCAGGCAAGGGTGGAGAGGGTAATACTTCAGGGGGTCTAGTGGGAATACAAAGCTGCTAAGAGAGGGGAGGTCACATTCTCATGCAAAACAACTTCAGAATCTGAGAGTTCAATGCCCCCAGATTCTTCAGGATCTTCCCACACATCACAGTCCCAAGTCATAGGATTCCACTCTTTTCCAGTCAGTGCTCTCACTTTAACTCCTTATAGTCCATGAGGCTGGGATTTGAGCATAAGTTGCAAATTAGCCAATTTTACTATGAGAGTTTGGGTTTGGTTTTCTGCAATTTGAGCCCTGTTCTGGTTAGAGAGGAGACTCTCCTTCAGGGCACCCTTAGAAACTTTCAGATCATGCATGTGGGTTTTAGGGTTGGAATTTTACTTTCTGAGTTTCTGATATTCCTTTAATAGTTTATCCAGAGATGCTAGAAGCAACCAATGAGCAGCAGCATCTTACTTTTCCCCAAATATTCAAATGTTTTAGATACAGTCACTAAATTCCTTGCTCTTCACAAGACAAGACTCAGGATCACCAAATACCTCATGGAGTTCTTTAAATAGTTCACACCATGGATTATTAGTGCTCTCCTTATTACTGGTAAAAAATGCTCTCCTTATTACCAGCCAAAGCTCTCTCTTTATTACCAGAAGGGCCTTTCGTGGCACTGAAGTTGAAGATCTAACCTCAGATAGCACCAAGCCCACTAGTGAAATCCATCCTTACAATCCCATTTCTTTAGAATCACTCCTGCTACCGCAATCTGTATTAGTCAGGGTTCTCTAGAGGAAAAGAACAGATAAAATGAATTATATTAAAAAGGAAATGTATTAGATTAGCTTACAGCAGTCCAAGAGAAGTTGCAGGCCAGAGAATCAAGGAACCCAGTAGCTGCTCAGTCCACATGGCTGGATGTCTCAGCAGTCCCAATCCAGCACTGAATGCCTATAGGCTTCTTGAGGAGCTACTGGTCAATTCATGCTGGTCTTCAGTCTGTGCTGTAAGGCAACAAGCAGATCCAGCAGCCAAGTGGGCAGAACGGGCTCTTTTCACCAGAGCTTCCTTATATAAAGTCCACCTCTGAGAGAGGCTGCCCACTTTGGGGGAAGGGCTCACCCTAGGGGAAGGATTTCCTCCTTCAGTTAATCCTTTCTGGAAGCAACCTTGGAGACCCACCCAAAAAGGATGTTTGTGGATTAGTAAACAGATCAAGTTGACAACACCTTAACCATAACACTATCCAACTACCAAACAAACCCTGATGCACAGACTTGAGCTACCATGGCAAGCAGAGGTTGAGGACATCACAAAAGGTCTCAGCTTCACAAAAGAAAAAAACAAGAGTAATGGAGCTTTAGTAATGAGGGGAAAAGAAATGTGTGGGAATCTAGACTTTTGTATTCAGGTCATTAACAGTCATTAACAGGCTATATCACTAGGATAAACCCTTCAGTGAACATAATAAAAAGGCTGGATAGAAATATTTAAATAAATTTTCAAAACAATGACCAAGCTGAATTGTCAGGTCAAACACTAAAGTGAAAAATGGAATTGTTAGGCATAGCATATTCTTTTGCTTGATGAAATTTTCTCATGTTAGAAAAGCTGATTTCTTTTTTCCAATTATCAGAGGTAAGGATAAGTAAGAAACCTAGAATCACACCAAGTGGGGGGTCTAGCATGAGATTCCACACAGAGAAGACTAAGACCCTGAGCAATAAACTCTTGAGGGTCTTGTTGTCAATGGCTAGAAGCTAGTTAGACATTGGGAGGCATTGAGTCACCTGGTTATTCAGTAAATATTAAGTCTGGATCGTTTATTGAGGTAAACCTAGCCTGGTAGTACCCCAAGTATGTGGAAGAAGAATACACTTTTTTTTTTTAATGGAAGTACCAATATTCCACACTTCTAATTGAGGTTACAAACATTTAAATGTACATAGTATATATTCCAACATACCCAGAAAGATATAGACAAATGACTTAGAAAAAGAAATCACTTGACAGCACAAACTCACAAAGATCTGTTACTAGAAGTCCCATACAGACCACACAGCAGCTATGCTCACTGTGATTGGGGTGTAGAGAAAGACTTGAAGTATACCTTTAAGGTTTAGAAACCCATACAGCCAAAGCACTATTTTGGAGAGATGGAGTCATTGATAGCTAAAATCCTCTCATTTCTCATGTATACCATGGAGCTTGGGAGCTATGGTAAAAACCATCAGGAATAGCAAGAACCCCACCCAGCATAATTCTCAGCTGGTACTGGGGTTCCATTGCTTTGCTCTATTGTCACTCTTCAGGGAAACACATAATTCAAGAACTGAACTGGGGAGATGTATGAGCAATGAGAGGTATTTGCTTGCAAAGCCTGCCAGCCCAAGTTCAATTCCTCAGGACCCATGCAAAGCTAGATGCAAAGTGACACATGCAGCTGTGATCCCAGAGGAAGCAGGACTCTGATGTTCCTTTGCAGTACGGAAGTTCATTTGCGGCATCAAGGGACTCTGTCTCCAGGAAGGTGGAGCACAGATACCTTAAAGTTGTCCTTTGACCTCCACCGCCACGCCCCCCATACACAGATAAATAAATATTTCTTTTAACTTAGGAGAAACAAACACCAGGATTACATGTTAGCAGAAGGAAGATCACATGAGAGCCCAGCAAAAAGTGGCTTTCTGCAATCTAAAGAGACAGGCCTCAGGAGAAACCGAACCTCTTGACATTTTGATCTTGCATTTGTAACCCTCAGAACTATGAGAACTGTGGGAAAATAAATTTCCTCCATTTGAATGACCCAGCCTGTGGTATTTTGGTGTGGTAGCTCTAGCAAACAAATATAAACTAGAAAAGAGGAGCTTCTGATTTTAATAAAATCCCTGTATTGGTTACTTTTATCATCACTGTGAACAAATAACAGACAAGAAGCAATTTTAGGGAAAAAGGATTATTTTGGCTCATGATTTAAGAAGAGATGCCATTCATCATCGTGGGAAAGGAATGATGGTAAGAGAGTCAAGTACCTGGCTACACTGCACTGCAGTCAGGAGCCAAAGAGAAACAGAGGCTGTGACTCAGATAGCTTTGTCCTTTTTATTCAGTCTGGACCTTCTACTCATAAGATGGTACCATCCATGTTTATGGTGAGTTTTTTCGCCTCAGTTAAACCTTTCCAGAAACATTCTTATAGGCATACCCAATGGTGTGTTTCCTATATGATTCTAAATACAGTCAAGTTGATAGTGGAGATTCACCATCAAAATCCCTGAATGGATTTGATCTTCTAATCACGTGTGAGACTCATAAGTTTATGACATGCACTGAAAGTCCACAAGAGTTGGTTTAAATGGTTAACCACCCCAGAGGCATGTCTCTTGAGGTTTATCAATGTGAGAGACTCTCCCATAGCTCCTGCCCCTTATTGTTCTAATTAGGGAAGCTCTGTGATAAGAGACAAGAGTGTGTCCAAGCTGGGTCATACCACCTTCTGGAAATGGATCACAACAGAGAGACGAGTGAAATGCAGAGCACTTGGAAATAACAGAGTGTATTTCATCTCAGTGCTCAGACTAGTGCAGCTTCATTCCCATTGGATCAAGAGAAATCCTCTCAGCACTGGGAGGCAGAGGTAGGAGGATTACAGTGAGTTCATGGCCACCCTGACAGTACAGAGTGAATGTCAGCCTGGGCTAGGGCAAGACTCTGCCTTGAAAAAACAAAATGAGAAAGAGAAAGAGATCCTCTCAATTCACCACGCAGGTGGATTATACCATGGTCCCCTAAGAAAACTGTATCCAAATGCTATAAATGTATTTGTAAATGTATTTGGATAAAAGGTCTTCATAAGCAGAATTTAGTTAAGGATCTTACACTGATCATTTTGGTTAATGGTGTACCCTAAGTGACAAGTGTCCTTGTCATAGAGGAGAAAGGGAGAAAACAGACCAGGAACATGTGGACATGAAGGCAGAGGTGAGGACTGCAGTAACATGTTTGCAAACCAAAAGCTGCCCAGGATTGCCAATGGGCACCAGGAGCTGACTGAAACATGGAGAAAACTTTCTCCCATTAGTTTCCAGAAAGCAACCAGTCCTGCTGTCACCATAATTTTGGATTGCTGACCTACACAACTGTGAGAGAATATATTTATGTTGTCTTTTAAGTCACCTGGATTAGAGTAATTTGTTACAGCGGCCACAGGAAACTAATGCACCATGCTCTCTCAGAGTGGCTGCCAATGGGGCTCCATGCCCCAAACTATCCACCTGGTCTTGCTGGGGGCTTATGAGAACGTCTCTCAATGTCTGTGGAAGCCAGAGAAAGAAAGCCTTCTGGGGACACAGTTTGAAACCGATTTTCTGGCAATTGCTCCCACACTGGCTTTGAAAATGTGTTTCTCTGAGTTCAATTGAAATGCACAAGTTCATTACAGTTGGAGAACATCTTTATCTGGGTAATGTTCCTGCAAGAGACCTGGCTCACTCTGTTTTCTTTTCTTTGGAAAAAGAAATCATGATGATCCAAACATAGATAATACACAATAAAACACACACACACACACACACACACACACGTACATGTATGTGCACACTTCCAGTTGAATACATGTAGCTAGGTAGCATCTCTGAAAATGCCTAAATCATCCCAACATAGAAGGAACCACCTGCAGGAGGAAAGTCTTAGGATGGGAAGATATGGCTCTCTAAAAATGAGAGTCTTTAAATACCAAAGCTAGTTTTTAAATATTTTATAGGAAAATGACAATTAACCAGAAATGAGTTCCACAAACCTCCTAATTAACTACATTATTCCTACTCTTTCTATCACACTTTGGGGGAGGGAAAGCTGCAAATAGCAAACCATTTAAGATCATATAAAAGGCCTAAATTATAAAACTGATCTGAGACTATGTACACGTCTGTGTCATCTACCATAATTTCTCCAACTAGATTACTTGCACAGTTATGTCTGCTCCAGCCTAGAAGTTATTATTATGGGAACCAAAGTTCTTCCCAGCCAGGGGCATTTTCCTCCATCAGAAAGGCTTCCCCTTCTCCTAATCTCCCCCATTTTCTTTACCTTCTTTTCTTCCTTTCCCTCTGGGATTTACTTTCTTCTTTTGTAAAATGGAGGTAATACTATATATTCATAAAATTATGGTGAGCATTAAATAAATTAATACATTTAAAGTCCCATAAATAATGCTGAGACCATACTAAACCCTCAACATACACTTACTTCATGGTTGCAATTGTGTTTTTATTACCCTCGATTCTGGGAGGGTGGTGAATAAAATCTGTTCTATCTCTTCTTCCCATCTGCCTTCAAACAGCTTTCAGAAATGTAGAGTCAGCACAAAGACCTCTGTGCTGAGAACCAGAGAAATCAGGTTGTCGAGGGAAGGAATGCTCTGTGGGAATGGTTCAGCTATGGGTCAGTAGCAATAGTCCAAATGTGGAACTTGGGTGATGTTTCCAAGAATACAGGGTGCGGCTGCAGCTCTCCTGGTTGAGTGTGTTCTGAGGCAGGAAGGAACTCAGTTCATATTCCTGTGACGTACAGGCAGCACCGATCCTACATTTATTATATAAATACATGCAATACCAAAAAAATGAGGAATATAATATGGGGCAATTTTTTTTAAAGTCCCCTTCTTTTATCATCATTACAGCCTATGTGGAAGGCATATCTTCATTAAACTATTACCCTGTAATAGTAAGCATTTAATTACATAATCTATGAAAAGTAGAACAAGGAAAGAGGGACCTATGAGAAACTGCAATAATAACATTTATCAAGCATTTAAAATGGTTCTTGTATGCATTACATCATATTTACAATAAACCTATCAGATGGATATCATTGTCCACATTTTACAGATAAAGCCATTGATGCCCAAAAAGGTTCATAAACATTGATAAAACTCACACAGCAAATAAGTGGGCCGAGACAGGAGCTGAGGAGGGTAACAACAAGCTGCATGTGAAGCCAATACAGTACTGTGAGTAAAACAAGTTTAAAAAACAAGTTTTTAGAAACAACTTTAAACAGCAAGTAATTTAGCAAATGGCTAACAGAACATTTTTTTGGTAATGAACTGGAGGCCAAGAACTTAAGGATACAAGGATAAGTTAGAGTTACCTAGTGCTCTAAACCAGGGTGATTCCTTAGTCCTAACAGAGTCGGACCTTGGCTTATTGTCACAGTTTAAGTGTGAAATGTCCCTTGCAGGCTCAAGCATTTGAACTCTTGGTCTCTAGCTGGCATTGCCCTCATATGAGATAGGGAAACCTTTAGGAGGTGGGGCTTAGCTAGAGGAAGTGAGTCACTGGGGCTGAGCCTTTTTATAGCCTTACTCACTGCATGACTTTTTTCTGCCTCCTGAGTGACTAACATGTGGGTGTCTTTCATGGCCATGGAGCTGCTTGCAACCATGATGGACTTATATTCCCTCCAACTGTGAGCCAAAATAAATCCTTCTTCCTTTAAGTCAGCTTCCTTCTTGTCAGTTATTGGATCACAGCCTCAAAAAAAGTAGCTGAGACACTGATAGAGCATGAAGGGAATAGAGCTAAAGCAACGGATACAATGGAGCTTTGAGGAACCATGCTCAAATGTATGCCCCCACCAGACTCACTGGATAAAGAAACTGCCTTCACTCCAGATGTCTCAATGAGAACTAAGCACTAGGGCTCGTGTTTGCCAAAATCCAACTTTCTTGCAACCGCAGCAACTACCCGTATCTCAGCTAGCTACCTCTGTACGAGAAACAAGCACTTGCAAACACTGTTATTCTCATTTGCTGAGTGGCTCAGCTGCCATTGTCACCAACATACTAGGTTTTATCTTTATCCAGCTGTTTGTTTTTGAATTAAATTCTCACATGCATGAGTCTCACTGGTGGATTACACAGTATCTTTGCCCCAGAGATACTTGAAGTGCCTCATTCTGCACATTGACACAAAATGCACACATCTGAACATCCCTCAAATGACATAAGTGCAGTCTACCAATGCTGAGTAGCCAGACAATATGACAGATGTTCACTGCACTCCATGAAGAAAGGCAATGACAATAATATGTATGAAAACTCAGATGTGGAAAAGCCCATGGAAGGAATTTTAAGAGATAATTCAACAGGATCTTGAAGAATGATGGGTAAAAGTCAAAAGGCAGTACCTAATATACAGGTCATCATCAAAATTTAAGGATTTTGATTTGTACTCCAACAGCAATAAAAAAAATCATTGAAAGGTTTTGAGTGGAAGAATTTCAGCTAATTTGCATTTTAAGAGATCATTGTGATCTTGTAAAGAACAGATATGACTTAGTAAGGATGGAATAGCAGTTAGTCTGTAGGAGTAATTTCAGTCAATCAGGAGGAGATGATGGGAAGATATTCTAGGGTGACATAAGTGAAAATGAAAAGACTCGATGTGGTGGTTTGATTGTAAATGGCCCCCAAAGCCTCAGGTATTTTTGATTATGATTCCTACTTAGTCACCAGCTGGTGGAGTCCTTGGGAGGTGGAGACTTATTGTAGGAGGTGTGTCACCAGAGGCAAGCTTTAGGGTGGAGTCCTGCCCTAAAGTGTGTTCACAACCAGCCTGAGCTCTGCTATGGCTGTATGAAGAAGTGAGCCAGCTTCTTCTGCCATGATGAGGCTTCCCTGGACTTTGTAAGCTTGAAATAAATTATTTTCTCCCATAAGCTACTTCTGGTCCACTGTTTGTCCCAGGTAGATTTCATGTATACACAGATGAAACAAAAAAGATTTAACAATTTATTGGACAGTCAGTGGTAACGGAGATATGAAAACTAAGTGAATAATTTAATTGATAATATTTCTAATCTCTGAATGAAGGAATACTGGATACAGACAAGTTTTGTAACAGGAACAGTGAAGATAATGAGTAAAACTTGGTTGTAATGACACTAAAATGCCTCTTTGGACATCCAAATAGAGTCGAACAGACAGGTTAGGTGAAGGCAAAGTCTGAGATGGGGATGTTAATTTTGGAAACCTCACCTAGAGGTGGTGATTGAAACCATGGCAATAAATAGATGAGAGAGGATAGGAAAACAAAACTTCAGTACAGGGCTTACAGAATTCTAACAATGGAATACAAGCTAGGAAGGAAATTTGAGAATGATGCTGACCCTAATAAAATCACAGGTGACACTTTATGTGTGTGAAGTTTTATAAAAATCCTACAACTAAAAAGGAACAATTTGCGAATGGATCCTACAGATGCCTGACTCCAAAGCTTTCCATCAGTGTGACATGCAAAGCTGAAAATCTAGATGGTAAGTACTATAAGTCACATGCAAAATTCAAAACTACTGCTGGCCAGAACATTGCCAGACCATGTCCAGAGCATAAAGAAGATGAAGGTCAGAGAAGCACCTTGGATCTTCAGACCCTTAGAGCAAAAGTCCATCTCTCTGACCTTAGAGACTCTACATGATGTCACTGTGCCTGGTCTCCTCCATCACTCTGTCCCTTACTTGCCATTCCTCAGTAATAATGGCATTAATGTGTTGAGCTCGTGTCCACCTCATGGTCAGTATACTAACTTTTCCATCTGCCCATTGTTCTGCTAGATCTTGACCTTATGACCCTGTTGTCATTTGGGTCTTCACTGAGATTCATCCCCAAAACTGGTCTTTGTTGAGGCCCCAAATTGTTATTCAAAGCATCTCATTCTTGTTCATATTATTCTGTGCTACTTTTTGTGACAACTACCAATAGAAGAAAATGTTTTGCATGTGTATTTCTTTTTCATAATTCATCTGACCTAAATGATGTATAATTCCCATAACAAAAAGGGACCCCTCCTGTCTTTTCAAGGTGTTCCATGCTGAGAATAGCTCTTCATCTATAGGATAGATGCTAAGTAAGCATTTGCTGAATGAAAAATGGGAATGAAGAGAAAGAGGACATGGGAAGGCGGGGGAGGAGGAGGACAGGGAGAGACAGAGGAATGAAAAGGGGAAAGACTGTCTTCACATGATCTTAAAACCTTGGTCTCACCACTCCTGTCTAGATCTTAGAATCATAGTATCTCTAGGTTGAACAATCCAGATTTCACTGGCCATTGATGCAAGTCTACACCCTGTACTTGAGTCTGTCTCAACACTGTTGGTTGTCCCTATCTCCCATGGAAACCAGCCTCGGATTCCAGGGCCAAGCTGCCTATTCCAACTCTCAACACTTTCTGTCTAGAAAGTTCCTGCAATTTTCCCTGGCCTCTTATGTTGTTATGTTTCCCAAATGTTCCCTACTGCCTCAGTTTTGGCTGCCAGGCTTCCAACTCTGATTCCTCATGTATCTCACAGACCCGAGGCGGCCTTGTCTGCTGTTCCACCAAGTACTCTGAGCACTTTCCCGTGTTGACTCTGACAACTCCAGTGAGGGGTGTCCAGCCTTTTGACCCTGCGACAGGAAGTTGCTCTCTATGGATGTGTTGGGCTGCCTTCCTAGCTGTCCTGGGATACATGTGGCCCCTATGCCTCGGGTTAGTCACGTCTGCATCTAGATGCTCTGCAGTAGTGCCGCAGACCTTACCTGGGCACAGCATTAAACTTGAATGGTGACTTTTTGTCCCTTGGGTTTCCACATTAGACCTGCTCAAGAAAGCATCTTTTGTTGTATTCTCTTATCCCTGGCCTAGAAAATGCACTTTGCACAAGCTGTCATCTTTTATTCCATAAGAAGATCGTTCTACTTGCATCGGACAACAACTCCTCCCCACCAACTACAGCTACTTAAAACAGTCCTTCGAAAAACATCTGGTATCCAAGAAACACAGCAAAATCAAGTATTCCCACACTCACCTGAAAGCTTCTGTGGTTGTAGAAATAATGACAAGGGCTGGAGAGATGGCTTAGCAGTTAAGGTGCCTGCCTCCTAAGCCTAAGAACGCAGGTTCCAATCTCCAGCAGTTCCAATCTCCAGGTCCCAGTTTAGCCAGATGCAGTGACGCAAGGGCGCAATGCCGCACTTGACCACAAGGGGGCGCATGCATCTGGATTTCGTTTGCAGCAGCTGAGAGGCTGCTGACACGCCCATCTCTATCTGTCTTCCTCTCCCTCTCTCTCTCTCTCTGTCTCTCTCCAAAAAAAAAGGGGGGTGGAGAGATGGCTTAGCGGTTAAGGCGCCTGCCTGCTAAGCCTAAAAACACCGGTTCCAATCTCCAGCTCCCACGTTTAGCCAGATGTAAAGTGACGAAAGGGCGCAATGCCACACTTGCCCACAAGGCGGCACACGTGTCTGGACTTCGTTCACAGTGGCTGAGAGAGGCTGCTGGCACACCCATTTTCTGTCTTCCTCTCCCTATCTCTCTGTCTCTCTGTGTGTCTCTCTCCAAAATAAAAATAATTATATAAAAAGAAATAATGACAAACAAAAAATAAAAGATACTTAATGTGGGATAAAAAGAAAGTTTTATTCTAAAAGTGATTTCCAGCTATATTTTGTCAAATTAGACCCCGAACGAATGGGAAAATATTAATACTTTTTGTTTACCTTCTTTCTTCCATTCATCCCTTAGTGCCACAAATATTGTCTGAAACAGTTATATGTTATTATTTTTGCAAAGGAATGCTCACACAGGAAAAAAAAAAAGTGTCTGCTATAGACTTGACTTCCAATAGGCCAGAAGGGCAGAGAGCACACAAAGGTTTCCCAACATCCTCATCCCCTCAGTACAATATAGCTCCTTCCCACAATGTAGGTAAGATATGTGACTGTTTAATCAAAGCCTGCCTTCTACTTGAGACTCACTGCTCAGGAGGTTGGGCTACACGTGGTTCCTGTATTCCCCAGTACTGACATAGGAACTGGGGAAGGATAGGTGCTCAATATATATTATTTATATGAATGAATGTGGCTACAAACAGGTATAATGTCAGACACATTGTCAGTAACACAGAAGCAGAAAAACTATAGGTTTGTAAGCAATAACTTGTTAAACTATGATGTCAGAATTTAACTCCAATTTCAGCCTTTCTAAATAAACAGGAAAGATATGGAATCCTGTTCCAGTCTGATCAACTTATTTTGTATGCTGGTAACTAGAATATTTTGCTGTGATCACATAACTGCTGAACACAGTCTCTTGTCAGTTGCTAGTATATGTGTACAATAAATACTAAATGAATAAATGAATACTAAATGAAATCTATTCAATGCCTGTTAAGAGGCAATTGTCAGAGCAGTCAATGCCACCTTCTGTTAATGACAGACACAGGATCACCACAAAAATACTTCAGATGCCAGTGTACAGCAGTCACTGTAATTGCTCAGAGTTGAGAAGCATAGACAAGTAAGCAACAGAGAGTTGGAAAGAAAGAGCAATGACACTTCTTTAAAATGTAGCCATGTGTTTTCAGTTGCTGGCACCAAGTTCAAGCCCAGGTGGGCACACCTCACCCAGACTGTCTGCCCTGACCAAATGCACTAGTCTGCTTTTTAAGGACAAGGAAGGACACTGCTTAGTGATCTGGCCACAAGCTGTTCAGGGGAGAGACTTTGCTCAGCACATTTCAGCTGTGGAGCAAGGCTGGCTTTATTTCCGAGTCACATAAAATAAATAGTCATGCAAAAGCAGATTCGTTCTGATAGGGCTCTGACAGCTGCTCCGAGAGGTGGGTCCTTGCAAGCCCATCTTTCAACAATGAACTGACCCAAAGATCCAGGAAAGCTCCAGACAGGACCATATGGCCTGGAATAAAAACATATTTCAAACTCTGTTTATTATGCATATCTTTCAAGAGTTCACCACTCTGTGATGAAACATTGCACCTGCAAGGCTTTAATAAGCTTCCCAAGCAAGTACAATTATAAAGTCACAGGCACCTGAAGAATTTGTCTTCTCTTATATTTAGACATGCATGGCCCACCAATGACTGGTCTCATTCTTTTTAATTATGTGGGCTTGCAGTATTTTGTAGGCCATGATCAATACTTATTCGGAAAATAAAACTCTTATGGACTTCACAGTGAAAGCCATAAAATATTTCTCCACTTAAACTTTGGGGATGCCAACATTATTGCATACAAAACTCTCCAGTCTGTTCCTCCAAAAAGGAAAAGAAGCAATTTGATTGTGCAACCCTGCAAAGACAGGAGAACATTTGGCATGAATTGAGGCTGGACTTCATTCATCAACAGTATTAGAGTTGAAGAATAGCTTTTCTTTACAAGTGAGTCCTGGGACTCTCTATCTGGCCCAACTTTTTGAAAAGCACAGTCTATTCATTATTCACTCAACAAATATCCACTGAGCATCTACTACATGCCAGACTTCAGGCTGAGTATGATGACTGAGAAATAAAAAGCATGTTGTATCTGACCTGAGGAGTCAATATTCTCAATGGGAAGACAGATCCAACAAGAACTGTTTGGAAAGTGCAGAAGGATATGGCCTAGAAAAGACACTGGACCAACTAAAGCTTATCCATTCTGGGAAAGTCAGGGACAAGTCTCTAGAACAACAGACCAACAAAAATTTGATGCACAGGGTGGCACATGCATCTGGATTTCTTTTGCAGTGCCTAGAGGCCTTGACGTACCCATTCTGTCTCTCTACCTGCACCCTTCTTTCTCTACTAAATGAATAAAATATGTCAAAAAATAAAGTTGAAAATAAATAAGAATTCATCAACTGGTCATGTAAGTGAGGACACAGATATACCATATCAAGGTTGGGACTGTGTTCTTGTGTCTTCACTGGAATTCTCACAGAGAGTGCATCTTAGCATTGTGATGCACCTTGAGGCCCCAAAATGTGTTTCCATTTCTGTCTCTAACTAGTTTGATGATGGGCAAAACTATGAATATAGTTTATATGAAGTTGTTCTTATGACAAAGTGGCTAGTTTGGAATGGACAGGTATTGTATTACTACCACACTAGACTCTCTCTCTCTCTCTCTTTCTCCCTCTCTTGGGTTCTTTCAAACTGACAATCTGGGTGATATTTGGAACCTTTAAAACCTTTCTATGCAAAAAGTGCTCAGAGGTACCACTTGGGATTTTAGGAATGAATTTTTTTGTAAGACAGTTTAAGCCACATCATTATGTAGAACGACACAGTATATGTCTTTCCATCTAATAGTCTTATTCTATAGTCCAGTGTCCAAAGGGCCTTGAAAAATATAGAATGATTAGATTACACTTGGTCTTCAAAATAAATAATGTAGAACCAACAGCAGGAGAAGTGTAGATTTTAATTATGAAACCACATGGCAGACCTGGACACACACAAAAGAAGTAATAACCTTTGCTTCCTAGATGAACTCATATTGTCATATTTAACATGTAAGAAAATAAGTTTCTTCAACCATGGGTTTGGCAAACTTGGAAATTGTACTCACTTCCAAGAAGGGAAGAAAGGAGGAAGGGTATAAAGAAGGGAAGAAGAAAGAAAGCAAAGAGAGAATGGAAAGAAAGAAGGGATGGAAGTAATAAGGGATATTTATTTATACAATCACCACAATCTCCAAGATCACCAAACATGTAGACAGGGGCATTAACTCTCAACCTTTTTCAGGTTCAAGAACAGCAGAGGATTACAAAACATAGTACCTTATGGTACTGCCTTCAAACATGAAGTAGTCATTGCATTCATGTGTCACAACTGTGGCGACTTGCACAAACCTTCACAAAATTGGGCCTATATTCTGTCATGGACAGTGGACAGAGTACAATGGGGGGGAAAATGCCAGAAAAGGGACTGTTTGGAAAGAAGAAGCGATTCAGTGGAAGGCAGATGGGGAGATAAGAGAAACTAACAGGATGGGCTAGTGACCAAAATACATTATATACATGTATGAAAATTGTCAATATATCTTTTACAAACAGAATAAAACAAGGTGCTCCAAGAAGGAAGAGATATATAATGGCACCACCTTGATCTTGATACAAGTGATAAAACCACCATATGAGATCATAGAAAATGCAATATACCTTCAGGTAAAGACAAGACACTCCTAACCCAGAGAGGTGGGGGGAGAGAACCAGAGAACCCTGCTTCAGAGTAGGTGATGCTGGAGTAAAACTAAAAGGCAGGAAGAGGGAGACAGAAAGACTGATTTAAGAAAATGACTTAGGTGACTGTAATGTGATTAAAGAGGCTGAAAAATTCTGCAAGCTCTGGTATACAATTAACTACAGCTCCAGAACAAGTCTGAAGGAAGGAAACGATGGTCCCTGTTCACAGACTGAAAGACGGAGACAGTGAATTCTGCTTTACTTACCTTTCTTTTATTTATTTTCTCTAATTATGTTAGAAGATTGGGTGAGGCATACCTCAACATTGGGAAGCCAATGTGCTTTCTGCAGTCCACGATTCCACTATCAACACACTGCAGTGTTCGTCCACGCACCCGGGTACACCATAACCTACTCAAATTGATTCATGCAAGTGACCACTGCAGACACAGTCTGGGACCGACATTTAGTTTGTTGTGACACAAGGCACTGATTAAGGCAAAAGGGAAGAGTGACCTGGGGAAGTATAGAAAAGTCACATCATGCTAAGATGTTGGAAGTTTATGCTGAAAAAAATGAAACACTGGGGAGTTTGGAGGAATTATATTTGAAAAAAACCATCTGCCAGCAGACTGGAGATTGGATGCCAGGAAGCCATTTAAAAGTCAGCTAAAGCTTTACACCAGAGAAATTTCAAGGGGAGATGAGGAAGGGGCAAGGTTCTAGTGATATAGCTACTTTTATGGACCAAGTAGTTGGCAAAATGAACTTAAGATAACAACCAGTTTTATAGATTGTGTCAACCAGTTTAGTAAAAGAAGAAGAAAAAACAACAACAAAAAAAGAAGAAGAGCTAGATTTGGTGAATTTCTGATGATGATAAGAAAGATAAGCCTTTATAACTTTTAAGCCTTTATAACTTGTCAAGGATGTATTTTGTTACTCCTTTAAATAGTTCTATGAAGTTCTGTTTTCCTCATATGAGATGGCAACACTAAACCAATAAAAAAATAAATCAAAGGAGTTTGTGCAAATCCCCCAAATAACAGAGAGGGAAGAACCAGGCTTGAAGCCTTCCAAGTCCTCTTTAATTTCAACCATATGGTCTGATGCAAATAACAGTAGCAAAATAATGATGATAGCTAACATGTTAGATGACCATTGTGGTCCAGCTACAACTCATCAACTCATGTAGCACTCACAACAACCCCATGTGGTAAGTATTTTGGCAACCCCATTTTATAGCAACAGCAAATGGAGTACAAAGAGGTGCCAAGCATATGCTGTGTCCACTGGGACAAATATCGTGCATGGCACAGGTTTGCCAGTGGGACAGGCATAAGATCACAGCAAACCACATAAGAGACACAACAGCATCACAGATTGGTGCATTCCTCAGCAGAGACCTTCTTCCCTCAGAGCCTGTATTCTGAGGGGAAGCAATCAGACCCACGCCACCATTATTTTAATCTCTGTGTGAAAGATGAGAACCACTGACCCTGCCTCATTCCCAACTTACATGCTTCTATGATAGGCCATGCAGGACCTCCCTTGGGGGATTCCTGGAGCTGCGTTCTGAAAGACAATCAAGACTGTTCACCCACCTTGAGTTTTCAAATTGGGAACTATCTTCCAGCAGCATTTCTGTGCTGATTTGTACAGTCCTGGAGAGGAGTGAATATGACAGGCTTGACTGCCCAGTGTGTCAAGCTGTAAAATAGCCCTCCTGGGGACAGCATTCACCCCAACCCCAGCAGCCAATTACTCAAAGCCCATTTAGTAAATGAGATCATTTGGTGTGCTAACTGGAGCCTGTGAAAGTAAACTTGCATTAAGAAGCCGACTCTCTGTGACTAGTGCTCCCTTCCTCACCCATCCCAGAAGCTAGCATGATGGAAAGGCAGGGTGGGTACTGATGAAGACCACAAGCTCAGCCTGCACCAGCTGTAATGACTCAGCACTTTATTCCTGACTCACCTTTGCAACCGTGAAATGGGGATCATAGCATCTATTCATGGGATTGAGGGTCTCACAAATGGTAATACAACACTCACCCCACACACCAAGACTGTATTGTGTGTGACACAAATAACTATAATTGAGGGAACATGGTATAAAGAAAAAGGATAGGGGAAGGAGAACAAATTTACTCACATTTGATTACTCAGGTCTGAATAAATAAATTTTCTCAGTGCAGCTGCAGGCCCTGCTACATCCTTCAATTAGCAAAGATTTATAATTTATTATTAGTTTTCACTACTTTGTAGCCTATCAAGTTTTCCTCAACCTAAGCACTTAATAAGTACAAGACATAATTACCTCATCATTATGACTTCATTCTCCTAAAAACAGCCTCCAGATCTCTTCATGCCTTAGTGCCATTCAAAGTCTCCATAGATATTTGAAAAACATATGAGTAAATTTCTGTCGTTCCTGATGAGAATCAATGGCAGTGTGTGTTGGTGAGTCAGGATTAGTAACCAGGAATAATAAATTCTTACAGTTCAGGAAGCTGGGAAGTCCAAGAACAAGGACAAATATGATTGGTCTGATATATCCTCACAGGACAAAATAGTGCCAAGTAAGTTTCCCCAAAGATTTTTCAAAGAAGTCACCAATACCTTTCAAGAGGACTTTTCTTTGAGACTGAATTACCTGATAAAGGTCCCACTTCCTTGTTACAGTATATGAACATAATTTAATTCGATCATAATCTGCTCTTATTATCCTCTTTTGTCCCCTTCTCCTACTCTTACTCCACTGAACTCCTCCTCTTTCCAAGAAATAATTCTTCTTCAACCATGCAGATGTCTCATTATTTTGTAATTCCTCCATCCTCTATGATAAAATGTTAATGCGGTCAATATTGTAGAGGTCTTATACAATAATGTACATCCACAGAGAGGTCATGAATTCATCAGTTCATGTCCAGAAGACAGCACCTCAAAGTCTTCATCCCCACCCTGTGGCTCTTACATTCTTTCCAACCCCTCTTCTACAATGTTCCCTGAACCTTACAGGCATGATAGAGATGCCTTACTTAGCACTGAGCTGAGTTTTAAGTCTCTTCCATAACATAGCCATCTGCAAAGAGAAGATTCATTGGCCAGCAGTGAGAGTAGGACTAATCATGTTTTTTCTGTTACCTCCTCCACAATGTTCCCTTATCACTGCCAAGTCTGATAGACATGTCTCATCTAGTGCTGAGCATTGGACTGTCACTTCTCATTACCTTAATGAGTTCTGGCTCTCCTGATGGCCATTGCCATCTTCAGAAAGAAGCTTCTCTAACTAAAATTTATGAACATGATCACTTAGAGGGCAATTTGATGTATACAACATATCAGTTTAGGCAAATAGTAGTAGTTTTCTTTCTAGGGCCTATGACCTTCCCAGCCACAGGCTTTTAACTCAGTTTTCAGCACG
Source organism: Orientallactaga sibirica (assembly GCA_036365145.1). Lineage (NCBI taxonomy): Eukaryota > Metazoa > Chordata > Mammalia > Rodentia > Dipodidae > Orientallactaga > Orientallactaga sibirica. The sequence goes on along the minus strand of JAEOAD010000018.1, from coordinate 18,304,362 downwards.
AGGCATGAATCTCTCCCATGGAGCAGATCCAAACCAATCAGAGACCAGGTGGTTACCCCCATAACAGTCATTCCACTACTGTTCCAGGCTGGTCAGTTGTACAGCTTTCAGTGTTCACTGCTGGTTAAGAATGTGAATGATTTTTCTCCCCCAGTAGGCAGCATAGCATTTTGTAGCACTATGACAGTTAGCCAGTAGAAAGGAGGTTTTCTGCTTACTCCCTGTTTGATTTCTGTGTAAAGCATGAAGGGTCCTCAGCAACAGAGTCTTACCAACTAGTTCTAGTGGGCAACTAAGAGCACTGGAAAAAGCCTGCATAGTTTGGGGGAAGCTCATAGTCCTCCCTGTAAAAGCTCCATTTCTTAATACCACCACATTAGGCCTTAGGTTCCATCATAGAAATTTGGGTGGATGCATTCCAACATAAAAGACCTATAAATAACATAGAAATGAATTAAGTCACACCAAAAGTTTACAGTGCTAAGGATCCACAGATAGCTTATGTTAATGAGCACTTCATAACAACATTAACAAATTTGAATTCCAAGCCTTCCTGATCCTAACACTCTGGAATTAGGCAACAGTTAGCCTAAGAAATATACCAGCAAAAGTAAACTGAAATATTGCCTGTAATTGTGATTGTCATCAAAGCTGGGCAGCTGGGCGAACCTGATAAAATATATTTTCTTCAAAAAATTGAGGTGTTTTTTTTTTTTTTTTTTTTTTTTGAGGTCTGGCCCAGGCTGACCTGGAATTAACCATGTAGTCTCGAACTCATGGCGATCCTCCTACCTCTGCCTCCCGAGTGCTGGGATTAAAGGTGTGTGCCACCACGCCCAGCCTAAAATTGAGCTTCTTAATGCACAAGAAGACTATAGTTTTTGTACTATTGAAACATGAACCCCAGAGACACTTTGTCAATTGATCATTTGATAATCATTGATTAAAAATTACAACCAGGCCAGATGTGGTGGTGCATGCCTTTAATTCCAGCACTTGACAGGCAGAGGTAGGAAGATCACCATGAGTTCAAGGCCACTACATAGTGAGTTCCAGGTCAGCCTGAGCTACAGTGAGACTCTACTGCGAAAAACCAAAAAAAAAAAAAAAAAAAAAAGGAAGGAAGGAAGGAAGGAAGGAAGGAAGGAAGAAAGAAAGAAAGGAAGAAAGAAAGAAAGAAGAAAAATTATAACCAGGGCTAGAGAGATTGCTTAGTGGTTAAGGTTCTTACCTCTGAAACCTAAGGACTCATGTTCATCTTTCCAGATCCCACATTAGCCAGACACACAAAGGTGAGGCAAGTGCAAGGTCACACATGCCCACTAGGTGGTGCAAGCATCTGGAATTTGACTGTAGTGGCTGAGGCCCTGGCATGCCAGTTCTCTCTTTATGTGTCTCTCTCTGTCTATCTCTTTAAAAAAATTACAACCAGGCTGGAGAGATGGCTTAGTGGTTAAAACACTTGCATGTGAAGCCTAAGGACCATGTTTGAGGCTTGATTCTCCAGGACCCATGTAAGCCAGATGCACAAGGGGGTGCACGTATCTGGAGTTTGTTTGCAGTGGCTGGAGGCCCTGGTGTGCCCATTCTCTCTCTCTTTCTCTACCTGCCTATTTCTGTATCTCTCTCTCAGGTAAATAAAAAAAATACAACCAATTATCAGTATGCTCATATATTAAAATTCTCAGTAAAAATAAAAATATAAAATAAAGTTCTAAAAAATGAAAATAAAAATACAGTTGTCAGAATTAATATTGAAAATAACAAATTTATAATGTTAAAATGACCAACTTTGTTAATCTTCTTTAAAGGGATACAAACAGATTTGTTGAAAGGCCAAATGGAAAACACATTACAGTGTTTCTTTAGCTTACACAGTGGTTGGATGAAAAAGGTCAGAAGTGTATACCTTCCAATCTGTCACTCCTCCAGACTTGGGAAAGGAATTAAACTACTTTTCATTGCCAAATTTCTATGAAATTAATTTTGTATTTTAAAAATGGAAGAAATCGTTGAAATAGCTTCTCTTCTATAGTATGGTTACTTTCTTGATTCTGGAATCAGAAGCAAATGCAATGTGACTGGATAATTCCCAGCTGCATACAAATTGAAATCCGTGTCTGAAAACGGGACAATCAAATTATGTAGTAGCACAGTAGCCAGAAATAAACCCTATACCTAAATGTACTTTATTCAACATTATTAACACAAATAAAATTTATACCCATAGTTCTGTGCATTGAAAATAACTTCTCCCACATTAAGAAGCAGTATTTTGCTGTGCCAATCAAATTAAACCACCAGAAACATATGGAAACAAATAAATTCTGTAACAGAACTTTGAAAAGTGTGGTATTTATCATGTTCAAGGCAGGTTCATTCCAGGTCTAAATAAACTTTTCTCTTCCAAGTATAGACTTTTTTTTTTTTTGTTTTGCTTTGTTTACTTTGCTGGGAATATGTGCAATGCAAACATTCTGTCAACCTAGCCATAAGAGCCCTTTAATTCTACATGAATTAAAAGGGGAAAAACCAAAATATAAACACACAAACACACACACACACACACACACACACAATTTGACTAGGTTCAGATAAACTTAACTATATTGATTTTAGACAAAAGTAGGACTAAAATACTATTTCAAGAATGAGGCTCTGAAAAGTATAGTGAGAAATGCTGATAGAGAAAGCTCAGTACCCTTATTTTCTGTCAAGAGCTTCAGAGACTAATTGCAAAATCACCTCAGCAAATCTCCTTGACTAACAGGAGAGCAGCCATTTTTAATGGCCTTCAGAGCCCTAAACTCCACATAACTCTGAAGATAAAAACTGATAGCCTTAGTCTGAACAATACACACATCACCCACACTACCTGAATTATATTCCTAAATTAGCAGCCTCTACAGCCACCATTAAGTCATATTTGAGCGGCATAGTCAAGATCAGTCTTCCAAATCATGGACCACAATAGCTTCATCTGCAAGTCATTGGCAGGTGAACAATACAGATGAGGCAAAAAGGAATGAGTCTGTGCTAAAGTGCATACAGAGTAGAGGGAGGAGGAAATGAATAAAGTACACACTGTAGAGTCAAAGAATCTCCCAGTTACCTAGTCTGGTCTTGTAGCTTCTATCCCATAAGTGTGTGGGAGTAAAATTAGAATGTGGGATACGACAGCCCTACTGGCAAAGAAGAAATAAATGTATGGTGCCAAATGCCCAAAGGGCTTCTCTGCATTAATGCAGTTACTCGCTTATTCCTCACAAAAATGAAAACAGTCAAAGCTATTATGTCAAAATTAAGTGAAGAGTTGGCTTTTCTGTTGGGGATATGAAATTTGCATTCAGTTAAAACCATTCAACTGAAACTTGGAAATAAGTTTCTCTTTAAAATCAATTTTACCATAAACATCCTTAATTAATTCATTCATCACTCACTCACTAATTCAACAACTATTTACCAAGGGCCTCCATCTGCCAGGCAGTGCCCTGGCTGCAGGGGTACAACAGTAAACCAAGCAGAGAGCCTCTGGGAGGGAACTGTGGATAAACAAAACCAGATACATTCATATCAGACAGGGAACAACGACAGAATGAAAAGTAAACCAGGTGACATCAGAAACCGTCAGAAGATGCTAGTTTATATCTTTAATGGGTGAGGAAGGGTTCACTGACAAAGTCCCTTAAGATGAGAGTTATAAAAGGAGAAACAGATGAAGCTAGATGGTTAAAGAACCTTCCAGGCAGAGAACGATGCATATTAGCATTTCAAACAAAAGAAGCCAGACTAGATGGAAGGAGCAAAGGAAGCTGGCAGGGGCTGTAGGTAGTGTCAAACTAGATTCAGCAAGGATCCTTAAAGGATCTAATCTGAGTGGGATGGCAATCCATTAGCATATTGTAAGAAGAGAAATAACAGCACCTGGCTGGGCTGGTGTGAAGAGTAGAATGCTTGGAAGCAAGTGTAAAGCAGGCAAATTGCTTAGGAAGCCATCAGTATGATGACAGCTTGATCAGTCTACTAGAATGGAGATCATAAGGATTCGTGGCATGTTTGTAGGGAATGGATAAGAAGTTTGACAGAAAGTGAAGATAATCAATGATGACTCCCTGGTTCTAACCCTGAAGAATGAAAATTACCACTTCCTGGGACAGAGAAGACTGAGACAACCCTTACAACCCCTCAAGCATGTGTTTAATTTGAAGATAACTAAAAAGAAGCCCGAGGGGAGATGTTTGATAAACATACAAGCCTGGAGTTCAGGAAACAGTTTACAATGGCATGAAACAAATGGAAATCGTCAGCATAGAGGGAATTAGCTAAAGCCATGAGACTGGATGAGATCATCCAGGGAGTGATCATGAATGAAGAGCATCTCTAGAGTCAGAGTCGTGGTGTGTTTAGAGGTTGCAGGTTAGAAAGCTGAAGGAAGTGCTACAAAGAAGCTCGAAGAAACTACCAGTGAGGTTGAAAGACAAGGAAGAGATAACATGTCATGCCTTGAAAGCCAAAGGAAGGACACAGTAGAAAGAAGGAAAGAAGGAAGGAAGGGAGGGAGGGAGGAAAGGAGGGAAAAGGAAAATAGAAATGAAGGAAGGAAGGAAGGAAGGAAGGAAGGAAGGAAGGAAGAAAGAAAGAAGAAGGAGGGAGGGAGGGAAAAGAAAAAAAGAAAAAGAAAGAAAGAAGAAAGAGAGAGAAAGAAAGAGAGAGAGAAAGAAGAGGAGTAACTGTTAACTGGCAGCCAGAGTAAAGTACAAGGATTCCAGAATTGCTATTTCATGGGGAAATAAGAGGTCATAGTGGGTGTCCTTGCAAAAGCCACTTCATTTGAGAAGTGAGAGCAAATGCCATGACAGACAGATACATGAGAAAAGAGGGCAGGGTAAGTGCTTTAGGGAACATTGCCATGTTATCACATTTGAATCTGGATGATAAAGTCCTGGACACACATTGCAGCACTAGTACCAAAGAAGATCCAAGAACATACTCACACACAGCCCAGAACACACTCACTCATTCCTGCACACACATACTCATCCCTGAACACACTCCTTCACACACTCACTCCTTCAAATGCTCACTTCTGCACACACTCACTCCTGCACATGCTCACTCCTGCACATACTTACTCCTGCATATGCTCACTTCGGTACACACTCACTCCTGCACAACTCACTCCTATATATGCTCACTCCTGCACACACTCACTTCTGCACACATTCAATCTTGTATATGCTTACTCCTGCACACACTCACTCTTGCACACATTCACTCCTGTATGTGCTCACCCTTGCACATATTCACTCCTGTATATGCTCACTCCTGTACACACTTACTCCTGTATATGCTCACTCCTGCACATGCTCACTCCTGCACACATTCACTCCTGTATATGCTCACTCCTGTACACACTCACTACTGCATATGCTCACTCCTGCACACACTCACTCCTGCACACATTCACTCCTGTATAGGCTCACCCTGCACACATTCACTCCTGTATATGCTCACTACTGCACATGCTCACTCCAGTATATGCTCACTCCTGTACACACTCACTCCTGCATATGCTCACTCTTGCACACATTCACTCCTGTATATGCTCACTCCTGTACACACTCATTCCTGTATATGCTCACTCCTGCATACATTCACTCCTGCACATGGTCACTCCTGCACAAGCTCACTACTGCATATGGTCACTCCTGCACACATTCACTCCTATATATGCTCATTCCTGCACACATTCACTCCTGCACATACTCACTCCTGTATATGCTCACTCCTGCACACACTCACTCCTGCACATATTCACTCCTGTATATGCTCACCCTGCACACATTCACTCCTGTATATGCTCACTCCTGCACACACTCACTCCTGCACATATTCACTCCTGTATATGCTCACCCTGCACACATTCACTCCTGTATATGCTCACTCCTGCACACATTCACTCCTGTATATGTTCACTCCTGCACACACTCACTCCTGCACACATTCACTCCTGCATATGCTCACTCCTACACATATTCACTCCTGTATATGCTCATGCTGCACACATTCACTCCTGTATATGCTCACTCCTGTACACACTCACTCCTGCATATGCTCACTCCTGCACACACTCACTCCTGCACCCACATACAGATGACAATCAACCTGAGCAACGTGATCATGGGAACTGCGATGGCCTTAGTGGGAGTTCTCAGGATGTGGGCCAGAGAAACCAGAGCCTGAGTCCAAAGTACACTAGCTAAGACCATTGAAGTAAAGAGTCAGCATTGGAAAAACAAGGATAAATTGGTAGCAGGCTGGCCCTGATACACCCACGTTATAATATTCAGATTTGAATACTCAGGTTTCCTCTTTATCCCTGAAATAGTAACAAGAAAGATAATTTGAATGCAAGACTACACCTTGAGATGCAATTCTTTGAAGAGAAGGTATTTCGGGGAAAACAAAGACCTTCAACTGTTGGTAGAAACCAAACTTTCTCCTCCCAAGTGGCTGAAAAGGAGACAAGAACTGTATCTGTTGCTCACTTCCCAGGATCCTGCATTTATTCTTACTTCTGGCTGTCAAAGTAAGTACACACGTGCACCACCCTGAGTTCTTGAAATTAGAAGGATTGTCCCATTTCCATAAGCTATCTTTTACCACCACTCCATAATGGAGCTGTACTGAAGCATCAGTCTATTTTCAGCTTGCATCCCCACAGCCAGCTAGGCTGTCACATATACTGAATCCTTTTCTCAAGCTCTGCATCTAGCACCCTAAAAGTAGGGCAGACATTCCTATTTGATATTTCCTATAGGAAATTAGTCTTGATAACTGAATTGCAATCCCTGAGCCTTTATTTCCCTCTCTAGCCCATTTCTATGATTACAGTATCATAAGCAAGCCTGTGTTGTTGTCACTGAACACTAACAAATTCACCAAATGGAGAGCTCCTTGTATGTAAGAGCTGGGTTCTTATCCTATTTTTCTAATGTTGTAGTAAATATAGTGACACAACACAGGTCTGCCTCCCAAAATGTTAGATATAAACGCTTCAGGAAGTTACTAAACCTCTTTAAGCCTCCATTTTTTTACTTTTTGTTGAGAGAGAGACACAAACAGAGAGGGAGAGGAAGACAGATAGAGATGGGTGAGCCAGCAGTCTCTCAGCTGCTGCGAATGAAATCCAGAAGTGTGCACCCCATTGTGGTCAAGTGCAGCATTGTGCCCTTGCGTCACTTTGCATCGGGCTAAACATGGAACCTGGATATTGGAACCGCTGGAGATTGGAACCAGCTTTCTTAGGCTTAGTAGGCAGGCGCCTTAACCACTAAGCCATCTCTCCAGCCCTAAGCCTCCATTTTGATACAGGAAAAATCATACTCTTCTTGCAATGTTATACACTATATCTAGCAGGAAATTACATGTAATCAAGGACATGCTAGAAAGACCATTGTCTGGGGGGCTGGAAAGATGGCATAGCAGTTAAGGCCTTTGCCTACAAAGCCAAAGGATCTTGGTTCCTTTCCCCAGTACCCACATAAGCCAGATGCACAAGGTGGCACATGTGTCTGGAGTTTGTTTGCAGTGGCTGGAAGCTCTGGCATACCCATTCTCTCTCACACACACACTCTGCCTCTTTCCCTCTCTCAAATAAATAAATAAAAATAAAGTATAAAAAATATTTTCAAAAAGAAACACCAATGTCTGGCCCCTATTGTTGTGATTATTTTAATCAGAAGAAATCATCCCAACACTTAGCACATACATTATGGAATTTAATACTGCACTAAATCAGAAGATGAGGGAATGTTTTTAAAAAGTTATTTGACAAAATTGTTCATTATAAGAGTTTTAAAAATATATTTCATTTATTTATTTATTTGAGAGAGAGATAACTGATGGAGAGACTAAGCAGATTCCAGTAGATAGATGAACTTAAACATTCTCCAAAGGGCTATTCAATTAGTAAGGATCCCCAAAGCAGGGTCATGAAGCGGGACTAAAGTCCCGTGGACTAAAGCTGGCAGGCAGATATCAAGAGTAAGCCAGGTATTTTGGGCCAGGAAACTGTGTAGAATAAGTGTAACGAAAGCTTTCCCATTAACACCCATAAAAGAGGTGACCTTATGGGAACCTGTTATATAAAAATATGACAGCCATGCAGTGCCAGGAAGAAGACTTGGTGACTCTGAGAAAGCCTGCAAGAAGCACATTCCCCAATACTGGTGGATCTTTGTGTAGTGATAATATAATTCTAGTGAGAGCTCACTGAGGAGTTGAATATTAGATTTTCCATGCATATAGCTTAAATTGTAAAAATACCCCCATGAAATTTTCTGCAGCAATAAATGCCACCATGAGAGTCTCTCATTAAATAAGTTAAGATATATTCTCCTATTACAGAAATAAATACAAAACAAGTCAGCTGAGTTTTTTGTTTTAACACTTCAGTTTTTGTGGAGAAGCCATTCTCCAAATGGAATGCAAATGAGAGTTTCTAGGAGACCGGCTTCTCCTCTGGGTCCAGATGTGCTCACAAAACAAACCTCTTTCTGATCAATCACTATCTTACAAAATTAATTACAGTAATAACGATTGGTTCAAAAATAGACTCCTGACTTGAGTTGTCTGATCAGAGTTATGCCAAGTATTAACTAAAGTAGAACAAAGTTGTTTTATTTTCTCTGGTCTTGAACTTAAAGGATGTAAGCATGTTTTTGCTCATAACCACAAGGATAGAAGCTGGGGGTTTTAAGAAAACCTGCAGAGAAGCAGAGGCAATAGAGCACTTCATTTCTGTTAATGTGAAGAACATCCCTGGACCTGATGACACAAAACATACAGTTCTCACCTTAAAGGGAAAGAGAGAGAGTATTTTCTGGAACCAAGTATGTATGAGTGATCATGAGCCAGATATATTTTGCCCCTAATTCTTTTTCCCAATGTGTTAACCATTTCCAGAAGTTTTTATAGTTAGAGAACAAATGAAGATCATAGGCCAAGGCACATTAAAAATATATGGGTAAAACATCAGGGAGGCAGATTTCCACAAAATGGAGAAACCTCTGCTCCAGGCTTCAGATGCTATCTGATGATATTCTTAGCCTTTGGGTTGGTGGAAGCTGGTAGTCTATTAGTACATTCCAGAAAGATTTCACCTGATTGTCTACTGGTCACAAGAATGTTGTGACCAGAGGTGGGCAATTAATGGCTATCAAGGGACCTAAAGACAATTTGTCTCTGATCCTGCAACATTCCAACTCTATAAGCTCTGTAGTCAATCAGCCTTGTAAGATGTTGAAGTTGGTGTAGCTGTTTTGCAGGACCTTTGGTTCATAGACCTTTCATCTAATTGTTCAAAGAAATTCCCTTGTTTCTTAAACCCATTTCTGGTAATATCTTTGTAACTAAAAGAGATGTATCTGGCCCTCTTGTCCTGTAGACTGAATAAAAAATTAAGAAAATACTGGGGTGTTCAAATATTTTATAATATTTGTAGATAGTGTGTTAAATAAAATATAAATCACTGCAAGTTTTCTAAGTGGTTTTCATTAGGATTTTTCAACCAATATATAGTAACGATGCAATTAGAAAGTTTCCGTGGCACCTACAAGCTCTAAAACTGCATACCGGAGCTTCTGCATTACATGCTTCAAGGTATAAACCTGCACATAAAATGGGACAAAGGACATGTGTACTCAGAGATCAATCAAGGTGGAGCTGAGTGTCTTTAACAGCTATCATGGAGTGTGATTACGTTGAGACAATGAAATTACCTTTTGGGATTTGCAAATTAGAGACATGGAAAGAAAGCAGTGGGTTCTGAGGGAAGACCAAAACATGTGAGGAATCCAAACAATGCCCTTTGTTCCATATCAGTGAAGATTTCACAAAAGGTAATATACACGTGCTAAGGAAGCTGTGTTTCTCACTTTCAGGTCTTTTAGTTTCCCTCTAAGTGATAACAAATGGAACATTCTTATTTTCCTTAGATTTGAAATCACAAAATATCCATAAGCAATATATAGTCATAGTGATACAATAGCTGGCAAAAAATAAAGCTTTAAATATCACCCACCACAAAATTCAGAATATAAAATGTGAAATTTTCAGAGGCATGACTAATGGGGTGATTTCTTTTTTTCCAGCAACTGAACGCCCAGTCCATGAGCCAAGCTCATATAATACTTAGAAAACAGTCTTAGGGAAAACTGACAGATATATAGGGTATTTTATCTCACATTATGTGATTTGTAGAAGTAATCTCAACTGGAAGTACTTCAAAGGAAGGCATTAAACAAGTGTAAAATAACTAATCTACAAGTATTTATTAAGTGTTTGCTATGTAGCCAGCCAAATCCAAAGTGATTGAGGAGGAAATAAGAAAGTTAAACCTGAGGACACCATTGAGAATATCTGTTTAAGTGTGTCCCTCTCTTTCAACCTTTCCCCCTTCAAACCACCATACATAAGCCTTCTGAGTTAGTTGAGTCAAAGCCCAGACCAATTCCCTTTGCTTTCCAAGGCTTTCTCACAGCCTACCACACCCATCCTGGATCTCCCAGGTCAGGTTGATAGCTCCAGCCCCTTCCAGTAATACTGAATCCAGTCACCTTACTAAGCAGAGAAGAAAATGGTTCTAGAATAGCTACAACAATGGTGACAACAATGTTGACAGAGAAGGAGAAAGGAGGAGAATGGACTAATAGTCTTTGGTTAGTGAGCATGCACTAAATATTATCTGTTGTAGAAAGTAGTCAATAGCCATTAGTTCATGGTAACCTTCTGAGGGGTGTACTGCTGTCACTTTTTTCTATTGATATGATATTAGCATGTCATAAAATGAACCATTTTAAATATCACACACATCTAGTACATCTACAGCGCTATACAATCATTACTAATCTAGTTCCCAAATGTGTTTGCCATCACCAAAAGAAATCCTACCCTTTAAGCAGTTACTCCCTCTCCTCTCCCACTCCCAGGCACTTGCAAGTATAAATCTACATTCTTTTTCTATGTTGTCCCATATTAAAAGCAAGAATATGAGGTCTTAAAGAAGTTATGCTACTTATACAAAAATCATGGAATATGTGTTTTGTCTCCTTCTTCAACACAATTAAGCTATGAATCTTTTTAAAATTTATTTATTTGAGAGAGAGAGAGGCAGATTGAGAGACAGAGAGAAATAGACACACACACACACACACAGAGAATGGGCATGCCAGGGCCTCTAGACACTGCAAACAAACTACAGATGCATGTGCTGTTAGGCTTCACAGGTAAGTGCCTTAACTGCTAAGCCATCTCTGCAGCAAAGCTATGGGACTTTTGAAACACAATTACAAAAGCTTTACTATGAATATAGAGGTTGCAAAAAGTATGAATGATATAATTTGGAATCTAATGACTATAAATTTGTCCATATCCTCCACAAAATGCAGTGATTTAAGGAAACTTCACTAGTGTCTCATTACTCCTAGGACCCTTTTGAGTTTCTAACCAGCATTTATTTTCACCATTTGCTACAGTTTGTATGCTGACCATCCTAAAAAAGGATTGTGTAAAGTCTTGGTTCTCAACCTGGCAATATTGGGAGGTGTTGCTGGCCATTAAGAAGTAGAGCCTAATGGGAGGTCCTTACGTCCCTGAGAGATGGCATCTTGATAACCTAGTATCTATGTCTTGGATGCCTGGCTCATGAGATAAGTGGTCACTTCACCATACTCTCCAACATGCTGTGCCAACTTTCCCGAGGCCCAAAGTAAAGGCACCACCAGGTCTTGCACTGTAACATCCTGAACACAGAGCACAAATAAACTCTTTTTTTTTTAGGTTAATTACCTCAGTTATTTCTTAATAGTAACAGGAAGCTGACTCATACACCATTTGCATATTTATGCAATGTACTTGAAGTATCTACACTGAGCCTATTGCGTGTTTCTCACTCAACTATAAGCACAGTCTTCTGAATATTTTATGCTATTAAAACTTTGCACAAGTTCAAAAGAAAACATAAGCCTGTTCATGTCATGTTGAGAAAAACGGAGCATTTTGTATCTCATGTGTGATCCTAATTCTTTTATAGATCATAGCACTATAAACCATTTTAAATAGCAGATATAAGTAGCTAAGTTGTAATATATAACATGAATACTGCAATAACATAATGCTATAGTAGATAGGTCCATTATTGAGTTCACAGCTGAATAAGCTATCAGGAGATTGAATCTGGCTGGAGGAAAGGAGTCTCTAGCATATGACTGATAGGTTCTCTCTGTCTCTCTCTCCTTGCCTCCCTTCCTCCCTCTCCACCTCCTCCTCCTTCTTCTTTCTCTCTTCTCTTCAGCTTGCCTCGCCTCGCCTTGCCTCTTCTCTTTCTTTTCTTCTCTTCTCTGTCACTTTCCTTCCTGGCTGCTTTCTTCCCTATGCCCTTCCCCCATGATGCTTCTGCCTTACCATACACATAAGAGCAATCAATGGAGCCACCTGACCATGGACTAAGGCCTGAAACCATGAGCCAAAAGGCATTCTCCCTTCTCTTGTTTTCCTCGGGTGTCTGTCATGATGGTGAAAAGTGACTTGCAGATTGCTATAACCTATCGCACCTCAGATAATCATGCCATAGATCCCATTTCTTTCCATATACTTTTATTCTCCAGGGTCTACTTACATTTCAGGATTCCCTTCGTGTTCCCCCAAAGTCCTAGCTCTCTGCTTGTGTGTACACAAAGTATTTTAGACTTCTGTTTTTCATACCCCCATAGAAAAGCTCTCAAAGGAAAATGTCTTTGGACAAGCACCAAAAAATGTTGTCCTGCATCTTTTTTCTCTCTGAGTTGGTGACAATCCCATCTATGCACCAATAAGTGTCTCAGGAATGAGATTCTCTGCTTGACTGGAGTTGATAATGTCTCTTCTGTGGATAGAGGGTAGAGTCATTATTTCAAAAATAACTACCAAAATGGAGGCAGATGAATTACTCAAAAGGAAACATATAATGATGTCAAACGAGGTGACTGAGGTCCACTAGGACATCAAACCTTTTAAAGCTTTGAATACTTCATTAGGCTATTGGTGTATACAATGGTGGCACCTGTGAAAAGCATTCAGGAGAGATGACTGTGACTGAGTGCTGAGGGCGGGTATACTTCATCTCCCGCCAAGTGTGCAATTGATGAAACTGGAAGATGTGAAGACTGAATCCCCTGAACATCAGAAGTTAGGAGACATAACCAGCAGAGGAAGTCAGAAAAGCGCAGGAAAGGGGAAGAGTGCAAAAAGGTTTGCCTACTTGACAATTTTGCTTTCTTTGTAAGGCTTGAGCTATAGGATTGGCAGGATACAAAATGAGCAGTGATCAAGTATGCAAAAATAAGCATACATCAGAGAAATCCTCAGATGGGATGATCCTCCAGAGAATTTTTATGTCCCAGCTAATTAGCCAAATAGATCATTCATTTTACTCTGGAGAAATCCAGTTTTCCCTGAGGGGGGAAAAATATTCAAGGTCTGCAAAAAGAGAGTCCAAGACTTCTGTGTGTGCTGCTAAATACCTAACATCTATCCTCCAAGGCTGAGCCCAGCAAGGGCAAAGCAAAGACATTATCTGGCTTTGGGAGTAGCCATCACTCCTCCCCCAAGCTTCCCCTCTTCCCTATCCATCTAATTGCCTGTTCCCTCCCCCAACATGCAGGCCTGGGGATAGCTTGTGCCATGGGAATGCAGATCCTGGAGGGGATGCCTCTGTTATTGCCAACATACACAAAAGAGAGAATCACACAGGGTGATGTGGGCAGAACAAAGGGAATAAAGGGCATGGAAGAGGTCCATAAGAGAGGAAGCATCCCTCATGTATTTGTGGTTAGAGTAGAGAAGTGAAGGAACCCTGTTCAGTAGTTTCAGTGTACAACTTATCAAAGGCGAAACGAAGGGGGGCTACATCTAAGGATATAGCAATGTAATGCATCTAAGGGTATAGCAAGAGAAAGGTTGAGGATAGCACACACGGGGAAATACTTGGCAATGTGGGATGCCATTTGGCTTGGATAGTAAATGCATTCCTTTCCTAACAATGTACCCACCTGCAGCAAACTGCAAACACACCTGCTCTAAATTGTGAGGATAAAACACTCCCCTTAGCAAACCCTTGGTAACACCCCATTTCTATTCAGACATGTTCTGAGGTATCTCCAGGATCAGGAGACCAGGGGTCCATCCAGCCTGAACTGCTTTAGGTGCAGCTCTCAGTAAGGCACACTGTGTCCTCCAAGTGAATTTAGAAAAAGAAACCTCTGTTTGCCACTTTATGCTGATGTATAATTAGGTGTACATATCATTCAAATCCCATGCATCAAGGGAAGGGATATGGGAAGAGAGAAGCTTATATAACCCAAGCCTCTTCATCAAACTACACCCTCCTCCTGAACCCCACAAGAAGAAGAAGCCCCAAACAGTACCTGATGCTTTGGCACAGTCTGGTCCAAGAAGCCCACTGCTCTCTTGCACTATTCCCCAACTTTGTACTTTTACTTTGCTCCAATAAAATTTCCTCCTGCTTTGCTACCTGTGTACAACTTTTCGGTTCTTTGGATAAGAACCTAGAATCAAGAACCTAGAAACCCCCAGACAGAGACCACCAGGAACAAAGTGAAACAGTTTGTCCATGTGTAACGTGTACCTAGTACATCCAGGGAGAGGAGGCCCCTGGGCAACTAGAGCACACTTGTGTCCAAAAGCAGGAATGAGTCTTTTCAGGAGCTCCGTGCAGCCGACTACGAGATTACAATACTCTTACTCCTTGCCCTGCCAGAGCCCTCTGGCCACATGAAAAGCTTTCCTTGGGGTTCATTTCTTGATTTCTTCAAAAAGAATACGCTACTGAAGGGACATCAGTATTCTATGTCCTTGGCAGTTGTATTTCAAATCACAAGTTAGTGAAATGACATTTTAGTTTATATATCTGTGTGTGTGTGTGTGTGTGTGTGTGTGTGTAAGCCTTACTGTTGTTTCCTTTTGGATAACTGGATTTTACTCATTCAAGGGATGAAAATAATTATACAGCCCATAGTATTTTCCTTTTTGCCTTGGAGGATGGGTGATTCATCATGAACATAATGCCCTAGAGCTTTGTTTTCTGCCTCCCTTCTCTGTCAGCTAGCCATGAGGAGTTGAAACCACATTTAGGCAGAGTTACCCAAGAAGAAGCCACATGGAGCTTGTATGGAGCAGAAAGTCTGTCTCATCTAACATGTATGTGGCATGAGTTAACTAAAATCCTTTTAAACAGCTAAGCCAGGAAAGGCCTCATACTGGAGAGAACTCTTGATAGAAAAATATGAGTAAAGAACATGTTGGCTATAAATGATAAAAAAGAGAGAAGAAAGCCTAGATGTAACAGTATTCTCAGGAAATCAACACTGCATTCTGCCTTATTCCTTGTGAATAAGGTACTCTTCCAGACCAGGTTAAATTCCTAAAAAGATCCCTTGAATTTTGTACTGCCATCGTGAATCTGTTTTACTGTATATATTACTTTTCAATTGCAACAACTCCTATATGAAACCAAGTAGACAGATAGATGATAGATAGATGATAGACAGACAGACAGACAGATAGATAGATAGATAGATAGATAGATAGATAGATAGATAGATAGATAGATAGATAGATAATAGATAGATAGATAGATAGATAGATGATAGACAGATAGATAGATAGATAGATAGATAGATAGATAGATAGATAGATAGATGATTGACAGATAGATGACACATAGTTGAGCTAATAATCCCTACCTGTAAGCCTCCTTCAAAGCATTCAGTGCTTGGAGTGTGCCAGAACATCAGCAAGGCAGATATGGATAGAATAGAGGGAGGGAGAAAGATGAATGGAGAAGGATTTGAGTTAAGGGCACCATCATAGTGGGCCTTGCCAGTCACTGAGGGTGGACATGGACAGCTTTTGAAGAGTTTCAAGGAGAATATACACAGGACATGAATTATATTGTAAAAGGATGATCCTGGTTTCTCTAAAGGAACATGACTCCAAGAAATGATGGCGGTGGCCTGAACCTAGGTATTTACAAATTATTTGTCTCCGAGGGAACAAAAGATAAACAAGAGACAAAAATGACACACCAAGTAATTGGAAGCCTAGAACTACCAATGAACGAAATTTTAGGGCAAGATATTGGGGCTACAGTAATAAACAAACCCATGGGCTGTAATATCTCATAGTTAAGGGATACTGGTAAAAACTAGTTCCAATTTTTGGACACTTTGTATAAGATATTGAGCCAAATATTTTGCAAAGGTGGCCTAAATCAGTCCTCCTCCTAATGGCTTCTAATGGTCAATAGGGTTAGCCTTATTTTACATAAAATCCTAAAGATGAGCATAGTTCAGTGAACTGTTGACAATCTAATAATAGAAAATTGGGATTGGTTTAAACCCCAAACTGCCTTTCCTGGACCTGTGGTCTTTATTGTGCTTTAGTCTACCTGTGGCTAAGATTAATAGGAAATATGGTAGGCAGGATGTATGAAGCAGGTCCATGGGCACAGAGACATTTATCTGTGACAGAATGATTGCGTGATCACTTTTAATCCATAAAACAAGAAGGATGGATGAAATGATTTCCATGGTTCCTTCCAGCCCTAAAAGCCTATAATTTTAAAACATGGTGAGGCTTCTCACTAAAGTGAGGATTGTTTTTATTTCTCAAGATTGAATAGCATATAATACAATTCTCCTCCTTATTCAAAGCTATTCCAAGCCAAGCTGAATTGTGCTTCCAGACTAATAGTTTTCCCATTTTGAAGCAGGAAGAACATTAAGGGTAAAAAAGTTGCAGTGAATGCAGAAAGGTAAATGTGGAAAAGGAAGGGGCATATCATGAGGAAATAAAGTCATTGTGATAAAATACACAAGGGAAATAGAATTGGGGGTTTAGGAAATTGTCATTTTTCCAGAAAATTAAGAATTTTTACAACTTTTTTGTATTTTTATGTGAGAGAGCAAGAGAGAAAGAGAGAGAGGGAGAGAGAGAATTGGCACACCAGGGCCTCCAGCCACTGTAATCGGTACATGTGCAACCTTGTTCATTTGTGTCACCTTTGTGTGTCTGGCTTACATGGGATCTGAAGAGTTGAATATGGATCCTTAGGCTTCACAGGCATGTGCCTTAACCACTAATCCATCTCTCCATATCCGAATTTTTATAACTTTTAAGCTGAAATATCTTGATGGTTGACTAAAAAGTTCAGTGAAAAGTAAAATTTATCCTGCATGTTAATTTTCAGTCTTTCTTGCTCAGAATCTTAGACTATAATAGCACATATTCAAAAAATAATACTGCAACATCATGTAAACATATTTTCATCCCAAGACAACATGAATCACACACAGCCAGAAAAAGACAGTATTGTGTGTTTCTATTTGGGAGATGGTAAGATTAGACATAGGTTTAAGGAAACTTAAATGCAACTTTGCATTTGGTTATGAGGTAATAAGCTTTGTGTTTCCCTTCCTCATCACGTAATTTGACAATGGCTGTTCATGACATATCTCTCTATGCAGTAGTAGGCAGCAGGTGGAAATGCCTTGTGATTTGTTGATGTTAAAGGCAAATGAAGTGACCATGGAATTATACCAAAGTGTTAAAGCAAGAAAATCTCTGGATTCAAGTTTTTACAACAGGTCTCAGAGCATGATATTTCAGAAGGCAGAGCCCAGAACGCCTCTCTTTCACTCCATCTTCTTCTGAGGATATCATTTAGAGCATGACATCTTACAATCTTATTGTAAACTTTAAAAGAGCATGTAGAAATTTGGGCTGGAGAGATGTCTTAGCACTTAAGATACTTGCCTGTGAAGCCTAAGGACCCAGGTTTGATTCCCTATTCCTCACGTAAGCCAGATACACAAGGTGGTACATGTGTCTGGAGTTTATTCGTAGTGGCTAGAGGCCCTGGTTCCCCCATTTTCTCTTTCTTTATATGCCTCTCTCTCTTTCTTTTATTAGTAAATAAATAAATAAAATATTTTTCAGCCGGGCGTGGTGGCGCACTCCTTTAATCCCAGCACTCAGGAGGCAGAAGTACGAGGATCACCATGAGTTCAAGGCCAGCCTGAGAATACAGAGTGAATTCCAGGTCAGCCTGGGCCAGAGTGAGACCCTACCTCGAAAAAACAAAAACAAAACAAAACTATATATATATATTAAACTGCACTCATGATAAAACAGTGAGTGAATTCAATGTTTAAAAATATAAATCAGGGCTGGAGAGATGACTTCTCAGTTAAGATGCTTCCTGCAAAGCCTAAAGACCCATGTTCTATCTCTATCCAAATCCTACATAAGCTAGAAGCACAAAGGTGATGCAAGAGCAAAATTGCACATGCACACTAGGTGACGCACTTGTATAGAGTTTGCAGTGGCTGAGGCCCTGGCATGCCAATTCTCTCTCTCTCTCTCTATATATATATATATGTGTGTGTGTGTGTGTGTGTGTGTGTGTGTGTGCGCGCGCGCGCATGAGTGTGTGTGTGTATCTCAAATAAAAAATTGTTCCATATATAGAAATCATTTCTTCATTTTTAATTTTTTTAACTTTATTATATTTGTTTGAGAGAGAGAGAGGGAAAGAGGCAGAGAGAATGGATTCTCCAGGGCCTTCAACCACTGCAAATAAACTCCAGATACATGCACTACCATGTGCATCTGGCTTATGTGGGTCCTGGGGAATCAAACCTGGGTCCTTTGACTTTGTAGGCAAGTGCTTTAACCACTAAGCCATCTCTCCAGCCCCATAGTTTCTTAAATAAGATCCTGAGGACTAAGGATTGCTGGGTAAAGTGACATTCATGTCTTTTCATGGCTACCATTTTCTTGCAATAGACACTAAACACAAAAGCACAGTGACATGGTCAAAGATATGGATAGACACCTCATAGAAGAAATTCCTATTAAATATTTAGGCTCTGGAATTAAGTACAAATGAAAACTACAAAAATACATGTGCAAATAAATGTATCATATAAAAATTAGTCAAAGCGGGCTGGAGAGATGGCTTAGCGGATAAACGCTTGCCTATGAAGCCTAAGGACCCCGGTTCGAGGCTTGATTCTTCAGGACCCACATAAGCCAGATGCACAAGGGGGTGCATGCATCTGGAGTTCATTTGCAGTGGCTGGAGGCCCTGGCACACCCATCCTCCCTCTCTCTCTCTCTCTCTCTCTCTCTCTCTCTACCTGCCTATTTCTGTATCTCTCTCTCTCTCAAATAAATAAATAAATAATAAAATATTTTTTAAAAATTAGTCAAAGGGGGCTGGAGAGATGGCTTAGTGGTTAAGGCACCTGCCTGCTTAGCCTAAGAACCGGGTTCCAATCTCCAGGTCCCATGTTTAGCCAGATGCAAAGTGACGCAAGGGTGCAATGCCGCACTTGCCCACAAGGGGGAGCATTCATCTGGATTTCGTTCACAGCAGCTGAAAGACTGCTGGCACGCCCATTCTCTATCTGTCTCCCTCTCCCTCTCTCTCTGTCTGTCTCTCTCTGTGCTCTCTCTCCAAAAATAAAAAATAAATTTAAAAATTTAATAAATTAAAAAAATTAGTCAAAGGTATGCTTCATGTATCTATGGTTTTAAAGGGAACACTCAATATTGATGAAAAGATAGAAAAGTAGATATCCTAGCACATGTTAAAACAGATATCACTAATTTCTAGAAATCGACTCACTTTCAAAACACAGTCTTATGTTGGTCTTCTTTTGTTTGTCTGTCTGTTTGTTTTGAAGTTTTCTGGAACAGACAGCTTCTTGTGGGCATTTTTCCCTATCAGATGCACTTAGATTAACGTGTAGTGGAGGGAAAACAGTACACCCTTATTCTTACCAAGTCTCCACCCTCATTGAGAGAAACAAGAAATGAAAATTAAAAGTTATCTTTAAAGCCAGGTGTGGTGGCACATGCCTTTAATCCCAGCACTTGGGAGGCAAAGGTAGGAGGATCACCATTAGTTAGAGGCCACCCTGAGACTACAGAGTGATTTCCAGGTCAGCCTGGGCTAGACTGAGACCCTACCTTGAAAAAACAAAAAAAAAGTTCTCTTTATCAAGGAGAAATAGAGTTTTCTTAATGGGATTCAACAAAGCCCTGCAACCTCCACTTCTTTCCTCTCATATGATATTTATATCCTAAGGAGGAGAAATTGTAGTATTTCTTCTCCCTTAAATTAGTATGTTACCAGAAACATGAAAGGTTGATTATGAGAGAGGTCCATCTTCCATGACCTTTAAGTCTTTAATTTCTAGCTAGCTACTTAAAAAAATTGCCAAAAAAATTAAAGGTTTCTGATTTATTAGCTAAAAAGAGGGCAAAAGAAAAGAGGGTAGAGAGAAGGAGGAAAAGAAGATAAAGGAGTGTGAAGAAGAAGCAGAGAACATCAATTTGGATGGTGGGCACCACCAGCCAGAAGCCCCCAGGTGGAATTCTGCTCAGCAAATGCTTCACTAGAGAAAAGATTTACTGAAGGAGAAGTGTGAATGTTTAGAAACTTTCTATATTTTCAGTTGAAAAATATGTGAACATGGGTTGTACTTATGGAGATAACACAGAAAGCATCAATTCATGGAGAAAATAAGTTCCTGAATCAAAAACCACTATGGTTTTCACAGCTTTATGTATGGAGAGCAAGGTGATGAGCTCTAACTAGAAGCTCCCACTAGTCTTTGGCCCAAAGAGAGGCTACATCATCAGAATTTCTCTAAATTAACTATGCATATCCCCTTTAACCTATCCTGATTTGCTCTCTGTTGGAGAATCTGTTTTTCTTTTTCAGAAAGCAGCAAGAACTGAGGACAACAAAAATCTATCAATAAGGCAAGAAGAGATAGCTGACTCCCTGACAGGAAATGAACCAATCCTAGCAGAGCAACTTGTGCCCAGGTGTAGCCACAAAGGAATTGATGAGATGAGCAAGAATGCTGCTTCCATGGTGGGGCTGACATCCAGTGCCAGGGTGATGAAGACAAACACTGAGGGTACTCAAAACACACCAGAGCACAAATCCAGAAGCTCACCATTAACGTAGACTTAAAGCACACCCACCAAGACTCAGGGAATTTTGCAGAAGAGGGGGGCAGAAAAATTGTAAGAGTCATAGGGTGGGAGGGAATATACAGAGATTTGCCACCCCCCACAATGACTGACTGCTGCTCTCATAACTCATAAACCACAACCCCATGTTGAATACCAACAATCCCACTGAGGAGGGCCCTTACTGGAATGGGGGCAAGGATGAGGGAAATGATGGTACCAACACATGATGTATCCATACAAAGTTTCTAGTAGATAAAATATTTAACAAAAGAAAACAGATTCTCCAATGTTGAGTGTGAGCACCAAAGACTCAAGGGGGTAAGCACAGTTAATTAGGAGAGATTTTGATGGGTCTAGCCACTCATTTTGACGACTGGGAACTTCTATCTGGAGTCTATGACCATCATCTCCACAGGACACTGACTAGGTTCCCAGTCCAGCTATGAGTTCTTTCCCATTGAGCAGGCCTCTTATCCAATCAGAAAGCCATTAGTTACCTACATAGACTGAATGCCACTGTTGCATAGGTGTGTGCATGTTGTCAGGCTGGTTGATTTCATATCTAGCAGGATACCCTACTTTTTCACAACATTGGTGGCCATTTTCCCCAGTAGCTCATGTAGCACTTTCTTATCACCATGAGGCCTAGCCAACAGGAAGGGGCTTCTTTCTAAGTTTCAGTGTGATCTCCCAGTGTCCTGTGTTGGCAGCTTTCAACTCTGGTGGGTAATCAAGTGCTTTGGCAGAAACCTGCCTTGCTTGGGGGATCTCATAGATATCTCAGACCAACAGCTCACTGGTGGGGTAGAACCCATTTCTGTCACTGAGAATTATAAGCTGGAGAGAAGCAAAATCCATCAACATGACAAGAAAAGATAGCTGTCTCCATCTCATGAGATAAGTCACCTCTTGCACATCAGCCAGGGCCCAGGTGAAATCACAGAAGAAATGGCAACTTAAGCATGAGTGCTGCTCTTGTTGTGAGCCTGACAATCCGTGCCACAGAGATGGCGATAGACACTGAGGGCACTCAAAATGTATCAAAGCAGAAGTCCAGAAGTTGCTGAGAGCCCAACAATAAAGTAGACATTAAAAAAAAAAATTTTAGAGAGAGAGAGAGAGAGAGAGGAGACAATTAGTGTACCAGGGCCTCAGCCACTGAAATTGAACTCCAGACACTTGCACCACCTAGTGAGCTTGTGCAACCCAGAGCTTGCCTCACTTTTGTGTGTCTGACTAATGTGGGATCTGGAGAGTAGGCTTCTCAGGCAAGTTCCTTAATGGCTAAGCCATCTTTACAGCCCCTAAAGTAGACTTTTAACACACTTGCTAACCATCAGGGACCATGGTGGGAGAGGTGGCAGAAAGGTTGTAAGAGCCACAAGATGGGTAGGAGTCTACAGAGGCATTGCCCCACAGTGACTATCTTCTGTATTCATAACCCATAAACCCATGGTGAATACCAGTTACTCCATTGAGGATGCCCCTCCCTGGAATGGGGATGGGCAGGAAGAAGGGGGTATAATAGAATAATATGAGAGAGATGGGATGAACACATGATTTGTCCACACAACAAAGTTTCTAAATAATATTTTTTTATTTTGTTTTTTAAAATAAATCTTTTAAATGACATGATCTTCAGCCTCTCTCCCCCTGAAGTATAAGACTAAGTGATTTAATGCTTATTTCTTACAGAAAAAAATATGTGTGCCTATGTGTTTCCAATATGCTTTTGCTGATATAAAAGAAAAATGAGATATCAGAATGGACAAGAGGTAAGTTTAGATTTAAGTAATCCTGGAGGACACAAATGTACCAATGTAGTCAGAAACAAATGAGATGTAAATATCTGGATCTGAAGAAAATTTCTACATTTCTGCCATTTTCTTTATTATTTTTGTGGGTTTTTTTTTTTTTTTCTGGCATTTAAACTAAAGGAGCATTTGACCTAGGGGTTATGATGGAGAGTGAAAGTAGGGGGAGGGAGGGAAATAACATGGGATAGTTTCTACAATTAAAGAAGTTGTCAATAAAAATAAAAATTTTTTTTTAAATCACCATGATGGTAAAGATCAGAAAATTGGGCATAGCTTAACATCAAATCAGAAAAGTCAAAGATGTAGTTGGAAATCTATCCAGATCTCACAAAAGTGCCAAAAGATATAAATATAAGGGGGAAAGTAAAAGGTAAAAAGAACTCTTTATTTCCATTTTAATATTTTAATTTGCCAAATTTATTGCATTTCTAGCTAAGATTCAGAAAAATCTAATATCCTATATGTAAAAATTAGACTCTCAGTTGAAAATAATGGTACCTCAGAGGCAGATCTTATTATTAAAGATAAAATAGCATGAATTTTTTCTGAGCTTATGAAAAACCTGAGACAATTGGCTCACTGACATTAACAAGAAGAGACTCATCCATGTATATTTCAAGGGCAAACAAGTATCCCCATAACCACCCATGTAACTTCTTGTACACCACCACCAACAACAACAAAAATTCTTACTACAGACCTCTCTACTTTAATACTAATGTCCAAACAAAAATAGAAGCAACCCTTAATTGGAAAAAGAAAAAGGCACCATAGAAGAGGAATATATTTTTACATAGAAGGCTGGACATTTAGCTCAGTGGTAGATCACGTACCTAGTATGTATGAGACCCTAGGTACAATCCCTAGTACTAGAAAGAAACAAACAAACAAAAATTATATACTTTTACATATAGAACACTAGATTTTTTGAACTTTTTCGTTTTCAAAAATTGTTTTTTTACAAAGGTTTAATCTTATATCCCCTTCCTCCCACCCCATCACCATGTCCCCTATGACCCTCCTCAGTAAGTTTACTGGTGTACACAGCAGAGTAATTAAGGTCTAAGTCAGTGTTGGGTGGGGGGGTGGTATACCTCAGGATATTTCTACCCACCTTGTGGCTCTTACAATCCTTTTGCCTCCTCTTCCATAATAGTCCCTGAGCCTTAGCAGGTCTGATACCGTTTGGTTTAGTGTTGGGTTCTCTATAGCCTCTGTATATCTTCTTCAGTGTGTTTTGATTCATCACAGTGTTTGTTGCCATTGCCCTGGAGCTGGTTGTCAGGCTAGCACTAAGAGCAATACTCAGGTCACTATTTTCTCTGTAATTTTTCCTGGACCTGGGTAAATGTGGTAGAGGTAGTACATCTCATGGTGAACAATAAGCTATCTTTTCTTGTTGTATTGATGGATCTTGGGTCTCTCCAGTGTTCATTGCCATCTGTAAAATAAAACAGGTTCTCCAACCAAGACTGAGAGCAGGTTTGACTAATGCAGATATGCATAGAAATTTGAAAAGCATTTTGATGTGTACATCCACTCTATTTACCCAGAGAGCAACAGGGCTTCTGACTTGGTTCCCAGTACTAGTTATCAGTTCTTTCACACTGAGGGGGCCTCATATCCACTCAGAGGGCATCTGATTACCCACAAGGGCTGTATGCCAGTACTGCACAACTGTGTACTTCCTGTCTAGCTGGTTGACTGAGTAGCTTGCAGGATCCCCTGCTTATTCATGCTGTTGATGACCATGTCAGCCAGTAGCTTCCATAGCACTTTCCAGTGCCATAAGGATTTGCAAGAAGAGGACTGGCTTTCCTCTCAGTTCCCCCATGGTCTCTCAGTGTCTTGAAACAGCAGCCTGAGGTGTTTCCAGCAATGGGGTCTTGCTTTGTAGCTCTGATGTGTAACCAAGTGCTTGACAATGGCCTGCATTGTTTTGGGGACCTCATGGATCTCCCTGACGAACTGCTCACTGTTGGGGTAACCCATTTCTGATCCTGGGAGTCACTAGCCATATCCAGTGGTTTTAGGATTAATCTTTCTCCACCTTTTACTGGACACTTGGGTCTGGACTATCCACCTCCCTTCATTGGAATTTATATTTTGTATACTGGTACCCAGGAGGAAGTGAACCTATTCACAATCTTATTTTATTGTTTTGTTTTGTTTTGGTTTGGTTTGGTGTTTCTGGCTCTTATATTTTTTGCCCTTCTGTGAGAAAAAGATGACTGAAAAGACTTTAAGAACCAACATACTGTTCTTCCTATACCATGCAATTGAACCAACTTTAAAAAAAATTCAAGTCTTTTTCAGGAAGGTTATCTGTCATTTCACAGTCACTCAACAGAAATGAGAACACTGGGATAGAGTGTCTCTTACACACTGAGGTTTTTTCTCAACTTTCAGATCCATAAGGAGTGTATGTTCCAGACCAACAGTCCTCCACAAATAACAGCATGAAAGCTTTTAGGTTTCCCTTTTATATGAGCAGATCAAAGTCCTTAGATCAGTGATCCTCAGCAGTATCTGCACATTAGAATCCCCAGAGAACTCATAAAATCCCCGATGCCCAGGCAGTGCATCCAACATATAAATTAACATCCCTGTGGATGGAACTTGGTGGTCAGTAGGGCTTAAAACTCCCAGGTGATTTCTGTGTGCAGCAAAAAAGAAAAAAAAAAAAAGAATTAAGAAGCAGGGACCCAAAACTTTTCTCTACAGAGGGCAGAAAATGGAAAATGTAAAGGAGCAATGGAGGGGTAATATTTTCTCCCCAGGCAGATGATGCAAGTTTCCATTTTAGCATTTTTAATTTGCCTAATTTATTGCTTTCCTAGCTAATATCCTGTGAAGAGGTTTGCATGCCATCCTAGGCGGGCATTTGGGGCTTTGCTGGCTGGTCACACTTAGAACTGCAAAGCAATGGCTTAGCAACATTGTCTCCACCAAAGACTCCTTCAGTGCTACATTCCTTCCTCAGAACAGTAAAGCCTGGACGCCACTTGAAAGACACGCTTTTCAAATGGATGAATTTCAAGGTCTATAAATGAAAGTTTGCCTCACACAAAGACAAGTTTGCCAATAGATGAAATGACTAGATTTTCAGAGTACATAGTAAAGAGATATCTTTAAAGACTACTCAAGCATTTTGTATTTTTATCACTATATTATTGAAAGCAAATATTAAATTTCAAGGACTGGAGTCTACTTACTATCAAAGTGGCTTTCAATGTTCTATCAAGTAGCCTCAGGATATATGTTATTCTTTCAGGCTTTCAGGTCACTGTGATTGTACTTGGTCCAGTCAGTGACAGGAAGTAATTACTACATGATTAATGGGATCCTGACACTCTGGTCACTGGAGCATGTGAAATGCAGAGCATCCCCGTCCATGCAGTAGCCAAGGCCATGCCTTTTACATAGGCCATAGAAGTTAGATCAAATGTATACTTGTGTACAGGGTGGAAAAGTATACTCTGAGGCATTGTCCCACCCCACAGAGAGTGACTGGTGTACTCACGGTCCCACAGTGAATACTGATAACCCCACCCAGGAGGATCCTCAGTGGAATAAGGATGGAAAGAGGGAACATAAGAGCATATATAACCTGATGGGAATGTGAGCAATATGTTCAGACAGGAAAGTTCTCAGCAAAAAGAAAGAAAGAAAGAAAGAAAGAAAGAAAGAAAGAAAGAAAGAAAGAAAGAAAGAAAGAAAGAAAGAAACTAAAAAAAAAAAAACAGGCTTATGATGTCCAGTTCTATCCCCCCAAACTGTCCCAATGAGATGCTTATTTATTAATCTTTTTTGTACCAAAGTGTATAGCACAATGCTGGTCTGGCCCTAGCCAGACCGCATGTCAGAAGAAACCAGGAAGTGGCTTCTGTGAACATGGCTTCCTGGGCTGGCCTGGAGTAACAACAGCTACAGTCCCATGCTACGAGATGATCTGTCCGGAGACAGGCTGTCATCGGTCACAAAAAGGGGACCACCCCATACAACGATTGGCCAGCCAATCCCCTTAAAACCCCCTATACTTCCTTGAATAAACGAGTTTGCTGCAGCTCATCCTCTGCCTGCTTTCACCCAACTGTCGTGACTCCGCGCCTCTCACCCCCAACTCAGCAGAGACCCTGCCGTCCCTCCTGGGCTGGCCCTAGGGGGGACCCCAACGCCAAGTCAAACACCTTATGACTGATTGGTGCAGGCTTGATTTTAAAAATTAAGTAGGCTTACCCCTAATTTCATGAAGTCTCTACTTTATAATTCATGCTTCTGTCATCAACGGGAATTACAGAGGTTCAATTATAATGCAAAAATATTTACCTTGACAGTATTTTACTAAGTCAAGCTAACACATGTCATCTTAAGCTCAGAAACCATATTAACTTGCAAGACCAGAAGAAAAGAGAGCCAAAAAGAAAGAAAGACAATGACTCTGTATTTTCTGTGGTCTCTCATGTTCCAAAGACCACGCAGGAGCTTAGAGCCGGGGACAAAAGTAGGATGTCCCTATGTGGTACTCTCTACCACATTTTTTCCTCCTGGAACCTCAGCTTATGTATTACCAGTCAGTTGGCATTAGGGCGAGCCCCCATTGCTCCAAACTGCTCTACTGGGGGATTTGTAAGAATTTCATCAAGACCTTGGCTGAAATGCCCAGATACTTACAGGAATTAGATTCCAGAGGTGATCACATCCAGACAGCATCTGTGCTTTATATATTTCTGTATCTCCCACAGAAGCAAGCACACTGTGACACTCAATAAATATTAAGTGATTGCACACACTTGTGGAATGACCCTCCCTCATGGGCCAGACATCCTGGCAACAGCATCTTTGACAGATGGGAGTCTGACATCTGTTTCCATGCCATCTATTGACAGGTATCTAATGATCTCCTGAGGACACTCATTCCCTTATTCATCCCTTTTAATTGTCAGAAAGCTTTGTCTTATGTTAAACCTGCCTTCGTGTAATGGGCCCCCACTGACCCGAGTTCTGCCCAATAAGAAACACAAAATGAGTCTTTTTTTAGCTTTCTATCCATTAGTTCTTAAAGAATTTAATAAAAACTTCCAGAATTCTCAACATGACATCCTACACACTGTCTCTTGGCTACAGTTTTGAATATTAATATTGACATTAATGCTCAGTGAAGCCCAGAATAAAAAGAGAAGATTCCAGGCATAGGGAATGATGTGAAAGTTGGGGGTGACTCAGTGGGTAAGTGTATGTGGTTCATAAGTATAAGGATCTAAGAGGGCCTGGATCTAAACCCCAACACCCATGTAAAAAGTTGGACATGACCATCCACACCTGTAACTCCTGTCCTGTGAGGGGCAACAACCCCAGACTTGCTGGGGCCCACTGATAAGCCAATCTGACCTAAAAGTAACAGCTCAAGCCAGCACTCGGGAGGCAGAGGTAGGAGGATCGCCATGAGTTCAAGGCCACCCTGAGACTACATAGTTAATTCCAGGTCAGCCTGGGCCAGAGTGAGACCCTACATCAAAAAAAAAAAAAAAAAAGTAACAGCTCAGATTCAGGGAGAGGCACTATCTCAAGGAAAGCAAGCATAAGAGCCACAGAGGAAGGCAATCAATGTTCTCCGGCCTCTACACACACGTGAGCAGGGCATACAAATACATGCATACAGCATACACACACACACACACACACACACACACACACACACACACCATACAATACATGGAAAAACTAAGTGCTCTTATCACTTCCTAACTTGGGAAAATTTTCAATAAAAACCCATATCTTCGCCTCTATGCCATATACTCCATGCCACAATTCTACCAATGCTTCTAGTCTTGAATCCTCCCATATTCCATTTTTAAGGGAGGGATCTGATCAAGCTACTCCCTTACCCCATATCCATCAGTGAGTTTCACTGTTTTCATCAAATCAGCAAAACTGTATTGAGTTTCTGTTAGATGCCTAGAAATATTCTACGTTCTGTGGTGGCAGAATGAAAGGGTAGCAAGATTCTGTTTTTTAGTGAGTTTATAATCCATGGAAGTATGTCAGAGAACCAATAGTAAACACGTGAGAAATATAAATTCAGATAAATAAAACAGATAGAGCCTGGCAATGTAGCTCAGTTGGTAGAGTGCCTGTCTAGCATGCACAAAGCCCTGGGTGCAATTCCCAACACTGCATAAATCATGCATGGTGGTACATATCTACATTCTTAGCACTCAGAAGGTGTTGACAGGAGGATCACAAGTTCAAGGTCATCCTTTGCTACAGGGAGCTGGAGATCATACTTAGATCCAGGAGACCTTATTCCCCTCCCCCCCCCAAAAAAATGGGTATAAATTGCTTGGAATCATCCATCACAAGGTAAAATTTAATTTAAGATCTGTTTGATAAAAATGAACCATAGCAAAAGCTACGGCAACCATGTTTTAGCTTTCTATCTTAATGAGCAATGAGATGTCTGCATACATTGTCATCTGCAGATTTGAAATGCACCTCCTCAACTTTTCACCCACATCATTGTTTCTGGTTTTATGTGGGACAGGATCAAGAAGAAGGAAATTTCAGGCATCTAGCAATTTCTCACTCTCATTGTTTTATGCAACATCTAATTACAAGGATTTGGCCAAACAGAATAATGATGTCAAGATTTCCAAATCAGGTTAGACTCTGCCCCTACTGACCTCCCTTAAACAACAGACTAGTCATTGCTTTGTCTGCTGTGGGGATGTTTTCCTCCCCCAGCAAAGCTGCCTAGTGAGGAGCAAGGAACTTAGACCTGCATGTCAGTGGGGAGGGACTTGAAACACTGGCCCTGGGGGAGGATCACGGCTTGCTACTTAAGCCAGATGTCATTCAAAGTCCTCTCTCTCGGAGCAAAGGCCTATATGGCCTCTTTGAGCAGGTGAAGCTGGACAGACGTCAGCATTGTGCATGTATACCTAGAAGGTACTTGATGGTGCTATTCTGGAAAAGAAAGAAGCTCATAGATAATGTCCCCATACACTATCATATGGCCCCTGGCCCTGATCCAATGTGACCTGGAAGTAAATCTAAAACCTTACATATTCTCTTTATGTCCTTCAATTGTAACACAATTTCTGAGGACTACATGATTTCTTCAGTCCCTGTTTTAACTTGAAAGTCTCCATGTAAAGCAATGAGTACAATTTTTTGAGACAGTCCTCATGTATTTTGGGGTGGCCTCAAACTCATTATTTAGCTGAAGATGGCCTTCAACTTGTGGTCCCCCTTCCTCTACTTCCTGGATGCTGGAGTTACACACAAGATCCACCATGCCTGCTTTTATGCAGTCCTCAGCACTGAAGTAAGGCTTCAAACACATTGTGCTCCCTACCAGCCCCAGCACAAATCTTTAGTTGAGCCTGTAACCCATGGAGTACACTCACTCAACTCCATATCCTCCATGTTTTTAAGTGTAGAGCCTCCTATATACAGAATTTATGCTTAGAGATTTTAGAGGTTTAACTTTTCACAGCTATCAAAGGCACATTTGATATAAATTCTTTATAGGTCTGTATAGACTTTGTAATAATTTTCTGGAAAATGTAGGGTTTTGAGGAATGAGAGCTTTGTTTTCCATAGCATAAAGGCACCACGGGGGCTGGCAGTACAGCTGATTCATAAACCTCCACATAAGGCATGCTTTTCTAAGCATATAGACTACCTGAGGATGTTAAGTATGGTACTATGCATACAAGTAAGGAAACTGAAAGGCCTCAAACATCCATCCGCAGGAGGATGGATAGATCAATGTAGTCTGTTCCTGCTGTAAGTGCTGGCAAGGATAAATTCAAAGAATAGGATGTAGAAAACAAGTGTGTGAAAGGATACCATTCCCAGATCAAGGTTACCCTAGAAGACGCAGGAAGAGAAAGACATTTGCCAAAGAGTATAGGGCCTTCAGTTGGGTCAGTAATGCTGTCTTTTCTAAGGTAAATTATCTGTGACAAAATATTAACATTAGTTATATCTGTGTCACAATTATATGGGTACCTGTATTTCTCTGTGTTTTTGAAAACTGCTCTTTTTATGTAAGAGGAAAATTAAGCTTTATTTCTCCAACAGAGCTACTTTGCTTCTCCTCTGGTAATGAGACCCCAATTATTCCATGGATTTTCTCTTTTTTTAGCAAGAGTCTTCTTTTAAAATCAAATTTTCTATGGATTTTTAATATCTGCAACCAATAAAATTTGAGGTACCCTGGAGCCCTACTCTCCCTCTCTCTAACTTTCCCTCTATACAATCTAACAGAGTTCCCGCAGATATGATGGAAAACAAGACTCGGTGGATAACAGTATGAAAATGGTTCATAGCATGACTAATGAGTTATCTTTTTTAGCCTGTGTCAACAACTGTGTTTGGGGCATCTGCATTGTTCCCCTCCATGGTCCATGTGTGCTAGCTTGTGTTTCCTTTTATCAAGAATCTGAATACAGGGCTGGGGAGAGAGGTCAGTGTTTAAAGGTACTTGCTTTCAAAGCCTGGCAGGGGTTCAATTCTCCCAGCCACTCATAGAAAGGCAAACTCAAAGTGACCTAAGCATCTGACAATCAGTGTGCACCAGCAAGAGAACCTGACATGACAACACATGCATGCATGTACATACACACTCGCACATGCACACAAATAAATTTTTAAAAATATGTTAACAGAAATTAAATATAATAAAATGCCCTATCTTTAATTAATGATGAAAGTAATTTAAACTGGCATTTCTTTACTCTTCTCCATACCATTATTCTAAATATCAAAGGCTTGTTAGTACTTGTAATGACCAAAAAAAAAAAAAATGTTTTAAATAGACATACAAACTGAAGAGTTTGTTTAAGTAAAACTTCCCTAAATAAAGGGAAATGGGTTATGACTTAAGTCCAGCCTTGGACTGCTTGTATATATGTCCAGCATATATTTGTAATACAGCATTTCTGTCACAAAGAATATTTCAGGACAGAAAGCTAGTGAATGGTCTTAAATTTCAACATTTTGTTTTAATAAAAATTAGTTTGTTCTACCACATAATCTTATTCTACCCTTCAGAAAATGTTATATTCTGTTAAAGAAACATACTTAATAAAGCATTACAACTGAACAAACATACATAAGTTCAAAATCTTGGTTCCCAGAATGTTCAGAATAGCTCTACAATGCAGTTTGTTAAATATGAAAGCACACTTGGAATAGCAAAACAGATGTAGGTTGCTGTGGTTAAAATAACAGTGGGAACCATACCATTGAGGTGCTTTTTTTTTTTTTTTTTTTTTTTTTTTTTTTGCAAGGTAGGGTCTCACTCTGGTCCAGCCATTGAGGTGTTTTTAAAGTAGGTCTACAGAATCAGAAAAGTCAGTAAGGAGAGAAATTACACACAGTATCAGTGACAGGCAACTTGCATGGACAACTGACCCACAGCCATCCTGTGAGTTCAGTCTCAGAGACATAACAAGTTGAGATCAGAATGCTGATTTTTGCTTCTTGCCCTGGGCTCTTTGCTCTCACTGTCCATACAGACCTCACCAGGAAGCTACAACAGTGTGAAAGGGGCATCCTAGCCATTCAGCCTTTCATACCATACTCAAGAGTCACCTGGGCTTGGAAAGCAGAATTAATTCTTCATCAGTAGTTTTCCCTTGGCCTCCCCCATCTCACCCACCTACCCCCCCCCACCCCGCCCACACACACATACAGTTAAGGGAAAGAATGAGCCATTTCCAGACTTTACTGGACAAGAGCCTGGGATGGCAACTCGGGTTTCAAGGACACAATGGAAGACTGTCAGGTTGCAAAGCAAGAGATGAGGAGAGAGCAGAGATTTAAAGAGAAGAAACATGAGTAGGACCGAAAGGGATTTATGAATGCTATTCCCTGTGTTAATGAGTTGAACTTCAAAAATTGATCTGCTTGCCTGAAAATAATTGAAATAATAGAGGCACAATATTAATGATAAAGTTTTGGAGAAACTACTTTATACCATGTCAGGTGCTCAGCCATTTTTAAAGCAGCATATGACATGTGGGGGGGAGCATAGCATAACTGCATATATATATATGGATGGAAAGGTCAGAGAATAGTCACAAAAATGATAAATGCAGGGTAAAGTTTTTATCAGAAAGGTAAAATACTTTCAAAGTCCCAATGAAAAAAAGCCTGAACCAAGACTGGATAAAAGTTAATGAAACACCAAGAATGATGATGAGTGTCAGCTGAGGTGTCCATTCATAGAAATTCATAGGAAACTAACAATATCCAGAATAGAAGGCTTAGCTGCTGAACTAATCCAAATTGGAAGAGATGGCCAACATTAGGGCCTGTGATCAAAGTGAGATGCAAAGAAGAGCTTTTATACACACCAAGACTCTTATTCAAGAATATCTAAAGATGAGTCTAGATTTCCAACAGGAAATAAGTTAATATGTTGGTTTTGAAAATGAATAGAGGATCAGTATGAAGTGAATCCACCCAGAAAATGCCTGAATTATCTATAGGGCAGAGTTTGGGTTCCAACAGTAAGTCTGTATTCATCAGATAGTCAGGAAATGTAGTGTTCCAGCTAATCAAATATTTTTTGTTAATTGTTACCACATGCAGAAGGAGTACAAATTTTTAAAGAATGAGAATAAATTAAAATACACTTAACACTGCAACTAAACTGATTATAATTTAATCTTTCTCTAATTATTCAGAATGCATTTCAGGGTCATCAAGAGGAGCATAAATTATCAGTGCTTGATGACTATGCAGGAACCCACAGTTTTTCTAAAATCTTGGTTAATAGATGCTGGGCAACAAAGACTTCACCGAAAAAGTTCTCATTTGGAGGATTTATATGCTAGATATTTTCAAGGAGATGCAGCATACCATTAATCATCACCAAATACAAATTTCAGATATAATGTACTGCCATCCACAGAAAAAGAGTAAGTTGTTCAAGACACACAGCATTGAAGGGCATCAAAGCCAGCTTGTTTTGTTTGAAAATATTTTACTTTGATTTTATTTATTTGAAAGAGACACACACACAAAGAGAGAGAGAGAGAGAATGGGTGTGCCAGGGTCTCTAGCCACGGCAAACGAACTCCAGATGTTTGCATACCTTGTACATCTGGCTTATGGGGTTCTGGGGAGTCTAACCTGGGTCTAACCTGGCTTTGCAGGCAATATACCACGTCAAAGGCTAAAATCTTTGTTCTGTGAAAGTATACATGAAATGGTCTGCCTGTCTATAAAAATGTGTACGTGTATATATGGTGCCTATTGCCATGGAAGTGCTAAAGAATGTTTCTGAGCCATTCCCTACATTGCTGCCATATATTTAGGAAGGTAGAAAATGTTAGCCATGCAGTATTTTTGAAGGTATTTCTAGACACAAAGGCCAGATGCCAGTACAAATGATCATTTCCTAAACATCTTTGGAGGAAAACGTTTTCAGAAACTAAAACCCTCTTAAAACAGGTCAGCTAATGAATGTGCACCTTAAAATGTACTCACTTGCTTATCTTCATGTCATAATCTAATTCTTGTATTGCTGCTCCTTTGAAACCATGAAGCACATTTGACTGAGCTATTAGTCATAAAAGAACAGGGTCATTGTACAGTTACTTAAGACTTAGGGCTGGTTTTAAATCTATGTTCCATTTGTTGTCTAGACAGAGGAAAGGTTAGTTTACCTGTGATGTACCCCTTTGTTTCATCCCAATCCCATTATCTCCTTTCTAATCCTTGACCCATTCATGTGCTCACCTGAAACCCTTATGGATCCTGGCTAGCCTTCACTCACTAGCACCAATTACAATCCTTCAGGGCTCAAATGCCTTTTCTTCCTCTGCCCATAATTGTTTAATTCATCTCTAAACATCCAGTGACTCCTAAAATGGACTTTTCCAAACAAAAAGAAAAATGTAGTTGAACTTTAGAATGGCACAAAATAATCCCAAATTATAAGACGGTTTCATTACCTAATCTTATTCATACACAGGAGACTCTGCTGGCAAGGAGATGACCCTGTTCACAGAAATGGACGACTTCTCCCTTGTGTGCACATATTTTCAGAACAGACTTAAGTGTTCTGAAAGAGATTATTTTCATCTCTAGCACTAGGTTGATATGTTCAATGTATTGAAGAAAATGTTTTCCAGGAATAACCTGGGGTAAAAGCAACCCTTATTGGAATAAACTGTGCTCAGAAGTCAGAATAGAAAAACAGACTTCTCTATGCCAAGTCCTCAATGGAGTGATGGCAGGACAATAATCCTTGCAAATGCTGAAGAGTGATTCTTCCTTTGAATCCAAGATCTCACCCAGGAACAAAAGTTTCCTACTCACATTGAACTTAAGGAAAGTAAAAATTACTCCACTGACTAACTGAATTAAATCACGCATTTATGTCAGTGTTGGAAAACTCAAATTTAACTGTCTTGAAACTTGATAGATTAGGTGGCACTGGTTATGACCATGTTTGCAAGGTGACATAACTACTAGAGACTGCCAGGGAGTTGCTCAGCTGTGAATTTTAGGCAGGTACCATGCACCAATTTGTTCATCAAATTTCCTTCCTGAGACACTAATATGTACAAGAACTTTGTAGGACTTGACGGAGGTGACATTCTTTCTCTACGCACTCAGAAGGAAAACTTTCTCAAGGGAAGAGAAAAAAGGCTCATTTTCAAAATGAGAGAATAGAACAGGAAACTCACAGATGGAAGGTCAAGTAAACAATAGCTTGAACCTAAATCATTATCAAGAGAAAGAGAGGGTCAAAGAGCAGGTCTAGTTTTTTGTTTATGTTTATGAAGAAAGGTGCTAAAATTCAAATTGAATGGCTGGATACAAAGAAAGAAGTAAGGATTTTTAAAATATTTTTATTTATTTATTTGAGAGAGAGAGAGAGAGACAGAGAGAAAGAGGGAGACAGAGGGAGAGAATGTGCACATCAGGGCCTCCAGCCACTGTAAATGAACTCCACATGCATGTGCCATCTTGTGCACCTGGCTTACTTGGGTACTGGGGCATCGAGCCTCGAACTGGGGTCCTTAGGCTTCATAGGCAAGCTCTTAACCACTAAGTTGTGTCTCCAGCCCAGGATTTTTTTGTTTATTTTTATTTATTTTTTATTTGAGAGCAACAGACAGACAGAGAAAGAGGTAGAGAGAGAGAGAGAGAGGATGAGTGCACCAGGGCCTCCAGCCACTGAAAATGAACTCCAGATGCATATGCCACCTTGTTCACCTGGCTTACATGAGTCCTGGGGAATTGAGCCTTGAACCAGGGTCCTGAGGTTTTGCAAGCACTTAACTGCTAAGCCATCTCTCCAGCCCAGCCCAGGATTTTTTTTTTTTTTTTTTTTTTTTTTTTTTTTTTTTGGTTTTGCAAGGTAGGGTCTCACTCTAGCTCAACATAACCTGAAATTCACTAGGTAATCTCAGGCTAGCCTTGAACTCACAGCAATTCTCCTACTTCTGCCTCCTGAGTGCTGGGATTAAAGGCATGCACCACCATGTCCAGCAGGATTTTTTTAAAAAATAAAAGCATTAATCACAATTCCTTAGACTTAATTTTATAGCTTAAGAAATTATCAAGAATTCTAATAAAATGTCATCCATGGCATGTCTTTCCAGAAAGAATATTTAGAGGATTACAAAATTCTCAAACTGGCAAGACGAGAACAGATTGCCTAATTCAACTTTTTTGTGTTCCCAATGAAGATACTAAGGCACAGAGCAGTTAAGAACATTTATAGAGAAAGTTTAAATGCTTGGCATATAATTAAGGAAATAAATATCAAAATGATATACCAGGTGTGCTGCCATTAGAGAATCCTGGCTACTCTGGGTAAGGGAAAAGAATTGCAAAGTCAAAGTCTTTCTGTGCAACAGAGTTAGTTAAGGCCAGCCTGTATCCCAACTCAAAAATCAAGTGTAGAAGAGGGACTGGGGATATACCTCAGTGGCACGGTGCTAGCCTAGAATGCACAAGACTCTAGGTTCAATCTCCAGTACCACAAAGTGGGCTAGTATTAAACTCTATGCATAATATCAATATCTGAAGAGTATTTTACAGAAAAAAAATCTACTTCCTTAAAATTAAAAAGAGAAGCACATAATGATATAAATGATATTTTACTGAAATAGTCCCAGGAGCAATTCAATTTTCTTACTCCTCTAGACCCAATGTCCTTCTACTCATTAAACACTCAAGGGCTGGAGAGATGGCTTTGTGGTTAAGGCACTTGGCTGCAAAGCCAAAGGACCCAGGTTCAATTTCCCAGGCCCCACATAAGCCATATGCACAAGGCAGCATATGAATCTGCATCTGGAGCTCGTTTACAGTAGTTGGAGGCCCTAACACACCTATTCTCTCTCTCTCTCTCTCTCCCTCTCTCTCTCTCTCTCTTTCTTCCCCCTTCTCTCTCTCTCCCACTTTCAGTCTTAAATAAATAAATAAAACACTCAGCAGTTTCTAAATAATAAATATATAACTCAAAACTCCATAAACTTTTTATGGTAATAGTTTTATCTTTCAAATAGTAAATAGAATAGAATATTAATAACCACTTTTGCCCATGAGTGCTTATTCTTTTTAGTAACTTGGAGTTTTCTTCAGGAAATTATTTCCTTCAATTTATGGTGTATAATGGGTATGCTCAGACATCAAAGGTGTCTCAAGTTCCATCTATCCTCTTTGTCTTATTCAACTAGTACTTAATTTTAACAGAGTTACAGATAAGCAAGGAGACTGTGGAACAGTCATGCTGCCAACTGTGGATGCTTCGACTTATAACATTGCTCAATTTCTCCCACACAGTGTCAGGCTCCCCATTTAAATATATATATGGAATGTAGTTGACCAGCAAGTTTGTGAAATTTGGACAGTGGTAGATCAGAGTGAGCAATCCTGACATTATCATAAGATAAGAAGGCTGCAGTGATGAAGGGCTAAAACCAGTCAAAGCTACACTGCATAGGGTCTGATGACCAGCACTGTGAATTCAAGACCTAATCCCCACTGAGGAAGTCATAAGATCTTCACTTATGATATGGTATCAGCCAATTCCTTTATCATGGAGCATGGTTCTTCATGGGCACTGAAAACTTGTATTAAGTTCCCTAAGCAAGATAGCTGCTAGCTGGCCAATCACTACTCACCATGAACGAACAGAAGCCTTCTCAACACAGTTCCCAGGCAGCTCCTACCCATACTAGGAGATATCCACTGCCTCACTCCTCCCCACGGAGGCTGGAAACCAGCTAGTCATTGGGTGATTATGGAGATCAAGAAGTCAGAAATAATGTAAAGAGGTGCTTGTGAGCTCCTAATCTACCCACCTAGGGGGTCCCCCTGCCCTCAAATCTAGTGCCCGTAGGTCACCTGTGGCACTCTGCCAAAGTAGATCTTAAAGATCATTATGGAATTCTTCCCGTTTCCCCTTTTTACAGCTTTTGTCTAGTCTGCTCTTCATGTTAGACACCTAGGTTTTCTTCAGATAAATTAAGCTTCTACTGTTATGAGTTGTGGGGGCCTCTTGCAATTATACAAAGAAAACTGAGCTCTGTTGGCTGCTATATCACACAGAATCCGCAGGACAGATTGTTAGAAAAAAATAGTAAATCAATGTGCAAATTTCATTTCAAAGTGGGCAATTATTTTTCTTTAAAAAAGTGATGCTCAGGAGATGGCTCAGCTGGCAGCGTTTACTCCTCTAGTAAAAGGACCTGAATTCAATTCCAAGAACACAAGTAAAAGTGTCCTGAGTGAAGCTGCCATCACGCTTGGTTGGAAAATGTTTCATTTTATAGATGGCAGAGAAAACAGAGGTGAACCAAGATTCATCAGTAAGACAAGAAAATAGCTGAGTGCCCACTGCAAGATTGCCACCATGCCATATCTGCCAGGGCTCAGGAGAAATTGTACAGGAAGAGGTGACATGAACACTGCTCTTACTACTTACTACTAGCCTGACAACCAACTCCAGGATGATGGTGGCAAACATGGTAATCAAGCAAAACACATCAAAGGGCTGGAGAGATGGCTTAGCAGTTAAGGCACTTGCCTGTGAAACCTAAGGACCCATGTTCAACTCTCCCACGTAAGCCAGACTCACAAAGGTGAGGCAAACACAAAGTTGCACATGCCCACTAGGTGACACAAGCATCTGTAGTTTGAGTTCATTGGCTGACGCTCTGGCCTGCAAATTCTCTCTCTCTCTCTCTCTCTGTCTCTCTCTAAAAAAATAAAATAAAAGCCACACCAAAGCAGAAATCCAGAGGGTACAGACAACTCCATATTAATAAATCACACTGCCAACTAGCCTGATGGTTCAGAGAATATTTCAGAAAAGGGGGAAGAAACACTGTACGAGCCACACAGTGGGTAGAAATATCGTGAGGCACCATCCTTTCACTACCCCATAGGGACTGACTAAGGCTTTCATTAACCCAAGGTGAATATCATAACCCCACTGAGGAGGGCCCCCAGGATAATGAGAGCCTTGTGAGGGGATATAAGAGTATATCCTGTTATTATATGTATGTATGTATATATATATGTGTGTGTGTGTGTGTGTGTGTGTGTGTGTGTGTGTACATATATACATATAATTTTATAAAATGCAAAAAGGGGTGGAAAGATTGCTTAGTGGTTAAGGTGCTTGCCTACAAAGCCAAAGGACCCAGATTTCATTGCTCAGTACCCATTTAAAGCCAGATTCACAAGGTGCACAAGGTATTGCCTGTGTCTGGATTTCATTTGCAGTGGCTGGATGTCCTGGCACCCCCTGCCTCCTTCTTTCTTTTTGCCTCTTTCTCTCTTTCTTTCTCTCTCTCTCTCTCTCTCTCTCTCAAATAAGTAAATTAATTGAATATTTTTAAAGTGAAAGAATGTACAGAGGCACACACTCCCAGATCTGGAGAGGTAGAGGTAGGATGATCCTGGGAACTCATAGACAAGCTAGTCTAACATGATTGGTGTGTCCCAGGCCAATGACAGACTCTGACTCAAAAATAGTGGACAATATTCCTGATGAACAACACCTGAGGTTGTTCTTTGGCCTGCACATGCATACACACAGTCAAGTGCATGCACATGTACAAACACACATGCACACACATTAAAAAAAAATGAAGGGATGAATTTTAAATTAAAAAAATGTTTTACAGTATTTTTAAAATTCACTGGTTCTGGGACTGCTTGTGATAAATGACAATAATTGTCACCTTAGATCAGTTGAAATTCAAGTTCAGGTCTGTTTCAAGTTCAATTTCATTCACAAGGGGTTGCCCATCAGTTGGAACACAGCATAGATATGGTCCCAATTGGCACAGGGAAAATCTGACATGTGACTTGCTGTTCCTCTCATGAGCAGCTCCATGACATGTGTTCCCAGAAAGTATGTACACCAGGTTGCATGTCTTTCAGAGGACAAATTCTGCATGATCTCACGCATGTAAACTTAAAAAACTGTCCTCATAGAAAGAGAGAAGATTAGTTGGTAGTGGATGGAAAAGCTTGTGAAGACATCAGCTAAAGGTAGGAATTTCAGTTAGATAAAGGGACGACACTTCAGCAGGGTGACTGCAGTTCATAGCAATGTGCTGTCTCTGTAAAACTGATGGGAGTGGATTGTAAGGGTTCTCATTAATTTGTAGTCAATAAATGTATTCAATTTTTATTTGTTAATTTTAAAAAAACTGACCAAAATTCTAGTCTGTGCATCAGAGCCCACTGACAAATCTTCCACATAGCATCCAGAGCTCCTAATTTCCCCTCTGTTCTGACCAAGCTCCTTTTTTGCCAAGAGACAAGAGCACACTTAGCAGCATTACCCTGTCAATCCAGCATGTCACCACCATGTCCCCAAAGCCACATGACCATATTTCATATGGTCCTTCTGAGCACTATGAGATGAACTGCTT
This sequence comes from Orientallactaga sibirica, assembly GCA_036365145.1. Lineage (NCBI taxonomy): Eukaryota > Metazoa > Chordata > Mammalia > Rodentia > Dipodidae > Orientallactaga > Orientallactaga sibirica. Next base: position 18,263,510 of record JAEOAD010000018.1, on the reverse strand, counting down.
CATGGGGACAAAAGGGACAGAATTTTCCTTTTGAGAAGCAATGAAACAATGTGCATGGCGGGGGATCCACACTCAGGTGTTTGCTTTTCTATTCTGAGCTTACAATGGATTTTTAATTGGTTAGTGTTTCTGAAAGGTCAATGTATTAACTTTGGAGATTTCTCCTTAATCCTGAGGACGTTGGTGCACATTTAGAAAAACACAGGTGCTTAACACATTTTTGTCCAGTTAAATGGGCCTCTGTGATCTGAAATTGGCATAGGCAGGTGGCTGCCAGGTCTGTGCTACTTTGGGAAATGGATGTGCTTCTCCTCTGCCGGCTCCGTGGGAAGGGGAAGCGGAAGAGGGAGGAAGGACGCTGACAGACAACAGCAGGGGCACTTTGTGCTCGGCATCTTGTCTTGGTGGTATATCCAACGGCAAGATTTATAACCTTCTTGTTACAATGTATCAGCCTCAACACTTTCCGTGAAGTCTTCAATAACTTCGATGACATCTTGCTGAGGGGTTTTGTCATTAAAAGCCTAAAGCTGGTCATTAACAAACCTTCTCTGTAATCATCCACCGCTGTGCTCACCCAGGCATGGATCTGACTGGAAAGTTGGGCTGGCTCAGAAACTTTCCAGAAGGATGCATTCTTATTGTGCAGGGTATATTTCTTTAGGGGAAGAAAATATAGTTCCCAATCATTTCATCATTTATTTCTCATTATCTATAGTCTGATCCTTTCCTCATAGACATGATCAAATTCAACAAACATGGGTAGAGCACGACTATATAATAGGCACACTGCTTGGGGCTAAAGATATAATTAGGAAAAGCACAGCTCAGATCTTCAGAGAATTCATAGCCCCCTCTTCAAAAAAAATTAGGCATCAGTTATAGAATCTTCAGTAATATGGCAGAAGAAACTGTAGGCGTTATAAGAATTATACTCTTCACTTGCCCCTGTCCTTTCAAAAACATATCTTCTTAGGAGCCTCATCTTCCTGATTAGATAACTAGAGTTTTGTCTGCTTAAGAAACCATATGTGACTGAAGAAAATGTGGTGCACATACACAATGGAATTTTATTTAGCTGTAAATAAGAATGAAATTATATCCACAGAAAAAAAAATAGATGGAACTAGAGCTCATTAAGTGAAATAAGACAGACTGAGAAATAAAATACAACCTTCCTTTCATATACAGTCTCTGGAGTGTGTGTGTGTGTGTGTGTGTGTGTGTGTGTGTGTGTGTGTGTGTGTGTGTGAGAGAGAGAGAGAGAGATGAAAGTAGAAATGTACTGTAAGAGAGGAGGAAGAGGCCCAAAGGGAAAGAAAACAAGGGAGAAGGATGGCATATACAAGACATGGAAGAAAAGAAGGGACTATTTTGTAAGAAGAGAACCAGCAAGAGAGAATGTGGGGTCAAGTTAGAATAAAATATGATGTATGAGAATAGGATAATGAGCAGGGCATGGTGGCACATTTCCATAATCCCAGCACTCAAAGGGCTAAGGCAGGAGGATCAGGAGTTCAAGGACAACTTGGGTACATAGCAAGTGTGAGTCCAGCCTAGGCTACATGGGGCCCGAGCTATTAAACTCATTACTGTGTACCCACTAATGAATTAACTTAAAGACATTAGGAATGCAAAATAAAAGATGTTTTCAGTTAATGAGCTCCTAATTACCAGAACCAATCTCAAACTCATGTTCTGCCTAGATTCATGCATTTTCATCTATTTCACACCACAGCATTGAAGAAGCTCAAGAAGCTCAAGGGCTGGAGAAATGGCTTAGCGGTTAAGGCACTTGCCTGCTAAGCCTGAGGACCCCTGTGAAACTCTCCAGATCCCACATAAGCCAGATGCACAAGGTGATACAAATGTGTAAGGTTGCACATATGCACAAGATGGCACAGGCATATGGAGTTCGATTGCAGTGGCCAGAGGCCCTGGCATGCCAATTCCCTCCCTCCCTCTCTCTCTCTCTCTCATAAGAAAACGTAGCACAAGGCATAAAATGTCAGGGCGTAGGTCGATCATACACTGCTAGAAGCAGACAAAGGCCAGGATGCATGAGGAAGAGCTTGAGCACAGCCTGGGACCATGTCTGCGAGCTTTCAGTAGTGGTTCCTGTCTTGTCAGGGAGCCACCTCACAGGCTTCTCACTCTTTCTCATTCCGCATCACTAAGTTCAGATAGGTGTCCATCTGTTGTGTGTTTACATGGTGTGATAGTTTGAACGTATGTCCCCCAACTGACTCAGATGTTTTATTAAAGCTTGTAACTTGGATTTCCAGCCACCTGGCTAGAAGTGTCACTCTAGGCGGATCCTGGGGCCCAGTCCAAAGGTGTTACTGGGGATGGATCTGTTTTCAGCCTAGAGATACAGAGTGCTTAAGCTCTGCCTAGAGTTCCCCGAGTGTGCTTGCTTATGGTACTGGTGGTCGTCTTTCTCTCTGCATGGATTTAGTAAAGGGGACGGTTTCTTCTGCCGTTATGGAATTTCCTCTGGATCTATAACCCTGAAGTAAATCCCACACCTCTCATAAACTGTGTCTAGTTTGGAGGTTCCTCCAAACAGCATGGAGCTGACTAAAACTCATGGGAATGCAAGGCTGTCCACTGGCCATGAATATGCAGCAATGGAATTAAGTTTATGAATAGAATGAAGATTCATATGATAGAAAAAACGCTTAACTACTTGAAGATCACTGAATCCTAAATGTAAAAAAAATTCATGTGGAAGAACAATTCCCACTTGCTGGAAAGCTGTGTTTTCTGCTAACAAAATTGATTTTTCACCTAATCTTCTACCCTTCCAGATGGAAATAATGGATGGAGTTGCTGCTTTCTCCTCCCCTGTTTCAGAATGGAAAGAGCCTAAAGGTCAATGTTGCAACAATCTCAGAAGTTCTTTTAAACAAAGATTTAAAAATATTCAGATATGGAGGGATATTCTACTATAACTTGGAAGAGGAAAAACAATAGAAAAATAGCAAGTATTAGAATAACTTTTTTTTTTTTTTTTTTTTTTTTTTTTTTTTTCAAGGTAGGGTCTTACTCTGGTCCAGGATGACCGGGAATTAACTATGTAGTCTCAGGGTGGCCTCGAACTCTCAGCGATCCTCCTACCTCTGCCTCCTTAGTGCTGGGATTTAAGGCATGCGCCACCACGCCCGACAGAATAACATATTTTTAAAAAGCAAAGAAAATAACTTGAATGTGATAGGTAATGATTTATCATAATAATTGCTTCCATTGGCTAAGGTCCTACTTTGTGCCATCCAGTTTTTGGTGACTTTTGTATAGTAAGTCATTAGATGTATCTTTCTTACAGACTGCTTAGGAAAGCATTATCCCCACATTTAGCCATAAGCAAACCAGGGGTAAGCTGTTTGCCAAAGGCCCCTCACTGAGTAATTTGCAAAGCTGGAATACAGGCCTAGTGAGGCCAAGTTTTTGGTGAAGCTTTACTCTTACCTGTATCTACATTAATTAAAATATGACCTAAAAATTTGTAATTAGAATTAAACAATGCAGCAATACGAGACACTAACTCCTCTCTCTCTGTCTCTCTCTTTCCCTCTCTCTCAGCGTTCTTTATCCCTCTTTTTTTCTCCTCACCAAAAGGAAACAGAAACATTAGCTGACTTTTTAACTGCTCAATTAATTGCTATGGGATTTTACCTGAGGTTCTCAATAAGACATCTAGGCAGATACCATGGATCCAACTATAGTGTCATTATGTGGCTGTCTATATGCGTGATGTCAGAGGGAAGGCTTTGTTCATGGGAATCACAAAGCCATCATCCATCTGACACCTTGGGTTTCGGTGGGCTCTCACATGCTTCCCACGAATATCTTCCTTGGCCTGTTATTATTTTTAATTGCTCACAGGATGTGTCTTACTAGGAAAGTTCTTGCCAACCAAGATCATCATCACTACCTCAAAGGAGCCTCAGAAAATCGATTACTACATTCAGCTTGGCTCTTCTGATGAGAAGTCGGATACAGGGCCAAGGTCACAGAGCCTGTTGGCCCTTTCAGAGATAGAGAAAACCACTTCCAAAAGACCACGCTCTGACCACTGAGGCTTAAGGAAATGGCCCTGTGGGGGGAGGGCCAAAAGGCACTGTATCTCAGGAAGCCCTCAACTCACAGATCATATCTAATGCCAAAATAATATTCAATAATAATATAAATAACACTTTCTGTTCTGTCAGAGAAAATATAGTTTAATATGATTTTGGCAAGTGGCTTAGCCTTTTCAAAAGTCAGTTTCCCCAGCTCTAAGGATGTAGTAGTGAACTCATATCCCTGTTTTGAGAATGAAATTAGATAATAAAACTTTATTGATCCTTGTGATAGAAACCCACTTAGAATGAAATTAAAGAGAAAGTGCCTATTAAAAACTTTTGTGGTAAGTAAAATCAATATCTCTCAAGAATTTTATGCAAACAGCCACGTGTCATGAAAAACTAGAGTGAGAAGCTTCTGCAGCCTTGAAGATTCACCCTGATTCTCTTCTTCATCTCCCTTTGCATACACGCACCTCCCTTCTTACTATTCCTTAGCCTGAAGGAAAGCCACCAATGGCCCACAAAGTCTCTCACTCATCCCCACCCAAGTGCAAGAGACAAATCAACTGCTCTAAATTCTAAATGCCAGGAAGGAGCCTGGATTGGCTCTGCTCATGTCGTATGACTACATATGGACTGACCAATTACATGTTGACAGGCACCATATTTTATCAAACTACCTAGGCTGACCCTATGCTAAGCATGTGAATAGAAGAACATGGGTAGTTCTCAGAAGAAAGGGGCTTTTATACCAAAAAAGAGAAGTGAACATAGAACAAACCACTGGCATCCACTACAAAACTGTATGAAAAGTCATTATACCTATCCCAAAATAAATACACAAGTAAATATATAAAGAAAAATATAATATATAATATATAATAAATACATAAAGAAGAATATATAAAGAAAAAATATATTTTTTCCAGAATAAATATATTTGTGTACAGATTCTTGTCAACATGTAAATCTATTCACATCTTAAAAGGCCATAGGTAGGTGATTGATTGATAGATACATAGATAGATAGATACATACATACATACATACTTAGATAAATAGATAGACATAGAGATAGAGATTTTTTTAAAGAAAAAAACAAAACAAAATGGTAAGAGGTGTTAGTTATACTGAATAACATGTTGTTAGATGCAGAAGAGAACACACATGTGTTTTAAATCTGTAATACAGGGGGCTGGAGAGAGGGCTCAGCAGTTAAAGGTGCTTGTTGTGCTAAGTCTGTCACCTCAGGGTTCAATTTCCCAGTATCCATGTAAAGTCACATGACCAAAATGGCACACACATCTGGAGTTCATTTGCAATGTCAAGAATCCCTGGAGTGGCCATTCTCAAGCTCTCTCTCTCTCTCTCTCGCTCTCGCTCTCTCTCTTTCTCTCTCTCCTTCCAAATAAATAAATAAAATTTTTAAAGATTTAATAAGTAGTTCCTCAACTTATGATGGAATTCTATCTCTGTAAAGTCATCACTAAGTCAAATGCTTGCAGTATACACTCCTAGTGCTGACAACAGTCATGGTATTACTATTCACCCTCACATCGGGGAAGCTGCCTAGAGGCTGTGTGTCTAAGTTTCTGCCTAACATTAGCACAGCATATTGTACCATGCAACATTAATCCAGGAAAAGATCAAAACTCAAAATTCCAGGCTCTCTTTCTAATGAATCATTTATACCATTATAAAGTCTAAAAATTATAAGTTGAACAATCATTTTTTGCAAGCACTGTGTTCCTTCTTCATCAAATAATTTAAAGACATGATAGGTATTCAATATGTTGTGAACAAACCATGATTGTCTCCTGTCCCTAAGCCTCTTCTTGCTCCTGTCCCTAAGTCCTTTTGACTTTCTCATTCCTTGAACCCATTCCCTCTCCTGTCCCTTATCTCTTTCTCTTTCCTATCTCTTACAAACCCAGATTTTCTCAGATGTTCCATTCTCACATTCTGTGACTGCCCTCTCTTTGAATCACATAGCTTGTGGGTCTACCAGCAAGTGTTTAGCATGGAAGCTCTCGGGGACTGAATCAAGTACTTAGAACTATTTCAAATGGAACAAATTCCCTTTATATAATTGACACTAAATAGAGAACCAATCTGAAAGTTTTTTTAAAAAGCCAATTTTAATTTTTCCTTTATCCATAATATGCATAGACCAATTTCAGAGAATTTATTCATGCTTCTTGTGTCTGTCTGTGGTTATCAACTTGACTGCTGTAAACTCATGCAGGGCACCAAGGCTCACCTTTCAATGTGCCTGAGAGGGTGTTTCCAGAGGAGAAATCCCCTCAATGTGCATGGCCCTTTCTAAGGGGTGGTGGGGGGTTGGAGAGACTAAAAGGGAAGAAAGGGAAAAGTCCGAAATGGTCAACTCTCTTTTTCTAATTTTGGGTCAGCTATTAAATGAGCCACTCTCTTCATCTACATGTTCCTGCTGGCATGACATTCTTCCCAAGAACATGGGACCAAACAAACATAGAGTGAACATTCGGAAACTGTGAGCCAAAATAAATGTCTCCTATTTGTAAAGTTATTCTGTTAGATTTTTGTCACAGCAAAGTGAAAATAACTAATACACCACCTATAAACCTCCTTCCTTCAGAATGTATGCATCAATGGGTGAAAATGAACAGGAATCATAGGGAGAATGGGGAAGGAATTTCAGAAAACTATAGATTTCTCCATTCTCATCAGAAGGTATTTCCTACCCAAAACAAGAATGTATTTTGTGTGTAATATAAATAATTCTTTTGTTTTGGCTAGAGTACAAGAACTCAACTGTCCTCTGCCAGTGAGCTCTAGATTTCAGTAAGGGATCCATTCAATATATATTCCCTTTTAGAAAGATCCCTCTTTGCATCACAGTCCAGAAATCATCTTGGCTATTTCCTGAATAACTTTAGAATAATTTCTGGACCTTTCCATGAAATAGAATAAATTGTTGCTATTATTAATGCTGTTTGGCATTCTATAGGCTTCCTGTTGGCATCACTTTTCCTACTTGGGGGAAATTTTCTTCTATGATTTTCTTGAAAATACCTGTTATGCCTTTGGACTGAAATTCTTCTCCTTCTACTATGCCCTGAATTCTTATGTTTGATCTCTTCATAGTATCCTGAAATTCTTGAAATAGTATTCTTGAAATTCCCATTCATGGTTCCTATTAGTCTTTCTCTTTGTTGGGCTGTATTAGATCTGGCACCTGGTCTTCTAGTTAGATATTTTGTCCTCTCCTTGATCCATTCTACTCGTGAGGCTTTCTACAGAGTTGTCCATTTGGCTTACTCTGTTTTTCATTTCTAGTATTTCTGATTGGTATTTTTTTTCATTATTTCTATTTCCTTACTCATGTATATTGACCTCCTTATTTCATTAAGTTGGTTTCCTGTGTTCTCCTTCAAGAGTTGGTTTTTTTCTTTGATTTTTCTTTGATTTTTTTTTGAACATAGCTATAATCATTTTTTTAAAATCTTTGTCAGGCATTTCATCTAAACCAGTCTTAGTGGAGGACATTTATGGTGGATTTATAATTTTTGATGGGATTGTATTATCTTGATTTTTTTCTGTTTCTTGTATTATGATGTAGAGGTTTTTATATCTTAAGTTAATTTGATGCTTGGGTTTTCTAATTATCTGCAGTGTTCTTAGCTGTGCACATCCAACTTTGTATATATTCTGTGTAAGGGTTTAAGGTGCCAAGTGTAGCTCTTATACTCTAAGAGAACTAACAGAAGTGACGTTAGGTGTTGATTTTGTCTGCTCTTAAAGTAGTAGTAGACTGGGTGGAGCAAATTACTAGCAAATTCTAAAATTCAACTGAGCAATATAATATTCTATCAAAACTAGCACAGAATATTTATACAAGTGTGGGGAATAAAATGGATAATCTAATAAAACCAAAGTCCCTAAGGGTGTGTTTCCCCACACCATTAATCCTGTCAACTAAGAGGTTGAAATTTCTATTCTGAAATGGGTTCCAAGTCAGCCTTGATCCAGGTGACCCTGCTCACAATAATGACAGAAGAAAATGACAAAGGCCCTAAAAATCAGGAAATGTCAAAGGCAACAAAAGTCAATGCCATAATACAGCTTATTACTATACAGAATGGTAAAGCCAACCAAGAATGTATCATTCCACATAACCTTTCCTGACATGAAAGAGAGATTAGCACTTCCAATGCAGGCCTATGTGTCTGGCAGTTACCTTTTGGAAATGGCCTCCAATCTCATCAATGCCGAGTGCCCACCCTGATCTCTCTTAGCATGGGGTGGTTAGGGCTGAATGAGTTCTCCAGAGGTTCACCGCCCTGACTATTGGGGGAAGGGAGACTTTTCAGGGTGTCTGGAGTGGTACTGGAGCGGCTCAGCTGGTCCTGTTTGTGTTCTCCTTCAGCAGCTGCTCAGCTTGCTCCTGCTGTCTTTTCCTTCAGGTTTTTTAACTTGGAGAGGAGGCTGATATGAGTGAAAAATCCCTTAACCTTGTTTCTGCTCCTACAGCTCTGCTCTGGCCAGTGGAGCGGGAGCTCAGACTGGGACCACAAGTGCCTTGGCGGGATTCTAGCTGGTTTCCTCCTTTCTGGAAGATCTTGGTCTCTCCTGCTTCTATGCTGTGGTCGATAATAACTTACACACCTTCACTTTTCAGCAGAAGAGGGTATTTTGCTATGCTTCTGCTTATTTCCCTCCCTAGGCTGCTTTGGTGTGGCTAGTATGCTGCCATCTTACCCAGAACGAAATAAAAATAAATTTCAATCTCATTTTGCATTGGAACTTGCTCTGTACTATGGGACTCCTTCATAGAACGAAGGAATGAAACCTGAGGAGCAATGATGTTCCAAACAACAATATTCTAAGAAATGGCTGAAGAAATAAGGCAAAGAGGCCCCTGGTTCGAGAAATGGATGCTGTCAATTAAGCTTTATGCCTTTTCATTTTCTTTCTCCTTTATTTTTCTCTCACATCATTGTTTTTCTGAAACAAGGTCTCTTCTTAGATAACCAAGGATGGTCCAGAACTTGTGGTGATCCTCTTGTTAAACCTCCTGAGTATTGAGAATAAAGGCATGAGCCAACAGGCCTCAATGGATTACTTTCAAATGGTAAAAAGAGTTACATTTAAGAAAAGGCTAGCATAATAACAACAAAAACAACAACAACAACAACAACAATAATAATAATAATAATGATAATGTTTTCAAATACAATTTACATATCACCTATGATGAAAAGCTGTTTCTAACTGGGATTTTCTGGGTACACCTTAAATGGAACATCCATTGATGGAAGGCTGTTTTGGAATTTACTAACCACATAAACAAATAAGGTCCTTTAAAAATACTGTATTTGCTATGCTCACCAAACTGCTCAGGAAGCACTTCTCTTAATGTTCATACACATATACTTTATTTTTTATTTATTTTTAAATTTTTCAATGTATTTTATTTATTTATTCATGTGAGAGAGAGAAAGAGGCAGAGATAAAGAGAGAGATAGAATAGGCACACCAGGGTCTCCAGCCACTGCAAACAAACTCAAGATGCATGTGCCCCCTTGTGCATCTGGCTTATGTAGGGCCTGGAGAGTCGAACTGGGATCCTTTGGCTTTGCAGGCAAATGCCTTAACTGCTAAGCCATCTCTCCAGCCCCCATACCCATATATTAATGCTACTCTCCCTTTTGGTTAGAGAAGCTTTTCTTTTCAGATGGTGGTGACCTTGGGAAGACTCAGAAGGCACCATGGTGCTGAGAAGAAGGGAAAGAGAAGTTCTCAGTCCATTGTGGAAGAAGTGGCAGAAAGAATGTAATGGCCAAAGGAAGGGTAAGACTCCTTACAACGTGCTCCTCCAGACACAAAATGGTCTGGATATCCATGACCTCACAGTGCCTGATACTACCTAAACAAGACCATCATAATAGGAGGAAAAGATGATGACATCAAAATAAAAGAGAGACTGATTGAGATGGGGAGGGGATATGTTGGAGAGTGGAGTTTCAAAGGGGAAAGTGGAGGGAGGGAGGGAATTACCATGGGATAGTGTCTACCATTATGGAAGTTGTCAACAAAAAAAATTAAAATTAAAAAAATATCCTGTCAACTCTTTTCTTGGTTGTTAGGATTTCAAAATATGCAAATAAGCCCACTATCACTGATCACTGCTAATTTTTTTTGAAATACCTAATGTTGTTGTTTTTTTTTTTTTCCCTAATAGCACCATCCTCTCTATTCTTGTCACTTTCACCCAGAACTTACAAAATGCTGAAAACAGTCCCTCTTTACCTCCTGCCTCAATTTTCAAGAGGGTGGACCCAAGGCCAGAATCCTCACCTTCATCTGTTCTAAATACTTTTCTTCCCTCTCCTAATTACATGGCTTTACACTAATTTACATGAATTTCAGCTTGCAAAATCAATGGTCTCTGGTGAATGCAAATAAGCACATGGGAAAATTATATTAAGTTTGCACAATTGATCTTTCATCATTTCAAATGGTACCTTTGAATAGTTCCTGAAACGTCTGTCTGAAATAGTCCCAGCGCTGAGTGTCATCAAGAGATGGGGGGTCGCACTGGGGAAACCCATTTTCAGTGATGTAAATTACAGGGTTATTATATGTATCCTAGAACAAGAGAGCAAAAGTTACATTCCAAACAGATGTTTAAAAAAAAAAAGAAAACTCATAAAATCAGGAGCATTACCCTCTATCTTCTTGAAGCTACAACCCCAAAACTAGTTTTCATCAAATTGCACTGACCCTATTAACTTAATTTTCCACACACTGACCTTTTATGACTAACAATGGAAAAGCAAAACTGTGCAAATGTCCATGAAGACAGTCAAATGACTCTTTTCATAATGAGAAGACAGAAATATCTTTCTTCCCATCGGTATCTGCCGATTGCCACTGCTCCTTAACCCTTTATTCCTGCTAGCAGGTACATTCTGTATACCTCCCCCCATAACACACACCCAAGGGATTCTGAAAACTGGTACCTTGAAATTTTAATGTCAGCTACCTAAATATCATCTAGCTTATCGGAGGCCCAGAAAGCATCCAACTCTTTTTCTTTAAAATGGCTTTGATAATCATAACAATGATTACCAGCCTGAATAATATGACCAAGTATCCCTCTAGCCACAACACAACTTAACAGCAAATTCTACTTTTGACTTCTGGCTTAAAAGACAGCCAAGAGGCTAAGGAGATGGATCAGCACTTAAAGGCATTTTGCTTGCAAAGCCTAATGGCCAGGTTAAATTCCACAGCACCTACATAAAGCCTGATGCACAGAGTGTTGCATGCATCTGGAGTTTGTTTGCAATGACAAAGAGGACCTGATGTACCCATTCTGTGTGTGTGTGTGCCTGTGAGTCTATGCCCCCCTCCCTCTCTCTTACACACACACACACACACACACACACACACACACACACACACACACAAATATTTTTAAAAATTAAAAGACAGCCAGATAACTCTTAATAACTTGGATCCTAATCTTTTCTTTCCAGGCTAACTCATGGACCTAAAATCATCTATTTTGGGGTCCCTATGCACATGTACAAATGACTGTCTTGCCACCTTCAGATATGTGGGTATGTGGGTATACATGGACACAAATTTTAAACTTACCTTAATATAGTTCAGTAGTTTGCGGATCCCCCATGGCACCACGTAAACCCAACCCACACCTCTCCAAGAGGGGTCAGGAAAAACCTCAGCCTCCATGTCCTGGAACACACTTAGCTCTCCTTTCTTCCTCTCCTGGTGCTTGGCTAAGCGCGTTGTGTAATATTGCACAGCAAAGAAATCAGCTGTGCCTTTGATCATTTTCCTCTCCTCTTCTGTGAATTCTGGAAGTCTTGATGATGGATAGCCTTGCTTTTTACTCACAGAGGCAATCTTGGACTTGACAAGTTCAGGATAATCACCATCAATAAATATGGGTTTAGCAAAGAAATCCAACTGGAAATTGATGGCCCTCTTAGTAGCTTCCTGGTCAAGCACTGAATTGGGATCTGCTGGTTCCAACCAGCAAAAAAATAATGAGAGGGACACCATGCCCTTCTGTTCCTTTCGGAATAAAGAATCATACCTATGCCAGGCTCTGGCATGAGCCTTAATCAAATTATGAGCTGCTTGGTAAGCTCCAGTCCCACAATGAGGTATGCCAGGAGCAAAGATGCCCATGTCGTAAGCCAACATAGCAAGAGTATTGGGCTCATTGATGGTGATCCAGTGTTTAACTCGGTCCCCAAATGTCTGGAAGCAAAACTGAGCGTATTTGTCAAAGGCTTCCACAATTGCCTCTGACAACCAACCTCCTTGGTCTTCTAAAGCCTGAGGCAAATCAAAGTGGTAGATTGCTACCATCGGGGTAACCCCATTTGTTAACAAATCGTCGATGATCTTGTTGTAGTAGTCAATTCCTAAGGGAGACAAAATGTGAGGAGGGGAGTTGTTTTTAGTATGTTGGCAGTAATTTTGAGAGCGGGATGGGGTGAACATCACTTGAAGTCAGGCTTTACATACTTCATCAGTATGATCAGTTGAAGGCTGGAAGTTCGAAGCATGGAGAACTCCAGAGAAGATAGGGTGGCAGCCAGTGAAAGTGAGATAGGGAGGGTATGACGGGAGGATACTTGTTCTGAAGCAGGTGCATTTGAGCAAGTCTCTGTCACCTAACAGGAAGCTATTTTCACACTAACTGAAGTCATTTTATTTAGCTGTTTATGATCATTTTTGTGTCTTAACCCCCACAGACTTCAAGCCTTATAAGAACAGAAGTCTGGTTTACCTATGGATTTATTAAACAATAAAGATCTGCTCAATTAATGAACTTCAATAGCACTGAAATTTTTTTTAAAGGGTACATGAGTAGAGGGACAGAATACTGGGTGGGGATGGAATGAACTAAATGGTGTAAGGAGAGGGGATAGGGAGAGCAAGGATGGGAAATGGTTAATCAAAATTAAAGATGTTACCGGGCGTGGTGGCGCACACCTTTAATTCCAGCACTTGGGAGGCAGAGGTAAGAGGATTGCCGAGAGTTTGAGACCAACCTGAGATTACATAGTTAATTCCAGGTCAGCTTGGACCAGAGTAAGACCCTACCTTGCAAAACCAAAAAAAAAAAAAAAAAAATTAAAGATGTTATGAATAAGCCATATGAAAACCTACTTTAAAAAATATTTTATTTATGATAGAAAGAGAGAGATGGGGGACACACAAGGGATTGTTTTTGCCATTGCAAATGAACTCCAGATGCATGTACCACTTTGTGCATGTGGATTCATGTGGATACTGAGGAATCAAACCCAGAGTAGCAGGCTGTGCAAGCAAGTGCTTTTAACTGCTGGGCCATCTCCCAGCCCAAAACTTACTTCTTCACTAACTAAAAAATATGTTTACAAAAAGAGATTTGGGGCAGAAGTACCCTGTAAGGGGTGCATAATGCTGTGCCCAGAAGCCATAATTGTTATAAGAAAAGTTCAGTGCCAGGAGTGGGATACCTTACAGTTAGTATTGCCTCTAACAACCAGCTTGACGCAAATCAAAGTGGTAGGTGGCTACCATGGGGAAATCCCATTTGGTATCATGTCCCTCAAACAATTCTGGGTATTTCCACGGCTCTTGGTTGTCTATCAGAACTAGATGGAAGGCCTTATTGCTGAAGACACCACATGCTTGCGCTGCAGGACTCTGGGAAATCAAGCTGGAGCTCAGCTGGAAGCCTCATCCCTGTAGACTAGCTGTTATGGTGCTGGAAAATGCTGTGCAGCCTGTTGAGGGAGAAAAGTCATCAGTGGCCTTAACCTGCATTGGATGCTGCAAGCTACACAGCTGGCCAGCCAGGCAAAATGTGCCAAGTGGAACAATAATGGCATGTCTGTTAGGGCAAAACTACCTTCTCTCTGGATTTGAGGCCCACTCCATGGGAATTTATGTCTGAGGCCGAAAACCTAATAAAAAGCCTGTGGCTGGGGAATTCATAAGCTTTGGGGGATGGGGGAAGCAATGCTATTGTTTGGCTAAATGGATTTAGAATGTCCACAAAATTGCCCTCAAATTATTTGTATTTATTCCTATATATTAATACTGCTGTCATGTTTTGTTAAAGAAGCTTCTCTGTCAGGCTACGTGAGAGATTCAAAACTTGTCAAAGTTATGAGTTGAAGAGACAGAAACATGTTCTGCACTAAGGGAGACATCACTATCACACCCTCCAAGGCTTAGGGGAAATTGTGGAAGAGGCAGTGGAAAGAATGTATGAGCCAAAGGAAGGGGAAGTGTGTTTTGCAATGTCTTCCAGACATTAGTGGCCAATACATTCATGATCTCAAGTGGCTGAAGCTATCTACACAAGAGCTGCACAATATCAGAGCAAAAACAAAGAGAGAAAGAAGAGGAATTCGTTGGATAGGACAGGTTCCATGGAGGGTGGATGAGGAAGGGGCGACAGTGAGGGTGGTGGGAAAGGATTATGATCAGGGTACAGTGAGTATGTGAACAGAGGTTGTCAACAAAACAAATCTAAGATAAATGAATCACCAAACCTATTAGTCTTTCAAATTTAGGAAAAGAGAATAATATAAAAGAATAAATTTGCATAAGAACTTAGCATCAAAGCCAGGCACAATGGTGCATGCCTGTGCCCACAGCTACTTGGGAGAATTGTTTAAGCCAAGAAGATTGAGGTCAGCCTAGGCAACAAAGTGGGACTATCTCAGAGTAGAAGAAAAAAGGATCAGCATCTATCCCAGAATGAGGGTCCCAAACACAGATAGGCAGAGGCTTGGGAAAGTGTGTACCCTTGCGGGGATTCACACAAAATTTCTAACTGAGGCCATGGGAACACACAGTAAACTTTTGCTCTCAGCTGATCCTGCCAAGACTAAGTGTTTATAGAATTGGTGTAGAGTTCAGAAGAATGTTATTAAGTTGAAGAGGCTCTGCCTCTGACTCCAAGGCCTCATGATGTCTTTTACCTTGGAAGAGATTCTCTAAGGAGAGGCTAGTGTAAGAATTGCACCTGAGTTTATGTTTAAAAGAAAGGAGGGAACTGATGCTTAAGAGATAAAAACTGTCCTGGTTTAACAGGTTAGTTTTGGGATAAATATTATGAAATTATATATAGACTTGTGCTGTGTTGAAAGTTTGCCAACAAGAAAGGTCTGCTTTCTTTTGTAGTTATGAAAAACAACAATTCAGACTTTTGCATCACTTCCTGTATGCAGTCATTCACATGTTTATTTCTTAAATGCCACTGATAGAGAAACAATTGGACTTATAAACCTTGCAAGATAAACACTGCCCTTTTCTTCAGGAAGTGTATTAGGAATCCCTAGAGATACATTCACAAACAGGCACAAGATGGTAGTACCTCTAGGCAAAGATAAGGTGCAGAGTCCTATATTAAATAGGATGAAGCATGCCCACCCTAGACTCAAGGCATATTAAAACATATTCTGAAAGCAACATACCATAATGGTGTCAAGATTGAACTATAGTGCAATACTAACTAAAAGTCTATCCCTAGCCCATCACCTACTAGCATTGTGACCCTGTCAAGTTACTGGATCTCTCTAGACTATCTTTCCTCACCTATAAAATGCCAATAACAAAAGAAATCTACTTCAGTGAATTGCTATGTGGCAGTTTAATAATGTGCTTAGAGCAATTCTTAGTCTATGCTAAGATCTAGGTTCAGGTTAGCTATCATTACAGTAATTGTTGTTGTTGTTGTTGTTGTTGTTGTTGTTAGTGAAAACTAAGCTGTACAATAAAGATCAATAAAACTTACTAACATATGGTAAGGAAGGAAGAGTGATCCAGAAAGAGGAAAGGAGAAATGTATGTTCAAAAAACCCAGAAATTAAGACAATCCAACTAAGAAAAATGGGTGATTTACTCAGTTTGCTTTAGCAAGGAAGCAAAGACAGGGAAAAGGGAGAAAAAAAAGGCCAAAGCTCCAAGCATGCTCTAAACAGAGTTGTTGGCACAGGCACTGGAAAATTGCTAACTGGAAGTAGGGCATCTTCTGTGATCGGCTTGGGGAGCGTATGTGGCTTTGTGTGGCTGGCTGTGAGCTGGAAGCAGAGCTACGATGGAAACCAAAGCTTCAGCAGTGGGAAGTTGTTGACCAACTCCTGACTATTCTGGGTTGACTACTGCAGTGCTTGTGGTTTGGCTGTCTGGGCTTTTTATGTGGGTCAGAGTTTTGTTTTCATAAATTGTCTGGCCAATGTTTATATATCCCCTCTATTTAAGAAGATGAGGGCTGGAGAGGTGGCTTAACGGTTAAGGCATTTGCCTGCGAAACCTAAGGATCCCAGTTCTATTCTCCGAGTCCCAGGTAAGCCAGATGCACAAGGGGACACACGTGTCCGGGAGTTGGTCTGCAGTGGCTAGAAGCCCTGGCGCACCCATTCTCACTCTTCCTCTCTCTTTCACTCCCTCTGTCTCTAATACATAAATATATACAAATGAAATCCTAAAAAAAGAAGATGAGCTCCTTCCAGGAGCTCAAGTCTAAGTTTACAGAGGGCAAAGAGAGTGTATGTCCCATCAGAAGAGACAGAGGGCCAAGCATGGTGATACATACCTTTAATCCTAGCTCTAGGTAGGCAGAGGTAGGAGGATTGCTGTGAGTCCAAGGCTAACCTAACACTACTTAGTAAGTTCCAGGTCAACGTGGGTTAGAGTGAGACCTTATCTAGAAAAACCAAATAAATAAAAGGAGGAGAAGGAATGAGGAAAGAAACAGAGTAAGCAGAAATCAGGTCGTACTCAGTCATATGCTATTGACCTATCTATTTTTAGCAGAACCTCATTTATTTTGCAAACTGGAAAATAATGTGAATCATGAATAATAAGCACATATTTGGAAAGCACATCCCATGCTATTATAGTCAAAATAACTCCTTCTCTTCCAAATGGTGTGTTTGCCCTTATCCAAGGAATAAATTCATCCGTTCCCATGTGAACACATAAAGAGACTATGAAAATGCAATTAAGGTAAGATCTTGAAGTGGGAACATTCTCTAGACTGTTCAGTTATATCTAACATAATGAGTCCTTAAAAGTAGAAGAGGGTCTGGAGAGAGGTATGCTTTCTATTGAAAGCGTGAGCGCCTGAGGGGCCTGAGACTGCCAGAGTACAAACCTCCAGACCAGATGTAAACATCTGGGCATGGCCAGCATGCCTGTAACCCAGTCCTGAAGGGGATCCTACCATTGTCAGAGCCCCACGAGCTCCAGAATCAGTCAAAAAGACTGACTCAACATAAGACTATGAAGAAGAGTGATACAGCTGGACACCCGATGCTCCATTCCAGCCACTTCACCACAGGCAAGCACCCCATTACCAGCAAGCATGTGGGCATCACAAGGACATGTACCTGTGCGTATAGCACGTACATACATCACACCACATACACACCACATGCACACACCACACCATAAACACATACACACACTGCCACATACATATACAAACACCATACCATACAAACTCACACACACCACATACATACACACCACACCATACACTCATATACACCATATCATACATACACACACACACACACACAACACCAGATACACACATACACAACCACCACATACATATATACACCACGCCATACATACACACACCACACCATAAATACACACCACCACATTATATATACACATCACATAATACACACACCCTACATCACGTAGACACACACCACCACACACACATACACCACACATACACACACAGAGTAGAAGACTATAGCAGAAAAAAAATTTCAGAACGATATAATAAAGAAGAAGTGGGGACTTCCTTTTTATTACATAATATAGCAACTTGAAGGACTCAACCTGCTTTCCTTTTCTCTCTCAGTGAAAGAGCATTCCACACTCATGTATAGGTCAAAAAATGCTCCATTTCCTTGTTCTAACTGTGCGTTGTGGACCACTGTCCTCAGATATGATGTCCTCTTCCACTGTCAGCTGCTGTAATTACGAAGAGACCAGCACGAGATTTTGCCCATTAACTTTCCGTCATGCAGGAGATGTCCATGAGCCCATGCCCTGCCCCAATGACTTACAAACAGTGAACAGTTGCTAGGGAAGGGGGCTTACAAGACCACAACCCCCACCAAGGATTCGTAAATAGTAGGGAATTCGTAAATAGAGGGAAGAACAACCAAAGCCCCTGCCCTTCCTCAAGGATAGAGAGACAGTTAAGCATTGCTTGAAGAAAAGAGTCATTTTCTTCAGAGGAACAGCAGCCCGCAATTTGCCCATGCTCCTATAGGTGGAACTTACCCATGTTCCCGGACGTAACCTCACCTAAATAAATTGGTTCATCATGATACAATTGTGTGGAATGGTTTCTTTGGTGAGGAGATAATTGCTCACATCTCCTCAGAATAAGTTTACACAATACTGGGATTTTCCAATCTGATATAAGTATATCAGATATACAGATATCAGTATGCATGAAGGTTTGTCTAGCCACCTCTTTTCATTGGCTTTGAATAGAATAATAGTTTTCTTTGTTGAATTCATATTATATGTATTAAATGCCATCCATTTTGCTTAATCCTGGCACTAAACCCAAGAGATGAACAATTATATCCCTTTTAAACATATGAGAAAATTAATATCCAGAGACACTCAATGTTGTCAAATAGCACAGCTAACATTTAGTTCTAATATGAGTGGTTTTTTTCCACTACAACATATCACTTCTCATATTTATTGATGTTCCTGACCCCCCAAAATATTATGACTACTCACCAGCCTTAACATTTACCTACTCAGACTTGATCATAATATCACATCATTTTTTATGTCCTTATATGAGGAATGTTTAATGATGACCAATCAATTTAACTTAAGCCACAAAAATCATGAGTTGAAGTTAAATAAATTTTAAGTAATGCAGTGTTGCATCATTAATATTTAATATCCAAGAACTGAGCAGCTTGCTTCTGTTTTGTATATTTAACAATGTAATGAAACTTTTCCAATTTTTTTTTCTCTGAAGTGGTGGAGTGAGTTTTTTTTTCCCCTGCAGTACTACAGATTGACTCCATGCCTCCTGCACTCTAGGCAGGTGCTCTTCTACTGAGCTCTGTCCCCAGATGGAGTGGGAGTTTTGAAGAGCGGAGCACCATGCTCAGACAACTCAGTCAAAGGACGTTGCACAAATCACTTGGCCTCTGCATGCCTGAGTTTCCCCATCTGTGAAAAGGGACTGTTAATAGTGCCACCTCATGACTGTCCTGAGAATCAGATGAGATCAAATTGTCAAAGGGTGTTTAGCTTCATTGATCAGCTGGTACAGTTCAGTGACAACTAATTTTCTGAACTAATGTGTGGTCTTAAGTGATCACCTGTTATCAATCCAGGGACCTTGACACTTTGAGAGGCCATTTGGATTCTATTTTGCTTCTGTATATTTGGGAGAAAACTGACCTTTCTGAGAACTAAAACATCTACAAACTTCTTTCATAGTCAATACCATATTCTGTGTTAATTAAGCCTTTTCTGCTTATTTGGTCTTTATAGATAGCAAATACATTTGTGCTATAGGTATTTTTGACATAGGAAAAAAATAATAAACCAGCCCAGACGAACTCAAATGTAAAGATAGCATAGGGGTATTGGGGGGGTTGGAATAGGGTACAATGGACATTATTTGAAGTGAAATGACATGAACATATAAGATATACAGTGGCAAAAATTTACTGCAAATAGACTTCAAATTAAAAAAATTCAAAAAAAAAAAAAAACACTTGAGATTTGAAGCTGATATCTTTGTCTCACAGGTGAAATGGTCTCTCCTATTCCCCCTTATCTCAACATATCATTACCATGTCCCTCCTTTCAAAAGCAGTTTTCTTTACATCCCCAATTAAGTATGGCCTAAAAATGACCATCACATCTGCAATCACTAGCTCAGAAACCTGGTACAATCCACCTACCAACTCTGACTCTCAATTTCTGAAATCCGAAAACCCTTAAGAGGAAAGCAACTAGGCCAGCCCATCTTAGTTGAGGCCAGAGTAGTAATGTATCACAGGAGATGAGCACTGTCCTGCATTCCACTAGCTGTGACTGGGAGTGGAACAGGATTATATAGAACAAAGAAATGGAAGAATCTTAGATCAAATGGTGGCTAGAACTTGCAAAGACCATGCTTTCAAGAAGGAAGGAAAGAGAGGAAGGAAGGAAGGAAGGGAAGGAGGGAGGGCTATAACTAACCAACTATGAAAGTGTAATGTAGGGCTGGAAAGGTGGCTCAGTGGTTTAGATGCTTACTTGCCTAAGAAGCCCAAGGAATCAGTTTCAATTCCCCAGTACCCACATGAGCCAGATGCATATGGTGGCACACACATCTGGAGTCCGTTTGCAGTGGCTAGAGGTCCTGGTGCATCCATTCTCCATTCTCTCTCTCTCTCTCTTTCTCTCTCTCACACACACAGTTTTTTTTTTCCTCTAATGTTCAAATAAATAAATAGAAATAATTTTTTAAAACAGGAAAAAGAAAACTTTCTCAAATAGAAGAAAAAGATGATGTCATCAAATTAAAAGAGAGACTTATGGAGAGAGGGAGGGGATATGGTGGAGACTGGAGTTCTAAAGTGGAATGGGGGGAGGGGAGGGAAATATCAAGTGGGTTTTTTTGTATGTAAGTATAAAAGTCAATAAAAAAACTAAAAAAAAGTTATAATTTAGAATTTAATTTGATCATGTGCTTAACTTGTGTCAGATTTCACTCTAGTTCACACCTGTAGATTTATGCCACCAATTTCTGTCAGTTCTCATGCCACATTGCATGTATTAATTACCTATTTTGCTATAACAAATTACCACAAAGTAAGAAGCAAAGGCCAAAAAAATATTTTTCTTTAATATTTAATATTAAATAACATTTTTACCTGGCTACTCAGCCCAGCTGGAGGAGTGCAATTGGAAAATCCAGAGCGTGTCAGTCACTGATTATACTGGACTTGAACTGCAGAAGTTTGACGTTTGCTTGATGGTTGTTGAGTTTGCATTGTGCCAGTTTCTCCTCACTATGCCTTACAGCACATGAAAATGTTACTGTGTGCCTTTATATGTTGAAAGTATACAAGTTGTTTGATTTTATAGGACTCACAGGTAAGAGATAATATTAAATATCAGATGAGACTTGGGACTTTGGAGCTATGTTACGATGCTAACGATTATGGAAACCGTTGAAATTGGACTGAGTATAATTTACAATGTGAGATGGTTTTGAATCTACTGGGGGCCATGGGCAGAATGTGGTAGTTTGAATAGATGCCCCCATAGATTCAGGAGTTTATTAAAACTTCTTGGACTTCCAGCTACATGGCTGGAGGAGGTATCACTGGGCAGATCTTAGAGTCCTTCCCTAAGGTATGGTGGTGAATTTGTAAGTCCAATCTAAAGGTATGCAAATTGCCTGGCGTTCCTGAAATGTACTTGTTTGTACTATGGCTTTTGGGGTTTTGGGCTTGGAGCTTTTTCTCTCTCTACTGGTCCTATGAAAAGCAGGCCAGCTTCTACTGCCATTATGGAACTTCTCTGAATCTGTTAGCTTCAATAAATACCTTCAAATGTGTGTGTGTGTGTATTCTGCTTCCACAACTCTCCTTTGCCCCCCACCATGCCCCTCCATTGAACCCCCTCTTCTTCCTAATGATACCTTCTTATAGTTTGATGCCTTTGTTTTGGTATCTGCCATCATCCATGACATGTTGATAAGTTCAATATTACACATGTCTTGTGCCAGTACTGATGGCTGCTGGGAGGTTGTGAATGCAGTGACCACTTTGTGTCTGGAAGACAACATTCCAAAGAACTCCCTTCCTATCCCTTGGCTCTTATGTTCTTTCTACCATGTCTTCTACTAGGGTCCTAGAGCCATGGAGGGTGTGATAAAGACATGTCATTTAGTACTGAAAACTCTACTGTCACTCTTTGTAGTTGCCAACATAAATCTATTACCTTCTAACTCTGGAGGCCAGAACTCCAGATAGTTTTCAAGAGGCTAAAATCAAGATATAGAGAATCACCTTCTTTCTGCAGGCTGTCAAGTAGCATCAGCTCCTTGAGTGTTCCAGCTGGTAGTGTCATCCTGCGTGCCTTCCCTTGCGGACCCTCCTCCATCATCACCTGGCCTCTCCTCTCCAGTCTCTGCTTCAGTCTCCATGTCTCTTGACTCTAATCACCTGGCTCCCTCTTCCATATAAGACTAGGGTGACTACAGTGGCCCCACACAGATTATCTAAGATCCCCTTCTCATCTCAGATCCTGAACTTAATGACATCTGTAAAATCTCTCTTCCCGGGTAAGATGGTACCTTCAAAATCCTCCCAAGACTCAAAACCAGGATATGTTTGGGGTGTAAGGACACATGACTCACATAGAATACATATCATAGAACACCTATCATGCTCACATGGAATATAGGGTGAATGTTGTATTGTCAATTCATTTAAACCACCCCTAAGAATTCTTGTGTCAAATGTTTTAAAGTGAATAAGAATTTCTGCATGAAAATTAAGGTCTCTGTCTTTCCTTTAAGACGTAGGTCTAGCACTAGTCACACAAATCTTACAGCTGAGGCAGATATGAAAATGCCTTTGGAGAACCAAAAAATACAACTCACTCTCTTCTTGTTAAACCTTGAAAACTTGACATTTGTAAAAGTACAGCTATGTAACAATTCCAAATTGTAAAATATTTTTTCCTGTTTAGGGAAATAGAATTTTACACAGATCCAAATGTCCCATCATCAAGCTTTAGAATGGGTCATCAAACATAGCAAAGGAGTTCCTCAGAAAGGACACTGACAGAGATTTTATTTTTAATTCTTTACATGTTCTTTGAGAAAAAAAAAATGTTTAAACAAAGAAAAAAAAGTGATGGCCTTTCTGAGTTAAAACAGCTCGAATCGCTTCAACAGATCACTGCACAAGTTCGTGCAACTGCTTATTGAAATTCTGCCTCCTGGAAGCACCTCGGCTGCCCTCTTGCTCAGGAAAACGTCTGTAATATTAATCAGCTATGGCTTAACAAATAGTGGAGCCAAGCTCAGAAGAGCTCAGTGCTATAAGCAGGTGATGGCCACGTGACCTTGGCATAGGTCTTTCCTCCCCATCCCGGTGCTGTTCTGGCACTGGCATGCTTCAGTGGATCTGTTTCCCTCCCTGAGCTTGAAGACCTACACTGTGCCCGCATCTTCTGAACAAAAGGAATTGACTGTAAAAGGTAAGCATATCATTACAGGTCCATTATCCTTTTTCTAAAAAAGTTGAGGACAGTGCAATAGTTTCACAATGGGGGCCTTAGGAAGGAAACACAGAGTGTATATGGTATATTAACATTTCCAGTGGGTATGGATCAGTATTACTTATTTTTTCCTATAGCAAAATGTACAGATAGTCTCAATAAACAGTACAAACCACAATTATGAAATTCAGATCAGCATGAGATGACACTGTAGTTGCAGGGAATGTCCTTCATTGGAGATTTTGGATTTCAGTGCTTCAGATAAAGGATGGTGGAGCCATATTTCAGCTTGCTGGGGATTACTGTACTGATGAGGATTATTATTTTTGTGGTTTTTCCATCCAAATGGAAGCTCAGTGAAAACTCCATATTTCTCCTATAGAAAGAGCATTAGCACAGAGCCTCCACTCTACTTATCAGGAGGGCAATGTTAGCAGAGATTCGGGTGGTTAGGCATAGTTGCCAAAGGACCTTAAACTGGATAGTAGGTTTGTTAATGTCAGATAAATCTAAGTGGAACTCAGCACTAAGTAAATTTGTCATCTTGAAACATTTACAAAATTCATGCCAGCCTTACAGCCATGTTGGGAAGGCCCCTCAGAAACCTAGGAACATTTAATTTGCCAAAGTTGGGGCTGTATTTGACAAAGTAACCTGAACATACTATATGCTCAATAAAAATCATCATCATACACATCGTATATTTCGTGAGTTTTGTAAATTTTGCTGGCATAGGTAAATGAAAGAATTATGCACTGAATCTCTCGAGAAGACACTGGAATAGGTTACAGGACTGAGCAAGAATCACCTGCTCATCGCCCTGTAAGCAACTCAAGGGTTCTCTCCTATAGGTATTGTGAGTCCTGGGCCCAATCCACTGGGCACAGAAGACAAAACACTTTGCTGGATACAATCAAACCCACAATAGCAAAGTGCTATGAGAAGTGAAAAAAAATTTCCTCTGATTTGAAACAGATGAAGACTTTAAGAAGAGGAGACATTTGTGCTAGTCCTGAACAAGAGACTAGGCCTTCAGCATGGATAAATGGGAATTAAGAAAAGGCCATTCCAGCATGGGTGGATGACTAAAAGAATACACACAAGGATGAGGACCTCAGTTCAGATCACCAGCATATGTACGAAATACTAAGCATAGTAGTACATGCCTATAACTAGTGATGGAGACACGGAGACAGAAAATCCTGGGGCACACTGCTGGCCAGTCTAGATGAAACAGTGAACTCTGGGTTCAATGAGGAGAAGCACTGTCTCAAAGAATAAAGTGGAGAGGTACTGAAGAAGACCCCCAGTGTCAACCTCTTATCTTTACATGTACACACACACACATATGCATACAAGTGCACATACATACATGCACACATGACACACACACGCACACACATACACACATCCCCAAAAATAGAAGAAATAGAGAAAGAAAAATTAAGGAAAGAAAGAAGGAAGGAAGGAAGGGAATGAGGAAGGAGAAGGAAGGGAGGGCAGGCCATTCCAAGCATGAAGAAGAAGGTCAGCATTGACATTGAAAAGTGCAAATCATGTTAACAGTAATGGTTTGTGCTTAGGAGTGTACATGGGGAGATTTCAGGAGTCATACACAGGGGGAAATCAGAGCTTCAAAGCTCCATAAATGAGGTAAGACTGAGTCAATTCTAACCTGGAATGAGACAAGAAGGAATGTAAACTCTATACTGAGGCTTCAGGAGACATTTCTTTTAACCTCACAACATTGTCAGGTGGTGACCCAAACTAATATGAGTCAAGCTAAGCCTTAGGAAAGTTGCTGCAGTAGCATTTATAGGAAGGACTGAAGGGCAGAGAAAGTAGAAACCTGTGAGAGTGTATCAAAAAGTCCTTGGTAAGAGTGATATGCACCTACACCAGGGCACAGTCATAGAGGACACAGGAGGGGAGAAGATGAGACAGAACAAAGGCGTAAGACAGTCGATTGTAACTGGCAAACAATGAGATGTAGAACGCAAGGTAGCGAGGGGATTCAGGGTACTTCTAGATGACATGCTTGTATTAAAGAGAAGGGAGGGTATAGAAGTTGCATGAGGAAGGTTGAAAATTACTAGTTCATTTTTAAAGTGAACAAATGACCTCCTGCGCAGCATGAAAAATAAAACTAACAAGTAAGATCCTGAAATTCAGCCTTCGCCCATCAGCCATCATTGGGGTGATTAGGCACAGAATCAAGCAATGGACCTTCTTACTATCCTGGTCTCTTCCTGGGGCAGGCTGTCCTAAAAATCCATACATCATGTAAGTCTATGTGTTGGGGATGTAATTTCAGCAGATGATCCCCACCTTCCATGAAATAAGCATTGCAAGTTCACCAAAAAACGACCATTGCAGGCTGCTCTACATAGGGAATCATGTGGCTTACTTTATGGAGCCTCTTGACATCATGAAGTTTTTGGAGTGTGGTGAGACATGAGCTCTCACTCTCAGGTCACCCAGTGCCCATCCTACATTTTGAAGACTCCCCTTAACTTTTTTAAAAAACTTTTTATTTTTTATTATTTTTTTGGAGAGAGACATAGAGAGAGAGAGAGACAGAGATGGGTGCGCCAGCAGTGTCTCAGCTGCTGTGAACAAAATCCAGATGTGTGCGCCCCCTTGTGGTCAAGTGCGGCATTGCGCCCTTGCGTCACTTTGCATCTGGCTAAACGTGGGACCTGGAGATTGGAACCGCTGTAGATTGGAACCAGAGTTCTTAGGCTTAGGAGGCAGGCGCCTTAACCCCTAAGCCATCTCTCCAGCCCTCCCCTTAACTTTTGCAGAGCCCCTCAGTTGTCTTACCTAGTCCCAGTCCTGTGAGTTGTATGAAATCTTTTCCAGGACAAAGTAATAATAAAAGGTGTTTATTTAGAAGCCAGATGTTGTACTTTAGGAGTTGGCGAACTTTTTTAGTGCAAAGGACCAGATAGTAAATATTTTAGGCTTTGCAGGCCATATGCTCTCTGCCCCATCTACTCACTTCTGTCATGATAGTAAGAAAGTAGCCATAGCTGCTGCTTAATGAATGGCCATGGCTGTGTTCCAATAAAACTTTATTTATAAAAACAGATGGCAGGCCAGATTTGGGCCTCAGGTCAGTTTTTTTTTCAACCCCGTTTCTACCCAAGGCTAGCCAGACCCTACCTTCGGATTCCAAATCTCCCATTTTCCAAATGTATGTATGTGAACACGCACCTCTGTAAAGTATGATCACTGTGTTTCCTTACTGACTTCAGGGTTACAGAAATACGTGTAAAAATACCCGATAGATAATAAGCATCCCATAGGAAAGGAATGATCTTTTTAATTACAGAGCATAAGAAGACCAACAACTAATACTTAATGAATGTTTGTGATGCCTCAAGTACTGTGTTCAGCACTTCATACAGGCTGTTCCATTTACTCTTTCAACATGTCTCTATAGAGAGAGCTCTTGTGGCATTCTTCCTACAGAGACTCACTGAGGCACTAAGAGATGTTCAAGAGATGCTTATACATGTAGTCATTCATGTAACTGCTACTTTATCTCCAGTAACTGAACTCCAGAGACCTTGGGGCTATCCCCTATGCTACTGACCAGCACCATGAACTTAGCCTCGTGGAATGACTAGGAACCATCTCAGATTCTTCAGGGCTTTGCACAGATCCTCACAGGGTGATGTAACTAAAAATGATTAAATACAATAGCTTTCAGACAGTCATCTTCAGGTTAATACTTAGATAACACATTATATAAATAAAACCTTTATCTCAACCTTTTGTCTACCCAGGTAACCCTCCTTTCACCAAGGAAGAGCTCAAGAGTCAGGGAAAGCCAAAATATAACTAAGAAAGCTAATGCAAACCCATTTCAAGAATTTTATCCTATAATCACTCTGAAAACTTGCAATTTCAAAGCTCCCCTGCAGAACAGCATGCTGGATTAATTATGCCAGACTGCAGTGATAACCTTGAGTTAAAGCTGCAACCTTCTATTTTTAAGAAACACTTGCCTTTCTGGTTGATGAAACCTGTCGTCCCATCAGGTAACAGACGTGACCAGGAAAGAGAGAAGCGGTAATGAGTCAATCCAAGCTGTTTGATACATTTCAAATCTTCCTCCCACAGAGTGTAGCTGCCACAAGCTACATCACCAGTCTGGTTCTTGAAAACTCGCTCTCCTCCCTGATGGGTGAATGTGTCCCAGACACAAGGGCCTCTTCCATCTGCATCCCAGCCTCCTGAGAAAAGGAAGAAAATGAAACAGTTACACTCTTGACATCAAGAGGCTGATGTGGAATGTAAATATTTGTCACCAAAAGGACATTTCTCATTAACTCTGTGTACCATATTTATAACTTTAAAATGTCTTTAAAATAACATGCATGAGCGGGTTATGTGTTTAGCTCTCCTTGATCCCTGAAGTGACTAGTGGCAAGTGAAAAATGATTGCATTGTGCATTCCATAGCAGGCTTTCATGGTCTACTGTCTGAAGCTCTCTCTCTGCTGGTAAACAGAGGCAGGACAGCTTTATAAATACCTGAATTTCAAATATCGCCTCCTTGGGAACATTCCTCCTGGAGTTGAAAGTCTTGTCCTTGAACTTCACATAGCCTTGAAACCTTCTCTCTGGCCCATTACACTTGAACCTATTTTCTTTTTATCTATCTGGAGCCTCTGATGGTCCAGTCTGTTATTTGTGGGAAGATAAAGTTCCCATTTGGGGGTATAATGGTATTTAAAATGTGTTCATTTATTCCTCCATTAACTCCACACATGAATTTTAGGTCTTTAATGCATTATTTTAATTTTTTTTAGTTAGCTATCACTCATTCTGGTATTTTCCAAGTACAATTTATTTCACTTGATTTTCATTCCTCCTCCTATCCCAAACTCCCCTCTGCCTCCCAATTCCCATCTCACCCCTAATATTGTCCCACCTTCTGTTTTCATGTCACATGTGTCCTCTCACCCCTCCCTCACCCTTCTTCCAGCTCATCTCTTTTGGGTCCAATCTACCCTTATAGGTTTTGCCTTATACTTTCCCATCCAGATATGCATGCATATAATTATTACAAGCAAAGACCCACATATCTGAGAGAACATGCAGTTTGGGTTCCTTGATATAATTCTTTCCATGTCCATCTATTGTCCTTCAAATTTCATAATTTCACTCTTCCATATTGCTGAATGGAATTCCATGGTGAATATGTACCACATTTTCATTATCCATTCATCTATCAATGAGCATCTAGGCTGATTCCAATTCTTACACTGCTGTAAAAACTGCAGCAATAAAAATGGATATATGAGTATTTCTATAGTAGAGTCCACAACTGTTTTTTTGTTTGGGGGGGGGGTTGGTTTTGTTTTTTACTAAGATCTATGCCTCATTCAGGAGACACCAGTGTGAAAATATGCAGTGCCTCATTTCCTTAGGGAACTTCCCCAATAGGCAATTGCAGAACTTCCAATAGAAAGGCCCTGGCCTTTCCAGAAACCAACGAAGGGCAAGTGAAAAATGACGATCTAATTGTGAGATTAAATCAGAGAAGGTCTCTTTCTGTTCAATGTTTCTATATGCCTAAAGTCGGTAAAATTTAGTCTATTAAGTTAAGAAAACAAGCATACAGTATGATTAACATGTTTTGTATATTCAAGGATATGTCAAATAGTCTATGATTTAAAAATATATCAACAAGCCAATTTTCAGATGATTAGCCCATATAGTGCTGAAAAGCAGTACCTGAGCTGCTGGGGGAAAATGGCCAACAATGTTGTGAACAAGCAGGGGACCCTGCTATACGAAAGCAAACAGTCTGACAAGATGTACATACCTGTTCAATAGTGGCACACAGTATAGGTGGGTAACCAATGATTCCCTGATTGGCTAAGAGATCTGCCCAGTGCAAAGGAACCCATAATTGGAACTAGGAACCAAGTAAGAATCCTATGGAGACCAAGATTACAGATTCCAATGAGAAGCTCCCACTAATCTTTGTCCAAAGATGAGGCTGCACACATTAAAATCTTTCAAAATTAACAATGCTTATCCCCTTTATCCTATCTGATCTCACTCTCGCTTGGAGAACCTTTGTTTTGTTTTGTTTTGATTTGATTTTCTTTTTCAGAAAGTAGCAAGAACTGAGGACAACCACAATCTATCAAGACAAGATTAGCTAACTCCCTGGCAGGAGATGAATTGTCCCTGGTACAATAGCTAGGGTCTAGATGAAACCACAGGCAAACTGGCAAGATAAACAAGAGTGCTGCTTCCATGACGAACCTGACCACCTGGGCCAGGATGATGGAGACAGACACTGAGGATACCCAAAATGCACCAAAGTAGAAATCTAGAAGCTGCTGAGTGTGCAACATTAATGTAGACTTAAAGCACACCCACCAAGGCTCAGGGAATTTTGAGGAAGAGGTGGTGGAAAGAAGGTAAGAGCCACAGGGTGGGAGGGAATATCCAGAGACATTGCCCACACACAATGACTGACTGCTGCTCTGTCCATGCAAACTTTTCTACTTAATAAAATAAAATAAATAAATAAAATAAAAGTGGATCAACATACCTAGGAATGTATGACCTTTGGTGGAAAAGGGAACATATGGAATCATGTAGGAACATAAGGGGCCTTCAATGTGCATCACCTATGTTCATTCTTTGAAGTGGATAGAAGACATATGGAGAGGACTGTTTATTATAGCATCCACAATCCCATTAATAAGTTTAAAGTATTTCATCACATACGCAATTATAGGTATGACTTCCCAGTCCTCAGTGAGCATCTGTGTAGTCATGTGTGCAGCATTCTCACAGGATCAATTTAGTCTCCTGTCCAACAAATGGAAATCTTGGCTTATAAGAAGTTGAAGGAGACATCAGGTATGGTGGCACACGCCTTTAATCCCATCCCATAGGAGGCAGAGGTAGAAGGATTGAAGTGACTTCAAGGCCATCCTGAGACTACATAGTAAATTCCAGGTCAGCCTAAGATAGAGTGAAACTGTATCTCAAAAAAAACAAAAGAAGAAGAAGTAATTGTTGAAGGAGGGGACCATGAAGTGTCAGGAAGGAGAGGCTGCTAAAAAGAGGGGTTCTGACAAAAGCAAAAATGACTAACCATATCAAGATTAGAATACTAAATATCTATACAAAGAAGTAAGGAATATTAAAAAGTATGCAGGGCCACATAACAGAGGCAAATACACATGCTAATGGCTCCCAAGTGGTGTTGACCTATAGACAGAGAGGAATGGAAATAAAAGAAATCTAGCTTTCATTTTAGAATGGAACAAGTATGAACTTGAAAGTGCAGTGTTTTTTTTGTTTTGTTTTTTGTTTTTTTGGGTTTTTTTTTTTTGGTGCATAACTTTTTTTTTTTTTAATATTTATTGACAACAAAACATACTTACATACCAAAGGTGCGTATTTTTCCCTCCCCTCCCCCCTTCCCCTTTAGAACTCCACTCTCCATCATATCCCCTCCCTCTCTCCATTAGTCTCTTTTTTTAATATGATGTCATCCTCTTTTACTTCTACTATGAGGGTCTTGCGGAGGTATTGCTAGGCACAGCAAGGTCATGGATATCAAGGCCAATTTCTGTCTGGGCAGTTGCATTGTAGGGAGTCGTACCCTTCCTTTGGCTCTTCCATTCTATCCGCCCCCTCTTCCGCAATGATCCCTGAGCCTTGGAGGGTGTTTTAAGTATGGTGCTCATGATTTAATAACTGGTTGAACTAATGTCATAATTTAATCTCAGAGAGCTTAAACAGTAGTGTGCTATTGAATATTTCACTACTGACTACATGTAAAAACACCCATAGCACACACAATACTTACTTTCAGCTCTATTGACATAAAAGGATATATGAGACACACTTTGCAAATAATAATAAAATTATTTATTATGCCTCTTACTATAATATTAATACAGCCAATTTATTGTCATAGAAAGTTTATTTTAATTTTTGCCAAATTTTTATATTTGTAGTTAACCTACTGGTTTATTGCAACCTGACAAACATGAACTTCTCACATGACTATTGACTGACATCTTTGCTAAAATGAACAGACAAAATGAAAAAAAAGTAACAAAGAACTTCACTTGTTCACCATCGACATGAGCCACTTCTCTTCTGAATCAGATAAACCTTTGCAAACAGCAGAGTAATATTTCCTCAATTTTTTGTGCTCCTCACAATATACCAGCCACACATGTGGAATACTTTTAAGTTTAACCTGAATTATTAACATTTTCTCTCTCACTTAGGTCTAGACCATAGACAAAATGATAAATCAAACATTGAGTGTAGCACATGCCAATATTGATGGTATAAATACTCTCAATGTGGCCAGTTTCAAGCAACTTATGTGGTATATTTGAAGGTAAAGATTGGAAAAGATGAGAAGTGGCATAATACCTTCCACTCTTACGGTCTTTTCAACCCTTTACACCTCATCATACTATGAAAATAAAATGAAATCTCAAAAGCATAGGTAAACATTTAATTTAGTCAAATAATTAATAGGTAATGGCTTCCAGTGTTTTTTGACTTACCTATAGATTATATACTTATCAATTTATGCAATTTTACTTTAATAATGACTTTAACAATCAATTCACAAATCAAAACAATCTCATGAACCAGCAAAAGGTGACTTCATATATGTGACAAATAACTTTCCTAAGATCTTAGTAAGAGAACCAAAATTCCTAACCAGAGTTTGGAAGGCCAAGTCCTCCCATTTGGCCATGTTGTTCTTCATCAAAGTGTACTTAGTACATGAAGGCTGAGGCACGTATGTGGATCATAGTCTAGCGAGCATGACAAAAACAAGCTTTGACAATTTTAAAAGGTAAATGTCACATAACAGGAAAATGTATTTATGTTGAGTACTTTATTCTCCACATATGTTACTCAGACAAAGGACATCTAAATATATTGTGTTTATGAGAAACTAAGCTTTGAACTGAAAAAATAACTATAATAACATTATGCTGAGTGCAAGGTAGACACTCGCACGAGTACTTCAGCATACACTTTGCTGAATGAATGATAGCAATCACTCATTTGTTGATCAGAAGTTTTCTCATCTAACTGCAAATATGCTTATCCTTTATGATGGATAAGACAGACATTTCCAGGTAGACTAGATACTCTTAGCCATACTCTAAATAGCTATCACTCCTGGATGAAATGAAAAAATATATTTCAAATGCATTATTAACTTCAGAAGAAGTGAAGTACATGAGAAAACAAAGTGGAAATGGTAATTTGACTCATGAGTGAGTAGTGAAGCAGCCTTTATACTGAGAGTGCAGTATAGAAGTTTTAACCCATGTAGATATAAATTGTATATTAACATAAAGAACAGGAGAGAAGGAATAGATATAGACTTTAGTTAAGAGACTTAGATTATACATTGAATGGTATCATATCATTTGGTGATAGGCAAAACCGTGTGTGTGTGTGTGTGTGTATCTTAAATAAACAGCAAAATTAAATAAGGAATATCATTAATTGTGAATGAGTCTAAACAACCTAACTGAAAGGTAGATATTATCAGACTAAATAAAAATTCAAAATTCAGTTATATATTGCCTGTAAGAAATTCACTTTAAAGAAAAAGACACAAGAAAATTTAAAGTGACAGGATGAAAAATACACTATGTTATGTAGATTTCAGGGCAAGAAATGTCAGCACAAATAAAGAAAGTCATTTCTTAATATGAGAGGCAACAATTTATCAAGAAGATATAACAATGCTAAATGTTTATGAACCATTTGAACCAGCATTTCAAAATATATGTTGCAAAAACAGAACTGCATAAAATTGATGTCTATAATTATATTTAGGTATTAACATTAAAAAAAACAAAAATACTATAGAAAATAGACAAAATATTCAAACATGTTTGGTAAGCATGTTTTTAATGTGGAAGATCATTAAACATCTGAGAAATGCAAGTGAAAACACAATACATGTCATTCTACACCCAAATAGTTGGCACAAATTTGAAAGGTGTGTCTTAGCAAACATTAGAGAGACTGTTGCTCAACAGAAATGCATATACAGTGACCACTGGACAGCAATATGCAAAAAGCTAATGAAATTGGAGAAACACATGCTATACCCTAACTCAGTAGT
Organism: Orientallactaga sibirica; assembly: GCA_036365145.1. Lineage (NCBI taxonomy): Eukaryota > Metazoa > Chordata > Mammalia > Rodentia > Dipodidae > Orientallactaga > Orientallactaga sibirica. The sequence goes on along the minus strand of JAEOAD010000018.1, from coordinate 18,229,968 downwards.
TCACCAGTTACTCTGATTCTACTGGTGTGGACCAGAGACACACACAGCCATGATTGCAGTCTCAAACAATACAGTAAAAAGAGAAGGAAAAAGAAAACACTAGAAGCAATCAATATTTCCCTTGTTCAGAGAAGAAATATATGAGTGGTAGAGAATATATACAAAGAACAAAGAGAAATGTCATCTGGACAGACTAACGTGCACAAAGCTCCCATACAGTAAGAGGGAAAAGGCAAACAGGAGACTAGATTTAGGAGGAGCTTCCATCTTTACAATTTCAGCATCTAGAAGTACATAATAAATTGTTCAGTGTGTTTCATGTGATAAAGCCATAAAGAAATCAAGTTATTGATAACTGTAAAATTCATTTGAGTAGACATCCTGAGCAGGAGAAAATAAAGGATAGGGTTCTGGAGATGTGGTGAATATAAAAAAAACTTTTTTATTTTATACAATTAAACTATAAGTACTTTTATCTATTATGTATCTAACAAAACAAGTTTTATAACACACTTCATTGTTCATAGCAAAGACTACTTTTAAACATTAGTTATCAATCCTGTACCAATAGCTAGGTTCAATTACAGTATAGTTTTTCCACAGAATAATTCTTAGATCATTATTACAAATAAGTTAAAAGAAAACTAGAACACCTAAAAATAAACTGATCAAGTGTGATCATGTGGCAGATACCAGTGAGTACAACAATGTGGAACACCGGTCTTGTCCATACTAGTACCAACACAGTGAACTTCTAGGATCTATTACCTGAACATAGGTGAATCTGTTAAAAACATCTTTCTTTTTGAATTAGGTGTTGAAAGAAAGTAAGAATTCTTGCAATGGATACAATAATAGGAAAACAGATTCCTAATTTCCAGGCAGTGCTCAGGCACTAGGGGGCCTAGCAGCAGCCTGCAATTCTGCAGTATTCAGGATCAGAAATAATAAGATCTTGGGCTGGGGAGATGGCCCAGCAGTTAAGCGTCCTTGCTTGCAAAGCCTGAATGATCATACTCAATTTCCCAGTTCCCATGTAAGGCCAGGCGCACAAGGTGGCAGATGCATGTGGAGTTCATTTGCCATAGCAAGAGGTCTTGGCTTTCCCATTCTCTCTATCTATCTCTCTCTATCTATCTATCTATCATCTATCTATCTATCTATCTTTTATCTATCTATCTATCTATCTGTCTGTCTATCTATCTATCTATCTATCTCTTTCTCTCTGTCTCTGCCTTTCCTGCTTTCATAAGTAAAGATTTTTTTAAATGAAAAGATCCTGTATTTTATTTTCTAGACATGTAGAAGAAAATTAAATGGAGTCTGAAATTTTCAACTTCTTAGAATATAAAAGAGATTGCATAGAAGATTTAAAATATTGATATTTTTCCAACTATCAATGACATCCAAGGTTTAAAGTGTTATTGAAATTTTAGAAGCTCCATAGCTGAGCATAGATGAGTTTATGTGCTATCTCTAGCTTATGATTCACATGACTTCCCTGTGTGTATAGTGGGAGTATAATATCAAGGTCAATTGGGCCAAAACAAAAGTGCACATGGCAGATAACGTGCACTCATAAAATGTTAGTTCTTCCCTCCTCCTGTAGGCTCCACAGATAAAGTCCTTGCCATGCAAGTGTGAGGTCGTGTCAGCTAGCTAGATCAGTCATATCAACAAGCTCTAGGTTCAAGTAAGAAACAATGTCTCAATGAATAAGGGGGAGAGCAAATGAGAAAGACACTCAACATCAACTTTTGCCCTCCATACCCATGCGGACACAAATATACAAACAAGTGCAGACACACACATACTCACACACACACACACACACACACACACACACACACACGTGCACACACAAAGAGAAAATGCAGCTGAAAATAATAATTACCAATATAAAGTACTCGATTCCATAAGAACATGTTTATTTTCACAAATAATGTTCTTTAAGTATATTAGGCCTAATTACTGCATGAGAAACTTTGAGGGGGCGATGGGCAATGATTACTTGATCTAGAAGCAGTTGTAGCCTATGCTGAACCAGAAGGGATGAAGTGGTTCAATGTCACAGGGGCGAGCATCATACCACACAAGATATGTCTGTATCGTGATCATAAGGGGATAAAGGTTCTAGAAGGGATATCTCCAAATGCAAAGGTGAAAAAAGGAACTGAGAAAGTATCAGATGTGTCTGGAAATAGTGTGCAATAATTTCCATTACTGGCAGACAGTATGTAAATGAATTAGTAAAAGGATCACAAAATAAGGAAGCCAATAGTAAGAGTGAAGAGAATTATCAACTCTCAGACAAAACAAAGACTACTAAAAATGTAATCATATAACATTTGTGGTGCAATTTGCACAGTAGTTACATTAAAAATATGTAAAAATGAAGCAATGACTTAAACCAAATCTGTTCATTAACTAAATTAGAAAAACAGAAATGGCAGCTTTGTGAGTATAATGTAATAAGTATACAAACAAACAAAAATTTCAACTTACATAATAATTTAATGTGCAATACTTGCAAGTAGAAAATCAAACACTAGCTCTAAATGCATGCCATTTAGGAATATAGACATAAATATTATAAAAATGGTGAAAAGATGGAAATCTATTGCCCTTGGGCCACAAATAAAAAATGGAGAGAAATGATGTAAAAGGCCTTGTTCTTCATTTTGGAGTGGTATAACTCTCACAGTACTGTTGTGGTATTACACAATTGTGTGACAAAGATAAATTAAAGGTTAGTAACATAGCTCAGTCATGACAGTGCTTGCCTTACAGGCATGAGGACCTATATCCACTTCCTAGTAACCATGTAAAAGGCCAGGTGGGGTTATACACTCCACTATGCCAGTTCTGGGTGGGCTGAGACAAGAGGATCCCTGGGGCTCTCTGGCCTGGTAAGCTTCAGGCCAATGAGAGATCTGTCTCCAAAGAGGACAGTATTCATGAGGATAAAACTAAGGCTGTCCTCTGGCCTCTACACATAGGCCCATATGTACAGCTCTCTCTATCTCTCTCTCTCTCTCTCTCACACACACACACACACATTCAAAACACCTACAAATTAAATTAGAAAGGAAAGATAATAAAAAAAGAGAGATTACAGATCTAGGTTTCAAATTGATGGCACTAATTTGTAATTGAGCAAGGAGAGGCATGGGGAAGATATGCTTTGGAGTATCCCGACAAGTAGAATGCTATTGAGGGTTAGTAGCAGGGCCAACAATTAGGCCTGCCAGGCACAGGGCAGCCAATGTAAGCATGAGCATAGCCAACTGCAATGCCAAGAGCACCTCCACAGGGGACCACTACACTAGATATGAAAACATTAAAGAAAATGTAAAAAGTGGAAAAAAGAAACTATAGCACTTGAAAATATGAGTCACATGCCAGAAAAATAAAAATGGTAATTAAAAAATTATAAATTCATTAAATATTTCATTTTGATCAAAGAAAAATATATTCAGAAATTATAACAAAGATGCTAACAAAAATATTTTAAATAAATACAGACAGGTCATTACATTGGACACAGGAATTTTTTTGTTTCATATGAATAAAAGTTAAAAGTCTACCAAAACAATATAGTGATCATGAATTTTTATGCATCTAACAATAAAGTCCTGAAATGTATTGAGAACTCTACCAACACAGCATGAGCTTTTGTCAGAAATTGGCAAAGATAATTTGATTATCTTTTTCTATATGGAATACACACATATGCATGTGTGTGTATGTGTGCATATGCATACTTGCATACATATGATCTAGAAAGACAGAAACAGGTATGGAATAAAACTATTTTCAAATATTATTCACAAATAATGGAATTCATGCAGGATACATTTTAAGACAAATAAACAAAAATGAAAAAGAAAAAAGAAAGGCAAGCATACAATAATAATAAGCCTGCATACCACCTTCTCTAATCTATCTGCTTAGAACTATTTTTAGTTCTAACTAAACATTAAATAGGAAATAAAAGCAGAATGACTTTATAGGGAAGTGTATAATGGTTTTGTCTTCAGAAAAAGCAAAAGTTTGAAAACAAACAACATTAATGCAACTAAGTGCTTTAAGATGAACTTTTGGTCATGTGGTGGTTCACACTTGTGATTCAAGCACTTGGGACGGTATGGGCATGAGTGGAAGCCCAGCCTGAATTTCATAGAAAGTACTAGCTCAACCAGGGCACACAGCAAGACCTAGTCAAAAAGTAAGTCAAAGAGGCCTAATTTCTAGAATTTACAAAGAACTCCAAAGCCTAAACAACAAATCGTCAAACAGCCCTCTCACAAAATGGGGCAGAGAACTGCAAAGGGAGTTCTGAGAGGAAGAAATATAAATGGCAAACACACACTTAATAAAATGTTCAGCATCCCTAATCATCAGGGAAATGCAAATTAAAACAATAGGAGTTTCCACCTTACCCCAGTAAGGATAGATAACATTTAAAAAAACTAAGGAAAACAAATGCTGGTGAGGCTGTGGAAAAATAGGAACACTCTTTTTCATTGTTGGTGGGAATGTAAAATGGTACAACCATTATGGAAAGCTATATGGAGACTCCTGAAAAGGATGACTATAGACCTACCAACAGATCCAGTTATTCCCTTACTGGGCATTTACCCTAAAGGCTCCAAGCCTCAGATCAGAGAGATTTGCTCAACTATGTTTATAGCTGCTCAATTTAAAATAACTAAGAGCTGGAATCAACTCAGATGTCCACCATTAGATGAATGGATAACAAAGATGTGGTATATCTACATTATGGAATCTACACAGCAGTAAGGAAAAATGAAACAAGGAAATTTGAAGAAAAATGGTTGAATATGAAACAGATCATTCTCAGTGAGCTCACCCAATCACAAAAAGATAATCGTCGCATGGTCTCATTCGTCTGTGGCTCCTAACCTGAATCCACCCGAGATGCAGTCATACATAATAAGTACCCTGAGGACCAGACAATAGGAAGGGTGTGATGGGAGGGGAGGGTTATAGTGGGAGGGAGCATAAGTGTGGGTGGGAGGGTAAGGGTGGGGGGACGCAAATGGAAATGGTACCATAAAATCCTATACTCCAAACAACAGGCTAAAATATTGATCCTTCAGCAGGCCCATAGAGGGAACACTTGAACCACAAGTACCTGGAGAGGACATCATTAAGACTAACCTTAATCTTTTCATGTTTCTTCCTCCCCTCTCTTTTTCTCTCTCTCCTCTCTATCCTCTCATTCTCTTTTATATATCCTATCTTTTTCTTCCTTCATCTTTCTTGGCACTGACTTGTAATTCCCAGTACCAGCATGCTTTCACAATGAGTTGTTGATCAGAGAGACCTACAAGATTTCCCAGCCCCTCAAAAAAAAAAGACAGATTTCTGTCAGTATTCTTGATGACCCACCAAAGGTTAATGGTAAGACCTTACTGTCGAAGACACCACATGCTGTTGGGATGAAACATGGAGTGACCTGGTCAGAATCTGGAAGAGGGTCAGTCCCCAGACAGTTAGCTTGTCTAGTGCCAGAGGGTGCTGCACAAGCTACTGGGGGAAAATGACCGACATCTGTCCAAACAACTCGCAGTCTAAGCTACTCAGCAGTAAACAACCTAATGAGATGCTCAAACAAGTGCAATAGTGGCACACAGCCATGGTGGGTAACCAACAGCTCTTGATTTGGTTAATAGATCCACTCAGTGGAATGTAACTCATTGCTGGGCCTGGGAAATAAGTCAAAACCATGTACAAAAAATGAGCCCATTCTCTAATATCAAGCTCCCACCAATGATGGGCTAGAAGAGGGTGTACGCATATAAAACTCTCTCTAAAATAACTATGGCCATTCCATCTATCTGGTACTAACTTCTCTCTGTGTTGGAGAATTTGCTTCTCTTTTCCAGAAGGACTGAAAAGAGGATCAGCCTATCGCACTTCACCAGGGCCCCAGCTGAAACCATAGAGTAATGGGAAATGAGCAAGAGTGCAGCTTTCTTGATGAACCCGACACCAGAACAAGGTGATAAACACAGAGAACATTCAACTCCTATTAAGTCAGATATCCAGAGACACAGAGGCTCCCAAGACCTCACCACTGAAGTAGAACTAAAATGAACCCAACGTGGCTCAGGGAAATTCATGGAAGAGGAGGTGGAAAGAGTGTTAAAGCCACAAGTTGGGTCATTATGCACAGTCTTTGCCTCTCCCCCATTACTGTTGGCTACCCCCATATGCACGACCCACATTCCCCAATTAGGAGGGTCCCTTCAGAGGTTCGAGCTCAAGGAGGAGGTTACTAGAGGCACCAACATGAATATAAAATTAAAATAAATTTTTTAAAAAGTAAGTCAATAAATAAATAAGGGGATTTTCAGCATTGAGAATTTACTGTGCAGATTTTGAGAAATTTCTATTTTGGAGAGAGACAGGTTTGTCTATGTATCATATTGTTATTGAAAGATAGTTGTGCTCTCACATAGTACAGCTGTGTGATTGACTCAGCATTTCTGGAATCCTCACAACCAGGAATCATCCTAGACAAACGATCCCCTCAAGATTTTTCTGCTAAGAAGTAAAGCTGTCTCTCCAGCGTCCCCAAGACCAACATCTCTAGGACTGAGAATGTAAATTACATTGGCGGGCTGAAAAAATGAAGTTTAGTCACTGCCATTTTGTCTCACTGTGGAACTTAACAGATGGAAGGAGGTGCAATCCAGTTTGTCACTAAGTTTATTTCTTCAAGGGACAGGTCACCATCTGTAAAACAAGGCTATTCTGCATAATTACTTCATGAGATACAATATGATTGCATCACCTAACCATTCACCTAAGATCTATCAGACTTCTTTAAATGCCCAGGACACACACACACATACACACTATAGATAGAGCTATAACCCAAAGATAAACTCTGTTACAAAAATTGATCAAGTTGAGATAATATTTATTGAACTCAGGGATGTTCTAAATAATTGATAGCCTGGAATATTAAAAGAAGTATACACCTGATTATCTAATGCTTTCTCTCTCTCTCTCTCTCTCTCTCTCCTTTACTCTTTGGTGTTGTTCTACTTGAAAGTACCTAAGTGGGACTCTAAAATGAGTATTTTTAAAACTGGACTGAGATATAGGAAAACAACACTAGAGTGAATATGGGTATGACCAGTATACCCATGGAACAAATGGCAAAATGAAATGTCCATGACAGCACCAATGTAAAAGTACCACTTTTCATGCCAGACCCAGTTACAAGCACTCATTACTCCAAAGCAGAAGTCACAATTCTGACTTCTGACTTTCTTACCTGCATTAAATATATAAGTGTGTTAAGAGTGAAGATTACAGAGGATTTTCAGTTGTTTACTTTAAAGAGAACTGTTAGCATGATATGAGACCAGTGCCTTGGACAAGTCAGGAGCGTGGTTACCAGCCTTCCACCTCAGTCTGGAAAGTGATGACCCAATAGTCTTCCTCCAATATTCATATGTGGAAGTCCTAATCCTCCCTACCTTAAAATATGGCTACACTGGAGCCTTTTAAGGAATGGGGAAAGGCCATGTGAGCACAAGGTGAAGGAGACCATCTGCCAGATGAAAAGAGGACTCAGGAGAAAATGAGCCTGCTAACTCCTTGAACTTGGACTTTCAGCCACCAGAACTGCAAGTAAATATGTTCCCCTTGCTGAAGGATCCCAGTCTGTGGAACCTTGCTATGACAGCAATCACACAAACACAAAGTCAACATAAAATGACCCACATGGAGTCGCTGATTGCTGCTCCTTCAAGTAAAAGGGAAATACCAAAATTGAAGTCTTGACTTCTCGAACATGCCAAGAAGGAAGAAGTAAAGGAGAGTTACAGGTGAGTTAGGAATCTTTCAGACCCAGGCACTAGATATGAGAAAAGGCTGAGAGGTTTTTGTTTTGTTTTGTTTTTTTGTTGTGTTGTTTTGTTTTTCTCCTATAGAAGAAATGGGCCCAGGGAATGAAGCAAGCCCAGTGACATCATAGCACCTGTCCAAAGATGGCTAAAAGCACAAATGAGGTTTTGTATTAGTTTTCTAGGGTGGATGCAACTAATATTGTGAAGTTGGTGGCTCGAAACAATCAGAATTTATTTTCCTGTGGTCCTCAAGGCCAGAAGTCCAAGATGGAGTTGTTAGGGGATTCATTTCTTCCGTAGTCCCTGAAGTGACACTGTATTCCATGTTGTAATTTCTTCTTGTTGTGGACACCAAGCCCTTCAACCAAAAGCAGACGATGGGAGGAAAGTTACGATTTTTGGCTTATAGTTTTGAGGGGAAGCTTCATGATGGCAGGGGAAAGCATGACATGAGCAGAGGCTGAACATCACCCCTGCCATAGCAGACAGAAAACAGCGGCAGTAGAGTGAGCCAAACTCTGGCAAGGGGGGACTTATTATAACACCCCTAAGCCTGCCCCCAGCAACACACTTCCTCTAGCGAGGGTCCACCTCCCAAATAGCCACCAGCTGGGAACCAAGCATTCCAAACACATGAATGCATGGAGAACATCTGATTTAAGACACCATGTATGTCTGTCCCATCGTGTTTGGGGTTAACTGCAATTCTTGATTTTTCTTGTTTTCACTCAATTTCTGCTTCTGTCTTCTCCTGTCTCTCTCTACCTCTCTCTCTCTCTCTCTCTCTCTCTCTCTCTCTTTAGTTTTTTTTTTTTTAATAGTGTCTTACTATGTAAACCAGGAAGGTCTTGAACTCACTATGTAGCCTATGTTAGTTTCAGATTCATGGCATTTCCCTTGCCTAGCTTGACAGAATCCTGCGATTACAGCCATGAGCCATCATGCTCAGCTTCCCTTTCTTTTATGAGGACACCCAGATAGGATTTGGAAGCTTAACCTAAACTAAGGATGATTTCATTGGCTTAATACCACCTGCAAAGCCCTATTTCAAAACATGGCATTTGTGGGCTCCACGAGCAGTCAGCGTTATCCTTTGAAGTTACTCTCTGCTCACAGGCAGAAGTCATAGTAGAGGGCTGGATTCCTATGGGACAGAGGAAGTGATAAGCTAGAGTGCATGGATCAGGTCTTAGGATGCCACCTCCTGCCAACAAAAATCCTAATGAGAAGGTAATCATCTCTGACAAGCTGCCAAAATGGAGCCCGTGAGTTTGCATTAAGAACTTTCCATTTTTGTTACCTTACCTTTAACCATGTTGCAAACAATGGCATAGGAGCCAAAATAACAGCTGAGATAGAAAGGTGGACTCAACTCCTCCTCTTTCTCTAAAGCTAAGAAAAAAGTTTAACTATTTCATTGTTTGTTTATTCTAAATACAAAATGGACCCATGTTTTGCAATTTAAAGTGGCCATATGCATCAACCAGGGTCCCAGCAGGAAGCAGATGGCACTCAAACGGGGTAATTGAAGATACTTTAATACAAACAAAATGCCTATTTCCAACTGTGAGAGCAGAGTTTGGGGAAAGCAACAAGGAATGTTGAGATACCTCAGGGCTTGCAACAGAAGGAGGCCATGACTGCCCATGAAGGAGCCATGGGCAAAATTGGTTCTAAATCTGGAGAGACTAGCAGTTGCCAAGCACTGCCTGGCAGAAGAGGCCCTTTACCAGAGGACCACAATCAGAAATCAGAGCATGATTCCTTTGATCTCTCTCTCCTCCCACTTCATTCTCAAATCTTCCAAGTTCTTCCTATTCACCAATTCCAAGCAGAAGAGAACAATGAAACCCACTGACACACCAATATGGGTGGACTTTCCTGGACCTACAGCAGGGAAAATAGAAAGTTGGTCTGGATAGGCAAATTTTTAAAGCTATTTTTATCAAAATTGTTAATAAATAAACATATTATAATTTAATCATAATCAAACCAGGCATGGTGGTGCACTCCTTTAATTCCAGCACTCAAGAGGCAGAGGTAGGAGGATCGCCATGAGTTTGAGGCCACCCTGCGACACAACATAGTAAATTCCAGGTCAACCTGGGCAGATCCTACCTCAAAAACAACACAAAAAAAATTGCAATCATGATTTGATAATAATCACCTCCATTATCCTCTTTTGCTCCTCCTTCCTCATTCCCATTCCACTAAACCTCCATTTCCAAATAGTTCCTCTTCTATTTTGATTTCTCTTTCTTCCCCCTCTTTGATCATTTGCATCAAAATTCCAATGGGATCAATTTTTGTGCAGGTCTTATGGAGGTAGTGACATCTACTGTGAGGTCACCAATGCACCAGACACTTCATGTCCAGAGGATAGTGCCTCAAAATACTACTCCCCACCCTCTGGGTCTTATATTTTATAATAGTTTTTATTCATTTATTTGCAAGCAGAGAGAGATAGAAGAGAGAGAGGAGACAGAGAGAGAATGGATATGCCAGGGCCTCTAGCCACTGCACATAAACTCCAAATGCATATGCCAGTTTGTGCATCTGGCTTTACATAGGTACTGGGGAATTGAGCATGGGTCATTAGGCTTTGCGAGCAAGTTTCTTGACCTCTGAGCCATCTCTCCAGCCCTGGGTCTTACATTTTTACTGCCCCCTCTTCACAATGTTTCCTGATCATTGGAGGGTGTCATAGAGATGTCTCATGTAGTGCTAAGCTCTCAAAAGCCTCTTCTTTTTATCACTGGGATGAGTTTTGCGTCTCCCCAGTTTGACAGGCAAATTTTAATTCTCCAGGGTACAATAGGACTTAAGAAACTGGAATAACAGAGGAAAAGCTGTTCCCACTGAGCAAGTGTGAAGGGACATTGGAAACAATATAAAATTGTCTTTATGATTGTGCCTTGAGAGCCCTACCTGTTGATTGTGCCAGTACAGTACACAACAGAAGGTTTGAATAGTTTAACTAGTCTTTCAGTTTCTTTTCTCATTGACATGATAAAAATACCTTAAGGATCCAGGCATGGTGGTGCCCACCTTTAATCCCAGCACTTGGGAGGCAAAGGTAGGATGATCACCATGAATTCGAGGCCACCCTGAGACTACAGAGTGAATTCCAGGTCAGCCTGGGCTAAAGCAAACCCTACCTCGGAAAATCAAAATACAACAATAACAACAAAAAAAAATAGCCTTAAGGCTCAGTTAAAGTTCTAGGTCATCAACAGTAAAGCAGGCATGGTGACAAGAGTATGAGGTGGCTAGTCATGTGTGCACAGGCAGGAAGCAGAGAGGGAAGAATGAAGATATTCCACTTGCTTTCTCCATTTTTATCTAATCTGGGATCCCAGCCCAGGGAACAGGGATATCCATATTCTGAGGAAGTCTCCCCACTTCAGTTAGACCTCTCTTGAAATACTCTCAGACATACCTAAAGGTATGTGTCCTAGGTGATTCTAAATCCTGTCAGGTTGGAAATCAAGATTAACCATCACAACTGCTAATTTGATAATTCAGGGAAGTGATAAATTCTTTTGGGACTAAGTAGTGAGAGGGAATACTTCCTTTTTAAATTTTTATTTATTTATGAAGGAAAGAAAGAGGCATATAGACAGAAAATGGGTGCTCCAAGGCTTTCTGCTGCTGCAAACAAACTCCAGATGCCTGAGCCACCCTGTGAATCTGGCTTATGTGGGTCCTGAGGAAATGAACTGGGTCCTTGGCTCTGTGTAGGCAAACACCTTAGCCACTAAGCCATCTCTCCAGCCCAAGAGGGAATATTTCAGTTCCTGATGACTGGGACTTCACCCTCTGTATTGCTGTGCTGTTTGTTTTCGCATGGCTGTAAGGTCTTCTGCTGCAAAGACTTCTAAGGATGCTTCTTCATTTGCATTAGTCCTGGTTAATATGTGCAGCTTTTTGTCTTAACTGTGTTTGCCTCTGCAGTTCAACTGCAATTACTCTTTTCACTTTCAATTAAGTCTCTGCATTTGGCCATTTATGCATCGAATCATGCTGTCTAGTGAGGGATTTTTCTTTGCAAGGATCCCTCTACTCTTTTTTCATCCATCACTGCATTCATCCATGCTGGCTTCAGTTTCTGATGGCTGCCGTGCTAATCTGGGCCCCATTTGGAAGGATAGAATGTTAGAGTGGGAAAAAAACACCAGGATAATAATAGTATATATCATTTATTGAGCTCTTATAATGGGCTGGCACTTTGCTAAGCGCTTTATATGTTTTATAACTAATTATGATTCCCCTCCCCTATCTAAATCAGAGGCATCTGAGGTTTCCTTGAGTTCAAGGACATGGAGAAGGTCACAGAGCAAGCAATTGGTGGGACATGAGTGTGACAGAACAGAGTCCATGCTCATGGTTTTTTTCTCTGTGGCCTCACAGTTAATATTTCCCATATGGCAATTCCATGGTCTACTACCTCTGTAGCTATAAGCAATTTATTCAGCCCCCTTTGCCTCAGTTTCCTCGTTCATAAAATGAGAATGATCATGACACCTTGTTTTCTAATTTAGCAGACTGAATTTTTTAGATACATCATTGGAGCTAAACTGACCTTTTGGAAGGCAGTACACAATTGTTACTGGTATTAGTGAACAGTTCTTTGCCTGCCACAATAATCACACTTTCTTGGGGCCCAACTCCCATCACATAGGATCAGACGTAGGAGTATCATGCCCTTGACGGAGAATGTTCTCACCTAGCTGATGTCCTCAAAAATGGCTCTCCTGGTTTCTATGTCCTTTCTAGCTGATGTTCCAGCTGCCTAGTGGTCCCGCAAACCTGTTAGACATGCCCACTGCATGCTGCCATGTACGTCTGCATGTCTCCGAGGCTGGTATTCCTCATGCCTTTAGCCTCCTGGATCCTTCAGAAGGACATCATTCTGTTCACAGCTTTGAGGCAGGTAAAATGGGACCAGTTCTAAACCCACTGTAAAAGCTGTCCCCAAGGGCAGCAAGTATTTTTCTCAGTGGCCTTTATTTCTGTTTCTTTTTTTTTTTTTAATGTCTTCTTACATAACTATGGGACAAGGATTAAGCATCAATGTTTAAAATGCAAAGGGTGCCCTACATTCAACCCTCTGCTACCCAGGAGAAGTACTGCTTGCACTGCCTAACTCAGCCCTGTAACTCTTTCTTTGCCTCTGCTGCATGAAAGTAATGAAGTACTATGGAACTGTAACTTCTTGTCTTCATCACATAAAATACTCGGAAAGACCAAAACTCCTTATATTTGCCTAGGCTAGTTGCAAAACCAAGTCAACTCAGAAACTGTTTGAGCACTAACTTAATTTTTTTATCAGTCACTACTCAGAGATTTTCATTGCATTGCACAACACAATTAAACCCAAAGATTGACTCGTGCATCTATTCTATGCATTTGGTAGGGTAGATTAATTCTATTATTTAGTTAAATCTGAATATCTTCTTTTAAATAATTGCATTTTGATGTATGCTTTCTGGAAAAATCTATGTAAATGTGACATTCATAAAATGGGTTAATGGCATCCTTTCTTTTCCACGAGTGATAATCACAGCATTCAGAGGTGACTGGATATTTCCTCTTTCATTTCAATAAATATCTATGAAGCACTCCAATGCTCTGTGTATGAAGATATAACTCTGGTGTTTAAATCCCAGTTCCCATTTTCCGGAATTAGGAAAGTCTGGGTGGGGGGCACGGTATACTTGAAGAGCTTAATATGAAAAGAGATGGTCCATGGCCAGGTAGTTCAGTCTAAAGTATTCTGAACCCTTCACTAAGGAGAGAAAGATTCCTGACTTGTCTAAACTGGGATGTGGGATATAACTACTCTATACAAATTCATTCCAGAAAACTTCACTTCCTTTAGTCTGTGCCCTAATGAGTAATTATATTCACTTTGCAAGTTGTTGTATATATACAATGTCTGGAATAATGACTGGCAAATAGTAATTTCTTTAAAGGGAGCTATTATTGTTACAGTTATTTTTGCTGTCCTTAGGATGATAAGGTTTGTCTATTTATTATTTTTTTTAAGTTTTCAAATCCCTTGTTAAACTTATATTTTGATATTAGCCACATATCCACTTAATGACCTAGTATTTAATGACCCACTGTCATGTTTCATGATTTTATTTTTTGCTGAACCCATGCAGATTAAGCAGAGAACCAATCTAAGCAAATCACTTCTTTTTGGTTGTTTTTGTTTGTTTGTTTGGTTGGTTTGGTTTGGTTTTTGGTTTTTGGTTTTTCGAGGTAGGGTCTCACTCTGGTCCAGGCTGACCTGAAATTAACTATGTAGTCTCAGAGTGGCCTTGAACTCATGGCCATCCTCCTACCTCTGCCTCCCAAATGCTGGGATTAAAGGCATGTGACACCACACCCAGCTAAGCAAATCACTTCCTTGCCTCTTATCTCCGATCACCTATTTACATTCCAGGACATCCCCATTGTGTGGCTCAATAAGGTCCAGTAAGTCCTTGAGCACTGTTTATGGCTATTTTATTCTTATTACAATTTATTTGAGGCTCAGATATTTCACGATAAAATGGTAGAAAACTACTATGTAGAGCGTAAGGAAAACATTTTTTTAAAAAAAAATGGTACAAAGATGTATACAATATGCAATTTTGGACTCGCTGTTCTCAGAGCAGCCCTGTGGATGAGAGACAATCATTTCTTGTAGGTTTTAGGTAAAGATACCATTTTCCTTTATTTGTAGACACAAAACTAAGAAAACATCACTTTCCATCACTGCTTTAGGCTTTTAAAATATTTATGAGATTGAAATAGTTATCCAGAGACAGACATTTCATTTTGGTGTCACAGGTCAGGCACATTGGCTAACACCCCAGGTAATATTGATGTACCTTCAAATTTTAAAATAATGTTTATACCATTTATTTATTCCTTCATATATAGAAAGCACCCATGCTGAAGTATCTAGGACACTGAGCAAGGTTTACATAAATCTGACTGTTTTTTCCTCTGGGCCATTTGGCTCAGTCTGGTAGACCATAAATATTCAATAACACTTTACAATGACAAAGCATCTTTTATGCAAACATCACTAAGCACATTATTCACCAATATTACAATATCCTTTTAACCTACTCATAAAGTCATAGAAACTAACTGACTTTCTTCAAGGTCCCACCACAAATTGTTTATTTTGTCAATCAAAGCCCAGGTGTCCTGACTTATTTATAACTAAATAGAGAAATCAACAAACATTTTTCAGGTGCTTAAGCTAATGACTTACACTGAATATTTCTAAATTGAATCTATTAGACAAAAACGTCTTCCCTAAAGATGTTAAATGTTGTGATGCATCAATTGAATTTTATAACTTTTGTTACAATTTGCCCAGGGCCAGTCACCATTTTCAGAGCCCCAAGAATGACCTATTTTAATTGAATCCTGTTACAAATACTTAAACTTTCACACTCGAATCAAATCAGGTTTCTAAATAGAAATTAAAGTCAGAGCAGAAATATAAAACTTTTCATGGAAAGGTCCAGTGGAAGGAGTAGTTGAGCCATACGACAATATTCAAGTAAAGTGAAAATGAAGCAAGTATGGTTAGGACTTAAACAAGCCTCAACAGTTCATGTTATCCCAGCAAAACCTATATTTACGATTATTTATTTTATTCCTTCCTCATAATGATAAGTAATATTGGTTAAATGTAAAAAAAAATACCAAAAATAGGAATATTTTTGAAATTTTCCATAATTCTTTCTGTGACATATGTAAGAACGTATTTCACCTAACTCCCTGCTCAAGGTTAACCAAAGCATCAGTCATGAGCACAGGAATGTGTCATAGTGCTTTCATGAGGACACACATCTGAGCACTGGTGGCAGCCAATACTGAGTGCAGGACATCTACTAAGGTAGGCCTGTTACTGGAAGATACAGAACTCTTGTGACAGGCTGCTTTTTATTAAGGATCCCCCCATACACACACCATTCCCAGAGACCTTGAAGAGCTTCATTTGAATGGCGCTCCCATTTGGTTTCTTCCTTCTCTCTCTCCTTCACTTGCTACACATGCATACTAGCTTCCCTTAGCTCTCTTCTCATTTTCTCTCATTGCCTCCTAATGAACTTCTTGCTTATAAAACACCACATTAGTAACTTCTTCTCTGAGAACTCACATTTAACACTCCATCTGATGAGAATGACGATGTTGGTGATTGTGGGTGGCGATTTTAAGAGTGATGGTGAGAGAGATGATGGGGGTGGTGATGGGGAAAGAGGTGATGGTATGGTGGTGTGATAGTAATGATGATGCTTGACCTGATTGAAATGCTGATAGGAGAGATGGTGATACGGACAGTGATGCTGGTGATGATGATCATGATGGTGGTGATGGGATGGGGATGATGATGAGAGAGAAGGTGATGGTGGTAATGAGAGTGATGGTGATGATAAAAGTGATGAGGGTGATGGGGTTGGTGATGATAGTGATAGACATGGTGAGGAGGATGATAGTGATGGTGATCATGGTGGGAATGAAAATTATGATGAGATTAACACATGTTGAGCAATTGTCTTTTAAGCCTTTTTAATTATTTGTTTTTGAGAAAGAGGCAGAGAGAGAGAGAGAGAAAAAAAAAAAAAAAACAGGCACACCAGGACCTTCAGCCGCTATGAATGACTCTAGACACGTGTTCTCAACTTGTGCACGTGTACGACATTGTGTGCTTGCGTCACGGTGCGTCTGGCTACGAGGGACCTGGAGATTCAAATGAGTCCTTGGGCTTCGCAGGCAAGCGCTTTAACTACTAAGCCATCACTCCAGCCCCAGTTACTGTTTTTAATTCCAAGTATTTATTAAAATCTACCTGATTATTTCATATATTACATTTCTAATAGGCAAAGATTTGAGTTACTTACCTGAGAGCATCTTAAAGGGATCACATTAACAAAATGGAGACTAGTTGTTAGTGAGTGTAGGAAACCTACTTTGACTTTTTATTTCCCATGCCAGTAAAGTAGAAGCCTCAGTACCAGTAATCACAGCTTAACTTTTTTGCTCCACATCAATAGTTTGCAGTCTAATCTTCCTATTCTCTTTCTAGATATGGTTATGGTTAACTTAAAATAATGAATGTACTATGTTAGGCCTTCTTATGAAATTTAAATTTTACTTAAAAGTTTCCCACCAAACTTGTAACTGTTTGCTTCATTTCTGTTGTGTAGTCCTAATCCATTCACTCAAATACAGTTTGATAACTTATTCTAATAAACTTTTTCAGATTTGTTCCACATAGGTCAAGAGCCAATAAATCAACTCTATGTGGTTGGGAAGTGGGTCTAGGCCATTCAAATAAACAAAGGTCAAACAACTGAGTCAAGGCCAAGTAACTTAGATAATTGGGACCATTAAAACATCCAAAATTACAGTACCCAGTCTCCAATTTTATAATTTATTGACACTATTAAATAGACTACTTAATAACAAACCAATGGGCTTTTTCTAAATGAAACAATTGGTACAATAAAATGCACTTAAAAAGATTTACCTCCCATCAGCATCTTTCTAAGAAAGAACATTGGCTTGGAACAGAATGGTCTGATGGAAGCAGTGCCATTTAGCATAATTTGAGATTCCTTTGATTCATAAGCTAATTGACTTTCTTCAAGGTCTCATGGACTCACAGGGTCAGTCCTCAGTTTTGGCAGATCTCTACAACTGTCCTGAATGCAGAATTTTCTGGAATTTTACATACTTAGCATTGACTGTTGTAGTGACAGATCATTTTTACTATATGCAAGCCAGCAACATATAGAGTTGTTCCATCAGGACCTTTAAAAACCTCTTTTTAGGTAAATTTTCATTCTAATAAGAAGACTAGGCTTGCTTTCATAGAGAAGAATTTAAGACACATTACCAGCGCAGGAGAGATGGCTCAGTCCTAAAGCATTCCCTGTACATGCATAAGGACTTGAGCACTTATCCACAGCGCTCATGCAAATGTCAGGTGGGCGTGGCTACTGCCTGGAATGCAGCACTTGGGAGATCCTCAGGGCAGGCTGCCCAGTTAGACTAGCCAAATCAGTGAGCTTTGAGTTCGAGTGAGAGACTCTGTCTCAACAAATAAGGTGGAATGTGATCAAAGAAGACACCTGGCATCAACCTCTGGCTCCACAGGCACACACGTGAGTGTCCACACATGTGTGAAAAAGCATATACTCAACACATACATGTGGCAAAGCAAAGAGACGTTACCACCTAGTCAGCCCAGAGCACTCCCTACATGGAATAGAAAGCAAACCACTGCAGTCTGCACTCTGATGCACCAGCTCATCCCATTCTGGTATCCAAATGAGCTTCTAGTCTGAGTCCCAAATTGGCAAGAAACTGAATCTCTACATGTTTTCTTAGCTTCTCAAAATCTACCTACCATGTCTGAGACTCCTCTCCTGAACAGTATGATTTCAAGAGTTTCTCTGTCCCATGAGGACATGTGCTGTCTACACTGATGATCTTGCTCCATGTTGACCTTGTTGCTTGTGCAGGTCATCCCACCAACATGTTGTGCCTCATGCAGCACTGGTGGCAGCTATTCACCCCTGCATCTATAACACAACGAAAGGATGCTGAACATTTTTAAACCCATGTTTTCTGGGGAGGAGTCACAAGTTACCAGGGGTGCAAGGAGATACCAACATGGGCGTTCTAAGTAAACAGGCACAGGTTCTCCCATGCCATCCCCTTAACGGGAAAAGCTCCTTCTGAGTCCTTCAGATAGGAGAGTCTGAGTTAAATCGTGAAAATCTGTTTCTGCTACATCAAAAGCCCTTGGATGTTTTTAAGGTTCTTTCTAGTCATTCTAAGATTCCATAAACATACAGGCTTTCTGTTTTTCTAATTTGCCTACAGAACTTAATGCAGACATTTCAGCCTTGCTCTTCCTGTTTTCTTTTACAACCTCATTTCAAGATTGTCTCTCAATTATGACCTCATTCACCTGATTACACGGGTTATGGAGAGCAAACCCAGTCTGAAATGGAGATGGGAGTTTTCAGTTTCATCCTACTCATTTCCTGAAAATCTCAAAGTCAAGTTCAACCTGTTACATTTTTACCATATAACCTCTAAACGTGCAACAATCTCTAGTGTGTTTTCTTCTGTTCGTAACCTCATCAGCTAGTCAGACATGTAACACTCATCACATGAGATGTATGAGTCTTTTTCTATTTCCTTCATGCCCCTACCTCACATCCTGATCATGGCATTCTGTTCTCTATCAATGATCATGTCCTTCTGCTGTCTATCAATGATGTGTCTCTATTCTGTTTTTTCTCCTTCCTGTCCCATCCATCTAAGTTTGGACCTTCATCTTTATCATATATCCCAGCTATTGCAATAGCCTAATAACTCCAAGCATCTTCCTAATATATAGACTTGCTCCTCTTACTTCATTCACATAAAAGTCCTTATGGCTACCAAATTCCTAGTGTACACAAGCCTTACACTGACTCTCTCACCCAGGGCCTTATGTCCATCACCACATGAATCTACCTTCTCAGCTTCACGTCCTGCTATTTACCCATTGCCAAAGTAAGGGCCATCTCCGAAAACCATACAGGTCACTTTGTCTTTATAAATATTGCTCGTGTACAGTTTTTACTTATTTGTTTATTTATTTAAGAGAGAAAGAACATGAGTGTGCCAGGACCTGTAGCCACTGAAAATAAACTCTTGACACATGCACCACCTTTTGTATCTGGTTTTAAATGGAATCAAACTCAGGTTGTTGGACTTTACAGGCAAGCTTAACTGCTGAGCCATCTCTCCAGCCCTCGTGCTTTTTTTAATAATTTATAATGCTTTAGATGGTAAGAGGAACTTTAACACATTCTAAACTGTTTAACTTCAAAATCATTGGCTTACTTACATGACAACATCAGTTCCCAAACTCAGCACAAGCACTCAGACTTTTGTGCCTTGCCTCAACATGCTTCATTTACTAATATTCACTTCCTTGAGTCAGTCTCGGAAAATTAAGCTAAATGCATTTCTTCTTAAAACCCTACATTCTACAACCAATCTCTCACATTCTTTTTTACTGCATTGCCTCTCCTCTTCTTGGCTCTAACAGTGTTTTGATTGTTAAACTTATAGAGTTGCCATATCATCTCATAGTTGTGTGCATATCTCTCCCCACTCTAGACTTTTCATTCAAATAATCATTTCATCCTCCATTATATAACCAGGCTCTCATTCCCACAGAGTATGTCCAATTAGGATAAACCAATAACTATGTAGCAGTAATTCAAATAAATAATCAAAATTTAATTATTTATTCTTACCAAGGAAATTAGGTCTCCAATAAAATATGGAGACAACATTTTTTGTAACATTTTATAGTATTTTTGTCCAACTGAGATAAAATTTATTCCCCCAAAACAAAGCAACAATAGCAGCTACATCCTGGTCTTTATTTGAGTGATGGAGAGAGCACAAAGACTATCTTGGGAAGATGTTTAACCTGAACTATATGGTATCTATACTGGGGACCACTCAGTTCTCCCTTTAGCCAAGCCATTGAGCAACAAGAGTTTCTGTGGGTCTTCATTTACCAAGTTCTTGGCAGTACAGGGAACCAAAGGATATACAAGAGCTCTCATCACCTCCATCTCCAATACCTGCTCTTCACACTAATCCCACAGGCAATGAGCAAAGCCCCTTTGAAGCATCTCACCCTGTGAGAGAGCTTTTGGTCCCCGTACTGCTACCGAGTGGCTGGTGTGCCTTCCCCTAGGCCTGGATAATAATTTATGAGATATAGAAAGGTATGGACCATCAAGAGAAAAATGTTACATTTTCAAAGATCCCCAAGTATGCATCTGCATGATGGACTACAATATCTCCAAGAAAGATTATTGTCTTTAGAGTAAATAATATGCTTTTTTCCCCAAGTCTCAAAGCCTATATTTAAATGATTATTCATGGGTGTTGTGGGAGACTTTATGCTTTAGCTTGCAAGTCCCAATGTAAACGGGTAATGTTTCACAAACCTTGTTTATGTGTCACCTGCTCAGAAACTCATCATTGCTTCTTTGTTCCTAATTCCCTGGCCAACCTCCCAAATCTATTTATCTCATCATACACCTGAAGGTTACTCTGTGACACTGACTCTCTCTTATAACGTTGTTCCTAAGGGGAATTGTCCTCTACATTCCCAGTCAAATGGCATGTAAATACATTCCCACTTGCATTCAACAGTGCATGAGGCATGATGTGAAGATGAGAATGAGAAACAAATGGAATCAGATGCCCCCAAGAATCAAAATCATTTTATTCTTAAACATATACTCAGAAATGCCCTTCTCTAAATGACTGTTGCTCATTAAAGACAAACAATGGTACTACTGAGATGTTCAGAATTCGAAGTGGCTGTTACCTAGATGGAACATAAGCCTGGTTATTAGAAGTGAGGGCAACAGAGATGGCTTAGTGGTTAGGGTGATTGCTGGCAAAGCCAAAGGAGCCAGGTTTGATTTCCTAGCACCCAAGTAAAGCCAGATGCACAAGGTGGCACATATGTCTAGAGTTCATCTGCAGAGGCTAGGATGCCCTGGTATGCTCATTCTCTATCTGTCATTATCTAACTATCTATTATCTATCTATCTATCTATCTATCTATCTATCTATCTATCTATCTATCATCTATCTGCCTCTACCTCTCTCTCCCAAATAAATAAATAAATAACTTTTTTGAAAAGAGATGACATTGAATCTGAAATTGTCTAATGTCTTGTTTGATTTTAAAGTCTTCTCATAATACCTGGAAATGTGTATAATAATTAGTATTATTTTTAAAAGTTTTATATGTGTACATCATAAGAAATAATTTCCTATTTCAAAGAAATTTAAAATTAAATATGTTTACAGTTTTGTAGTATACAATAAATCCTTTCAAATAACAAAACAACTTTTTTACTACTAATGTAAAATGTATTTTAAGTCTCATTTATTTTGTCACTTGGTTCTGCTTAACTTTCTTCAGCTTAGTCCACTATCAATTATTAATTTGCTAAGAAAGGAGGATCAATGGCCTGGATGATCTAAAGCAGCAGATAATTTTAAAAACCCTTGTATTTGGCTCAGGCATACTTTAAAATCAACTGATTATCCACAGGAATAAAACTAAAATCAGGTACCTTGAGACAGATTGAAAGCCAAGATAGATCTTCTGTGCTTGTTTCAGGCACCATGAGGAAGAGGTTCATAATGTATAGTGGAAAAAAACAAGAGGGCATGAACTACAACCATCACAACCAACTATCCAAAAATATAAGCATGAAGTGACAACATCCATGTGAATACATACCATTGTATTAGTCATCTTTAGAAGCATGGGGTTGTACTCAAACAACGGTCATAGTGGTCATGTTCACTCAACTAGTTTAAGAGTAGATACTTCATATGTACTAAAAAATAAAATAAAAACCTCTTTGCGGGGTTTGCTTTGCACAAGCATCCAGGTCCTCACTTGGAAGAGTAACATAAAAGATAAAAGGGAAAGAGGCAGTGTGCCAGAGTAGGAACATCTCAGGCTTGGAAATGAGGACGCCTGTACCTTTGTCTTCTGTGCCTGTCCATTCATGCCAATAGTCAGCTGTGCATTCGAGCAAAGAGAACAGCATGTGCGAAGGCACAGAGGCATGAAGGTCATGGCGTATTTCAAAGTTACACATGCTTCATTTTGGTTAATGAATAAATACTAATAGAGAATAAGCAAGAGAAACTAGGGGAATAATCTGAGAAAAAAAAAAGGCAAAAATTTTTTTCTCCTGCTATGCAAGTTAAGATCTTACAGAAGATAAAAATACATTAAAATTTTGTCATCATCATTAAAATGCATTGAACTGTTGCCAAGCACTGATGGCAATATCTGATTCTCACAGAGATGGCATTCTTACTAGTCTCAGTTTACAACTAAGGAAAGTGAGGCCTACAACAGTTTACATATGGTCCATGGTCACACAACTGGTAAGTGGAGAAGTCTGGGTGAAAATTAAGCATGTGTGACTTCACATCTCCTGATCTCCTTTCATAAATAATAAAGTGGACAGAATTGTGAGAGACCATGCTAGAAGCATTGTGCAAAAGAGATTAGAGATGAGTAAAGGGAAAGAAAGGAGACTTTTAGAAGCCAAGAGAGGGCTGGAGAGATGGCTTAGCAGTTTAAGGCACTTGCCTGAGAAGCCAAAGAACCTAGGTTCAATTCTCCAGTACTCATGTAAGCCAGATGCACAAGGTGGCGCATGTGTCTGAAGTTTGTTTGCAGGCCCTGGTGTGTCCATTCATCCATTCTCTCTCTCTCTCTCTCTCTCTTTCTCTATCCCTCAAATAAATAAATAAATAAAATATATTTTAAAAAGAAAAAATAGAAGTCGAGAGAGAGAGAGAGATGATACATTCTGGACCTAAAGAAAAACTAGAAATAGTGAAAAAAAGGAATTTAATCAAGAGATTTACATGAGTTAGAATGAAAATAATTGGCTAAGGAATAAGGGAGTAAGAAGAAAGGTGTGGCATGAGTCCCACATTTCTGGCTTGGGCTAATATTTTTTAAGGAATCACTTCATCATGTGTCCCAGGGAGCTTAGCTGAAAAGCAACTTCTACCAGATGGGCAGGTTCAGGAGGGGACACTGACAGGTAGTCATCCAACACAGCCAATGCCCAATTTTAACTGCCGGCTTGACTGGTGAAACAAAGAATTCATGAGCAAATATGTGGGCCAGTATGTAGAACTCATACTTCAAATAAAGTATTGCAATGGTGTGATTTGTTTCTTGTTTCTCAAGGTTACATGTATTGACTCACAATTTAGCTTTCTGTGTAACATCCATGGCACAACTGTAGAAAAATAAACCAGGGAAAGAGGGCACAGGAAGGGCAGAAATGCAGAAAATGTTGTATCTTATCCACAACAATGATATGCCTTATCAAGTTATTTGTAAATGTCTTAAGAAAGTTCACTCTATCTTCAGAACACTCCTATCATGATAAAAAATTTATATGTGTGCATGTAAGCCTGTGAAGAATGAAAATGCATACTCAAACTTCAAAAAATATTGTCTTGTCTAGTCAACATTTTATTTACTTTTTTTCATATCTTTTTAATGGTCTGCAATTATATTGCCTTTAAAGTACATTATTTTCCTCTAAACATATATGATAAGTATGTACTCTAGCCGGGACCTGTCAATAAAGAAAAACAGAAAAAACGGACCCTTAGCAATGAATAGTCCACATGTACTCGTAGTGATAAAAATAGTTACTTCTTAGCTCCACCCATGAAACCAATTAGGGTAGAAGAAAATACCGAACATGAAGACCTCCAAGCATTCAGACATAGAGGGAGATAAGAAATTAGGAAAAAATGCAAATGATTTAGAAGAGCTGTCCAAGAAGCTAATAAGTGCACAGATATTGGGTCTTTCTTGGACATAGTAACCTCCTTCCATTTGGGTTTTACCACATTATGTGACTTCTTTTTCTTATTAGGCTGAAATTCCATCAATTCCATATCATCTCATTTTCTTAGATTGTTCAGACTGCTAGATGAGAACACCATAGTTTGGGTGGCTTAAATGCAACTGAAGTTTGTTTCTCACAGTTTGTGAAGCTGGGCGTCTGAATTCCAGCTTGATCTGGTTTGGGTGAGGGCCTCTTCCTGGTTCATAGCAGGTTTTCACATGGCAGGAGAAGGTAGTTAGGTCTCCGAGGGATTTTTATATATATATTTTTTTATTTATTTATTTATTTGTGAAAGAGAAATTGGTAGAGAGAGAGAGAGAGACAAAGACAGAGAGAGGGAGAATGGGCATGCCAGGGCCTATAGCCACTGAAAACGAACTCCAGACGCATGCGCCATGTGCATCTGGCTTACATGGGTCCTGGGGAATCAAACCGAGGTTCTTTGGCTTTGCAGGCAAGTGCCTTAACCGCTAAGCCATCTCTCCAGCCCTCCGAGGGATTTTTATAAGTAAAGATGCCCGTTCATCAAAACCTCACCCTCATGAACTATCACATTCCAAAAGCTGATCCTCAAAATACTATCAGACAGGGGATTAGGGAATCAAAGCACAAATTTGGTGGAGGGACTGAGGAGACAAAACCATTCAGTCTCTAGCACTCATCCTCTTCCTAACAACAGACTGGAACTTTCCCCGACATTGAATGTCTTAGTGCTGACAAGGAAAATGATAATTGTAAGAAGAGGGACTCATTCATTAACTTTGAATAATATTTCATAGTTTATGAGAGCTTCCATATATTAATGCATGTTAACAAAGACTTATCCATAAATTAATATTATATTAAGGTCTTTATTTATGTTAATAAAGACTTCCAATTCTAGATGGGGAATGAAGCATACATATTTAATTATTTTCCCTCACACACTCCATTGAAATGACAGTAAATAAAAGAAGAAATCCACAACTGAGTTGAAGACATTAAAAAGGTCCCAGTAGAATATTACGTTTATTCAAGTACTCAAGAGGAAAGTAGAAAGAAAATAGGAGCAATTTGTCTGAGAACCTAAGACAAAGCATTCCAACATAAATTCAGATGGCTGGTAGAAACTACGAAGGGTTCTGCTTACAGTCTCTGGGTTGGCCAGCACTAGTCGCCGGCTTGTGGTGTTATTTTGATGATCTGAAGCAATTGCAAGGTGGGACCTAGCTGGTGGAAGTACATCAGTAGGAGTGGGACTTTGAAGGCTCTACTTGATCCTGGTTCCTGTCTTGCTCTTTCTGCTTGCTGGTCAGCTGCTGGGTGAACAAACCTCCTCTTCACGCTCTTGCCTCCAAGGATGGTGTTCCTCCTACTGCCTTGCCTTCCCCACCATGTTGGACTGAAACCTCTCTAAAAGCGTGAGCCCAAATAAGGCTTTTCTCTCTAAGCTGTTTCTATCGGGTATTTTGTCACAGTATAAAGAAAGTAATACATTTTATTTCTGTCATACCAAGTTTAAACTATGATAGATTTCATAAATAAATTCTTAGTTTTCTTCTTTTTCCTAACACAACAAAAAATAAGTGACTATGTTTTAAATCAATTTCCCCTTTTTCTTTTGTAGGTGATCCAAAAAAGGAACAGATATAGCTAGCTAGACTTGTTCTAGGAGAATAACACGGGCCATCAGTCATCTGCTCCCAAATAAGATATTAAATTCAAAAATGTTAGTAGAAAATAGGGAATAAGGGCTGGAGAGATAGCTTCACAGTTGAGGCACTTATCTGCAAAGCCTAAGGACCTAGTTCAGTTCCCCAGTACCCATGTAAGCCAGATGCACATGGTGGCACATGTGTCTGGAGTTAATTTGCAGTGGCTGGAGGCCCTGGTGTGTCTATTCTCTGTCTCTCTCTCTCCATATGTATCTGCCTCTTTCTCAATCTACTTCTCAAATAAATAGATAGAAATAAAATATTTAAAAAAAAAAAAAAAAAAAAAAGCAAGACCAAGACACTCAGCTGAACTTGGATGAGAAGAAAAAGCAATCAGGAAGCAAGCTCCAGGGAAAGGGCTTGTACTGTCGTGTGCAGAGGTAGATGAGCTATGTCTCTAAGCTCAGGTCTATGTAGACCCACTGAAATTTTATAAGGACCAGAGAAGAAATAGCACAGAATCATTGTAAACTTGACCAAAAACCAACTTATACAATTTCCCTGGTTGTTAATATAAACACAATTTCAAATCTCTTAGCTGTAGTATTCCACCTTTGATACATCAAGGCCAAAGTTGGCTAAAGGGGAGCTCTAGTTTCTGCCAACAAGACTCCAAAGTCACAGTTAAATCAAGAGCAGATATTATATGGATACTCAGTGCAGCACCAGAGGTTCATAATGACATCCATAAACCTGGGCCCTTTGCCTCCTTCCACAAGGAAGCATTAGTGGAGTAGTTAGGACTCAACATAGGACAAGTGGGGTTTGGCAGAACATATTCACCCCTTAATAGCCTTCTTTGAGATTTCTCTGAAATCATCGAGAGTTATAAGCTCATAAGAGCCATAGAATTGAGCTCTAAATGTCATTTTCATAGTTCCTCTGTGGCCTACAGAAGCAGTGAGCAAAATATCATTGAGCTGCCTCCTGGTTTTGAGCCTCACATCTATACATTTATCCAAAAGTAGGAGACAGCCAGTTTCACAAAGGGTTAAAAATCATGGGGATTTCTCTGTGTTCAAAATGATTGTAAGACTCACTCATATGTAAAATGATTGTCTGCATTTTCTTCCCTGCCTCTTTAGCCTAACAAATACACTTTATAGGTTTTACAGTGTTCTTTACAACTCACCTAAAACTCATAATTTTCCTCCTGCTTATAACACTTATTTATTATTTATTTACTAGATTTATAATGTGCTTTCCTCAAAAAGGCTCAAGGCACCACATAGCTAAGTGCTACACAATAAACATGAAACTCTTCTTCAAAACTATAAACAGTGGAGTGGCCAGAGGTGAGATGGGAGGAATATGGATGAGCACAGGAGGAAAGAAAGGCCATGGATCAGTGAAATGTTCAACCAAGTCATCAATATGTTGGGAGGCAGGCATGAATGTGACCAGAATGTGTGTCCCTGACCACTCAGTTGGCCCCACTTGCAAAGATAATGCCACTGCCATCTAGTCTAATTAAAAGAACCAAAATATCTCAATTTTTGTGAAAGAGTGAACAGATCTTTGAGAACTCCTAAGAGAATACCTACAAACCAATATACCTACACAGATAATCATGTTTTAAAAATTGATGGAGAGACACAGTGATGTTTCACAGCAAGTTTCTGAATATTTAAAAAAAAAAAAGAAAAAAATGTATAAATACAATTCATGCTCAGTCCGCATTTATTTCTTCTGAATGCCCGTAACTTCCAAAGGTGTTATATGCCAGAGGATCACAAGAGTTCAAAGATTCTCCAAATGATGAAAAGATAGTTGACTTCAGCTTTAAACCTCAGGTCACTGAATCTGACAAGGCTGCATGTTGATTTCCTGTGTCAGTAATCCAGGCAATGGTGGAAGAGATGGCTAAACACTCACTCTGCCAGGAGCTGCTAATGGAACAAGTTGAGAATGAGAAGGGCGTGGGGCTACTGTAGTATACAGTAAAGCACTGTGTCTCTTTATCAGTACAGATGGGAATGCGTGTAGTCCCACAAAGAAAGATAAATGGTAGGATCGGTATTAATATGAGTGTTCACATTAGTGTTTAGTAGTACCATGTGCACACTAGACTCCAGCCCTAACAAGTTTTCTGTTCTACAAAAAGAGAGAGAGAGAACTAAATGAGTTATCTACCCCTGTTTTGCTAAATGATTGAACTGGGATTTAAGCCCAGCACTCCTAGGGTAGAAAAACAAGCCTAGGAATTCTGTCCTCTGAGTCAACATGTATGACATGCTGAGGACTCTTGGCAGAGTGCACTGAGTCACGTTCCCTAAGCCTAGATGCTGTTGGTAGAGAGTTAACTGCTCAAAGCCAGGCAGAGACATCAAGACTAACATAAGGCAGAAGCTAGCCCTGTGCAGAGTAACATGGGACAGTCAGCCTCCAGACAGACAGTAAGGGTCAGTAGATAAACCAACTAAGGTGGACCTAGATCCTCAATGGGCAAAAACTGGAAGTTGAGGGCTGAAATGCATTGTTCTGTCTTGGATAACTAATTGCATGCTTCTGCCAAGTTAACTACACAGATCTAGAGTGAGTCATTCTCAGTAATTTTTTTGTGATTCTCCTAAATGAGTAATAATCACTGAGGACATATTAAGCACGGGGCACCTAACATACATCATCTATATAGATACATAAGTACCCCCATCTGACAGAGGAAGAATGTCAAATTTGATTTGAAACCATTTCCATACATAGAAAGTTGTAATCCGTGGTGGTTTGAATGTGAAACGTCCCCCATAGCCTCTTGTGTTTGTGACTAAGCCGCATACTCAGTCCCCAGTTGGTAGCAATTTGGTAGATGGAGCCCTGCTGGAGGAGGTGTGTCACTGTTAGCAGACCTTGAGCTGGTTAGCCCAGCTTGCCAGTGCTAGCTACCTCACTCTTCCTGCCTCCTGCCAGCTGCTGTGCCAACATGTGATGCCCAGCCTCTGCTCTCCCTTCCTTTCCCTGCCATGATGAGGCTTCCCCTTCCAGACTGTAAGTCCAAGTTAACCCTTTCCCTCCGTGCACTGCTTTTGGCTGGGTGTTTTGTCCCAGAAATAAGGAGGTAACTTAACTTGATATGTCAAAAGATATAACTTAACATAGGAGTACTTTTGAAATAACTGAATCTTGGTCAATCATAGCAGCCAAGAACTTGGTTAATTAGGATTGAAAACTACTCAGGTATGTCTCAACTAGGCAATGTTGGGTTGTGGGCAGATATTTTTCTACATGTCACTTCCTTTTGCTGTTTTAACTCCTGCCTGCACATATTGCAAAGTACAGTACTTTGAATCTTCACTGATTCAGGGAAGTGCCTAATTCACTAGTTTGCTCAAATAAATTCTATTAAATTCAATTCGTATAAAGTTCTCCACTCAACAGACTAGCATCAGAAGTGAGATCTGAGATACACATCCAGAAAGCCCTAGGCGCACAAATGACCAATCAAAGGTTCCCACAGGACCCATTATGTTTGCTGATCTCTGGCAGAAGGTAGGATCATGGGTGAGTTCTCTATTGTACTTGAATCCCACAGAGTTGTGTTTTGAGAACTTTGACTGTATCTTATGAATTTTTAACCTGATAGCCAGAGTCTAGGATTAGACTGGATAAAACAATTAACTGAGTTGGATCCAGTGAGAATCCACAAGTATATACCTTTTTGTAAGTTTTTTATTTATTTATTTGAGAGACAGAGAGAGAGAGAGAGAATGGGCACACCAGGGCCTCCAGCTACTGCAAACACACTCCAGATGCATGTGCCACCTTATGCATCTGGCTTACATGGGTCCTAGGGAATCAAACAATGATCCTTTGGCTTTGCAGGCAAGTGCCTTAACCACTAAGCCATTTCTCTAGCCCCCAAGTGTATATCTTTTGAAAAATCAGCTTCTCCATATCTAAAATCCAGATACTCCAGGAATCTGGGACTCCATTTTTTGAAGACTGTAGGTGATTGACTTGTATGACCAAGGATAAGTTCAGAAATAGATTTTTCTTTAAACCAGATGATTTTGTAGTGACTGTGATCCTCTGACTACAATTGCTATGTTAGTTACCTTCTTGTGGTTGGGATAAAATACATGACCAGAAGCAATGTAAGTAAGAAAGGTGCATTTCAGCTTACTTTTTTTGTTTGTTTGTTTGTTTTGTTTTTTCAAGGTAGTGTCTCACTCTAGCTCAGGCTGACTTGGAATTCAGAGTGGCCTCAAACTCATGGCGCTCCTTCCACCTCTGCCTCCCAAGTGTGGGGATTAAAGGCATGCGCCACCACACCTGGCTCAGCTTACATTTCCAAGTGACAGTCCATCATGACATAGAAGACATGGTGACAGAGAAATGAAGTAGAGCTGGTCCCCTTGTGTCTGCAACCAGGAAGTAGAGAATGATGAATTCTGGCAGTCAGCTAGCTCATTCATTTTTATCCACTCCAGGACCCCAGCCAGCCAATGGACTGGTCTACTCCCATTTGGGAAGAGTCCTCCCACCTCAATTAACCTAACTGAGAAAAGCACATACATGCCCAAAGATTTGTTTCCATGGTGATTTTAAAATCTGTCAAGCTGACAACCAAGATTGACCATCACAATTGCTATCATGCCCCTAAGGTCAAGACCAGATAGATAGACTTTAATATTGATGAGCTATTTTTATTGCCTGAACTTTGAATTGTTTTAGTTTGAAAAGTTTTTTTATGGAGACTTCTATTCAGGAGAGTACCTTAATTCCTTGGTATATTCTCCAGATAGCCATTAAAACACTCTCCCTGATATGTTGTATGCCCTCAAGAGACTTAAATGCTATCACATCCTTTGTATATCAAGGGGTCTCATTGTGGTCAGAATAACAAACACATGAAAAGAGCATGAAGAATTATCCAACTGACTTGACACTATGAGTTCTGAAATCTATACTAAGACCCAAGTCCATAATGTGGACAACAGAAAGCAGTGTCTGAGAGACTAGCCAAGACAGAAGAGCTGAAATCACTTAATTTTACCTAAAGCATTCTTGTAACAAATAACCAAGCCAATCAGATTCCTCAATTATATCTAAATAAGACAACTGTTGAGCTGTAAGCAATCAAGTGTTTCTATATGTCATTTCCCTTATGGTCTGTGAACACTGCCTGCTCACATTGTTGGTGGAGCTTTCTCAACCTGTACTAGCTCTAGAAGCTTCCCAGTTCATAAAATCGTTTCCTTCTTCAGATTAAGTCTAAACTTTAATTTGTCTAAAGTGTTTTATTTTTTCTCTCTGTTTTTTTTATTTTTGGAGAGAGAGACAGACAGACAGAGAAGGAGAGGAAGACAGATAGAGAATGGGCGTGCCAGCAGTCTCTCAGCTGCTGTGAATGAAATCCAGATGTGTGCGCCCCCTTGTGGTCAAGTGAGGCATTGTGCCCTTGCATCACTTTGCATCTGGCTAAACGTGGGACCTGGAGATTGGAACCAGGTTCTTAGGCACCTTAACGGCTAAGCCATCTCTCCAGCCCTATTTTTTCTCTTTTTAACAGGAGGCTCAGGTAAGTAACTTGCCAGAGTCACAAAGCTATTTAAAAACTCCATAGATCCCACGTCTAAGGAGGCTTGCACTGGAGCCCATCTTCCTAGTCACCATGTTCAAGTACGTCTAGATCCTAGTTCTATTCACTCCATTTCAGTGCTCTGCCGCTTCCTCTCTGACCCATCTGGCCTCCTTCTTGGAAGAAAACAAAACATCTCTTTTGTTTTCTTCCCAGTGGTCCATCCCATTCTATAACCCACCTGCCCTGTCACAAAATCCACTAACAGCTTGGGAGAATTTGTTATAGCAACCCTAGAAATCTACTTCAAGAAACTATCTTAGCTTTGTTTAACCCCGGGTTTCATCACACATGTGGAAATTACCTGAAAGATAACAAAACATACCACATAGTCAGAAAAGTGGTGTGGTATGTCTGCTAACCCCTGCAAACCAGAATTCTCAGACATTCTTTTAAAAGCACTTTGCAGCGTGCTGCAGGCATGTATAAAGCATGCATACTCCCTGGGGGATGTCTTGGCACTCAATAGTCATAGCAATTGCAGCAAAGATTCCTCATTCCCTTTCTGCAGGGCTGGAAGGCAGCAATAAGAGCCAGGCATGGTGGCACACGCCTTTAATCCCAGCACTTGAGAGGCAGAGATAGGAGGATAGCCTTAAATTTGAGGCCACCCTGAGACTACATAGTGAATTCCAGGTAAGCTTGGGCTAGAGCAAGACCCTACCTCGAAACGAAAGAGAAAGAAAAAGAAAGTGGAAGACAGCAATAAAAGCAGGAGATCATAAGCAACATGGCTTGGGCAGAGATGGACCCATCCTCTGTCACTCTGCCTAGAAACCTTCCCCATTCGAATGGCTCCCTTCTCATCTTTTCACTTTTAGGGGAAATGACACTGATTCTCAGAGACCCTCAGTGGCCTCTTGCACATGACGTCTACTACAGCATATCACTTCCAATAGCCCTTACAGAGCAGTAACGACTTCATTGATTGACCCATTTTCATGCATGTTTTAGTTTTCTGTATGAAAGTTTCACAAAACAAATGGCTTAGCTAACAGAAATTTCATCTCTTTCCATTTTAAAGACTTGAATTTCAAACCCAAGGTGTCCGCAGGGGCATGCTACTGAGAACTTACTAGAACCCTCCCTTGGCTGTTCTTAGCTTCTGGTGGTAGCACTGATCCTTGCAGTTCCTTAACTTGTAGCTTCATCACTCCAACCTCTGCTTCTCTTGTCAAGTGGTGTTCTTGTATGTCTGTCAGTGTCTAAATTTCCTTCTCCTTGTAAGGACATCCATCATCAAGGACTAGAGCCCTACCCTTCCCCAGTATTCACCAGCTAATTACATCTTCAAATAGCTAGTGCTAGTCTAAAGAAATGGAAGAGAATATATTTAGGCTGCTTAAGCCACACCGTTTATGGAAATTTGTTATAGCAGCCCTAGAATGTTATTAAAACTAACTCTCTTGCTTTTGTTTAACCCAGAGTTTCACTATACACTTATACAACCAAATAAATATTTTCACTGGTAATAATTCTTCATGGGGGGATATGTGTTTTAGAAAGGTAAGTCTTGGGGCTACAGAGATGGCTTAGCAGTTAAGGCACTTGCCTACAAAACCAAAGGATCCAGGTTTGACACCCCAGGACCCACATAAGCCATAAGCACAAGGGGGCGCATGCATCTGTAGTTTGTTTGCAGTT
Organism: Orientallactaga sibirica; assembly: GCA_036365145.1. Classification (NCBI taxonomy): domain Eukaryota; kingdom Metazoa; phylum Chordata; class Mammalia; order Rodentia; family Dipodidae; genus Orientallactaga; species Orientallactaga sibirica. The sequence goes on along the minus strand of JAEOAD010000018.1, from coordinate 18,196,646 downwards.
TGCTTGCTGGAGGTCCTGGTGTGCCCATTCTCTCTCTGTGTATACCTGCCTATTTCTGTATCTCTCTCTCTTTCTCTCTCTCTCTCTCTCTCTCTCTCTCTCTCTCTCTCTCTCTCTCCCTCTCTCTCTGTCTGTCAAATATATAAAAATAAAATAAAATAGAAAGGTAAATCTCATCTTCCTATTTATCAGAGAGACAAATCAAGTGTCAGGGAGGGTGATGGATTCATGTGCTTGTGTGTGGTGGAAGGGAGACTGGAGCTGAGATTCCGAGTCCATTCAGACATCACATAGTTCCTTGTGTCCTTTGCTTCTTAGCGACCCCTGGAAATAAGGTGCTGTCTTCAAGATGATACTTTGCTTTTGCACCTCTGGAGTAGAACAGGATACTGTTCACAATTAATGAGAGCCCTTAGGGAGGCATTGACTCAATGCTTTTTCTAGCCAATGGAGAAACTTTTATTTTTAAGGGGGCTGGGGCAATAGGTTCAAGAACCAGTCATGAAAGCAGCTGATCTGATGTAAACTGACATCTCCAAAAAGCTTGGAATGAGGGCTGGAGAGATGGCTTAGCGGTTAAGGCATTTGCTTGCAAAGCCAAAGGACCCAGGTTCAATTCCCCAGGACCCACGTAAGCCAGATGCACAAGGGGCACATGCATCTGGAGTTTGCAGTGGCTGGATACCCTGGTGTGCCCATTCTTCTCTCTGTGTCTGTCTCTCTTATATCTCTCTCTATCTTTTTAAAAAGAGCTTGGATTGAGGGAAAATGCAGCTACACTTGAGCCTCAGCCCTTCCCCCTCCACCCCTCTCACCCCACTGCTCTTCACCCTACTGCCCCTTGTGCCTATGGAGAGAGGCAAAGGGATGTGGCCTCTTCTCTCTGAAAAGGGACAGTTTCATTTATAATATGCCAGACTCTTCCACTCCTTCCTTCTCTTTTTGCCTGCCTCGTCCAGCCTCTTCCTTAGACATACAAAACCCACCAGAAGCCCCTGCTCAGCCTTAGTGAGGACAGGCAGCTTCTCCTACCTTCCACTTGATAGGCTGCAGTGGCAGCTCCCCATCCAAACCCTGCAGGGAAAGCCATGACAGAAGTTGCCTGCATCATCCGCGGCTAACAGGAGGAGCACCACGCCACCGCCTTCCACCAGGAGAGTCAAGCCGCTGTGCAAACAACCACGAACTCTCACCCCAGACTAGAGTCTCAGAATGCAGGCTGAAGAATCCTGGCACAATCTTGACAAGAATTCAGGTCATTCTGTACAAGATGAGCCATTTATTTTTTTTCTCCAGTCTCTCTTTGGTCCTTAACAGACTTTGATCAGTGTGGGTGCTGACCAAGTTAATTTTTCCCTTGGAATATAGCACATGGGCATTGGTTTTAGTTACATAATTACCTAAAAATTTTCCCAATTTCTCCCAATTCTGCTGAGGACCCTCCTCTGTGGGGTTGTAGATATTCCCCACGGGGTTGTAGGTTATGTGTTGTCAGAGCAGCAGTTATTTTGGGGGGACAATGATTGTGGGCATGATGTCCCAACCTGTGGCTCTTACATTCTTTCTGCCCCCTCTTCCCTGATGCTGCTTCTTAATCTGTTCTTTTCTTTCTTTTAGTTTTTGTATGCAGTGGGATTATGTGTACACATGTGTGCAAATGCATGTGTGTGCACATGTTTGTGAAAGCCAGAGGATGACACCTGGTATCTTCCTCAATCACTCTCCACATTAATTTTTTTTTTTTTTCAAGGTAGAGTCTCACTCTGGCTCAGGCTGACCTGGAATTCACTATGTAGTCTCAGGGTGGCCTTGAACTCACGGCGATCCTCCTCCCTTTTTCTCCCAGGTGCTGGGATTAAAGGCGTGCACCACCACGCCTGGCTTCACATTAGTTTTTTGAGACAGGGTCTCTCTCTAAACCTAGAGCTCACCAATTTCACTAGACTCGCTAGCCAGCAAGCCCTGGGAATCTGCCGGTCTCCCCTTCCCAAACACTAGAGCTACAGTTGCTCAACATCATGCCCGGTCTCTGATGTGGTTTCTGGGAATCCAAACTCCCAACTGCATGCTACATGGCAAGTACGTTACTGACTAAGCCTTCTCCCCAGAACCCTTAATTACACCTTTAAGTTAGATACTATTTCACTTCTGACGATGGGAGCCAAGGATAGAGAATATTCGTTCCCTCCCTCCCTCCTTTCTTCCTCTCCTTCCCCCTCTCCTCTCCTTTTCCCCATCTTTCCAACATAAAATTACCCTTTCTATTTAAATAAAAGTCAATATTTACCTTAGTAAGACTATAGGATGCAAAGCACTGTGGGATCCATATAGGTCTGTCACAATCACTTGCAAGTTTTTGTTCTCTCTGGGATTAATCAACTGTGTGCTCTTGATTTTTACTTAAATTTCTTTGTATCTTTCCCATTCATTAATTCATTCCCAAGCACTCTGACGGAACTATAAACTTCTGAGATGTGCTCCCTTCTGCACAGCTCATGTTTTAGACCACCACAGAACTAAAAATCCATGAGGAGACAAGCCCCATCACCTCTCTCCTTCTCTTTCACTTTCCTTGTTTTTTGGGTTTTTTTAAATTATTCCTTTCAAAGAAAGGTAACTTTCTAATAGAGGGGAATAAAGACACAGACACTTGCAGACCCTGTGCAAGACCCATATCGTACTTGATATGCACCGTGTTTACTGATGGATTTATGATGGGAATAACTTCCACTGGAATTCTGAAGGCTTAGTTTACAGTTCTCTGGTTCCCAGTGTGGCTGGTGAGATGCTTAATGACAACCCAAGTCCTAACTGTTTTCATAACCAGGTTTGTTCCCCCAAGCCCTCCTTCATGGCTCCTCAAGCTTCTATTTCTGAGACGATATAATGATCCACGTGGGTGTGGGGCTCTTCTTCAACTGAACTCCTCCATAACGATGCAGAATTCTGACAACGGCGGTGGTGGGGGGGGATAGGGGTCCATGGGGATGGTCTGCACTCCCTGTGCAACTTCCTTCTCCAGCAAAGAATACCCAAAATAAAAGGCCTATTTTTGAAAATAAGCTTGTGGAAAGAGGAGTGAGAAAAATCACCTGTTCACTTTTCCCAAGTATGGACTGAGGCATCATATGCTGCAGTGAGAGAACATAAAATGTGGAAGGAGACATAGTCAAACCCCTACACTCTCCAGTCTTCCTAACCCTAAGAGAAGAGCTTAACTGTAAAAGGAAAGGAGGGAAGATGTTTAAGACATTTAAAGTCACATGTTTGGTGACAAGAACATCAAAAATGCCAGTCAGACTATTCAATTTACCCCTAGTATGATTCTGAGGCAATCTGTAAATGGATTGAAAAAAAATTAAATATTTTCATTAAGAAGCACTAGATGGCAGTATTGCAATTTTTTAGGATCACAACTGGGTATAGGCATGGTATTAAGATTTAGTATGATCACCTCACCATGTCCAGAGTTCCTCACTGATTCCAGCAGCTCTTTACAAAAGCTCTTCTCCAGAGAGAACACCTGCCTCATTGGTACTCTGCAGGTACAAAAGCCATTTGTCTAACAGCAGAATTTCCCTTTCTCAGCTCTGCTCAGAGTATCCACTATCAGGAACTGCATGAGCAGGTTGAACCAATTGTACAATTGAAAAAAAAAATTAAATCAAATTAAAAGAAATAATTGAGATTACTAAAGACTATGTTTTAAAATATTTTTTTTTTTTATTGAGAGGGAGAAAGAGAGAGATAGAGAGAAAGAATAGGCTCATCAGGGCCTTCAGCCACCACAAATGAACTCCAGATGCATACTCCACCTTGTGCATCTGGCTTATATGGATATTGGAGAATCAAACATGGATCCTTAGGTTTTGCAGTCAAGTACCTTAACTGCTAAGCCATCTCTCCAACCCCAAGACTTTATGATATTATGTAGTATATATGATATATGTGTGTACATATTTTTTCAACCTGAAATTGTTTTTAGAAATGTTTATTGTTGACATCATTTAAAATACTAATGAAAGTTATGTGTATGTTCTCTGCCCATAATTGAAGTATTTGGGAGGCTAAAGCAGAAAGATAGAGAATTCCAGGATAGTGTGGTTCCAGAGCATCCTGGGCTACAGTTACACCTTGTATCAAAAATAAATTAATAAAATAGTAATAAAAATCATGCTAAATATAAAATAACATATTTTATGAGAAAAAATCATATACTCAAAAACAACAACACAACTATTTAGTGAAAAGAGACTGTTTTTCATGTTCCCAAGTTTCTGGTGTGCCCTTATCAGAATTTAGGTGATATTCTTATTTTCTTCTTGTTCAATATGTTACCTCTGGAAAACAACACAGTTCACTCACGGAAGAATTGGGGATGAGAGTGAAGAAAGAGCCCTTGGGGAGATGGCGCTGAGGGTAAAAGCACTTGCTATGCAAGCATGAGAACTTGAGTTCAGTCTCAGTGCTCACATAAAAAGCCAGGCATGCCCATAACCCCAGCATTCAGGGGAGTAGAGACAAAAAGATCACTGAGATTCACTGGTCAGCCAGTCTAACTGGAAAAATGGTGATCTCCACATTCTGTGAGAGACTGTCCAAGGAAATGAGACAACTAAGCAACAGAGGAGAATACTTCACACGTGTGTATGGGGCATACACATGTGTAAGCATGTGTATATATCACACACCGCATACTACATACTAAAAAGATTTATAATATATAATAAATCTCTAATTTATAATATAGTTATAAAATACTGACATGTAGACACCCAAATAGACCAAGAAGTCAATGGAGCACACTTTAAGAAGTATAGGCTCTCAGTCCTCCTTCTCTGTCCCTGACCCTGTGCCAGTACCATCTATTGCTACGTGCCATGGCTTCAATGACTTCAAGCTGTGAATTTGTAGCCACAGTCTCCGAGGAGAAAGACTTTTTCTATTCCTCTACTTTCTTTTCCAAAAAGAGATCCCTTCATCCAGAAAGATTGGTTGGAATTTAACTTGCTGTTGTTTGGATGCCCTGTGTCTCATTTTTGGGACATGCAAGAAAATTTAGGGGCTGGAGAGATGGCTTAGCAGTTAAGGTGCTTGCCTGTGAAGTCTAAAGACCCAGTTTTGATTCTCCAGTACCCATATAAGCCAGATGCACAAGGTGGCACATGCATCTGGAGTTCATTTGCAGTGGCTAGATGCCCCAGTATGCCCATTCTCTCTCTCTCTCTCTCTCTCCCTCTCTCTCTCTCTCACCACACACACACAAATAAATGGAAAATTTAGACCTTATGAAGACTAAATTTTAAAATGTCTCATCACCCTATTTCCCGCTTCCCATTTTTGATCCCTCGTTAATATCATGATGTTATTCTGAGCCTATCATCATTCTTTCAAGTCTGCTGTTAAGTAGAACCTGTTTTTGGTGGGGGTATCAAAACCAGGGGCTGGCACATGCTCTACCAGTGGGCTTCAACTTTAACCACGGGCTTGTTGCTATTGAGGCCTAGACTCCTCCAGTGGAGTCTGAGGTCTTATGTCCTCCACTCTCATGACAACCTCCTGAGTAATCCTCCTGAGAACCTGCCATCTTCCCTGCTGTTCCTTAGAGAGCCCCCTACCTCTGTCTAACAGTTTCCAAGGTGAAGACAACATAAATCATTTGTATTATGAATCTGTTCTCTATCTAGAAGTCTGGAGACTGCTAAGAGCTTATAAGTTACCTTTCTCCTTGCTGTAACTAAGTACCTGACAGAAGCAGCTTAAGGGAGGACAGATTGATTCTGGCTCATGGTTTAAGGGACTACAGCTCATGCACATATCAAAACAATGAGAGCTGGGATCAGCTTGGTCTGAGGGGCGGGAGCATTGGGTGAGGTTTCCTCACTTCTTCATACAACAGGAAGCAGAAAGAGCTCAGGCTGGAAGATTGGGCTATATATATAAAACCCTAAAACTCCACACCCTGTAGCCCTGTGTCTGCCAGCTAGGTCCCATGTAAAGGTCCCACAATCCCTCAAGACAGCACCGCCAGCTGGACACAAGTCTCCAAATGAACCTGTGGAGGAATATTTTACATTCAGACCATAACAAAACTATAAATTCAGTACCCTCTAAGGTTTAAAAAAATGAAGAAATCTGTCTGTTTAATGGCGAAACAAACTGTCTTTTTTAAAACGTGGATGTGGCCCCCATTACCTTGACCTCCTAACAGAATTGCTGATCTTCAGAAGCTGACTGTACTTATGGTAGCCTGAAGTTAGGTTGGCAGAGAGCATTTCTCTGTTTGTAGCAAAGGAACCTGAATATCATAGCCAATCCTGTTTCTGTTTCCATATGGACCCTCTCTTAAGCTTTTTCAGGTCCCTGGGAGTGCACACAAGGGTGGCCCCTTGAATGTGTCCCCGGCCAGTGCAGTTGGGCAAAAGCAATGTGTGTAGTTTCCAGGCTGGCTCAGCAAAGCTTGACTACACCCATTTTCACCCATCACTCGTCATTCCTCTTCATCCTGTAGTGGGAGATAGATACAAGCCCCAGTGGAAAATGGCAAGGCTCTCCAAACGCCTAGACAGAAGGAACAACGCTCCGTGCTGGCTACAACGACATAAATTGTTACATTGCCAAGCACTGTGACGGGTGGGGGTGGGGGTTGCTGATAAATGTCCTAACTGAATGATAAGATTTTTTTATAAACCAAGGAAAGCATCTCAATGGAGGCCAAGTGCTCTCCTCCAGTAGTGGGGCCTATGTAATGAGGTCACATTTCTGGAGAGTAAAAGCAAGTGTAAAAGGTGAAAGAGGTCCACCGGAAGTAAGGCATTTCAGAGGAGGACCACCGGAAGTAAGGCACGCCAAAGGCTAATCTGCCCACAGCTGTTTGTGATTTGGATTATCAGGTTTGGTTTCCTGGGCTTGTCAGGAAAAGATCTGGTTAACATGTGACCTAACAAGACATATTTCTACAAAAGTGCTTTCTGAAGAGGGACCCTGACTCCTGTAATTTACCAGCTATTTTTATTTGTTCAATAATTCTAACTGCAATTGTATGATTATTTCCCCAAGGTTTCCCAGGCTATCTAAACATCAATTTCACCGCTTTAAGATGGAATATATAAACATACTGTGGTACTACTAGATTCTAATGCACAGAAATGCAAAACTGAATCAGTTACACATTTTCAGTTTCTCAGCAGAGAGAACCTGTCTGAATGCAGGGGCGGGAAGGAAATGACTAGCAAAGGGAAGTCTGGGTTATGATTCTGAATGATGTCTGTGTGTTCATCTGTAGGAACAGATGATAGAGACTTTATACCCAGGATTCGGTCAGCTTGCCTCATGGTAATAGATTCTGATTTTCTTTTGCCCTTTGCAAGCCTAAATGCTTCTACAAAAGCTGACATGGGGGCCCGCCCATTAGCTCATGGGCTCCAGGGATTCATTTCAAACCATATTCCTATCTCATCTTATTGGTTACAGAGATTAGATTAGACACGGTCTTGACACCCACTTCAAACAAAGAGATGTGAGAGAAAGCCCATTTGTTGCTGCGAGGGAAGGGTTGGTTGGCTTCCACTGAAGCTACTTAAAAAGGCATTCTCTTCCAGTCATGCTTCAGTAAGAAAGTTCTGGACAAGCATGTCATGAACATAGAGAGGGGCAGCCTTGGGATATATAGGACCGAAGCAAGGAAAAAGAAAGCTATGAAGACCCTGTGAATCCCCTCTATGGTTTAGACCCTTTTTGAGGTAGGTTTTCTGTTTCTTGCAATCAAAAAAATTCAAATTCTGTAATAGTGTGTGTGTTGTGTGTGAATGCATATTTACATATATGTAGTTCACATATAGCATTATATCGCTGGTCCTGTACAACATAGATTTGAGTGGCACAGCTCTACTTAGAATGGATATTTTTGTTTGGGGAGAGTGTTGTTTTGTTTTGGAGATATCCTGCAATTTGAAAAATGCACAGATGAACTTCAAAGCCGATAAATACTAAAAATATTAAGAAATATCATGAACACAGAAAGTTTATGTAGATGGCCTACTTAAAACATTATCATAAAATATATGCCAAACTATTATAGAAAGTTTAAAGATCTATCAAAACTCACCTACACAAATATTTACATGCCATGATTCATAATTGAAAGAAATGTGCCGGGGTGGAGGTGGCGCACGCCTTTAATCCCAGCACTAGGGAGGCAGAGATAGGAGGATCACCATGAGTTCAAGGCCACCCTGAGACTACAGAGTGAATTCCAGGTCAGCCTGAGCTAGAGTGAGACCCTACCTCAAAAAAGCCAAAATATAGGGCTGGAGAGATGGCTTAGCAGTTAAGGCGCTGCCCATCTCTATCAGTCTCCCTCTCACTCTCTGTCTGTCTCTCTCTGTGTCTCTCTCCCAAAATAAATAAAATTTAAAAAAATTTTAAAGCCAAAATATAAATAAATAAATGTAAACAAAAGTAAATTCATGCTGTATTAAATCCTAGCTGCATAAAATTAGCTTATAATAAATATACTGCATATATTATAAAATATAAAATATTATTTTATAAATAACAAAATATTCTGCAGTAGCCTCACAGCCACTTCCTGTTGGTACTGCAATGACATCAAGTATACACTGTGACACTCACCATCTCCCTGTGAGCTGTTCCTCTTCCTAGAATCTGTATATCACATCAAAAAGTGATTTCTCACATTTTGTGCATGGCTTTCAGCATGTGTAACACATATACAAAATATCTGTCCACTGACTATTTCTTATATCTGTTTTTTAATTTGAGAGAGAGGCAGAGAGAGAGAGAGAGAGGGAGAGAATGGGTGTACGAAGGCCTTCAGCCACTGCAAACAAATGCCAGATGTGTGAGGCCCCTTGTGCACATGTGCAACACTGCACGCTTGCATCACTGTGCATCTGGCTTACATGGGATTCAAACATGAGTTCTTAGGCTTCACATGCAAGTGCCTTAACTGCTAAGCCATCTCTCCAGCCCTAATTGTTTGATTTCTTTAATCCAAAATTCTTCCAGTAAACAGCAGTGTATTAGTCAAGTTCCTTGGAGTTCAAAAGATAAAAGTGTACTTAGGGGTTCAGCTTCCCTAACCCTCACACTAGGCAAGGGTCATCTGAACATGTGTGACATACTTAAGTGAGTATGTGTTATAACTGCCCAAGCATGTGATCAGATGGAGAAGTAGATGAGTATAGACATGTAAAAGTAGAAGTGTGAATATACATATGTATGTGTATATGGTTTATGGGGGGTCATAAATTTTCTCCAAATAAAGGAACTTGAAAAATGTATATAGCCTTTGTAAATGCTTATCCAGATCCTCATTCTGGAAATGAAGATATATGTCTGATAATTAATGGCAGGCTCAAGTGGGATACAATTACACCCTTTGTGTTCATTTATTTGTTGAAGCTATATATCGTGCAAGACTTAACAGGGAGGAAATATAAAACAATGGCGGCACATCATCAACATTTCACAGAGATAAAAACAAAACACTGTACTGCTCGAGGACTAAACATTTACTGTTGAGTGATTTTCAAAATTAAAAGAAAAATGCCCAGTTCTTCAAGGTGTTGACAGGCTGCTCCTAACAATGCCATAGAAGGAATCACAGGAACCACGTAGTGTTCGGCTGCCGAGCACAGGACTCTCATCATAAAAGACAGTGAGTGGAAACAGAACCCTGCAATTGCTTCTGGAGACCTTCCAACAACACCCACGGCTGTGGTATCAAGTTCCAGCAGTAGCAAGTTGCATGCCATTGTTCGCAATGTGGACTTGGTCCACCTTATCAATGCGGTTCAGATTCGTTAGATATGTAGTTCCCAGCAACTTGGTGCTGGAAATTAAAGTAAGAACACCCTTTACCCAATACAGATCCGCTCCAGTATTCCCACAGAGACTTTGAAGAAGTGTGAAAGTGAGCTGGGATTAGGGTGAGGCAAGCAGGTGCCTAGGGGCCAAGATTTATGGAGGTGCAGCTCTTGGTGCACCTTGGTGTTGAATACCAGAAGGTGAATGAATGCTCAAGTTCAAAGGCTTTGCAGTCGACAAAACAAAACAAAACAAACTGGTTTTGTTTCCAAACTGTTTATGGCAATAAGCAGGTGTGCCATATGCCTCAGGACTAGACTGCAGCTAATCTGTCTAAATCCCACGCGTGTTTACACATTGCAAGTATCTTTGATTAGTAATCTCACAGAGTTTGCGTTAAGCACTTCAAAAGTTTTTTTTTTTTCCCTCCACATTAAATGAAATTGTGTGTAGAGGATCATGGCCTGAAAACGAAGCACAGAAGAGTAAAACTGGGGCAGATACAATACATTAAAAAAAAAATTCACAGATAATGCAATTTTAAAAATTAATTATTTATATTTTTTTTATTTGAGACAGACAGAAAGGGAGAGAGAGAGAGAAAGAAAGAGAATGGGCATGCCAGGGCCTCCAGACACTGCAAACGAACTCCAGACACATGCACCACCTTGTGCATCTGGCTTACGTGGGACCTGGAAAATCAAACCTGGTTCCTTAGGCTTCGCAGACAAGCGTCTTAACTGTTAAGCCATCTCTCCAGCCCATAATGCAATTTTTTAAAATTTATTGATTTATTTGCTTTGTGACAAGGTGGTCTCAAATGATATAGCTAAGAATGACCTTAAACTTCTGATCTTCCTGTTGCTGGCCCCTCAGCCTCAATGGCAGGATTGCAAGCATGTGTTACCACACCAGTTTTATGCAGCACTAGAGACTGAACCCAGGGCTTCATGCACACTGTGTAAGTACTCTACCAACTGAGCTATACCCACAGACCAGTAAAGCAATTTTAGAACAACTAGACTGGAAAGGACCTATAGCTGTGAGCGTGTCAAGATCAAGGAGAACCAGCTCAGACTTTTGCCTCTCAGATCCATAATCAAGGGCCGAGGCAAAGACCAAACAAGATTCAAACCTTCTCCATCCCACTCCCTCCTGGCCACACACAGTCCACCTCTACACTTTGCTGACTCTAGTTCCTTATAGTTCTTATACATATCAGTTCACCTTCATTCCAGTGGCTTCTTGTCCACTCACATTCTACAGAAACACATTAAGACGTGAAAAGCCCCAGATGGACTCCTTTCTTCCAGATTTGTTCCCATCCAACATGCCTGCTCCATGTGCCCAAACCACAAATTGTTCCCTGATGGTCCCCACCCTTGAGTTCAAACCTCTTGACATCAGCAAAGCTGGCGTGCTCTGGTTCCTGCATCTCTCTAGTCACAACCACAACAGAGTTCTTCTCATAAGCTCTTCCAATACTTTTTCAATCTTTACACATCTCCCATCCTCCATGCTGTTTCTCTGCACTGAGTCTTCATGATGATTTCTCTGCCTGGAATTTTTCTTGCTTGGTGTGGCTAATGCTTATTTTTTTTTTTTTGATTAATTAGCTTCATTTTACTTTTAAAAAATATTTTTAAATACTTATTTTAAATATTTAAATTTTTTATCCATTTAGAGAGAGAGAAGGATGGAGGTAGAAGGGCATGCCAGGGCCTCCTTGCCACTGCAAGATGTACACACCACTTTGTGCATCTGGCTTAATGTGGGTACTGAAGAATCAAACCTGGGCCATCAGGTTTTGCAAGCAAAGCCAGATCTCTAGCCCTGATGTTATTTTTAAATACATTATTTATTTCCATAAGTTTGTGTGCGCATGTGCACGTGCACGTATAAGTTGGTCTTTTACCTTTTCTCCCTAAATTCATCAGTTCATTGACCAAATTTATATGGAGAATGTACCAAGAGAAATGAAGACAAAATAAGAGTGAGGGCTTGAGAGATGGTCCAGTGGTTACAGGTGCTTACTTGAAAGCCTGATGGCCTGGGTTTGATTCCCCGGTACTCACGTAATGCCAGATGTACAAAGTGGTACATGCATTTGTACCCATTGTCTCTCTGTCTCTCTCTGTCTCTCTCATTCTTGCTCACTCTCTTCTCGCAAATTAATAAATATTTAAAATAAATAAATAAACAAACAAGAATATCAGTGAGCCAAGCAGAACCACTTTGTTCCTGAACATGTGGTCTGAGTTCAAATTTTCTAATCTACTAACCAAAGCTCCAAATGCTAAACTCAAGGTGGTTTGTCCTCCAACCATTCATGTGCTTGATGTTTGGTTCCCTGGGCAGCAGTGTTGAGAAAAATAATGGAAAGTTTGAAAAGTGAGGGCGGGGGGAGGGGGTTGGCTATCAACTCACAGAACTGCAAAGGAAATAAATAAATGGCTAAAGGAAAGTGGCACCGACCACAGAATGGATTAGTGTAGTTTTTGAGGGACCCCAGTAAGCTCCCACAAGAGTAAACTATTATGCAATGAACAAGCCTGGCTTTTCCATCTCTGTGTCTTCCTGTTTTACTCTGTGTGTGATCTCTTCCGCACACCTTTACCCCATTGCAATGACATCCACCATGGGGCGGAACTTCTAACAGGACTACCAGTTCATGTATTTAATCCCCCCTCAAAAAATGAACCAAATAAACGTGTTTGTGTACACTATTCAGCCGTAGGTATTTCATTATAGCAACAGAAAACAGAATAGTATGGCACATGTACATTTATAGAATCCCCAGAGTCCTCAGGAAGAGCCTGAGAGTAGATGTAACATCATCTAGGTTTCCTACGTGTTTTGTAGTCACTCCTCCTCCCAACATCTTACAATCCAAAGTAGAGAAAGGAACAAGTAAAGAAGAAGCGTGAGCCAGGGGTGTGACACACACTTATAACCCCAGCACTTGGGAGGCTGAGGTAGGTTCGAGGCACCCTGAGACTACAGAGTGAATTCCAGGCCAGCCTGGGCTAGAGCAAGACCCTACCTCAAAAAACCAAAGAGAGAGAGAGAGAGAACTGAAAGGTGTGGGACACCATCTTGGTCCTTGGTGCTCCTTGGGGATCGACAGGGAAAGGACTTAGCTATGGGCACTGGATAAAGTAGAATGGGTTTCAACCAACAGGCTCCATACCAGACTCCTTTAGAAAAACTGAAGCTTCTCAGTCTTGACATAGCTGCTATAAAAAGCCGGCATGCAGGTTGATGCCCCACTGATATGATCCACTTGTCAGCCCAGAAACCCTCCACAAGGTAGTGCTGTGCATTACTCACATCCATTATCAGCAAGCCCCAGCATTGAAGTCATAATGACGCAAGGCACACCACCAGCCCCCAACTTAAAATTCCTATTCATAACACTTACAGCCACAATATAACCTGTCCACTTGAAGTAATTATGAAAGATTGTGATGTCTTCATTTGTCATGTGAGCTTTACAAGGTTATATGCTGATTAATGATTTCTTGAATTATAGTCTTCATATGCAGTATCAAATTCATGTAGTGTGAACAGTATGTTAGTATCCTTACTGGAATTAAGATGGTGCAATAAAATATGCAATGGCAGTCAGAATCAGTGGGAGGGAGCACATGACAGATGGATATTGTCCTGAAAACTTAGTTGTGTGATATTCGCTTCCTGTGACTGAAGACAAATAAAAAAAACCACAATACGTGATCACAACAGGATGGATAGAAAAAGAGAGAAGCAGAAAGAGGGAGAGAGATGCCCAAGTAATTGACAACTTCAGTTGTAAACTCTTGTATAGTAAGCTCCTCTTGGAGCAAGCAGGGAGGCTCAGGGCACTCAAGAAGTAAACAATCAACAACTGTTGGGAAACTGCTGAAACTTATAAGAGGCACAAGTCCCCTCCCCAGAGCATAGAAGCAATAAACAATTGCTGAAGAGAAGAGACTGGAACAGTTGAGCCATGGGTAAGCAATGCACTGACCCCAGGAATACAGCCTTCATGAGTCCTTACCTATGTGGAGGTGGGCTTTGGGGTGATGTAGATGCTACACAGGTGCACACATACTCTCTCACACACATACACGCACATACACACACACCACACACGCATGTGCAGAAAATGAAAAGTGTTTGTTAAGGTTTGTCTTCGGTCATTTTCATTGAGAAGTCAACTGGAATATTGAATAACTTTTCAAATTACAAGTGGAACTCTTCTCTGGAAGAGCTAGAGGCAAGGACATTCATTTTAGGGTCAGTCCTAGGCCAATGGCTAAATACTTTTTTGAGGATACTTTCTAAGTTTTCTTTTAACATTTATTTATTTATTTATTTATTTATTTATTTATTTATTTGAGAGAGAGAAAAAATGAGCATGCCAGAGACTCTAGCCACTGCAAACAAACTCCAGACACATGTGCCACCATGTGCATCTGGCTTATGTGGGTTCTGGGGAATCGAACCTGGGTCCTTAGGCTTTGTAGGCTAGCGCCTTAACCACTAAGCAATCTCTCCAGCACTTAAGCTTTTTTACTTATTTATTTGCAAAAAGAGATAGCAAGATAATAAGTATAGGCCCACTAGGGCCTCATGCCACTGTAAACAGATTCTAGATGCATGTGCTACTTTCTACATCTGGCTTTACATGGGTATTGGGGAATTAATTAAACTCAGGCTATCAGAATTTTGCAAGCAAGTGCCTTTAACCTCTGAGCCATCTCTACAGTCCAAGGTTTTTATGTTTTGTTTTGTTTTGTTTTGTTTTGTTTTGTTTTGTTTTGTTTTGTTTTCTGTTGATTATTTTGGCAGAACTGGGGATTGAACCTTGGGCCATGGAACATGGTCAGCAAGAGTTATACCATGAGGGTATATCCCTAGCAACTCTAAGCCAATGGAATTCCTGAAATGCCCTAACCAGACATGAAGCCCAGCTTGACTATCCTAAGTATGTAAGCTTGGATCTATTTCTTGACCACTCTCAATGAAAGTGTTTTCATCTGCAAAATAGTGACCAGTCTCACTCCTAGCTGCCATGGCTGGGATGAAGGTTAAGTGACATCACACATACCCAGGCCAGGGCATGATGGCAGGCTGGTGGTGAGCACCTCATTAGCAACCACTCTGGGTTAGACACGGCTGTTTATTCAATGCAGAAGCTGCACTCTGCAGAGGACTCTAGAGAGAGTACAACCTGGGTCAGGCAACAGTTCTTTCCCTTAAACATAGCATCTAAAATAAGCTACTTTATAACAGGATATGGTCTGATGGTAAGAAACCAGGGGACACTTACCATATCCTTTTTTTAAAAAAATTTTTCTCTGTGCTTCAAAGATAATGCCATTTTCCCCTCTGGGCTCAGGAAAGGCATCACTCGAATGAGGATTTTGTGGCCTACTTTGAGGAAAAGGGCAGAAGGTGAGAAAGACCACCTTGGATTGATGAGGTACATAAGGAGAGAAGGATTTGGGGAAGGAAATGAGAGAATGTCAAGCTGTCAAATTTGAAGGTAGGATTTCTAAACCCCATCATGAACAAAAAGAAAGAGAGAAAGAAAAGAGAAGGGAAGGAAGGGAAAAAGGAAGGAAGGAAAGAAAAAAGGAAGGAAAGAAGGAAGGAAGGAAGGAAGGAAGGAAGGAAGGAAGGAAGGAAGGAAGGAAGGGAGGGAGGGAGGGAATTGAAATTACTCATTCATTTCCACATTCCATACAGTATTTGCTAGTACAGGAGAACAGAAGAGGCAGGTTAAATAGGCCACTTTGGCATGAGGATTATTTTGAGTTAAGGCATTTCTTCAAAAACAGCAAAAATAGAAAGATGTTCTACCCACCCTGTACCAAGGGGGAAAGAGTTATTCTCATGAGCACAGACAGGGGAGAAGTGTGTGTAAAAGGTGCCCTACCTAAACTATTAGAAAGGAACATTTCTTATCACAAGAGCTCAGAAAAATCTGCACAAACCCCGTTTATTTCACTTTGAACTTCCTTTAACTTCCCCACGTGTTCGAGTGGTTTTCCCCTTCATTGTCACTCTTGTTCAGCCTACTTTATATAAGCCTTGAGTTTTGCCTCGTTGGGTTTTCATTTTCCCATGGAGTCTCGCCGATGCATGTAAAAACCTGTAGTCTTTTCTTTTGTTGGCCTATTTTATGTCAATTTAATTTTCAATCCCCCTCAGAATTCTAGCAGGGTAAGTATCTATCTTAGTCTATGTTCTCTGCTACAACAGAACATCAAAACTGGCTAGTTCATATGCCAAAGAACTGTTTTTGGTTCATGTTTCTGGAACTTGAGAAGTCCACAATTACATTCCAAGCACATGGTTAGAGAGGGCAAGGTTGAGCACAAAGCAAGATGGATAGGGTGCATAACTTAACTCTTTACCCAGAATGCACCCCAAGATAACTACCCCATTTCAGAAAAATAGCATCAATCCATTTATGATACAGAGCCCTTTTGACCCAGTCACCTCTTAAAGGTCCACCTGTCAACACTGTTTCACTAGAGACCAGGGACGGAGTTTCCAACGCGTGAACTCTGGGAACACATTTGAATCACAGAAGTTTGCCTCCCTTCCCTTGCAATGAAATTCCAGGCTCCCATCACAACCTAAAGAGTTCTCCATGTGGTTTCATGATGCAACCAGAAGTAAAGATGAGAGAGGGGAAGAGGTCTGTTAAGGCCATTTCATTGTGTGGCCCCTTCTGTGTCCGTGTGTTCCATGTCCCTCTGCGGAGGGCAAAATACCAACCAGTGTTGGTATTTCCGTTTTTGAATCTCTTTCTCTGGTTTGTTCACAGGTTCTGTTACTTCTGCCTCTTATTTAGAAGCATCAAGAGTTTAACTAAAACCAGGAAGTTTACTTGTTAGCAAAATAGCTAACACATATGGCTAATATTTACTTTGGGTTGGTAGCTTTTATCTTGCTTTCAAACAAATATATCCCTAAATCAATAATTGTTTTGTAATATTAGATTATCAATACCTATTTGGGAAACATGGTTTCCCCAAATTATTTTTAATTTTCTACAGTATAAATTTATTGCATTTTGCTTTTATTGCTATACTAATGAGATTTTTCTCACTTTCCCCTACGGTTTTCTTCTCTTTTTCTCTCGATATATAGACCTAACCTTCTAAAAACAAGTGGGTAAGATTTTGCAGCAGGAGAAAACAGTATACTCACCAAAGATCTTTCTTTCTCTTTCATGGTAATCACCCGTATGCTTCTCCTTAAGAACAAAAAGATTCACACATTTAAAAAAAAACTATGATTACTTACTTCACTATTTTTTGACATGTTAAGCAGAACTGTCAATTTTCTCTGGCTAAGTGAGAAAAACATTATTTTCAATAGTCTGCACAAATATGCTATGTATGGCTTTTATACTTAAAAATACATCATCTCCTCCATGTGTAAATATTTTCTTGGGATGAGAAATCCAATGAAACCACAGGTCCCAGCCTCCGTGGTCGGTATAAACAAGCCTTGCTTTCTGAGCTTTCCATCTTTAAATGTGACAGCCACGGATTTTATTTTTAAAGGTTATACTTTGCATTTTTTCAAATGTGCTTGCAAGATTTATTCATATGTGGTTAAATGTTTCCATGTCTCTGAAGTCACCTGCTGGGGTTGGCCCCACTTTCCATATGGGAAATCATTTATGGGAAATGAACAATATTTCCTTTGTATCTCTAACCACAAGCTGGCTCAGCCCTGTCTTCACAATTAACTGAGTTTCCAAAATTGTTTTCCTGGTGTGCTCTAAGATTATTTGCTTGTATCAGAGAGCAAAATTGCCTTATCCCAAGTCTATTCCTGACCTTTGGACAACAATGCTTTCACTCTTCTGAAATGTGTCAGCAAGACTCTAAAGGAATCAGGAGATAATACAGAAGAATCTAGATGTAGTGGAGGTCCTTTTCCATATCTCCTTGGCCGTGAGGTTGCATTTCCTTACTTACTGGCATATTTCTTGCAAGATCTATTTCCTGATGTGGTTATGTCTTGGTGTTGAGGTTATGGTATTTATCTTCATTTATATTTGTGTTTTTGCAAATGTTCCAGCTTAAGTATACATTATATATCAAAAGGGGAAAAGCATCTTGAAAATGAGACCACAGAAGGATTATATAAATTCTATGGACTGCCAGCAGACCCTGACTCTAACCGCTAATACCGTGTATGCATGCCTCTCCATCCAGCTAAAAGAGAGGAAAAACAGAGCTACACAGGCCTACTGTTCGTGCTTGAACACTTACAACAACTGTTTTGAATGGCAGCATAAATGCATTGAGTAAAATAGTCACAGCTGGCTGTCAATCACTGGAAGCTAAATAAAGCCAGCATTCCAGAGGCTCGTGCCCTGCTCTTTAGTCTTTCTTTGTCCACTTCAAAACATCTTATTTATTTATTTGAGAAAGCAGAAATGCTTGGAGCACAGCTGTTCTTTGTGCCATCTGGTAGAGCAGTTAACAGTCTCTCCCAGAACTCTCTTTTTCCCCCATACTACAGTGGTCAAGTGGAATGAAGCCCTTCATTTAGAATCATAAAACAGAACTAAAAGGCCATATTCATGGAGCCTTGAGAGGAATCCTCAGTTAGGTTCATGGCATCTTCTGAGAGAGAAGTGACATTGAGTCACTTAGGAAGGTACGGCATTTATAATGGCAGGAGGGAGCCAGGGAACTGCCTGCCGAAGCAGTGTTCCAAGTTGGCAAAGCCAAAACTCAAGTCCAGGTTTCTGCACTCTAACTCCTAGTTTTCTTCTCAGTACTTTCATTCTACTTGAACATAGAATCGATTACTATTCTAGAAAGCAGAACACATTTCTACCTTGTAGCCCATATATCAAGTGTTTTCCCAAATTTCCTTTGATATTGAACTTGCCAGGGCATCAGAGATCTGTATTCCCTTTTCCAGACACACTTAGCTTCACTTGGTAGATCTTCTTTCCAATAGTTGTATATACAGCAGTCACCAAAATGATCTCAAATACTGCACTCCTGGCCAAAGTCTCTTCTCTACGTGCTTTTAAAGAAAGAGCAGTTCCTTTACTCTTTCCTTCTCTTCCCAATATAGAAGCAACATGGCACAGGAAGAAACAAATCTGGAAATTTGTGCTGACATGTTTTTGGCACTAGAATTAATAAACTCTGGTATAAATTAAGCCCATGATATTGTGGCATACCCATGACGAGTTGGGAGCACATTAGCAAGAAGTCAGATCTCAAACCAAGAGGGAAATTATAAATAATCAGCATATTTGGGTCAAAAACTCTTGCCAAGGTCAACATATTACCAGAATGCTGGCACTCCATTATGTTGGATCAACAATATATTTAAGGGAAAAAAAACCCTACCAAAATGATTTATTAAAAATGTTTCCATGGGGTTAAAGAGATGGCTTAGCAGTTAAGGCACTTGCCTGCAAAGCCAAAGGACCTTGGTTCAATTCCCCAGGACCCATGTAAGCCAGATGCACAAGGTGGCACATGCATCAGGAGTTCCTTTGCAGTGGATGGAGGCCCTGATGCCAGTTCTCTCTCTCTCTCCCTCCCTTCCTCTCTTTCTCTCTCTCTTTCCCTCTCTTAAATAAATAAAAATAAAATATTTTTTTAAAAATATTCCAATGATTTACATGATCCTATACAATAACGACCAAGTAGCCAGACAGTGGTGTGTCCCTATAATGCCAACTACTTGGGAGAGTGAGAGAGAAGGATCTCAAGTTCATGATCAACCTGGGCAAACTAGCAAGACCTTTTCTTAAAATTTGTGAAGTGAAGAGGCTGGGAATATAGCTCGGTGATAGAGTGCATTCATAAGGCCTTGGGTTCTGTTGTGGTTTGAGTATAAAATGCCCCAGCCCTCCCCCTACACACTCAGGCTTATGTGTCTGAACACTTGGTCCCCAGTGGTGGCATTATTTGAGAAGGTTATGGCCCCTTAGGAGGTGGAGCCTTGCTGGAGGACTGGGGAGGGAGGTGATAAAGTTTTATAGTCTAGCCCCACATCCTTGTTAGGAAACCATCAAGAACCTTCACAAATGAAAACACAAATACGTAGGTTAAACAGCCTATTTAATGTTTGTTTGCCAAATGAGATTGGACAAAAAGGGTAGGAGCTGGTGGTAACAGCTAAGAGAACCCAGCAGAGCCTGTCAGCTCTGCTTCGTCTTGGCTTCAACCTTCCTTCCTCCTAGACATGGGGCCAGATACCTCTGCAATGAGGACTCTTACAGTAGAAAGGAAAGGCTGTTCCATCTAGATATTGTGGCTTGGTTTGGGAAAGGGTTGTAGTTTCCATCATCTGCCTTGGGGAGTAAGATTCTAGTCTTTATGAATCACTTTGCGGGGGGGCGGGGGTTGACAGGTTGAAGAAGACAAAAGAAATGGGAGGATGACAAAAAGTCAGACCAGTATACCATAGTGCCGTACTTTGGTTTACTGGGCATTTTCCTGTTTGCTTTCTTCACCTGTTTTGTTTGTGGATGATTTCTTGTTTCGCTACATGTAGGATCTCTGATTTCTTATGTGATGGGGAATCTTCTTGATAGGAGACAGAAATTGGCTAGGCGGTCAGGGTAACAGAACCTCAAAAGTGAATGGTTTTTATTACTTGACTGAAAGCAGCAAATGTCACTAAGCATACAGAAACCATGATGTACACACTCCAGGAATGATTTCTAGATTAAGCTTGCACCCTTCCTAGAGGACAGAAACTCTGATCCTTACCTAAGATTACTGGCAAAGCTGTAAAGTCTGGTCTTTGTCTATAGTAACCTGTTGACGTAGGTAATCTTCTTCATGTAGCCACTCAAAAAAAAAAAAAAAAAAAAAAATGGGCTTGAGAGGGTAGCTTAGTGTTTAAGGCACTTGCCTGCAAAGCCAAAGGACCTCAGTTCAATTCCCCAGGACCCACATAAGACAGATATACAAAGTGGCACATGCATCTGGAGTTCAGTTGCAGTGGCTGGAGGCCTAGTTGTGTCCTCTCTCTCTCTCTCTTTCTCTCTCATCCCCTCTCTTTCTGTCAAATAAATAAATAAATAAATAAATAAATAAATAAATAAATAAAAATATTAAAAAAAAATGTGAGTCTCGAGGTGGACTTCTCAACCCCCTCTTGCCTCCTTGTGCAAGAGCTCCACCTTGCTTCTTTCTCTTATGTTCTAGACTTAAGCCCCCTTCTCTTTGTCTTCCTAAAGCTTTAAACTGTAATAAAATCTTTCTGAACCTAATCCTCTGATCTGTGGGTTTTATTATTCGAATTCATAGGACAAGGATCTAGGAACACCCCAAGTTATTGGTGCATTGGCATACAAGAAATCCAAAATTCCTGTTTCATTTTGATGTGTGTGTGTGTGTGTGTGTGTGTGTGTGTGTGTGTGTAGACTTTTTCCCCTATGAGAGGGAGACTTTCTCAGTTTCCCCTTTTGGCTGGGACTCCTGTTAGGCCTTGCTCTGGATCCTAACTCTTCCTAAAATAAACCTCATAATTCATAATTTTTCATTCTCAGTGACCATGTTTTCACTTCTTTGCTAATTCAGATAAGAATCCAAAAGTTGGGGTCCACAGACCTGGGAATTCCTGCATCTTTATGAAATTTAATCCCTCACTGGACCCAAAATTCAGAATTACTATTAACTTACCACAAATGATGACCCTTCCTTAAACTGCTAACTCCTCTAATCTCCATGTGTGAAGACTGCAATCTTCACTCCTCTGCAGGGAGTCAAATGAGACTTTCCTGCCTTCAGGTGAAACTGGTTTCCTAAAATAAAGGGAAATCATTTTTAATTCAGGCACAGTCCAAACTTTCAAAAACTAACGAAAAAAATATATTGGCTAGGATACATATGTGTGTAAATGCGTGTATTCGTGTTAGTAAGTAGAATGAAAATCACTTGGAATGTGGGAAACTGTGTGCCACGCCACACTGAAGATACAATTCCAAGGCCTCACCTTCCTCCTCTTTAAACCCCACAGCAGCAGGAATCCCCTTTGTCTGGAGCTCTGACTTTGAACTTCTGGGTTTATCATCACCTTCAATTAACAAGTGTCACCTCCTGCAGACTGCTTCCTTTGAATAACTGAGTCTTGCAATTTCTTTCCATAGGTAAACTTGAGTGCCTGGCTTCTGTCTTAACTACCTACCAAGAATTTTGCATTTCTGGGACTCTCAGCTTCCTGGGGAGGAAGGATGAGAAGAGGGTACCTGGATTGGGGGCTAGGGGTGATAAACTTCCTTTTCCCAGCTGTCCCTGGCTCAGGCCCCAACTTTTCTGGTCCAGTTTATGTGAACTGTCTTGGTCACGCTGTTTCTCATTGTGAGGCCTCACTTCACCACTTGAATTGTAATTATGTAGACAGTTAATCACTTGTGGCTCAAAGGTATTTAGGCAGAAAGTGGACAAGCCCAGACCTGAAGACTGCAAGCCTCGTGATCTGTTTGCAATTAATAATCACTCCAGAAAAGTGATTCAGCAAGCTGCATTTAACAGCCAGAGTCAGTCTCATATCAGTGGTCAGAAACTCCCTTGGATATGACGTGTGCACAGAGGCCAAGGAAAGCGAGATCACCGGCTGTTCTCACACAAGAATTTCTTAAAGATGACTGCTGCTTGCCAGATGTTACAGATGAAGAACTGAAGACACGTGGGAGGCTATCTTGGAATTCACTGCCTTCTACTTGCTCTAACTGTGTCCAATCCTGGGTAGGATGGAGGGAGCCCGTGAGAGGATTAAGATGACAAAGATCATCTTGACAACCACCCAAAAAGCTTGCATGGTTACTTTCAAACAGATCGCTCTGTACATGGGCATGGAGATTGCTATTTGCAAGCTATTGTTGTGGGCATTTAGTTAAGCACAAAAATACTTCTGTGGTCTTAAAAATGCTACTTCTGAGGCTGGGGAGATGGCTCAGTGGTTAAAGGTGCTGCTTGAAAGCATCATGGTGTGGTTTTGATGGCCCAGTACCCACATAAAGCCAGATGTGTGTGCTCCGTCTGGAGTTCATTTGAAGGGGCTAAGAGGCCCTGGAATACCCATTCTCATTCTCTCTTTCTCTGCTTTCAAATAAATAAATAAATATTTTAAAATATTTAAATAGGGCTGGAGAGATGGCTTAGTGGTTAAGGCAGTTGCCTGCAAAGCCAAAGGACCCTGGTTCAATTCTCCAGTACCCACGTAAGCTGATGCACATAGTGGTACATGCATCTGGAGTTCCTTTGCAGTGGCTAGAGGCTCAGGTGTGCCCATCCTCTCTCTCTTTCTATTTGCCCCTCTCTCTCTAATAAATAAATAAATAATGTGCTATTTAAAAATATATTTAAATAAATAATATAAAACTTTCATAATCTACTCTTCTTTGTGACTACATTTTTCAGTACTTTGCTAATCATAGCCGAAAACTCAAGAGTTCTAAGCCCATCCAGAGCCCAGAACGGCATCATCAGCTCTGAACTCCATTACTTCCATAGACGTCTGGGGCAGAACAAAGAATGTAGGAGCTGACGTTCTTCTAGAGATTCTTTTTCCTAAGTTTTCCTCTCAGTTCTTAAGATCATCCAACAATCACTAGCTGAGGGTTTGATACTGGTATTAGTAGTAAAACAAGAAGAGATTTGTATTCTTAGCTTCTTTTTAGATTCTGAGATACTGAGTACTTTGCTTCCTCCCACAGAGGGAAGACACAGTACAAGGCTCCTTTCCTTCCTTCAAGAGCAAATGATATGCAGAGAAGTGGTTTTTTGTTGTTTTGTTTGTTTAGTTGGTTTGGTTTGGTTTTGGAGATAAGGATTGGATCAGGCTGACCTGGAATTCACTATGTAGTAACAGGGTGGCTTCAAACTCACCATGATCCACCTAACTCCGCCTCCTCAGTGCTGGGATTAAAAGCATGCACCACCACACCCAAGTTGTTTTGAAATCAATAAGGAAGAAAGAAAAGGAAAAGAGTAGAGTCAGAGACTGTTAGTTCTCTACTCAGGCATTCTTACCTTGGTCCATGGTTTTTCACTGTGACCTGAATCTTCTGATTCTCTCTAGTGTTTCTGGGTATCACAAAATCCTGGGTACAACTTCAACACTCAGTTTTCCAGGAAGAGCATTCCCGGTAGCTGCCCCTGACTGCTTCTTGCTTATCTCTTGAGTCTTCCTGACAACAGCTCCTTGTGAGATGTTCCACTTTTCTCAGGCTCACATGTCTCTCCCAGCATCTGCTTGTCTTGGGTACTTGTCCATGCACTCACTTCAAACGTGGAAGCATTCAAGCAACAGTGTGTTTTGATGGCAGTGACAGGGAAAGGAAGCATCATGTTACTAATTTCCTATGACTTAAGTGCTATGTGCCTTCCTTAAAAGTTTCCTGATTCTTGGGGCTAGAGAGTTGGATCAGCAGTTAAGGCACTTGCCTGCAAAGCCTACAGATCCAGGTTCAATTCTCCAGTAGCCATATAAGCCATATGCACATGGTGGCACATAAATCTGGAGTTTGTTTGCAGTGGCTAGAGGCCCTGTCAGGTCCATTCTCATTCTCTCTCTCTCCCTTCCCCTAAAAATAAATAAATACTTTCTTAAAAATGTTTCCTGATTCTTTGCAGCCATTTCATTCTTATTGTCACTGGTAAAATGCTAATTTTATATTAACTGTTCAAAAATTTGTATCCTTATCCTTTTGCCCCCTAAAAATTGGCACCATTTTTAAGTGCTTAATATATACCAGTCACTATTCTATGTCATTTAATTTTCAAAAAACAGCCATAAAAGAGATGAATTACTGTTACTAAGCCATCTTACAAATGAGAAAGTAGAGTTTAGTCAAAGTTTATACTTTGCCCAAGGCCTTTCAGCCAAGAGATAGAAAGTCAGAATTAGAACATAGTTTTTCCAACACTAAACGTGACTTCTATGTCTCAGCATTTCCCATCAACTTTGGCTGGTTTTTCAAATAGAAACAGTGTACTGTTTAAATGTGTATATCTCCTTTCAACATTTAGTATAAAGTTTCTTGTCCCAAGCTTCTGGCTAAGTATTTCAAGAGAGGCAAGAGCAGGAGGGAAGTCAGAGAAGGAAGGAAGGAAGGAAGGAAGGAAGGAAGGAAGGAAGGAAGGGAGGGAGGGAGGGAGGGAGGGAGGGAGGGAGGGAGGGAGGGGGAGGGGGAAGGCAAGGGAAGAAAGGAAAGCAAGGGAAGGCAAGGCAAGGCAAGGCAAGGGAAGGGAAGGGAAGGGAAGGGAAGGGAAGGGAAGGGAAGGGAAGGGAAGGGAAGGGAAGGGAAGGGAAGGGAAGGGAAGGGAAGGGAAGACAGCTTAGGAACAAGGCAATCTTCTTTTGCAGGTAGTTAGGGACACATACCCAAAAGAACACATGCACCAACCTACCCTGGTGAGACTAGAAAGAAACTCCAGTGTGACAAAAGATGGCAATCAGGGACAGCTATCTGGTTCTTCCTCCTGTGAACTTTTCCCAGGCTTTTTATCTCATCTACAGGTTCTGAGTCAGCACTCTCCTCCCAACTCGACCAACCCAATCAAGGTTCTCCACATACATTTAGAGTTAACCAGCAAAGTTCTTTCTAGCTGGATGCCTAGTTTACATCTCCAAGGTTGGAAGGAAATTCTGTCCAAGTTGCCATGTGTATTTCTTGCTTGGGACCCCTCCCAGTGTAGGAGTTTTCTGCTTTACCTTCTGCTTATTTTCCTAAAACAAGTCTTCCATACCATACCCTTCTGTGTGTCCATTCTTACCAGTTCTTTGCTGTTGCAAGACAAGCGCTTAAGAGCCACTGGCCAGGGGAATTAGTGTCTGGAGCTCTCACCCCTAAGCTACATCTGTCCAGAGAGCCCAAAGGGGCTTTGTTACTCTCAAAACTGGTAAAGGAAGGAAGGAAGAAAGGAAGGAAGGGAGGAAGGGAGAGAGGGAGGGAGGGAGGGAGGGAAGGAGGGAGGGAGGGAGGGAGGGAGGGACGAAAGAAGGAAAGAAGGAAGGAAGGAAGGAAGGAAGGAAGGAAGGAAGGAAGGAAGGAAGGAAGGAAGGAAGGGTGATAGAGATTAGAAGCAAGATAGTCTTCTTTTGTAGGTAACCACAAACCCAAAAGAATGTAAACATCAAAACCTGTGCAGGCAAGACAAGAAGGCAACTTCATTTCGAATAAGACGGTGACCAGAACCAGCCCTCTCTCTGTTTTACTTCCGATTCTTCCTCCCTCTGGGAATTTTTGGTGGGTCTTTCCCTGGCCAGGGGCTCTTTCTGAGTGTGTACTTCTGTCCTTGATCCACGAACCAATCAATGTCCCTAGATGCATTTAAAGCTCATGCCAACTCAATGCCTTATTTGTATACAGGCACAGAGCAGTTACACTCTTTCTCAATACATAAAATCCCCGTTTCACAATGCTAGCCTGCCACCAATTTTTCTGGGACCCTTCTCCATCATAGTGAAGGAGAGTCTTCCCTTCCTTTTACTTTCAATAAAAAAGCTTAGCTTGCTTGCCCTTCAACTGTCCTTGACCATTATTCATTTTAATCTGGGACAAGGAGCTCAACCCTGTAAACGAGTAAATGAAGGGAAAGAGGGAAGGAGGGATGGGCGGTAAGAGAGAAGAAGGAACAAGCAAACAAAGAGAAGATGGAGATGGATTCTGGGACTGGCACAGAGGGAATCAGGCTTCTTTCTGGAAGGCACCCCCAGGTTCTCAGGGAACCTTCAGCTCTAACCAAAAGCACCTGCTCACTGCTCCAGCTCCCAGTGGGAGGTGAGGAGGGAGGTGAGCAGCAGTGTATTTCTAATTTTCTGCATGGATGCTTTAGTTACTATTAAGATATTGTCAAAGGGAGGTAATTTCAAAGAAGGGAAGCTAGCCTGATTAAGAAATTCGATAAAGACTGACTTTTGAGAAAATATTAGAAACTTGAAGGAAATATGAAAAGATTAAGATTGGAAGCTGTTAAGGACCCTCGGATATAAAAATGGCAGCAGACATCTGCTTCTTGGAGCAGCTCAAAGCCTTTCCATCAACAAGGTCTTTTGTGATTGCAATCGCAACAAGTGCATATTGTCAGCCTGCTCAAGGCCATGCACACCTTTGTTAACTACGATGCTAATAAGCTTCATGTTTCAGTTCAGAGCCTCGAGTCCTCTGTTTAATCACACAAGTTTTATGCCTTCTCTTGCTGGGCTAATTCTATTCTTAACATGTGGAGTATAGAGTAATCCTGCCCCTTGGAATTCTGGGAACTGATTTCTGTCTCCTAGAAGTTTGCTGAGACTAAAGTAATCATCTGTGGTGGTGAATCATGATTGTCAACTTAATGGAATCAAGAATCATCTAGAGGGCTGGAGAGATGGCTTAGTGGTTAAGGTGCCTGCCTCCTAAGCCTAAGAACGCTAGTTCCAATCTCCAGCGGTTCCAATCTCCAGGTCCCACGTTTAGCCAGATGCAAAGTGACGCAAGGGTCCAATGCCACACTTGACCACCAGGGGTGCACACATCTGGATTTCGTTCACAGCAGCTGAGAGACTGCTGGCACGCCCATTCTCTATCTGTCTCCCTCTCTCTCTGTCTGTCTCTCTCTGTGTCTCTCTCCAAAAATAAATAAAATAATTTAAATAAAAATTTTTAAAAAAGAATCATCTAGAACACAAACCTCTGGGTATGTCTGCTGCAGCATTTCCAGCTATATTTAACTGACGTGGAAAGACCAAACCTGAATGGGGGAAACACCATTTGGTGGGCTGGGGTCCTGGACCAAATAAAAAGGAGAAAGCCAGTGAAGCCCCAGCATTCATCGTTCTCTGAACGCTCACTGCAGACACAACATGAGCAGCCCAGCCACCATGCCTTCCTCACTATGATGGGCATTCCCTCAACCTGTGAGTAAAACAAATCCTGCCCTTATTAGGTTGCTATTGTCAGGTATTTTGTCACAACAACTAGAAAACTATAAAATACAACATTCCAAGCATTTCTTACTTAAATAAGAGATGTCCCACCTTCAACCAAGGATAATACCATATGCAAATTTCCTTGCAGAATGCCTAAGATTCTTTGAAATGCCCTTTCAGTGCTTCCCATTAGTGGATGGGGTGATGTTTGACCTAAGGAGTGTGGCCATGACAGGATATCAGCCACTAACCCTTTGAGGGATCTCAGAGGTGGGCCCTCTAGAAAGAGCTAGTAGATGGATTCACATTCCCAGATCTCTACAAGCCCTCTCTGCTTTGGAATGCCTGCAGAATTTGAAAGTTGTTATTCAAAATGTTTAAAAAAAGAAAATACAATATACTGACTGACAATATTCTCCAAAATGTGGAATTAACTGCCTCTGGGAATGAGAAACATATTTTCTTAATTTTGCCTCTCTTGACTATTTAATGTATCTATGAAAATGAGTCTTATTTTAGAAGAAGGATAGATTCTTTTAAATTGAATAAAACTTATGTACCCGTACACTGTATACCCACACATTCAAAAGAACCCCAAATGTTTCAAGACCAAACACCTCCAGAATTCTTGGAAATTTACTGAGAGAGGCAGAGGTAATATTAAAAGCTAACCTAATTCTGATGTCTAATTCCAAGGCATGCTGTGCTTCTCGCATATCCCCTCATTTTTCAATCACATATACTCTTTGGGGGTTCTAAAAGTAGAATATTATTATAAGGATCTGGGTAGGAAGTAGCAATTGAGAACTCTCTCCACTTTCAATTTCATGTTTCTCTATGTAAATTGAGAAACACATTGCTCTCTGTTGCAAATAAGTTTCTACAAACTGAGCAATCACATTGTACTGTTACACGAAAGCTTCCCACTTGTCATAACAAACTCCTGAATTGGCACCTCTAACCAAAAGCCTGACAACATAAATTATTACTTGGGATATTGAAAGATAGTTCATCTTTGCTGAAGGAAGAACAGCTTGAATTTGGAGAAACTAATATAGCAATTTATTTAAAATTTAAACTAAACCTTTGGGCTTAAAAAACTGAACTCTCAACCAGAATTGTTTCATGAGCTCACGTGTGTAAGGCTGAGACAAGAGGATTGCAGTGAGTTTGAAGTCAGTGTGCAGTACACAGTGAATTCAAGGACTACAGAGTAAGACTCTGTCTCAACTCCTTCCTCAAAAACATTTCAAATGAGGGCAAGAGAGATGGCTTAGTAGTTAAGGCACTTGCCTGTGAAGCCTAAGGACCCAGCTTCAATTCCCCAGGACCCACATAAGCTAGATGCACAAGGTGGCACATGTATCTGGAGTTTGTTTTGCAGTGGCTAGAGACCTTGGCACACACATTCATTCTCTCTCTCTCTCTCTCTCTCTCTGTCATAAATAAATAAAATATTTTACCATGTTAAATGAACCTTACAACAAAACAATTCCATTCCTAAGTATTTACTTGAGAGTAATGAAAACTATGTCTGCCTAAACAGGTGAATGACCACAGATAGCCTCATTCAGAATAAACAAAAACTAGAAACAATCCAAACATCCACCAACCAGTGAACAGATAAGCAAAATGTGACTTTTCTACAATGGAATACTAGTCAGTAACAAAAAGAAATAGATTACTTCTGTGTAGTACAACATGCATGAGCCCTAAAAAGCATTAGATTTAATGAAAGAACACACTCACAAATGACTATGAACATTGTATTACTTCATAGAATTTCCAGAAAAGTAAACTCAAAGGAAAACAGTAGATCAGTGGTTGCCTGGGCTGGGGTTGGAGTGGTAATAACTTGTAAATAGACACGAGGGAACTATTTGGGTTGAAAGAGATGCTCACTAGCTATGCTACAATGGTCTGGTTGCACATTTCTAAGGCTTTGCTAAAAGTCATGGAGCTGTACAGTTAAAATGTACACATTTTATGACATGTAAATTATACCTCAATAAACCTATTTCAAAAAAACAGTTTCACTAGACGTATTTACAAAGCAAGCAGGACTAAACTGTGAGAGCTAACATGCACATTGTGGTGATAAATCTAAAATGAAATAGAAGGAAGCAATTATCGTCCATTTTATTCATTTTACATTTATCCCAAATTACGTTAATGTACATTATCCTGTGGGTTAAAAAGATACCATGCTAACAGATGGCCTGCATTTCCTAATTTTAGATCTGTTCCTGTGGGATTTCCAGCTTCCTGTGAACGCTTTCATAGTTAATTCTAGAATCCATGAGAGTGTTTCATTGGTCTTATAAACTGAACTTTCAACCAGAGTTATGTCATGGGCTCAACTGTGTGCTTCCTCTCCCTCACCAGCTTTGTCTGGAAAATACATGCACGAGCTGTAAAATAAAAATGATATCATTTTAGTGATTCCACATATGAGGTATGTGTTCTTATACTTGCATCACAAATCAACATTGAGCAGTACAAAAAAAAAAAAAAAAGACTGTATGCTAATGATTTAAGTTTTGTTTATGTTTTTACCAAGAATACTATGAAATGGTAAATCACGACCACAACGAGGTTTTAACAGAAAGCCTGCAGAAGGAAAAAAAAAAAAAAAAAAAAAAAAAACCTTTATATTTAAATATTTTAGCACTTTTCCCCAAATCTTTCAAAATGGGGAGGAGGCTTATGTCTTTATTTTGCACTGGACCCCTTATGTTTGTAGCTAACCCCGACTTGAAGAAATCATTATGATTCCGACAATGGGGCTCAGCTATAACAATTAGAGCAGCTATTATCAGGGCTCTTCCCTGAGACCTTGCGGCATCTCATCGGTCTGCTTCCTACACTGGCAGAGTGCAACACAGTAGTGCAGAGAGGATGACCTAGGGTGTGGTTAAATTGTGCAAGGGGTAAAGAGATTAGCAACTTCTTTAAAGCATGTTATGTACAAACCTTAAAAACCATACTATTACTGGGCACGGTGGCGCCTGTCTTTAATCCCAGCACCTGGGAGGCAGAGGTAGGAGGCGCAGTAGCTTACAGCTCTAAGTCATGACGCCCAGCTTCAGAATCTGGTCTCCTCACCACTGAGTGTTTCCTCTTGGTAATTTTCACTTCCCCACTTTGACCTTGGCTATAAATGTTGCATTGTCCTTACCCCTGTTCCTACAGATCGGACTTCCCTCTCTCATAAAACTGTTTTATTAGTTTTTCTGGGTGCAGTTTTGGAGTCAGTCCCCAACTTCTATGGGATCACAAACATGTTAAAGAAGAATATGGTCAGACCTGGACGGTAAGGAGGTCTTAACTCAAGAGGAGTGATTGCATTGCTAGAAGCAGCTTTAGAGAGAGACTGAGCTCAACTCTGAACTGAAAATTACCAAGAGGAAACACCAAGGTTAAAGTAAGGAGACTGTTGTTCGACTAACCCAACAAGATTCCTTCTAAAACTAGACTAAATGGATTGAGAACAGTCCAAAGTCTAAACTTAGTCAGAAAGAAGGCTCAGGGAAGATTGGTTCAGGTTTGGTTAGAGTGCCTGTCTTTGTTCAGAAGACTTGACTATCTCTTGTCACCCTGTGTTCTGGGTGCAACTGTGCAACACTCAGCCAAGAGTAATCCACTCCTTTTTTCTGCCACTAGGCCAGAAATCTCAACTCTCAGTGGTGAGGAGACCAGATTCTGAAGCTGGGCGTCATGACTTAGAGCTGTAAGCTACTGCGCCAATCATTTTTTGTTTGTATCAATTCCATCCATTCCCTTGTATACAAAATGAGAATGGTAGTTTGTGATTACTGTGCTTGCTTTGGAAATAGTGTAAGTATTAGACCTGGCAAAGACTTGAGGGTCTGTTAAAAGCTATGGCTGCAGGCTGAGGCTTCAGCTCAGTACTGGAAAGCTTACCTGGCATGTTCAATTTTCTGCTTTGAAAAACCAGAACACACACAAAACTGCTACTTCTGACATTATTGGTGTGGCTGCTTGTCTCTCTTCTTCCTCAACACTACACTATGACTATCTAGAATCAGTTGATTGAATGATACAGCTGTGTAGCTGAGAGAGAATTCACACACACACACACACACACACACACACACACACACACTGCATTTCAAACCATACTCCATAGTCTTGCCTTGACAGGGAGAAAGATAATGATACACAATGGGTCTTTTCCATTTCTAATTTCAGTCATTCTATGGTCCTGCAATTACTACAGTCAACTAATCAACTAAACATAATTATGTACAATTCCAAATGTATTATGAAGTAATAAGGCCTTTATTTTTCATTGTGCCCTCAATGTTTGTATCATTAAAGATATAAAAACAGAATTTAATTTGGGCTCACAGAATGGAAAGTCAGAGGAGTAAGAGAGAAGAAAAGAAGGTCTAGAATTTTTTCTTTTTAAGCTTGAAAATATAAGTATACTTAGGTCCAATTTTTAAAAGGTGCAAGAGCCCTCCCAGCTGCTAGATCACAAGTAAGATTCACATTTCTCAAGTCAGTACAGTAGGAATTTTATGCTGGGTCCTCTCAGAACACCTGTATTGTCAGATGTCTCTGATAAAAAGTATATGATCATGCGTGGGTGCAATGCCCCCAGCCAAATGCAAAGGAGAAAAATTCAAATGAACAATATATTCTGGAAGAAGTGAACCCTTCTGGACATGTTATGATTTTTCTAAGTTCAGACTCATATGTGAAAACTAAAACAGTGATTGTGTAAGTGTATTAATGAAAGCAAGAAAGAGTGTAGGTCTTACAAAGAACTTAAGAGTTCAGCAACATATGACTGAATGGAGTAATAAATGCCACTGTGTTCTATAATCTATAATGTCACAGGCTAGCAAGAATCATTATTGTCTCCAATGATGAAATCCAGTACAATTCTCACAATGAACCCCACAGAAGCAAGCTTGCATCTTATACAACACCTTTAATGCACAGCCGTAGAATAGCCACCAGCTTGGGCTTTGCAGGGGAAACCAAACCAAGCCATGACTATCCTTGCAGAGAGAAAAGAAAATTTCCCAGCTGGTTTGGAAATTATCTTAACAATTCATTATTTCTGAATTAGACACTGAAATATAATGCCAATCTTAGACTCCAAAAATTAACAAAACCACGAATTATTTGACATTCCAGGTCTGTTGTATCCCACTGTTTCTCCTGTGGGTTGCTCTAATTTTAATCAGTACAACATAAGACCACTGTGTGTCCTCCCCAATCTCTTTTTGTATTTGTTATTTAAATATCCTTGGAGAACAACTGAGCATAACTCCACGTTTATCTCTCTCTAGATAAAACCACGTATGAACATGGATTCTGAATTTTGTCACTTCTATGTTACCCTCTACGAACAAACATTAAATCATAACTGACTTTATGAGAGTGCTGCTATGAATAATATAGAGAAATTACAAGTACACAACTCCGCTTGCTGGAGCTGGTTGTTCAGATTGCAGGGAGGTATCAGCACCTTGCTTTAATGCATCTCTTATTCTCTTAGAAGTTATAAGAAAAAAATGTTGAGTTTAGCATCAAAGATAGATTACCCTTAAAGGAGGAACATTTATCAGAGGAAATATGAATGGATTGCAAAAAGTACAGTCATGAGAATAAAAGGAATCTGGAATGCAATGAGAGATTAAAGCTAGAAAACATAGCTAATGGAGACAGGAATTTCCTTTTATGCATGTGGGAGCTTGTGTACATGTGTTCATTTCCCCCAAATATCTCAGAATGCTGAGATAAGCAACAACATGCTGCGAGCAGGCACATTTTAACCTTTGCCTCTTCTGAGTTTTGTAAGGTTTGGGAGTGACCAAGACCACACAAACCATTCTGAGGCAAAGATGAAAGCTTTTATTAGGGAAAACCATGAGCCGCCAGAGCTGATTCACAAGAGAGGAGCACAGCCCACCTGAGTTTTCAATAGTGGGCTTTATAAGGCTTTTTCAGTTGTAGGAAGGTGAGGAAGGAAAGAGAACTCATGGGCTGGAGAGATGGCTTAGCAGTTAAGGTGTTTGCCTGCAATGCCAAAGGACCCAGGTTTGATTCCCTAGGACTCACATTAGCTAGATGTACAAGGGACACATGCATCTGGAGTTCATTTGCAGTGGCTGGAGGCCCTGGTGTGCCCATTCTCTCTCTATCAAATAAATAAATAAATAAAAATATTTTAAAAAGAAAAGAAAAAGAACTCATTTGTTAAGTTGAATGGAAAAGTTCCTAAATTTAAATTTGTTACTTAAAAATAGCTAGGGTGTGACACCAGAACAGTGTCCAGGTGACTTAGGAGATAAGGGGGCAGTAAACCATGACCTGGGGCATTGTTAGGCAAGGAGGGGATAAGGACCAGGTAGTTTCTTGAAGAATGAGGATAATCCATTTCCCCATGTCTCTGTCACCATTCTGCTGACCATGGTGACTCCATCTTGGGAGCCCGTCCTGACCTATCAGCTTTATGCTATGAGTCAAGATTTTTCCCTTCTCTTCTGACATGATGTTGTAATTCTGCGCTGTAGACCGAAGATATAGAAGGGTGACATATTCCCTCTTGTACATGCATGTGAGCTAGATGGAGATGTATGGACATGAGCAACAAGCATAAAGAATAGATATAGCTGACAGCACATGTAGGTGATACCACAGGGCTAACATGACTCAAATCCAATGCATGGGACCCTTTAGTAGAATAACAACACCTGAGGAAGAATGGGGTGGGGTGGATGAAAAGAGTGCAGACCTGGTGGGTCAGTGACCTGCTGGAAAAGCACAGGAAGTTGGAGCAGAAAGATAGACATGAGCCATCCTTCCTGATTACTGATTTCCAAATCTTTGTCTAATAAAACTTATATAAAATTCCAAAAGGAAGTATAAGTCAAAGAAGTGAAAAAGAGAGAAGCAATACTTTTTGCAGTCTACCTTTCCTTTCCTCAAGCTTCAGTTCTCCTTTGTTCTGTGTCCTCTTCAACTCCCTCCAACCTTCACAATACGGACAGCATGAGAGGCATATAACTATAACTTTTCCTTACACTTGCCATTCTCCTTTCCATTTTTCATCTCAGTTCTGGAACTTTGAAATCCATAGGTCTTACATTGAATACAAACTTCAGTATCAATTATAACAGTATTCAATGTCTGCTCAACAGTTACTGTGCACCAGATGCTATTCTTAGTACCCACCACCTCTGTAAATTACACATCACCCTACAACATTATAGACATGACCTGAATGTTTGTGCTGCCCTGCCCAAATTCTTGGCTTAAAATTCTAACTCCCAAACTGAAGGTGTTAGGTGGAGGGGGCTTTAAGAAAGTGATGAGATCATGAATAAAGCATCTACAAGAACTCCCAAGAAGGAACTTCTCTGTCTTCTTCCACCACATGGAAGACACAGTGAGAAGGTGCAATCTGTGAATCAGAAAGGGAAGACCTGACGAGATATTGAATTGACCGGTACCTTGTATTGGACGTCTCAGCTTCCAGAATGGTGAGGAATAAATTTCTGTTGCTAATAAACCATCAACTGCATGGTATTTATATATCTATATTATAAATACTACTCTGTGGTACTTACGGTATCTGTAGCATCCAAAATAGACTAATTGTTGCCCACATTTTATAGATGAGATACTGAAGGATAAAGAGATTTTTAGTAGACAGCCTTATGATCTTATGTTGGGAGGCCAAGAATCTGACCCCAATCTTCTGGCTACAGAATGCATACTGCTTATAGTATTATACTCTCTTCCTTGTCATCAACTTAATATCCTGTCAGTTATCATTAATGATATATAAACTGCTAGCTGGTGGTGATAATAATATAGGCTCTATAAATATCACGATCCCTTGCCTTGTCCCTATTCTCAAGAGGAGATTAAATATGGACAGCTTAAATATCTTGTTCAACTATCAACTGGCCTATCAAAGTAACAGGACCCTAAATCCTTAGAGAATTTTATCATATATATATATATATATATATATATATATATATATATATATGACTTGCAGGTCTTCTGGGAGAAGAAAGTTTTGTTTTAGAGCCTCGGTCTTGTGCTGGCTATGAATGTCCATGCAAAGGTGGACACTCCAGCCAAGCAGGGAGATACTTACATACTGCAGGGGCGGTGTCTTCTGGCTGCAGGTGCCACTGTCATGGTAGAAGCTTATTTTAGGGCTTTTGCTCAGTCAGGATATGGGTGCTACACAGTGAGGTGTATTTACAAACAAACAGAAGGAGTTTCTCAGAGGAGCTAGACAAATAAAGAGACTCTTGTTTTCCTGGGCAATATGATGAAGTCTGGATAAAATGTCTTTACCATGAATAGGTTCAGCTATATTTTTTATATATTTCTGTATAATTTATTCTTTTCATCAGTTAATGCTAGCAGCATTATCCAAAACAAATAGGAACTTATAAAATGGAAATAAATGACTAAGAAGCTCTCTATCCTGAAAATTTTTTCATATGCAATTATTTAGACTCTGATTCTGTTAGAAATGGACCTGAGTTCAACTATGTTACCACTTCACTATCTATTTATAAAGAACAGATACTTGATCATTCTTTATCTTTCCTTTACAATAAAGGTCTCTTTTTATAATTTAAATTTGTTTATTAACAAAAGAAACCTTCACACTGATTCCCAAATGCACCACTTTACATTCTCACCAACAGTAAATCGGAGTTAAGTTCACGCCAGTGCAATGGTAGCACATACCCTTGGTGGGTAGTCAATGACTTTCTGATAGCCTAAGAGATCTGCTCAGTGGACAGGAATCCATAAATGGAACTGGGAACCGGGTCAGCATCCTATGGAGACAAAGATTATGCTCCCCAATGCCAAGCTCCCACTAGTCTTTGGCTAAAAGGGGGGGTACCTCCATCAAAGTCTCCCTCAATCAATAATGTTTATCCAATTTAACCTATGCTGACTTCACTCTTCATTGGGGAATCTGTTTTTCTTTTTCAGAAGGTAGTGAGTCCCCAGGAGATAAACGACCCCTCACATTTCAGCCAAGGCCCAGCTGAAACCACAGAAGAATTGAGGAGACAAGCAAGAATGCTATAGTGAGCCTGCCAATCAGCACCAGGGTGAAGGAGACAGACACTGAGGATACTCAACACATACCAAAGAAGAAATCCAGAAAGAGCTCATCACTGAAGTAGACTTAAAATACACCCACCAAGGCTCAAAGAATTTTGCAGAAGAGGGGGAAGAAAGACTGTAAGAGGCACAGGTTGGGACATCATGTCCAGAGGCACTGCAACCTCCCAATAACTGACTGCTGCTCCCACAATGCATAACCCACAACCCCATGGGGAATACTAGCAACCCCACTGAGGAGGTCCTCCAGCAGAATAGGGGCAGGGATGAGGGAAAAGATGATATCAACACATGATGGATCTAAACAAAGTATGTGCTTAATAAAAAAAAAAAAGAAAACAGAATTTTCTAGCACCCCTTAGAAAGAGGAGACTGCAAAGTTTAACCTTACCACATTTCCAAACTGACATCTTCAATTTGCATTGCCTACATGGCTAAAGATGTAGAATATGTTTTTAAAATATTTGTGAGTCTTTTCCATCCACCTAAGAAATGCAAATAAAACAATTTTGAGATTTCATGTTACCCTAGTCAGAATGGCTATCAACAAGAAAACAAATGACAACAAATGCTGGCAAGGATGTGAGGAAAGAGGAACCCTGATTCACTGTTGGTTAGAGTGTAAAGTGGTGCATTTAGGAATCAGTATATCTTTTCAATGACTGGGATCAAACACAAGGCTTCATACATGCTAGAGAAGCACTCTATCACTGTTCTAAGAGATGAGCCTCTGTCTTCCACACTTTTTAGTTAAGACCCACGTGATCACCATAAATGGCCTTGCAGAAGCCCCTGAAATACCCAGTTCGAATGACTCTGGCACATCACTAAGAGCTATACCCGAGTGTTGTGAAGAAGCAGATCAGAGAAAGCTAAGAAACCACGTGGCTGTGGAGACCCACACTGATCCAGGTTCTCTATGAAGAAATGGCCCTCTTCACATGAGCTCTGAAATAACCTGTTTCACCCATATGCATGATGTCTGTGAGGAGACATCCCAGCTGAGACTCTGTCTTCTTTCTCATCCACGTGTTAGTGAGAACAAGAGAAAAGCTCCAATAGTGTTCTGTCTTTTTTGAGAGCCATCAATAAAGGAGCCAGTCCAAGCTTACTGTGGGGCAAGTAGAATGTGTAAGAGGACCCAGTGGTTCATTCTCATATAGCAGTGTCTCAAAGAAAATACAGGTCTTCAAAATTTAGAAGTTCTCTATCTCATAAGATACCATCAGGACAATGAAAAATCAAGTCACCAACTGGGAACAAATATGAACAACACATGGACCAGACACAGAACATGTATTATATACAAACATGTAACAAGTCCTTACAAATGATACGCAAATAACCTTGTTGCTTTTAAACGGGCAGAGACCTGAACAAATTCTTCATAAAAGAAGATGTATTGGGGTTGTCGTAGAGCTTAGTGGTAGTATGCTTGCCTAGCATCCCCAAGTTTCCAGGTTTGAGCCACAGCACTCAACAACAACAAAAACAAAAAAAGAAAGAAGGAAAGAAAGAAAGAAAGGAAGGAAGGAAGGAAGGAAGGAAGGAAAGAAAGAAAGAAAGAAAGAAAGAAAGAAAGAAAGAAAGAAAAGAAAGAAAAAAAGAAAGAAAAATGCAAGGAAGGAAGGAGGAAAGGAAGGAAGGAAGGAAGGAAGGAAGGAAGGAAGGAAGGAAGGAAGGAAGGAAGGAGGGAGGGAGGGAGGGAGGGAGGGAGGGAGGGAAGGAGGGAGGAAGAAAGAAAGGAAGGAAGGAAGGGAGATGGCTTAGCAGTTGAAGTGCTTGCTGGAAAAGCCAAAGGACCCCAGTTTGATTGCCCAGGACTCACATTAGCCAGATGAACAAAGTGGTGCATGCGTCTGGAGTTTGTTTGCAGTGGCTGGACGCCCTGGCATGCCCATTCTCTTTCTATCTGCCTGTTTCTCTCCATCACTCTCTCTCTAATAAATAAATAAATAAACAAATAAATAAATGCTTTAAAATTACAATAAAAATGAAAAGATGGGCTGGAGGGATGGGTTAGTAATTAAGGTATTTGCCTACAAACCCAAAGGACCCTGGTTCAATTCCCCAGGACCCACATTAGCCAGATGTACAAGGGGGCACACGTGTATAGAGTTCGTTTGCAGTGGCTGGAGGCCCTCACATGCCCAGTCTCTCTTTCTCTCTTTCCCTCTTTCTCTGTCAAATAAATAAATAAAAATAAAAAATGAAAAGAGCAGGGTGTGGTGGTGCATGCCTTTAATCCCAGTACTTGGAAGGCAGAGGTAGAAGGATAGCCATGAGTTGAAGGACACCCTCATACTACATAGTGAATTGCAGGTCAGCATGGGCTAGAGTGAAACCCTACCTCAGGGGGAAAAAATGGAGCCTGGAGAGATGGTTTAGCAGTTAAGGCATTTGGCTGTGAAGCCTAAGGATCCAGGTTTGATTTCTCAGTACCCACATAAGCCAGATGCACAAGGTGGCATATGCATCTAGATTTCGTGTGTAGTGGCTGAAGTCCCTGGTGCACCCATTCTGTCTTGCTCTCCCTCTCTCTTTCTGTCTCTCTACCTCTTTCTCTCTCAAATAAATAAATTAAGTTAAATTTAAAAAGAAAAGAATAACAGCAGGGCTATGAATGGCCAAGGTGCTCTATACCAGTTGACATTATAGAAATGAATCTTCAAGTCCAAGTTAAATATACTGCTTTGTACTGAGGAGAAAGGCTAAACATGAAGATTGAAATTCCAAGAGCTAACACATACAGGATCAATGAAAATTCTCCTACTAAATGGGATAGCCACTTGGTAAAATTGTGTGAATTTTCTGAACTAAGTCAAACATAGCCCTACCTTATATCATTTCACTGCTTGGTATCAAACGGAAATAAAAATGCATGCCTATATAAGGAACTGCATAAAAACAGGTATAGTAATTTTATAGATGATGGCCCAAAACTCAAAAAAGCTAAATATCCCTCATATTTTCATTGTATTTTTTAGACAATACTTATTTATTTACTTACTTATTTGAGAGAGAGAGAGAGAAAGAGAGAGAGAGACATAGACAGAATGGCCTCCAGCCACTGCAAACACACTCCAGGTGCATGCACCACCTTGTGCCTCTGGCTTACGTGAGTACTGGGGACTCGAACCTGGGTCCTTAGGCTTCACAGGCAAGTGCCTTAATCACTAAGCCATCTCTCCAGCCCAACAATACTTTTTTTTTTTTTAATTTAAAACTTCAGTTTTAGAATTTAAAGAAGTGCTGTTTTACAAGGAGAAATTATACCAAACTAGATTCTGCCTTATTACAAACTGCATTTGTTCTATCCTGAAACAAAAAGTGTCTTTCTCTGTGGTTCAGGAACAAGTGCTCAGAACTAACAAGGCATTCTGTCCCTAAACATCACCTTTGTAGCCAACACTGTCCAGGTCTCAGGACTGGAGAGGAACGTGTTTGTTCTTTCTTGACCTGCACAGATAAATCAAAAGCAATTGTGTTCAAATATCATACACTGCCAACAGAGGCAAGACCAGAATAGGCAGATCATTTGAACAGGAGAAGAAATTGAGCAGGATTAACTATGAATTAATTAACTTCAAAATTCTTTCTTTCCCATAGTCTGAATATAATAGATTCTAGCATTCTTCAGTGTTTATCTGTTTCTCATTTTCCTTTGTGATTTATTTAAACTTCCCTGGTACTTGTGAACTAACTCAATTTTTGCAACAGATCATTGTGCAATATCAAACACACATGATACATCTACATTTATACAAGGACAAGCCTATGTTACATTCATACATGTTCTTTACTTTGGCCAGAATTTAAATTAAACATATATTCAAATAAACATACATACACTTTCAAACATTAAATTAACACTATAGCTTCATTTTAACTTTTTTTTTTATAAATTAAGAGCCATTGATTATGATTAAATGAATACAATCTATTTTTAGCCTTTTAATTTTTATTTTTATCTTCTAAAAGATAACTATGTAGAAAACCTACCAAGTTTCTTTTAGTATTTGTTTTATTTTGCATTTCTGATGAAAATGTGGGAAATTTGTACTCAAAACCTAATTCTGTTTGTAAATTTTTGGCCAACACACTGTGACATTTGTAAATGAAGCTTTATTGGATCATAGTCACACTCATCTGTTTACATTTTGTGGCTACTTTAACACTATAATGGCAGAGTTGAGTGGTTGTGACAGAACTGATAGCTGGAAATACTTAAAATTCTGTAGATTATTGCTGTCAGGTGAACACAAATCATGTAAAACTTTGGTTATAGTAATTAAAATTTATTCTAGGGAAATTCAGGGGAAGTAGACTCAAATATGTAATTTTTAAATTATTAATATCTTTATTTCTATCCTTAAATCTTTGATCCATCAGCAGAACATCCAGCCAT
Organism: Orientallactaga sibirica; assembly: GCA_036365145.1. Classification (NCBI taxonomy): domain Eukaryota; kingdom Metazoa; phylum Chordata; class Mammalia; order Rodentia; family Dipodidae; genus Orientallactaga; species Orientallactaga sibirica. The sequence goes on along the minus strand of JAEOAD010000018.1, from coordinate 18,155,356 downwards.
TTGTGAAAATAGTAAAATCAGTCATCTTTGATCCATTTCGCCAACTTTCAGTCAGGTAAAATTTATGGCTTGTACGCATATTTTTCCACTTTGTCATTATGAAGGTATATTTTTTTCAAGGTAGGAAGAAACTACATATCTTAGTTAATGATTAATTCTTTGATCTATAACTTGAAAATAATTATACAAATGGCATTTAGGTCTCTATACTTCTGCCCTAGGGTCTGAATATGTAGGGCTTAACAAAAAAATTCCCATATGCTTATAACCCAGAGACCTGCTTCCCAGTGTAAGAATTCCTGACGGGGAACTTGTGGAACAGTGTAGTGCTTGCTTTGTCAGGACAAGCCTTCCTTGTCTGCACTTCAGACAGTATGCTGCAAGAGAAAAACCTCTCCTTTTTTCCTGTGGCTTCTGCCTCCCGTGGTCATGTGGATCCTTGCTGAAAGGTGATAGAAATAAGCCAGGGAAAAGGAGGCTTTTATGTTATTCTTATTTTGACTTTCTTTCTTTTTTTTAAAAAAAAAGTTTTTTTTTATTTGTTTGAGAGAGAGAGAGAATGAGTGTGTCAGGGCCTTCAGCTGCTGCAAATGAATTCCAGATGCATGCGCCACCATGGGCATCTGGCTAACATGGGTCCTGGAGAATCAAACATGGGTCCAGATTTTTCAGCTTGGCATAATCTAAGTAGGAAAAATGGGCTTTGGTCTCTTGTATACACACTGTAAACCTTAGATTGTTTCATTCAAGTTGGAAAATCCACCATTTGTGAGGGGCAAACATTGCCTAGAAGAGAGTGAGTGCCTGACAGATTGGCTGTAAGTCTGGCTGCATAGCTAATGAAGCTGATTTCACAACCACTCACCTGACTGGGGCCATTCTAAAATCTTAGGAATTCCTTTGCAGCTGGTCATGCATCACTTCCATGTGCAATTAAGCTGTAGCTAACTTTCCAATGAAAGAATACCCACCTTTTGTACAAATCCACACACTATAAGAATGCAAAGACCAGAGCTATAGACTGCACTGAGGTATGCGGGTGTCGTAATTGTTGTTTGTTAACTGATATAACTGAGTTTATATGCATAAATTTATAGTGCTTATCCTAAAGATGATCCCCAGCTTGCGTAAGATTTGAACTTCAAAATACACATATATCTTTTTAGGCGCAGGAGTGAATCATAATCTTATTAAAAACATCAGATCCACTGAAACATAGCATAGCATATGGAGTAATAAATTAAATGTCTGATACTAAAAAAAAAAAAAAACCTTAGCCTTAGAATTCTGAGAAACAGTTGGACAAAGTGTTACTGTCTGTGGATCAGATTTATTTTCTCTGCCTGTTGAAGAATTCAAAGGCAAGGAAAAAGTCTGAAGATAAAACAAAGCAAAGTTATTTACAGTGAAAGTAAAAGGTAGAGAAACACAGACTCCACCTGAGAGGAAGGGATGCAAAGCTGGAATCCCCATCTCGGTGACAGCTAAACCTTTACTGATTGAGGGAAGCCTCCTCGTTGCACTGTACTGGTTGGTCATCTCAAACAAAGATCAGAGGGTTGATTGGACCAGGATGCATCTTGTATTGCATGCCCAAGATGCAAGCTGGCCAAGTGAGGCCACCAGTGGGAAAATTCACCCATGCTTCTTGTCTTTTGTTCTCAGGGAAGAAGAACCAGGAAGTAAGCCACCCTTTTTGCCATACTGGGACATACAAGTAAAAGAAAATAGCTATTTACCTAGGGACTCTTGAAGCAGGATTTTGGGTCCAGGGAAGGATTAAATTTTATAAAGATGCAGGAGATCCCAAACTCATAGACCCCAACTTTTGGATTCTTATCCAAATCAATAAAGAATTGAAAAACACAGACTCCAGGAGGGAAAATTATGAATTTTAAGGTTTATTTTAGTGAGAATTAGAATCCAGGGGGAAGGTTAGCTGATAGACTCAAGCCAAAGCAACGCGTGGCGGTGTACACCTTCAGTCCCAGCACTCAGGAGGCAGAGGTAGGAGGATCGCCATGAGTTCGAGGCCACCGTAAAACTACATAGTGAATTCCAGGTCAATCTGGGCTAGAGTGAGACCCTCCCTTGAAAAATCAAATAAGAAAGAAAGAGGGAGAGAAGGAAGGAAGGAGGGAGGAAGGGAAGGGAGGGAGGGAGGGAGGGGGAGGGAGGAAGGAAGGAAGGAAGGAAGGAAGGAAGGAAGGAAGGAAGGAAGGAAGGAAGGAAGGAAGGAAGGAAGGAAGGAAGGAAGGAAGGAAGGAAGGAAGGCAGCCAGAAGGGAATTCTCCCCCTTGCCCAGCTGAAAAGTGGGAGGGGAGGTGGAAAGCAAATTTCCTTCACTAAGAAGTCTCTGAGGGAAAAGCCTCAGAAGGCAGGCAGTCGTGTGTGTGTGTGTGTGTGTGTGTGTGTGTGTGTGTGTGTGTGTGAAGGAAGAACATGTGAGCTCAAAGCAAAAGATCCCCTTCACTTTCACATTGTCATTGAGGGTCAGAGAAAATGTAAAGACAAAGTAAAGAGCTCACAGCTTAAAGAGAGGTCCCACACGCCATACAGGAAGAAAGCATCCAGAACAAACGCACTTTGAAAACAAACAGGAAAATACCCAGGCAAAAGGAAATCCTCCTCCCTCCCAGGCAGGCTGTGAAAGAAACGGGTCAGAATACAAAGCTCAGAAGAATAAAGTAGAGCACCAAGAGAGTTTTCCACGTGTGGTTAGGCTCCTTTATATGGGCCAGAAATCCAATTAGGATAAGCCTTGTCATCAGACTCAGGTGTGTAAGGGAAAGACCTGATTGATTAGTGGACCCAAGAGGTCCTGACTCGGGAGGGACCAGGCCACCCTGCCGTGCTAAGCTGAGGAAGAAGCAGGATGTTGTTTTGGGGGAGTGTTGCTTGCAGCCATCTTGGAGGAGATTGGGTCAGATGTGGGTTCTAGTCCTGCCAGGTCAGGCAAGGTGACATCCACATGCTCTTTGGACCTCTGTCCATGGCTGACTGCCTTTTATAAAAAAGCAATCTTGCTGGAAACCTCCACCTTGTTGACTAGTTGTCAGAATGTTGAAAAGAGCTATACAGGATGCAACCTTTTTGGAAAGAGAAGAAATCAATGGTGTTAACCAGAGAGTGGGTTCTGCACGCCTTATGTCTGGCCAGTCAGGCCATGTCTGTTAGGGGAGGGGAACAGATGCTCTTTGATTGCATTTGAGGGAAGTAATTCATGCCTGGTTCTGAAAACCTAGTCAAAAGCCTATTGCCAGGAAGAACATAAGCCCTAGGGGAGTGATGACTACTGTTTCCTGGATAAATGGATATCATATGTCCACCAAAAGGCCCTCTAAATATTTAAGTTTATATGTATATTGGTAGGCTCTCACTCTAGCCCAGGCTGACATGGAATTCACTCTGTAATCTCAAGCTAGCCTCAAACTCACAGTGATCTTCCTACCTTGGCCCCCAAGTGCTGGAATTAAAGGTGTGCACCACCATGCCTGGCTTTATACCCACATATTAATGCCACTACCACTTTTCATTAGAGAAGCTTCTCTTTTCAGATGGGGTGACTCAAAACTCACCATAGAGCTGAGAAGTGACAGCGGAGTGTTCAGCACCAAGTGAGACATCTCTATCACACTCTTCAAGCCCCAGGGTCTATTTTGGAAGAGGTGGTGCAAAGAATGTAAGGGTAGGACTGTTTATAAAGCTGGCTTCCAGACACAAAATGTCTTCATATTCATGACCTCATAGTACCTGACCCTACCTACACAAGACCTGCATACTAGGAAGAAAGGAAATGATGGCATCAAAATAGAAGAGAGCTATTTGGAAAGAAAAAGGATTCAATGGAGGATGGGTTTGGGAGAAGGAAAGTGGGGATGATGGGAGGGAATTATCATGGTTATTGTCTATACTTCTGGAAGTTGTCAATAAAAAGTAAAAAAAGAAAAATCTATCTTGTACCTGTTCCTCCTCCACTCCTCTCCTATATTTACCTAGCAGAGGATACTACCTAACTCCTATGTCTCATTAAAGCATGTATTTTACAGTCAGATAGAAATGGGTTTACAAAATTCTTCCCCTAGTAGTTTAAAATTGATTATGTTACTTACTGTCACTGGTCCTAATTTTCCTTTTCTGTTAAATGACAATACTACTACTTACTTCGGACCAGAGCAGTGACTCAGTGAATAAAAACACTTGCTGTGCAAGCATGAAAGACTGAGTTAAAAGACACAGAACTATGTAAAAGCCAGACACAGCAGTTAATCTGCAATCCCAGCCCTTCTTCTAGCAAGATAGAAGGTGGAGACAGGAGAATCCCTGGAAAGCTCCTAAAGCAGGTAGCCTTGATACAGGAATTGGGGTGCCTCTGCAAATGTACCAATATGGCATGAGAATGTGGAGGTGTCTCCATATTCTTATGAATTTGTAGAATTGAAATCCACAGACCATAGGATTAAATATATAGGCTTTATTAGGTTATAGATAGAATTTAAGAGAAAGATGATGGTTCATGCCTGAGAGACCATAAGCTGGGTTCCCCCAAATGGGGAAGTTCAGGACTTCAGAGAAGGAAGAAATGCAGAGCTCTTGCCCAAGGGAACAAGAAGAGGTTAGATAAGTCCAGGTAGAGAGGAGGAAGGAGAAGGGTGGGCTCAGGGCTCCTGCCCATGAGAAGGTAGGAATGGAGTAACATCCTCCGAGAAATCCAAACTGGACCTTTTGTTTTAGGTTCTGGATGGGGGCTGAATTGGTCAGCCCAACAGGCTTCTGGATGGTGTCTCCGGAATCTCAGACTTCCAGGAAGAGTGTAGCCTTTCCAAGATGGATGTAACCTTCTCAGAAGGGAACAAATTATCTGGGGAGGGACTCTGGTTGAGCTCAACAACAAATAGATCTGGGAAGAATTCAAACTTCCAGGACATTCCATTCTTTACTTTTAGTTTTGGGGTTCTGTCACCTAAAATCACTTTAGTCTGATGTATACAATAGCCAACAACAAGAGACCTTGCCCTAAAATAAAGTGAAAGGCAAGAACCAACCCCTGGGGTTGTCCTCTAACTTCCATACATGTGCCATGTCACACACTCTCCCTAAGTGTCACAGAGAGAGAGAGAGAGAAAGAGAGAAAGAGAATAAAAATATATCTTTTTAGGTAGCTCAGGGTAACCTGGAATTCACCATGTAGTCTCAGGTGACCTTGAACTGACAGTGATCTTCCTACCTCTGCCTCCCGAGGAATTAAGGTGTAAGCCACCATGCCCAGTTCAACAAATATATTTTTATGAGTGTGTGTATGTGTCTCTCTGTGTACATATGTGTGGATATATATGATGTACATGTGGGTATGAATGTATATGGAGTGTGTGTGTGCATGCGTGTGTATGCCATGGCACACATGTGAAAGTGTAAGGACAATTACATGCATGTTTCTTTGTCTTTCTTGCCTTCCTGTAGGTATAGCTGGCCCGTGAGTTTCTGGATTCTCCTGGTTCCATCTCCCATTGCCTTAGCACTGGGATCACAGGTGCATGCACCACTTTGCTTCTCATGTTTCTGTGCTTGCTGGGGACTCAAACTTGGGCCAGCTGGCTTGCAAGCAAGTACCTTAAACCAATGAAACAACATCCAAGCCCCAATACATTTTTTAATTAAAGAATAATATTTGAGCCAGGCATGGTGGCACACACCTTTAAATCCCAGCACTTGGGAGGCAGAGATAGGAGGATCTCTGTGAGTTCAAGGCCACCTGGGGACTACATAGTGAATTCCAGATCAGCCTGACTAGAGCAAAACCCTACCTGGATAAAACCAAAATATTAATAATAATAATAATATTTACTATGCAAAATTATTCTAAAAATGGAATGACATCATATATGGCATGATATAGATTGCTTAGCATGAAAAAGCACATAAGAAATGTTATGAAGCCTGATGTAGGGTTGAACAGATACTCTGAAATCAGATTACCTAGTTTAAATCCTGACTTTGTAGCTAGTTAGCTGTACTATCTGGCACAAATTTTTAACCTCTGTTTGCCTCTGCACCCTAATCATTAAAATGGGAGTCAAAATGATACTTATATTAGGTAGTGCTTATAGAGGGTAAATGAGTTAATATTTCTCTAGCACCAAGAACATTGCCTTTGGCACCTAGTATGTTATATAAGTATATATTAAATTGTCAGCTATTTATTTATTGAAAATCTTTATTCCACTAGACCAGAACTGTTCTATTAGGTACATGTTATAGAAGAATAACCATAGCATTATCTCTGAAAATGTGGAAAGTTTGTTCTAATTAAATCCACATTTCATTGTTCCACCTTCTTGTAGCTGCAGATTTATAGTCAACTTTTTAGAAGCCAAAGTTTTGAAGCTATGGCAACATGTTCTGCCTTGTTACTATACATAAAGACCCCAATTATACTACTTGGTTACTGCCTTCAAAGGTATTTTTGGTAACAGTTGAACAAAAAGAGTTCCAACAAAAAAACTATTGTTTTCTCTGGGATTCAAGAAAGTTTAATTAAAATGCCAACATGATCAAGCAGGCTAAGAATGTTTTCTCATTATTCCAATTAAGAGTCAGTAAGATTTGATTAATATTATTCTGACTGCTTTGGGCTCTGGCAGATCTGTATATTTTCATTTAGTTATTCATCTCTGGTATATTCTATTAATTATCTCTCTGCCTTTCTTTCTTCAATATAATCCCTTTTTCCCCAAAATGGCCTCAAGAGTTTTTTCCTTAAAATAGTAAGAATTATTTCAAGTGCTGCACTTAATTTTAGTCAAACTTTAAATATCATTTTGAGTTAATTCATATCTCAGATGCTTCATAGAAAAGGAATGTGTGCTTTTTAAATGGAGCTTTTCAAAGCTTGATATAATTTACTATGTAACTCAGTGTCTACCATAGAATTAAAATGATTATTTATGTTCCCAAGACTCAGAGAGTTAGGAAAACATTGAACTGTGCTGATTTTTTAAAACACACAGTTGGAATTGTTTAGTGATGGTTCATTCATATGCAGAAAAGCTAACACATATTAAAATAGGTATGCAATTCTGTGTTGACTTCAAGGAAATGAAGGGAAGCCAGTTTATTATCAGTTTATATATTCAATACCCATCTCAAAATTACATAAATGCAGTGCTATGTTTGAAATATTAAATAGATAGAAGGCTAAAAATTCAAAGTTATAACTCCCAACGAAAGGATAACCTATTCTTTTAGATATTTGAAATATTAAATTCCTGGCTTAATATATAATTCTGAGAGATGTATGAAATGGTTTTATTGGGGGGAAAATGCCTAGTTAGTGCTCTTTTTCATCCTGGTAATTGTGCTTGTGTTTAAAAATATGTTATCAAACCCAGAGGTTTTAGAAATGGCTTTATGTTTCATAAAAACATAAATCAATGTGAGATAGAATTATGCTGCGATTTTTGTGAAAACCATAATTCTGAATTGAATGCTCTTGTGTTTTAAAACCTCACCTGAATAAACATGAAAATAAAATGCAACCCTTAAAAAGAAGGGCATCTGTAATTATATTCTAGATCTCTTATGCAGTTAGTTTCATACCTGTACACACACACACACACACACACACACACACACACACACACTTTTGGTTTCTTTTCTATGAAGAAAAAGCCCTGGAAAAATTACAGTAATCTTAGTACATAATATATTTAACAAATATAGGAAGGAGTCTTGCTTTTTATCCCCATGCTAATTTTCCTTTTTAAATGTTTCCTTAGTTAAGATTGAAAAAAGAAATAAAATTATCCCTACTATTCCCCTCTATGCCCACCAGCATCTCAGCTGAAGGTGCTGCACCTGGCTCATTTCACCCCCCCCCTCCGAGTATCCATTGATACTCATGGAAGCTAACATTCTGGGCAGGGCTTTTATACACAAAATGCTTTTCAGCTTCATTTACTCAGTATGCATGAAGTAAAAGATGGAAAGAATCACTATGATTACAAATTATAATAATTTCACATGATAAAATACCCTTAACTTATCCAGCTCTTATTGATGATGGAGAAGGATTCTAAGTGATGGAGTATAGCTTCTAAAGAAGATGTAAAAAATAAAGCTTTTGAATGGCATTAGTGTCAAGAAAAATTCTTCCATTTAGAGCATCAAATGCAGCATCCTGATTCACTCTTCACTGACAAAAAGGGAAATACGATGCAATATAAGAGTACCAGGACCTTGTTCTCACAAAATGGATGAGAACCAGTGGGTAAGTGTTACATTCTAATCCCTTTACTGTGCAATGCAGCCTTCGTCTCATGTTTGGATTTAAAGTAAAATGAGGAAAATATACTCCTTTATTGGTGATGACAGACCTCAAGGAAATAATTTATATAAAATATTTAGTTAGTGCCTGATATGTAGTGGATTCTCAGCAAATGGTAGTTCTATATCAAAACCAAATTTCAATATATATATATATGCTGTTTCAAACTCACACCTTAGCAACTAACTAAGTGCAAAGGCTTCCCATAGAATTCAGAAAATATTTGCAAGACATTTATCTAACTTAGACTTGTTATCCAAGATATATAAGGAACTTGTATATACAACTCAACTCAATAGCAAGAAAATGAATAATCCAGTTTACAAAATAAGCAGAGAACCTAAACAGAAATTTCTCAAAAGAAGACATACACAACTCCAGTGGTAGGCACATGAAAAACGCCCAGCATCAGGAACCTTAGAGAACCTTAGAGAGGTCACTTCAGACCTCTTAGGATGGTTTAGATCAAAAAAATGAAAGACAAATTTAGCAAGGATGGGGAGAATGCGGATGGGAATGTATATTAGTAAAGTATGGGAAACTTAATGGAGGTTCCTCACAAAACTACAAGTAGAACTACTATGTGACCTAGCAATTCCACTTCTCCCTACATATCCATAGGCATTAAAATAAATGTATTCAGGGATAGAGAGATGGCTTAGCAGGTAAAGCACTTGCCTGTGAAGCCTAAGAATGCAAGTTCAAATCTCCAGGTCCCATATAGCCAGACACACAGTGATGCAAGCATGCAATGTTGCACATGCACCACAAGGGGGTGCACGTGTCTGGAGTTTGTTCACAGCAGCTAAATGACCCTGGTGTGCCCATTCTCTCTCTCTCTCTCTCTCTCTCTCTCTCTCTCTCTCTCTCTGCCTCTTTCTCACTTTCTGTCTCTCAAAAATAAAATGATAAAAAATAAATAAAAATTTAAAATAAAGGTTTTCAAGGGTTATCTGCACTACCATGTTCACTGCCATTAGTCATAATAGCTAAGATGTAGAATCAGTAACATCTATCAACAGGCTGGGGAGATGGCTGCACAAGCTTGAGTACCTTAGCTCACATCCCCAGAACCCTATGTGGTGGTTTGAATATAAATGTCCCCATAGTATCTGGTGATTTTGATTAAGCTGGTGGAGCGATTGAGTACTAGAGCCTTGCTGGGGGAAGTGTATTTTGGGGGGCCAACCTTGGGGTTAAGGAGTCTACCCTACTGTGTGTGTTCAGAGCCACCTCAGGCTTGTTTTCTCTCTTTGCTGTGGATGTGTGATGAAGTGAACCAGCTGCCTCTGCCATGAAGAAGCTTCTCTTCAAAACTGTAAGACTGAGGGCTGGAGAGATGGCTTAGTAGTTAAGGCATTTGCCTGCAAAACCTAACAACTGGGGTTCAATTCCCCAGCACCCATCCCATCGCTAAAGGGCATCCTAGAGGCCCTGATGTGTCTATTCTCTCTCTCTCTCTCTCTCTCTCTCTCTCTTTCTCTTTGAAAATAAATAAATAAAAACATTTTTTTTTTTACAAAAATACTGTAAGGCTGAAATAAACTTTTTCCTCTTATAAGATGTTTCTGGTTGGGTGTTTTGTTCCAGCAATGAACAGTAGCATCTATCACCCCTATGTGTCTATGTTGAGATGGGCAGTAGATACAAAAGAATCTCCCAGAAGCTCACAAATGCAACAGTGAACAATGAGAAGCCCTGCCTCAAACAAGGTAGAAGAAAGGACAAACACCCAAGGTGTTCTCTGACCTCCTTACACATACTATAACTTACGCAGTGCACATGTGCACACACACACACACACACACACACACACAGTAAATAAATAAAATTATTAAAATAAAATGAAAACTTGTCTGTCAACAGATGAATGGATTGAAAATTACATATACACAATGCAATACACTTATGACTAAAAAGAAGAAAATCTTGTCATTTGCAGTAACATACATGAGTCTACAATATGTTATAGTGAGATAAGCTAGACAAAGAAACATAAATGCAGTCTAATCTCATTTAGTATGGAGTCTAGGAAAATGAATTCATGGAAGTACAGAGTAGGATGTCTCTACCAGAAGTTGGAGTATGGTGGACTAGGGAACAGTTGGTCAAAGAGAACAAAGTTTCAGATGGACAGGAGGAGTAGGAGGAATTTAGATGGACAAAAGGAATAATTTGGAGATCTTTGGGATCTATCACACAGGGATGGAGAGATGGCTTAGTGGTTAAGGTGCTTGCCTGCAAAGCCAAAGGACCCAGGTTCCATTCCCCAGTACCCACATAAAGCCAGATACACTAGGGGATGCATGCCCCTGGAGTTTGTTTTCAGTGGCCACAGGCCCTGGTGTACCCATTCTCTCTCTCTATCTGCCTCTTTCTCTCTATCTCAGATAATTAAATAAGTAAAATATTTTGAAATCTATTACACAGCAGGATGACTATAGTAAAACAATGTATTACACATTTAAAAGTATTTAAGAAAGTAAGTTTCAATCATTTTACCAGAGAAACATAAGCAAATTGATAGATATGTTAATTGGTTTGATTTAATCATTCCATAATTCATTTATATGACATATATAATATGCCAGAGTATTGCACTGTAACCCACAAATATATACAATTATGTTTTTACATCAAAAGTAGTACAAATTTCAAAACATACTTTACTTGTGTAACTTAAACAAGTAAAAGTATTATCACTTTTTTTTTTTTTTTTTTTTTTAAGGTAGGGTCTCACTCTAGGTCAGGCTGATCTGGAATTTGCTATGTAGTCTCAGGCTGGCCTCAAACTCATGGCGATCCTCCTACCTCTGCATCCCAAGTACTGGGATTAAAGGTGTGCACCATCACGCCCAGCTTTTTTTGTTGTTTTTTTGAGGTAGGGTCTTGCTCTAGCCCAGGCTAACCTGGAATTTACTATGTAGTCTTAGGCTGGCCTCGAACTCACAGAAATCATTCTATCAAAAGTTTATCTTAATAAAATATTTTCATCATTTTTCCATAATTCATTTAACTCTAGCTCTCTAGTTATCAGTGTGCTTTTAAATCAATAACTATAAAAACTACCTTCAGGCTGGAGAGATGACGCACTGGTTACGTGTGCTTCCTGTGCAAGCATGAGGGCCTGAGGGGGCCTGAAACTACCTAAGTTTGAATCTCCAGAGCCCACATAAACAACTAGATATGGCCATATGTGATCCCAGTCCCACAAAACAGAACAGAGATCCAGGAATGTTCCCTGCTCACGAAAAACAGCAAGCTCAGGTATCAGTGAGAGCCTCAAGCTCAAATAAGAGCAAGTAGAAGAGCAATGGAATCGGACACCCGGCATTCCGCTCAGGTGGATACAGGTGAGGGCCTCCTGCCACAGGCAAGCACAGGGACCCTGCAAGCACTCATGTACATGCATACACCACACCACACACACACACACACACACACACACACAATAAAAAGTAAATATAAAAAAGTAAAATACACTCTTTTTATTCAGAAATTTTTCATTCCATTTTTTACACACTAAATGTAGCTTGAAATAAAAATGTTGTTCTACTTTAAACATGAGATACCGTCTTGTTTTCCAAGTTGTTTCTACTTAAGGAATATCCTTGCATTATTTTACCATCAGCTACTGTATCTATAAACAAGAGCAGTATTAAACCGCCATTTTTCCTTAACCATGAATTAATAAGGACAGAAGAAGGCTATAAGTAATTTAAATTTCTACATATGAAGAATCTATAGATTCTTCAATTTTGTTTCTAAAAAGGAATAACTTCTACTGTCATACTCTCCTGAACACTTAGAAATTAAATTAAACTCAAATTTAATCATTTTGGAAAGAAAATAAAATCATGTTTAAACTTCAAAATTATTTAGAATTTCAAAAGTAAGAAAGTTGAATTAATGATGTGTTGAACTTGAATGCAACTCATCTTTGTCCCTTTCTGATGGCACTTAATTTTAAATGTGTATATTGTATTCAGGACACATGAGCTCTTTTATCTAATCACAGGCTGCCAAGAATCTGTTTAGACAGTCACCTGGGTTAATACGCACATTATTGTTCTTCAGTTTGGAAAATGAAGCTTAGGACAGAATCCATTATGTGTATATTGGCTTGCCTGAGCAATTGTTTCCCAAATGCATATTAATTTTAATTTTTTGTTATTTTTAGCTCTGCTCCACTTGGGTGCTTGTGCTTCTGCACCATAGCCCAGTTCTTGCAGGAAGACAGCCATGACAAATTGTGGGAGGTTGAAAAATGGGCTTCAAGTGCCTCACACTAGAACCCTGGGAGATCTTGATAATACTGGGTGTGTGCCCAGGCCATGCATAGAGGGATGCTGGCCAGTAATTCCTGAGGCCTTCCAAAGATTTCCTCATTATCCTTGGTAAATTCCAGCAGATGCTAGTCCACAGAATGTCTAAAAACAAGAGGGATCTGTGCATAAATAGCTGCGGAAGCTGTCTACTGTGACCCCACTGCAAACTCAGATTGTATGTATTGAGAATGAAAAAGTCTTTTTCCTGATACTCCTCAAATTTATTTAGGAATGGATCCCTAATTAACTTTCATGAAGACCCTATAAAAGTTTTAATTACATGCAATGAACCACTATTACTAGAAAAGAAGCAACAAATGACTAGACAATAAAACAATCACATTTTTTCCCACCTTTTTTTTTTTTTTTTACATCACTCTGTCCCATACATGTAGCACAACCAGGATCCCACTCCCCAGCCTTCCATCAACTACAGCAGCATTTGTCAAAGTGTGTGCTACAGACCACCAGTTGCCAGTGGTGTTAGCAAAAAATTCATGAAAAAGAGCTTCCAGGGGCTGGAGAGATTGCTCAGTGGTTAGAGGCACTTGCTTGCAAAGCCCAGCTGAGTTTAATTCACCAATATCCACATAAAGGTGGATGCACAAAGTGGCACATGCATCTGGAATATTTTGCAGTGTCAAGAAACCCCGGTGTGCCCATTCATTTATTTATTCATTCATTCTCTCGCTCTTCTTCTCTGCTTCTCTGTTGGCAAACAAATAAAATCTATTTTAGGGGTGGAGAAATAGCTCAGCAGTTAAGGCACTTGCCTGAAAAGCCTAATGACCTGGGTTCAATTCCCCAGTACCCACGTAAAGCCAGATACACAAAGTGGTTCATGTGTCTGGAGTTCATTTGCAGTGGCAAGAGACCCCAGTGTGCCCATTCTCTCTTTCTCTCTCTCTCTCTCTCTCTCTCTCTCTCTCTCTCTCCTCCTCCCCTCCCTCCCCTCCCTCCCGCCCTCTCCCTCTTTCTCCTCCCTTTCTGTTGGTAAATAAATAAAAATCTATTTTAGGGATGGAGAGATAGCTCAGCAGTTAAGGCACTTGCCTGAAAAGCCTAATAACCTGGGTTTAATTCCCCAGTACCTACATAAAGCCAGATGCACAGAGTGGTGCATGCTTCTGGAATTTGTTTGCAGTGGCAAAAGACCATGGTGTGCCCATTTTCTCTCTCTAGCTCTGTCTACCTCCCTCCATCCCTCCCTCTCTCCCTTGCCCTCCCCCTCTACTTCTCTGTTGGCAAATAATCTATTTTAAGGATGGAGAGATAGCTCAGCAGTTAAGGCGCTTGCCTGCAGAGCCTAATGACCTGGGTTCAATTCCCCACTACCCATGTAAAGCCAGATGCACAAAGTGGTGATGCATCTGGAATTTGTTTGCAGTGGTTAGAGGCCCCGGTGCACACATTCTCTCTGTCTGCCTGTCTCCTCTCCTCTCCTCTCCTCTCCTCTCCTCTCCTCTCCTCTCCTCTCCTCTTCTCTCTCTCTCTCTTTGTCTCCCCACAAATAAATTTAAAAGAAGTAAAAATTCTATTTTATAAAAAGAGCTCCCAGATCCATAAATTAGGACTCTGTGCAGGTTGTTATAGGACATATGAGTCTTCACTATTCTAACATACATTTAACTTTCTCCAAAAGTGTGGATTTGCTGTTTCACAAATTTATTTGACCATAAGTCCCACTTTTATTAATAATCTCTTCAGAGGGTTCTTTCTTTAACCAAATTCTTTAGAGATCAATCACTTAAATTTTTAGCTCAGGAAGTGTTTTAATATATAGAAACGACATGAATTCAAACAATTTTCAGTTTATGGGCTAAGACCCTGGCTAATTTCTGAGGCCTTGCCAACAGGAAAAAAAATAAGAAATTTTCCTAATAATTACCAGATATCTTGAAAATTGAGAAACTTTATTTTCAAATGTTAAGTATATAGATAAAGAGAGAGAGAGAGAGAAAGAAAAAGAGAGAGAGGGAGGGAAGAAAGAAGAAAGGAAGGAGATAGGTAGGTGATGGATGGACAGATAGATGATAGAGAGATAGGTAGGTAGATAGATAGATAGATAGATAGATAGATAGATAGATAGATAAAATAGACAGATGTTAGATAATAAGACAGCTAGATGATAAACAGATATAGACATATTGATATATAGATATTATCATAATAGCCATATATATATATATATATATATATATATATATATATATATATATAAATCAAATGACATTTCCCTGACTGATGAAAGTATCTGTGCATCCATGTGTGCATTTCCTTCATTGGGTCAACCAATATTCATTCAGCATCGATTTTATTCTAAAATCAGCTAAATCCTAAAGATATAAAAGCACTTAGAGGGGCTGAAGAGATGGCTCAGTGGACACAGCATGTGCCTCACAAGTATGATGACCTGAGTTTAGATCTTCAGAGCCCATGTACCAGATGCTGCAGCACTAGCATCTGTAATATCAGCACAACTAGGATGAGAAGGGAGTTTGAGACAGGAGAATCACCTAGAAGCTCAGAAAAACAACTAGCTTGGCAAATGCAACGATGAACAATAACAGAGCCTGCCTTGGGCACAATAAAGGGTGAGGAACAAACCTGAAGTTGTTCTTTGATCCCACATGTGCCATGGAGCACACATGCCCTCCCACACATACTTACAAGGAAAAAGCACATGGATTACACACATTAGCTCTATTGCCTAGGCTGCCATGCAAATAAACTCAACAGCATGATCACAGTAAGGACCCAACTATGTCTTAGAAAGCCGGGAAGGAAAGAGACCCAAAACTTTTAGAGATTTGCTTCAGGTAAGCCAAATTGCTGAGCTAAGACTCCCCGCCCCTCTACTGCCACCCCTCCTACCAGCATATCCATGAAAGATCATACAGAGTACATAGTTGCATCCTATAAGGCTGTTTATTTGCAGCTCTGATAAGAGTTTGACAACAGTAGCAATCTCTTTGAAACTGTAATTGGAATCCACATTTATTCAGTGGTAATAACACAATGTCATTGAAATAATAAATGGGACCTTCTGTGATTTATGTAGAACAAGAAATTATCACTAATGAAGACCAAAAATATATAGTATTGGCTCTGAGAATGAGGTAGGCCTATCAGTAAGTTCATCCATGTTGAAAAAATATGGAAAATCCTCTTTTTGCTGACTGCAATCTGCCAGGGAACTGAACCTTTGAACCGTTGAATCATTAATTTTTCAAAATTCACATTTTGCCAGCCAATTACGCAGCATTCTGTGACATGATCGATGATGTTAAAGGTTTTCAGCTCATTGTATTAATCAATTAAGCACAAAATATAAACAAAAAAAACAACTGTCAGCTGATCTCCACCAGTTGCTGATGAACTACTGTTTAAAACAATTAATAATGAACTCATGCTAGAAAACTAAGGGCAAAGGCCTAATTGATTTTTCAAAAGTAAGAACACTCTAAATGCTCAATTAGTTAATAATTTGCCTACTAATTGATTTCTTCAAGGTGTCTGACTGGCAAAATTTGGAATGGTTCTATAATCACTATCCTTCTACAAAAAGCTTGTTGCTAGGCATCTAGGAAGGTGAGAAGATCAATTTAGACTCCCATTACTAGTGTAGGAAACTTTTTCCAAGGATGAAAGACCAACTACCAAAAACAAAGAAATGGGTAACTGATACAACTTTGGAGACAGCCAGGCATGGTGGCACATACCGTCAATTCCAGCACTAGCGAGGCTGAGGTAGAAGGATCACCATGAATTTGAGGCTACCCTGAGACTACAGAGTGAATTCCAGATCAGCCTGAGCTAGAGTGATAACACCACCCCCCCCAAAAAAAAAAAATTCTGGAGAATGCTTTTGGGGGTTGAGTAACATCAGGAAGAAGACAAATGTATTAGATAGGAGGAATGACGACATGCTGAAAAGATCTATCAGAAATAGTAATCATCTGCCAATGCAAAAGAACAAGTTTGGGAATGAGAGACTTGTGAATAAAATCTTTCTAATTCAAGGTAATGATCTAAAAACCAGAAATGACCATGAGGATGCTAAGAAGTCTCCTAATTATGTTTTGTTCCCTAATCATTTATTTTCATTGTATAGGGCAAGTTAAATGTCTTTCCCATAATGGAGTTTAATAAGTGTCATCTAGAAAATATAACAGAGATTACAAGTGCTAAAAAAATATTCCAAAAAGAACAGTAAAGAGCATGGATATTAATAGGTAACAGTTGCTGGACACCTGCTATGTACAACCACTTTGCCAAGCATTTTATGTAGAATAACTCAGTTATCTTCACAAGTTCTATCAGAAATTAAGTGTTTCACCAGCTAGTATACAGCATGTTCAGAAACTCAATCCATACAAGATAACTAAAAAAGTCCATGCCCCAACCTCCACACTCTCCCTTATCAAACTGAGACAGGTAGAGACCACTATAAAAGAACAAAAGGCAAGAACAAAAATCCAGGCCCTTGATCCATTACATGTTAAAAACATGTATTTAAGAGCTTGTCAGAATAACAACAGATTAGGACAGACTTTACAGACTAGGAATCCCTAATGACTAAACCAAGCTAACATTATTAACTGGGTTCAAGACAGCCACAAAAATCACAAAGGGGGAGGGAACTGTTGTCATGGGAAATCTTGGCCCCAAAAATGCCTTTGGTAAGCCCTCAGAATAACCTCAGTCAGATGTCTACCAGCACAAGCTCACAGTATTTTCTCTTAGCTGACTTAAAAGTTAATACTTTTGGAGTTCAAACAGTGAGACACTGTATTACTTTCTCACTAGCTTCACTGAAATAACACCTATGACATGGGAGTCACATAAACAATTACTTGGGTTTCATTGCAAAACTTTTAGGTTACTTTTCTGTGCATTCGGACACATCCTGACCTATAGCTATCTGGTGGTGGCAAAATGGGAAAAACAAAAGCCTAGACATCTTGTCTGCTCATCTCTGCTATGGACTGATCATTTCTAAATGTCTTCCCTAAGACTGTCACACAGGGTAGATTTAACCTGTTTGAGCTTATGATAATGAGGCTTGGTTTCATTTGTACCACTACCATCACAAAAGCTCCCATCATCTAATACCAAAACCATGTGCCTTTGATAACTTTACATAAGATCTCTTGTTTCACTTTCTGGTAAGACAGTGGCATAGTAGCCATGCCAAAGCAGCCTAGGGAGGGAAAAATAAGGAGAAAAACAGTAAAATACACTCATCTACCAAAAAGTGAAGGTGTGTAAGGAATTATCCACCACAGCAGAGAAGCAGGAGAGACTCAGATCTTCTAGCAAGCAGGAAACCAGCCAGAATCCTGCTGAGGTGCCAGCAGCCCCAATCCAGGCCTGCCCAGATGGCACAGAGCTGCAGGAGCAGAAAACAGGTAAAGGAATTTTCCACCTACACCAGCCTCCCTACAAAGTCAAGAAACCTGAAAGAGAAGATAGCAGGGACCAGGTGTACAGCTGCTGAAGGAGATCACAAATGGTACCAGCTGAGCAGCTCTGATACAACTCCAGGCATCTTCTATAGCTTCCCATCCTCCAACTGCCAGTGCCAGGAACCACCAGAGTGCTTATCTATCCCCCAGCCCCACAGCATCCAGTACAGCTGATCAGAACACCAGATCCAACAGCCTAAGCAGTCTAAATGAGTCCACAGTGCAACAGAGAGGGATTGAGGTGAGCACTCAGCATTGGTGAGATTGGAAGCCATCCCAAAAGGTAATAGGGTCTACTTACACAAAGCAAGGTACATAGGCCTGCACTGGATGTGTTAATCTCACCTTAAATGTCAGGGAAGGTTGTTAGATTTGATTGATGTATTCTTGGTTGTCTTTTCCATTCCCAAATAAGTTGTATTTTGGTTTTGACTATTGTTGCTTTTTACAACAAAAATGAAAAAATATTAATTGGAGAAAAGACAGCCTCTTTTAACAAATGGTACTGGGAAAACTGGAAAACTATATTAGAAGGATGAAAATAATCCATATCTCTCTATATACATAAGAATCAAGTCCAAATGGCTCAAAGACCTTAATATCAAACCTGAAACTGAAACTGCTAGAGGAAAATGTAGGGGAAACCCTTCAACATCTGGGCATAGGCAATGACTTTCTGAATATAAGCGCAATTGCTCAGGAAATAAAACCACTAATCAACCACTGGGACCTCATAAATTAAAAAGCTTTTTTACATTGAAGCATGGTGAGTAACATCAGGAAGAAGACAAATGTATTAGATAGGAGGAATGACGACATGCTGAAAAGATCTATCAGAAATAGTAATCATCTGCCAATGCAAAAGAACAAGTTTGGGAATGAGAGACTTGTGAATAAAATCTTTCTAATTCAAGGTAATGATCTAAAAACCAGAAATGACCATGAGGATGCTAAGAAGTCTCCTAATTATGTTTTGTTCCCTAATCATTTATTTTCATTGTATAGGGCAAGTTAAATGTCTTTCCCATAATGGAGTTTAATAAGTGTCATCTAGAAAATATAACAGAGATTACAAGTGCTAAAAAATATTCCAAAAGAACAGTAAAGAGCATGGATATTAATAGGTAACAGTTGCTGGACACCTGCTATGTACAACCACTTTGCCAAGCATTTTATGTAGAATAACTCAGTTATCTTCACAAGTTCTATCAGAAATTGTTTCACCAGCTAGTATACAGCATGTTCAGAAACTCAATCCATACAAAATAACTAAAAAAGTCCATGCCCCAACCTCCACACTCTCCCTTATCAAACTGAGACAGGTAGAGACCACTATAAAAGAACAAAAGGCAAGAACAAAAATCCAGGCCCTTGATCCATTACATGTTAAAAACATGTATTTAAGAGCTTGTCAGAATAACAACAGATTAGGACAGACTTTACAGACTAGGAATCCCTAATGACTAAACCAAGCTAACATTATTAACTGGGTTCGAGACAGCCACAAAAATCACAAAGGGGGAGGGAACTGTTGTCATGGGAAATCTTGGCCCCCAAAATGCCTTTGGTAAGCCCTCAGAATAACCTCAGATGTCTACCAGCACAAGCTCACAGTGTTTTCTCTTAGCTGACTTAAAAGTTAATACTTTTGGAGTTCAAACAGTGAGACACTGTATTACTTTCTCACTAGCTTCACTGAAATAACACCTATGACATGGGAGTCACATAAACAATTACTTGGGTTTCATTGCAAAACTTTTAGGTTACTTTTCTGTGCATTCGGACACATATCCTGACCTATAGCTATCTGGTGGTGGCAAAATGGGAAAAACAAAAGCCTAGCCATCTTGTCTGCTCATCTCTGCTATGGACTGATCATTTCTAAATGTCTTCCCTAAGACTGTCACACAGGGTAGATTTAACCTGTTTGAGCTTATGATAATGAGGCTTGGTTTCATTTGTACCACTACCATCACAAAAGCTCCCATCATCTAATACCAAAACCATGTGCCTTTGATAACTTTACATAAGATCTCTTGTTTCACTTTCTGGTAAGACAGTGGCATAGTAGCCATGCCAAAGCAGCCTAGGGAGGGAAAAATAAGGAGAAAAACAGTAAAATACACTCATCTACCAAAAAGTGAAGGTGTGTAAGGAATTATCCACCAAGCAGAGAAGCAGGAGAGACTCAGATCTTCTAGCAAGCAGGAAACCAGCCAGAATCCTACTGAGGTGCCAGCGGCCCCAATCCAGGCCTGCCCAGATGGCACAGAGCTGCAGGAGCAGAAAACAGGTAAAGGAATTTTCCACCTACACCAGCCTCCCTACAAAGTCAAGAAACCTGAAAGAGAAGACAGCAGGGACCAGCTGTACAGCTGCTGAAGGAGATCACAAATGGTACCAGCTGAGCAGCTCTGATACAACTCCAGGCATCTTCTATAGCTTCCCATCCTCCAACTGCCAGTGCCAGGAACCACCAGAGTGCTTATCTATCCCCCAGCCCCACAGCATCGAGTACAGCTGATCAGAACACCAGATCCAACAGCCTAAGCAGTCCAAATGAGTCCACAGTGCAACAGACAGGGATTGAGGTGAGCACTCAGCATTGGTGAGATTGGAAGCCATCCCAAAAGGTAATAGGGTCTACTTACACAAAGCAAGGTACATAGGCCTACACTGGATGTGTTAATCTCACCTTAAATGTCAGGGAAGTTTGTTAGATTTGATTGATGTATTCTTGGTTGTCTTTTCCATTCCCAAATAAGTTGTATTTTGGTTTTGACTATTGTTGCTTTTTACAACAAAAATGAAAAAATATTAATTGGAGAAAAGACAGCCTCTTTAACAAATGGTACTGGGAAAACTGGAAAACTATATTAGAAGGATGAAAATAATCCATATCTCTCTATATACATAAGAATCAAGTCCAAATGGCTCAAAGACCTTAATATCAAACCTGAAACTGAAACTGCTAGAGGAAAATGTAGGGGAAACCCTTCAACATCTGGGCATAGGCAATGACTTTCTGAATATAAGCGCAATTGCTCAGGAAATAAAACCACTAATCAACCACTGGGACCTCATAAATTAAAAAGCTTTTTTACATTGAAGCATGGTGGTACATGCCTTTAATCCCAGCACTCAGGAGGCAGAGATAGGAGGATCCCTGTGAGTTTGAGGCCAGCCTGAGACTACAGAGTGAATTCCAGGTCATCCTAGGCCAGAGCGAGATCCTACTTCAGAAAATGAAAAAGCTTTTGGACAGCAAAGGACACTAAGAATAGAGCAAAGAGGCAACCTACAGAATAGGAGAAAATGCTTTCCAGCTATACATCTGATGGAGGATTAATATCCAGTATATACAAAGAACTCAAAACACTAAATGATATGAAATCAAACAACCCAATAAAAAATGGGCTATGAAACCAACTACAGTTCTCAAAAGAAGAAATACAGATGGCCTGCAAGCATCTAAAAATATGTTTTACATCCTTAGCCATTGGGGAAATGCAAATTAAAACTATTTTGAAATTTCATCTCACTCTTGTAAGAATGGCTATTCAAAGAAATCAAATGACAATGAATGCTGGTGGGGATGTGGAAAAAAGACTCCTTCTACACTGTTGGTGGGAATATAAAGTGGTCCAGCCATTGTGGACATCAGTGTGAAGGTTCCTGAGACAGCTAAAAATAGATTTACCATATGACCAGCTATACCACTCCTAGGCATATATCCTAAGGACTCATTTCACTACCTTAGAGATACTAACACATCCATATTCATTGCCACTCTATTAACAATAGCTAGGAAATGAAACCAACCTAGACATCCCTCAACTGATGAATGAATAATGAAGATGTGGTACATTTATACAATGAAGTTATATTGAGCGGTAAAGAAAATGAAATTTGTAGGCAAATGAGCAGATCTGGAAAGCATTATACCAAGTGAAGTAACCTGAACCCAGAAAGCCAAATGCCTCATTTCTCTCTCATATGTGGATCCTAGCTACAAATGATTAGACTTGTGTGTGAGTTGGAGTAAAAATAAGTAGCAAAGGCCAGGAAGCTAGAAAGGGGCTATAAGAGAGAGAGAGGAAAGGGGAAGACTTAAGGGGATGGTATTGTATATATGTAAATAGATGAACAGATTACTGGGTGTGTGATGGCCTAAGTAAGGTCAGGGAAAGAGATTGAGTATAGGAAGGGTGGAGGAGGGTTAATCAAAATTTAAGATGCTATGAATAAGCTATATGGAAACCTACTTTTTTGGAAAATGACAAACCCAAAAGCCATAGATTGTTACTAGAAAATTTTCAATGCCAGGGATGGGATAACTTCCAATGAGTTGTTGGCCAGGGAGGTCCTTTATGCCCCCAAAGCTTTATAGGCCATTGCCAAGGCTCTTGGTTTCCCACCAGAAATGCATTGAAGACCTTATTGCTGAAGACGCCACATGCTAGGGTTGCAAGGTCACTGAGAAATCCTGCTGGAGCTGAGTAGAAAACCTCCTCCCTGTAGACCAGCTGACAGAAATATGGAAAAAGCTATGCTGCATACAGCCCTATGGGAGAGAGAGAAGTCATCAGCGGAGATAAATAACAGTGGACACTGCAAGCCTTAAGTTTGGCCAGCCAGGCCAAATGAGCCAATGGGTACAATAGTGGCATGTCTGTTACAGAGTAAACCAAGCACTCACTAATGGGACTGCTGGAGGTCTGCTCCATGGGAAGCAATACATGCCTGGTACTGAAAACCTGACAGGGGAGATCATGAGCCCTAGGGGTGTAACACCTGCTGGTGTCTGGCTAAATGCATACATTATGCTCATCAAACTGCCCAGTAAGCACTTCTCTTAATGTTCATAATCATATATTAATACTACTCTCACTTTTGGAATAGAGAAGTTTCTCTTTTCAGATGGTGGTGACCTCAGGGATGACTCATAAGGTATCATAGTCCTGAGAAGAAGTGACTGAGGAGTGCTCAGCACTGAAACATCTCTATCACACACTCCAAGACTCAGGGTCCATTGCAGAAGAGGTGGTAGAAAAAATTTAAGATCCAAAGGAAGGGCAAGACCGTTTATAACCCATTCTTCCAGACACAAAATGGCCTGGATAGCCATGACCTCACAATGCCTCATACTAACTACACAGGACCTTCATAATAGGAGGAAAAGATGATGACATGAAAATAAAAGAGAGACTAATTGAGAGGGGTAGGAGATATGATGGAGAGTGGATTTGTGAAGGGGAAAGTGGGGGAGGGGAGGGAATTATCATTGTTTATTGCGGACACCTGAATCAAACCACAAACTCTGAAGTACCACTTACCCTCCACTATCCTCTACACCCACCCTGTATCTTCTACTAACAGTCATCCCTAGAATCTCCTTAGTCCAGATATCCATTTTTCATGCCATTTCTTCACAAATGTATTGTTCTGTTCAGAAAGTAGATGAGCATCATGCTTCAGTTACTTCTTCATCTTGTGATGATTCCCACATGCATGTAATTAAATATTTTATTTATTGGGCTGGAGGGTTGGCTTAGCCATTAAGGTGTTTGCTTGCAAAGCCAAAGGACCCAGGTTCGATTCCCCAGGACCCACAGGATGCACAAGGGGGCACACACACCTGGAATTCATTTGCAGTGGCTGGAGGCCCTGGCATGCCCATTTTCTCTCTCTCTCATTCTCTGTCAAATAAATACATAACTATTTTTTTAATTTAAATATTTTATTGATTTATTTGCAGGCAGGGAGAGATAGAGGATATACAGACAGAATGAGTGCACCAGGGTCTCCAGCTGCTGCAAATAAACTCCAAATGCATGTGCCTCTTTGCGCATCTGGCTTTACATGGGTACTGGGGAATTGACTTTGCAAGCCAGTACCTTAACCACTGAACTATTTCTCCAGCCCCCACATGCACTTAAAATTAGTAAATCTTGTGTGCTTTCTTGTTAATCAGCTTTTGAATTAATTGGGTTTGTACATTCAGCTAGTGGACCCACATAAGAACCAAGGGGTGGATGGAAGAGACCTCTCTTTCCTTGATAACAACATGAATGTTCATTGAATTGTTGAACAGTGAATTGAGTTATATGCATTGTATCATGATTTTAGAAATAATGACAGGACTGGAGAGATTGCTCAGTGGTTAAGGTTCTTACTGGCAAAGCCTGATGGTCTGGGTTCAATTTCCCAGTACCCACATAAAGCCAGATACACAAAGTAGCATATGCATCTGGAGTTTGTTTGCAGTTGCAAGAGACCCAAGCATGCCCATTCTCTCTCCTTCTCTCTTCCTGCTTGCAAATAAAGAAACAAAAAATTTAAAATTTTAAAAAATCATGACAAGACCTTACTAAATAAAGAACTTTGTTTATTTCCTATCTACATGGTTCCTTCACAGAAACTATTAGACTATAACACAAGGAAGACATGTGACTACCCAAGTCTGTGGAACTCTCAGATTCCCATTCAGTTGTTTAGAGTCTAACTCTAATTCTTTAATACATGCACACCTGAGTATATGTGAACAAATACCACACCTATAGCCATCTCAGTATAAATATAAAACATGGTATTAATTGGGCTTATAAGAAGACAGAATAATAAATGAACCCTACTAAGCATTTTAATGCTGGATTTGTGATTAATATTGTACTTGTGAATTTTATTTAAACATTTAAAATTAAAACTGTTTCAGCATCTGATAAGCCTACATATATTCTCTGTCGTTTGAAATAGTATATCAGGTTTACTAAATATTTAAGTACTAAGTCATTCATTTTCATTGTCTCCAATTCTAAACCAACAGAAATGTACCCCTGCCTGCTCCTTAAAAGGTATATCTGAATTCCATGCGTTGCCCATTGTTACTGAAATCTAATAAATCTATTTACAGTTCATGTATGTGAAATAGAAAATAGATGGCTGTCATGAAAACAGAGAACTATTTTTGATACTCTACAATTTTTAGACATGATTGAAAGAACTCATAAATTCCAACACAAAGTGGCACAATGAACAAATATTCATTTATGATTGTAAGTTAAGAACCTATTTTATTATGTTGAATTCATCTGGGGTTTTATTGTGCTATTTATTTAAAATAAATAGTGCATTTTTCTACTTCCAGCCATTTTTGGAAAAGAAACAAAATTTTAAGACAAAAGGAGAATTGTGGGCAGGGAAATAACCAGGCATGATAGCATGTGTCAGTAATCCCAGCACTGAGAAAACAGAGAGGCAGATCCTGGGTCTCTCTGCAGCCAATTTAGACTACTTGGGAAGTTTCTGGCCAGTAAGACATCATCTCTCAAAAAAATTAAAAAAAAAAAGGTGAACAATGCCTTAAGAATGACACCCAAGCTTGTCCTCTGGCCATCACATGCATGTGCCACACATGTTCATGAGCACACATAAGCACACACAGAGCATTGCCAAGGGAACTGAGCATCTTAACATTTTTGATAGATGACTAAATAAGTCAGTTCATCTCCCTTGAACTCATTTTCTTCTGTCACAAGGTAAGAAAGTGAGAGTAGCTAGATATGAATGTCTTTTGATCTCTTACACTCCAAGACTGAACATTTCTGAAACTCTAAGGTAACTACACCCTGACTGCATCTCTCCACGTCATCCCACAGGAAGCTCATGCTCTTCCTTTTATCCCAGTAGGACTAACCCAATTTTATCCCTTTATCATTCCCAAGGTCTTCCATTAATGACAATGATAATAACTAGTGAGATTCATTGAGCAACCTCTGTGTGCCCAGCCCCATGAGTGGTACATTGGTTGTAAACTAGCTCCAAACTCCAATGCCATATACATGCCCTGGCAGCACCTGCTATTAAGAGACAGAGTATATCCTTTCCCACCTGGACTGGCCTTGAGGTATGATGTAGCCAATAGGATGCAATGAGAATAGCCATACACCAACTCAGCTTAGAGCTGAGGCCTCCAAACTTGCTCTCCAAATGCTGCCATGGCCATGGGTACAAGTCCAGGTTACCTTCCCGAAGACAAAAGGCACCGGAAGCATAAAGCTGCTCTATACATTTCTCTGGAGAAGTAAGAGTCCATCCCAGCATACAACTTCCTCACTGACCTGCAGCTGGTCAGAGATGTACACACGAGCTCTGGGGAGCCCACTTCCATAGATGTGCTGAGCTGAAACTATTAATATTTTTAAGTCACCACATTCTGATATGACCTGTTCTGCAGCACCCTTGTATCAATAATTGACTTCCCCCTTCCTCTAAGAACATCCCAGAGTTTTCTCGTGTACTACTTAAAACAGACTTTTATGAAAGGTACTGGTTTGTTCCATTTTAGAGATGAGGAAACTGAGGCACAGAGCTATTAGTAAACTTGTCCAAGAGCACACATTTACTATATCTTAGAAGTGACAAAACACCAGTAATTATAACATTTTATAATCAAACAAAAACAGCAAGACTCCAAAGAGAATGCATCCTGGGCTGGAGAAATGGCTCCAGTGGTTAAGGCACTTGCCTTGCAAAACCTAACAACCCAAGTTCGAGTGCCCATTACCCACTGTGGTAGTTTGAATATATGTCCCCCAATATATTCAGTGTTTCATTAGTTATAGTTTGCATCTGCAATCACCTTGCTAGAGGCAATGTCACTGGGGGCCTGTCTTAAGATGTTAATGGTGTGGGTTTGAGATTCCATTGTAAAGATATGCAAATGTGCCTAGCAGGAGTTCCTGAAGTGTGCTGTGTGACCTTTTGGCTGTAGTTTTTGCTCTGTGTGCTGTGGTGGCTGTGTTGGTTTCTCTCTCTCTCTGCTTGGCCCTGTGGAGAGCAGGCCGCTTCTCTTGCCATTATGGAACTTCCCCTGGATCTGTAAGCTTCAATAAATAATAGCCCTTCCTCCATAACTGAGCCTGGTCTGGAAGTTCATCTCAGTGAACCTGAAGCTATCTGCTACACCCACATAAAGCCAGATGCATAAAGTGGTGCATGCATCTGGAGTTCATTTCAATGGCAGGAAGACTTGGCAAACACATTCTCTCTGTCTCTCTATATCTCTGTCTCTCTCTCTGCTTGCAAATAAAAACTTTTTTAAAAGAATGCATCCTCATTTTGAGGTGTTAAACCATAAACAAGAAATGAATCTTAAGAGTTGATGAAATGCAGGAGTGAAGACAGAGACTAGGCTACTGGGCTGGGTGCTTTCATTTAGTTGAAGTTATTTTGATAATGTGAGGGAAAGCAGCCTGGTCCAAGACATAGGAGCTGAGGCAATACCCTTTTAGAAGTAAAGCTTTCATTAGGAGAGTTGAAGCATGATGGTATCCAAAATAGAGAGGGGGTCAGAAATCTGGATAACAAAGTGAGGTGGTCTGTTTCAAGAGTTTCCGGGGAGAGGGGGGTCTGGGCAAAGACCATGTGAGAGAAGTCAGGAGGCAACACAGGAGAGAGTGGGTAAAGGAAGAAGGCCTATAGGCTTCCATCCTGCTCTTAGATAGGACCTCAGGCCATGACCAAGGTGGCTTTGGGTTTCCCTGGTAACAAGGAGTGGACTTTTCTTCCTTCTTTGCCCTGATTCCTGGGAAGTGGGAGGGGAGGCTCTTAAAGTGACCATATATACATAAATACATTTGAGATCTATATTTCACTGATAGTTTGGGAGTTGTATGCACCTTTTACACTTTTTCAAAATGGCATATAATGTGGTTTTCTTTTCCTAAAATGCATAGTTTAGAAACCTAAGCTTAAAATTTTTTTTCTTCACAATTTTTTTCTTTTTCTTTTTTTTCAAGGTAGGGACTCACTCTAACAGGCTGACCTGGAATTCATTATGTAGTCTCAGGGTGACCTCAAACCCATGGTGATTCACTTACCTCTGCCTAGTGCTGGGTTAAAGGCGTGCACCACCACACCCAGCTTCTTTACAATTTTATGAACTGCAATATGCTTTATACTCTATCTGGAGCTCCTGTTTTCTCCAGAATACTTCATTACTTGCATTATTTCATTAACATTCCCTCTTCCTAAATCCCTCTCTGCTCAGTTGGTTTTCTAAAAATTCCTCCAATTTATCTATGTCTCTTAAAAGAAATTAGATGCTCACTTACTAAATATAGCATTAATGAAACCTAATGGCTAGTACTGAATTAGATTAATTACCTTGCTTGTTTTCAATGTGACACGCATCAATCAATTAATATTCTACATAGGTATAATTTCTGTATTGCATTCCCTAAGACATGAAAGTAGATTGGCAAGGATCAAATATTGCTTCTTTCTGCAACTTGTTACTTATGTAACCTTGGATAAGTTATTTAATATCCTTGATATTTAGTGTCCCATACAAAAATGGTTGCAGGGCTGGACAGATGGTGTAGTGGTTCAGGCATTTGCCTGAAATGCCAAGAGACACAGGTTCAGTTTCCCCAGGACCCACATAAGCCAATGCATAAGGTGGGGCACATGTCTGGATTTCTTTTTCAGTAGCTGGAGGCCCTGGTGCACCCATTCTCTCTCTATCTGCATCTCTCTATTTATCTATTTACCTCTCTAAAATAAATAAATAAAAATAAAATGGTTATAAATGCAGACCAGCTTATACCTTCTATATTTGTTCTCTGGAGTAGAGTTAGTGAGAGAAGGAAAGGTATGTTTGTGCCTGTGCATGTGTGCACATGTGATTTATTGCAGATATTTGATCTTATACAGATGCAATAACTCACTAGGTCAGAGTGAAGCTACTATTCTATAGCCACTCAATGCCAGCTAAATTAATGAACTGGAAGAAGACAGACATGACACAAAGGGTAACCTGGAATCCATAAGGCTGACAGGAAAACATGAGAATGTTCTGGAACTCACATAGGTCTTCCACTGTCCCCAAGCCTCTAGCATTTATCATAGGGATGACTTGTTTGATGGTACCATGTCCCCTCCATTACAGAGCCAAGAACATCCTAGGCCAGGAATTAGAGAAACTGAAGGACAAAACTGTTGCTAAAGATGCAGCAGATCCAGCTTTTCCTTTGGCAAAGGATAAGCCAGCTTACGCACTACGGTGTGGATATCCATACCTGGTCCCCTGTACTCAGTGTTGTCATATTTAGCAAATAAAGTGGTCAGTTCAGTTTGGAGATATATATATGTATTGGTTTTTCGAGGTAGGGTCTCACTCTAGCTCAGGCTGACCTGGAATTCACTATGTAGTCTCAGGGTGGCCTTGAACTCATGGTGATCCTCCTACCTCTACCTCCCAAGTGCTGGGATTAAAGGCATGCACCACCGTGCCCGGCTCTAGATAAATATTTTTATGGCTTAGCTGTTAAGGTGCTTTCTGGAAAAGCCAAAGGACCTGGGCTCAATTCCTCAGTACCCACAGAAGTCACATGCACAAGGTGGCACATGCGCCCAGAGTTCATATGTAGAGGCTGGAGCCCTGGCTTGCTCTCTCTCTGTCTGTCTGTCTCTCTCTCTCTCTGTCACTCCCATTCCTCCTTCTCTCTCTCTCAAATAAATGTTAAAAAATAGTTTTTACTATGTCCCATATATTGCACACAAGAATTTTTTAATATATTTCTGTATGTGGCCACATTCCTACTAAAAAATATTTTTGCTTCTATAAAATTCAAACTTAATTAGGTATTTTATATATTATTGGTAACCTGTACCAATCTTCAAGGTTAAAAATTTTACAATTTCAACTTAATTTTTTCCACTAGTTCACACGTACAAGTGTGTCTGGTGGGGAAATGAAGATGCAATGAAACATGACCTCATACAGATGGGATGATATCACCTTTTGTGGAGGAGTCAGTATGACTTTATACAAATGGGATGGCTACTACCAAAATGTTGGTGAGAATACAGGAGAGTTCATAGAAGCTGCTGACAAAAAGGTAAAATGGCACAGCTGGAGTGGAAAACAGTATGGCAGCTCCTCAAAAATTAAACATACAATGCCCAGCAATCACATTTTTGGGGGTATTATTCCATAATGAAGAGGAAATGGAGCGGCTGTCCTAAACATTTATTTTAGAACACCTTAGGAATGCAACCGTTTTCAGAGTAATGTTTTCTGATAAGATAAAATCCAGAAGGATGTATTATTAGAACAAGCTCAAACCTTGAGTGAGTGTTAAAGTACATTTGATAAAAGAGGAGAAATTTGTGATTATTTAAGAGAAAACGGGAGCAAGAAGTAAAATGAGGGAAGAAAAATAAGGGAAAAGAAGGTGTTCAGGAAGACAAAGATTCTGATACAAAGAAAAGAAAGAGGGAAGGCAGAGAAGTACTTGCTTGGCTCAAGTTTTGGTCTCTAAGTCACTCCAGCATCCTACACACTAGTCACTTCCTTCAGCTTTGCCTGCTACACCTTCTACAACAAGGGATTGCTGTGACTGTTGCTGAGGCTTAGAAGGCATTGCCTTTGAAGAAAGAGGAAAAGCACAGGACCAAAAGCAGCAGCAGCAGCAGCTGTGATGGTATAAGCTGTGGAAGAATTCAAAGAAATCTAGAAAGCATTGAGGCTTTCCACATAGATTTAAAGGACAATTTAAGAGAAATTTGTCTATTACTCATGAGAGTAACAGAATCCAGTGGACATCTGAAATACACTTCATTTTGGAGACTGTTAAAATTTCCTTTCCTGTGTGATAGGAGGGTGATAGCTACTTTCACTAATGTTTTAATTCAAAGTGGTCTCCCCAATTTAAAGTCATTAATATTTCACAGGAAAACAGACTCACACACACATAAGAATTACAACAAAATAATATTCATAGCAACTGTAGAAATACAAGTCCTAATCGCTGTTAACATTACTCTGGCAAAGGGGTGAGCAGCTATGAGCAGAGTACAATGGTGTATATGAAACTGTCATAACAAGCTTCATTATTTTGTTTAATGATTTAAATTTTTTAATAAAAAATAACTCATTCACAGAAGAAAGAAAAGTTCCCTCCTAAACAGGTGCTGAGGACCAGCATGACACAGTTTAGAGTTGACAGGCCACCCGAAGTAAATGAAAAGTGGCTAATGGTGGGCTGGAGAGATGGCTTAGCGGTTAAGGCGCCTGCCTGCTAAGCTTAAGAATGCTGGTTGCAGTCTCCAGCGGTTCCAATCTCCAGGTCCCACGTTTAGCCAGATGCAAAAGTGACCCAAGGGCGCAATGCCGTACTTGCCCACAAGGGGGTGCACACATCTGGATTTCGTTCACAGCAGCTGAGAGACTGCTGGCGCGCCCATTCTCTATCTGTCTCCCTCTCCCTCTCTCTCTGTCTCTCTCTGTGTCTCTCTCTAAAAAATAAACAATAAATAAATAAATAAATAAATAAATAAAATAAAAGTGGCTAATGGTGAGAAATGTCCATTATCCTGTAAGAGAATATAACGTTTTTCCTTATCCCTTTGTGCCCAAAGGCATTGCCTTCTTAGATCTCTTTTTCTTTAAACCTGAGTCCCTCCCTAGATCATATCTTCCATAAAGAAGTTCTTCTTGGGGCTGGAGAGATTGCTTAGCTGTTAAGCACTTGCCTGTGAAGCCTAAGGACCCCTGTTCAAGGCTCGATGACCCAGTACCCACATAAGCCAGATGCATAAGGTGGTGCATGCTTCTGGAGTTCGTTTACAGTAGCTGGACACCCTGGTGTGCTCATTCTCTCTCTCTCTCTCTCTCTCTCTCTCTCTCTCTCTCTCTCTTCCTTTCTGTCTCTACTAAGTAAATAAATAAAATTTTAAAAAGTTCTTTCCTAGAATAATTCCCTTTCTTAGGAATTAAGATTTCTGCAATGATTTCCCCCTTTCCTAGAAATATCTGAACCACTACCTTGCCCATAAAAGACCCTAATCTGTGTCTCTAGATGAACCTTTCCATTTTCCAAAACTACTTCTTGCCTCCTCTTACACAACAGTTCTGCATTCCTTCCTTCTCTTAAATTCTATGTATAAGACTATACTTTCTGGGATCATTTCTGTATTAAGTTCTAGCTATAATCTCTGTAATAAGTTCTATCTATAATCAGAGCTCTGTATCTTTCCTCCTCTTAAGTTCTATAATAAAATCTTTCTAAACTTAACCCTCTATGGTCCATTAATGTCATTCTTAGAATTCATAACACAAGAACCTGAAGACCACTGACTCTGGAAGTTTTGTGTGACCATGAGTGTCAACACCCTATCTCCTGAATTATTACCCACCCAAGAGCTGAGAATAGCTCCATCACTCTCAAAGATACCCCAAAATTCCTGTATCAAACACATGTCAGTAGCTTGACATATTAAAATGAAAGCTTTCATTTTGATCTGAGTAAGTGTTAAGCCCTCCTGAGACTGTCTTGTGGACTTTATAGAGGGTAGGGGCTTCTTGTCAACCAGAGAGAGAAGATAACATACCTTGATGTTCAACAGGAAAAGGAAAGATGATTATCTGGATACACTTGCTATTGCTCTAAACTAACACCATAGACTGGGTAATTTATATAAAATAGAGATTTATTTAGTAGATAACTACCTAGAGGCTGGGAAGTCAAAAAGCCTAATGTTGATATCTGATTGGCTCCTGTGAAGGTATTAAAGTTGCATCCTAATATGTTGAATGGTATCACATGACTAGAAAGAACAATCACGTATACTCAGGTCTCTCTTCCTCTCCATATAAAGCTACTAATGCTATCATGGGAGCTCCACCTTCACAGCATCCACTAATCCTACTTACCTCCCAAAGACACTACCCTCAAATACCACTAATATGTGAATTAAGTTTCCAATCCATGAGCATCAGGGGTAGGGGGAGCACATTCACACCACAATATTTGTGCCTTCAAATGTTTTGGCAAAAGCTGCTTGTGTTAGTCACACTCTATGTTACTGTGGCAAAAGAGCTGACATAAGCAACCTAAGGGGTGAAAAGGTATATTTCAGCTCATGGTTTCAGAGAATTCAGGCTGTAGACCTTGGCTGTGTTGATTCTGGGCTATACTTCTCATGGAGGATGGACCCGGAATCAAGTATAAGCTTCAAAGGTTTAACTCAACTGACCCACTTTCTTTAGGTAGAATTCACCTCCTAAAATTACCACCATCTCCCAAAATAGTGATATCAGCTGAGATCCAATCATCCAATACCTGAGCCTTTGAAAAACATTTCTTAATCAAACATAGCACTATTTTATTTTTTTATTTGTTATGGACATACTCAGTATGTAAACAACTTATGTTGGTTCCCCCTCATCCCTGACCCCCAACAAAGGAACCCTCCTCATTGGAGATGTGAAGCATGGTTAGGCAGGTGCCATCTTGACCAGAAGTTCTGTAGTTCTATTTTAAAGTGACATTAATAATATACACTGTATATACCTTATAAAATAATTAGGCCTTCTAAGAGATTATAGTGTATTGTATAAAACCAAGTATAAAACCAAGATTTCTTTAACAACTGAGGCTTTTAAAAAAAAAATTACTTAAGTGCACATGGTGTGATGTGGGGGGACAGTGTGCTAGGACGACTTGTCACTGCAAACAAACACCATCATTTTGTGTGTTGAACTTACATGAGTGGTTGTGGAATTGAACCTAAGCTGCAGGATTTAACTGCTGAGCCATTTTCCAGTCCCAAGATCTTACTTTTAACCTTTAAAACATGTGTCAAGAATTTCTATTGATTGTATAGTTGTTAAGTTTATATAAGATGCACACCTGGAGAACCAAATCCTCTGATTTCTACTTACACGTTCACCAGGTGATAAAACTGCCTTTGTAAAGTTGTAATTGCTCATTGTCACTGTAAGTAACCTTAGGTTAGTGACCACATAAAAAGGGGGTGGGTACTTACCAACAACCCAGGTTTGATTCCCTAGTGCCCATATAAACCAGATGCACAAAGTGGCACATGGATCTGGAATTTGTTTGCAGCAGCTGGAAGTCCTGGTATGCCCATTCTCTCTGTCTCTCTTCTCTCTATCTCTCTTTGTTTGCAAATAAATAAAAATAAACAAATAAATAAAAACAGGAAAAAAAGAAAGAAGGTCTTCCTATAGTACACAAAATTTACCAAGTGATTTTTTCTTGTCCCCTTAGCCAGTGTTAAATGCCCCATGGTGATTGTTTTCTGTTCTTTATGTCTGATCCTGTTGTTGGTAGACATTATCAGGCTTGGAGGTCATCAAAGAAGGGACCTCACCTCTCATCTCCCTGGTATGAAAAAAGAGGAAGGTGGAGGTATCAGAGCTATAATTAATCCATTAAGAGTTAATCCATTCTATTTCACTATAGTGTAAAAAGACATTGTGATAGTCACAGGAAAATGGATGGTATCAGAAAAGATTTTACTGAGTGAGATAACTCAGGCTAGGTAAGAACTTCTTTTTGCTGTATTGCTAAACAGGTATGTTGTCAGATTGCCTCCTAAATGTTTTTCTTTTTATACACAGAACAGTTCCACTCTTAAGTCTGGTCAGAAAAGCTTTTTTCCACTAGTTTTTTAAAAAATATTTTGTTGATTTTTGTTTATTTACTTATTTAAGAGAGAGAGTGAGAGAGAGAGGAATATAGGTAAAGAAAGAATATGGATGTGCCAGGACCTCTAGCGACTGAAAACGAAATCCTGTTGCATGTGCCACTTTGTGCATCTGGCTTATATAGGTACTGGGGAGTCAAACCTGGGTCCTTGGGCTTCACGGTAAGTGTCTTAACCACTAAGCAATCTTTCTAGCCCTCAATAGTTAATTGTCAATTTGGCAGTGGTAGATGGTCAATGCAGAGAATCATAACTGATAAAGGGTTGAAAATAAGTGACTACTGAATGTTCAGACCTATAGAGGACATATACATCATCCCCTCCAAGGCTCAGGGAACATCATGAGAGATAGGACAGAAATAATGTAAGAGCTGGAGAATGGGGAGGAATGCTGGGGAGCTTTGGTGTCTGAATCAGGTTCAGTTTCTGGGAAGAACCTCCAGACTAGACAGTTATGAAGAAAGGGATTTACTGAAGCTTGCAAGTAGAGGGGAAGTTCCATAATGGCAGAAGAAGCTGGACCACTTTCACAGGTCCAAGCAGAGATAAATACCACCACCAGTGTAGTAGACAGCTTCAGGTTCACTGAGATGAACTTCCAAACCAGGCACAGTTATTGAGGAAGGGCTATTTATTGGAGCTTACAGAGCCAGGGGAAGATTCCTTAATGGTAGATGAATCTGGCCCTGGTTTCACAGGTCCAAACACACAGAGAGAAGCCACAAGCCACAAGCCAAAGCCACATAGCACACTTCAGGAACTCTGGGAGTTACTAGGCACTTTGCATAGCATTAGATTGGAATCTCAAATCTACCACCACACCTTAGGGCTGGACCCTAAGATCCACCCAGTGACACTGCCTCCAGCCAGGTGGCTGCAGATGCAAACTACAATATATATTGAACATATTGGGGGCCATCTATTCAAACTACCATAACAAGCATCATAAGCAAGCACACTCCAGGAATCCCAGGCAAATGTCAAGCACTTTGCATATCTTTAGACTGGAATTCCGAAAATACACTTAGGGCTGGGCCCTAGGATCCACCCACAGTGACACCAGGTTACAAGCTTGAATAAAACTCCTAAATTGATTGGGGGACATGCATTCAAACTATCACATTCTGCCCCTGGCCCCTAATTATAACCATCTCACACTGTAAGTTGTATTTGGTCCAGTTTCAAAGGTTCCCATACTTTTTATTAACTTAAGATAGTCCCAAGGTTTTAAATGTCCTTTGGGATTTATGATTGTTTGTTAGTTGTGAGTTTTGTAAAATCAAAACAACTTTATACACTTTTAACATGTAAATGTGTAGAGCAAACATTTCCAACTGTTATAAAGTATAACAGGGAGAGACTGAAACAGTGTAAACTCAATAACCATCAATAAACATCAAACTTCTGTAGTTTGAGTCCAACATCATAACTAATGACTGAAAATCTCTGGAATTCTCAATTCTACCCCTCAAGCTGGGCTGAAAATAGCCAGGGAAACGTTCATCCCAGGTCAACAATGTGCTCCATGGTAGCACTTGTATAGTCCTGGTTTATTGAAAACATCTTTAAACCACAGTCCATATTTCAATGGCTTCACAAACCTTTTCATCAGGGTCATCATGTCCTGTTTATATGCCACATCCCAGCAGTGGCTCCTGGAAGCATGCGTACTTTATGACCATTCTACCCATTTTTTTTTCATGTTTCTAAAACCAATACCAAGAGTGCAGGATACAGCCATATTTTTAATTCAGAGATAAAATCAATTGTGACCTTGAAGAACATGTTCCTTCTATAGTCAACTATAAAAGAGTTTGTATTTTTATCAGTCACTTTCAGGCATCCTTTTTGTTGTTTCAGTGTAAAGTAGTTGGGTCATCTTTCTTAAGATTGCTAATATTTTTGACAATAGCAGTTTCAGTAACCTAAAATCAGTCTCTATATCAGTAAATTTTAAAGTTGTTGGAGTTTTTCCAACTCTAAATCTTATCCTGTATCTTTTGCTAAGCACATTAGTCCATTAAAAATTTAATCTTGAACAAACTCTCTAGGTCCGGGCAGCAGAACTCAGCCAGCTCTTATGTCAGTAGCCCAGTTACAGTAAAATCCTCTGTACTCTTTTATTCCCCTTAGAAAATTCATAAGCCAAGCCTCCAAATGCAATTTTCTCTGCACTTACCACTTTCAAACTGTTATGAGAATAGTCCATAATACTGGGCTTACCACTCTGAAAGGAATCTTCAGTTACACGAACAAAGTTTCCCAATTTTTCAGCACACAAGTTCCATAAGACCAAAATCCACATGGTCAGATTTATCTCACAGCAACACCCCACTCCTGGTACCAATTCTGTCTCAGTTAGCTTCAGTTGCTGGGATGAACCTCCAGACCAGACAGTTATGGAGGAAGGGATTTATCAAGGCTTACATATAGAGAAAGGAAGTTTCATAATGACAGAAGAAACTGGCCCAATTTTATAGGTCCAGGCTGAGAGAAATACCACCACAAGAATTACGAGCAAACATATTCCAGGAACCCCAGGCAAAGCTCAATCACTTTGAATATCTTTAGACTGGAATTCTCCAAACACACCTTAGGGTCCGCTCACAGTGACACCAAGTTACTAGATTGAATAAACTCCTGAATCAATTGGGGCACAGCCATTCAAACTAACACATCTGATGTCTTGACATAACAAGGTCACTGCACTCATGAGCTCACAGCAACTGTGACCTTCACATGATGGGGACAGTGAACATTTTGTTATACATGGGGGGAAGGGGATTTGGAGGCCACTCCTCTTCCAAATGAGCTAAGACAGTTATTGGTTACCAGGGGAAGGAAAGTTAATCTCTTGTGTGGATAGCTACCAGATAGTAATGAGAAGCAGGAACACAACAACACTGAGGGGGATAAAAGAATAATTTTGGTATATATAATAATAATGTAACATATATGTATGACAATGTCAAGAAAATAAATGAAAAATTGAGCTAATCCAATGGAGCCTATCTATCACCCACCTGATCAAGTGATCATCCCTCACCTAAAGAAAAAGGCTAAAGTTCTGGGCATGGTAGCACATGCATTTAATCCCAGCACTCAAGAGGCAAAAGTAGGAGGATCACTGTGGGTTCAAAGCCAGTCTGAGACTACATAACGAATTCCAGGTCAGCCTGGGCTAGGTCGAGACCCTACCTCAAAAAACAAAAACAAACAAAAACAATTTTTTTTTAAAGCCAGGCTAAAGTGGCAGAAAGAATAGTTATCCCCTTACTGAAATATACTCTCCAGAGGTACTTCCCTTGATACAACTGCAGACCGTAGTTGCTAAGCCTGCCTGCTTTTCTGAATTCTAACTCAAAAGGCATAATCTTTTCCTTTTCTCTTTTCTATCTCTCTTTTGGATATCAGTAGAAATCCTAGGCATGCTTGCCCTGGAATCTAGGGGTTTTCATATTTTTCTGAGGAAGTTTCCTTTACTCACTTCTTGTCATTTAGATTTTTTTTTATTTTTCATGGTCATGGGACAAAGGACTTGGGAGTATGAAAGTTGGCAACAATACTATCTCAGAGCAGTGCAAACTAAGAATCCTTTCCAGGCTATTCATATCTCAAATGTTATTTGCTACTTTGAGGAACCATTGTGGGTTGGTCTGTGGCTCTGTGATAGAGTACTTGTCTAGTAAATGTGTGGCTCTGGGCTCAGACCTCAATACTACAAAACCAAATAATAAATAAAGGAATCTACATTGTTGTATGGTCATTATGATATAGTTATGATCTAGAGGCCACAGGGCTCTGATCTTACTGAAATAAGAATGTACATACACAAGGCTGGACAGATGGCTTAGTGGATAAGGCACTTGCCTGCAAAGCCTAAGGACCCATCTTCAACTCTCCAGATCCCACATTAGCCAGATGCACAAAGGTGAGGCAAGTGTAAGGTTGCACATGACCACTAGGTGGTGCAAGTGTCTGGAGTTCAACTTCAGTGTCTGAGGCCCTGGCACACCAATTCTCTTTCTATCTTTCTCTATCTCAAAATAAATAAATAAATAAATAAATAAATAAATAAATAAATAAATAAATAAATAAATAATTTTTAAAAAGAATAGACATACACAAAAGTGCTCCTAGGTGTAGTTCAACCAGTTGCTGAGGGAATTCCACAGGACACATTCCATCTAGGTTAAGACCACAGTGGCTTCAGTCCAGCACTCTTAACATAGAGTGGGTCTCCATCTGGAATATGGAATGTAGTACTGACCTGCTAGCTAGCTCATGTAGATGCTGAAATGAGAATTATAATCAGAACAAGAGTTTGCAAATGACACTAACATATTTTCTTTTGGAGAAAAGCAGTCAGAATTGATGCTTCCATGCTTGTTCTGTTCATTGAGGATTTCAGCCACTTACACCCTCACTCACTGAGGACTTACTGTCCTTCTTTACTGTTATAATTTCTCCTCACAGCATTGCCAAGAGAAAAAAATCAAGGGAAAAATATCAAGTTTCATATTTTATATTTAGGATTTTAGAAACATGTGCAGAGTGACCCCTAATATTAGAAACTTCATTAGCATCCTCAAGTCTGCAGAAGGAAACTATTCCTGAAGCTACTTATTTTTAATACTAACATCATTTGGAAAGTGTTGGCCTGTCCAAATTGCAAACAAGGAGAATATAGGCATCACCACCAATGGAAATCTCTTATAGCTAGTTTCTGAGTGAGGTACCCCTTCCTACTCCAGCCATCCTTGATTGTGCTGGAGTCCCTGCTTCATAAGTACTATGAGTGACAAAACTGTTGCATCACACACACACACACACACACACACACACACACACACGAACACACACAACATAATATGACATGAGAAAATCAAATCAATTTGTTCGTACTGGGGTTGTTTTTCCACTATCTCCAAGTGTGCCCTTAATGGAAGAATGAGGGCATGAGATGCTTATCTGGGCACATGCAGAGCCTGGACATATGGAAACTAAGCAACCTGCAGTGTTTAGGGGCCTTGTAGAAATCAGGCTTCCAACTCTAATTAAGTTAACTAGGTAACCAAGGGGAGGTCAACCCTCCGTGCATACTGAGGGATGACTGCATTAATATACAAATGCTAGTTGAATTACATTTGTATAAGTGTTCATTTATTTTACCAATAATTTTTCTTATTTTTCAATATTTGTTATTTGTTTACTTACAAGCAGAGACAAAGAGACTGAAAGAAAGAGCATGTGTGTAAGTGGGGGCATAACAGGGACTCCTGCCACTATAAATGATCGTCAGATGCATGTGCCGCTTTGTGCCTCTAGTTTAACGTGGGTACTGGGGAATCAAACCCAGGCCAACAGGCTTGGGAAGCAAACACCCCAAACCACTGAGCCATATTTCCAACTCTATATTACCAGTAATTTATATTAACTTATGTATATTGTGATGGCTTATGTTGATTGTCAGCTTGTCAGAACCAAGACTCACCTTGTGAGATGACTGGGATTAGATCTGGCTCTGTGCATGCTATGAGGGATTATCTTGGTTAGGTAAATTGAGGTGGGAACACACTACTTTGCTGTGAGCAGTACCATTCGGTGATCCTGGGGATCTTGGACTATATAAAAAGGAAAGACTTGGCTGAGGACAGGCTTTTATCACTCTCTGCTTTCTTGTTGTGGCCTAGATGGGACAAGCTGCCTCAAGCTCTGACAATAACCTGGACATATAAACTGGAACAAACCCTTACTTCCTTAAGCAGCTTTTAAATCAAGTATTTTGTGCTAAAAATGAGAATGTAACTAAAACATTACACACACACACACACACACACACACACACACACACACACACACACACATATTCTTAAACACAATTTAAATATTTAATGTCTAGTTGAAATACAAAGGATACAGGTATCATTGTCTGTATGATACTTTTCAAAAATATTCATTCATGTGTATGTATGGACATGGCAGGCTCTCTTGTTGCTACATATGAACACTAGATGACACTTGACATATGTGTTCAGCTTTATGTGAGTGCTGTCTCCCCAGCCCCTGGTGCTCCCCTTGATTCAGAAAATGTGTTGAGCTGAAGAATTGATACTTTTTCTCCTATATACTTTTTAATAGCCAAAATAGTTTATTTATATTTGAATTATTTATAAGATACTTACAAAACAACCAATTTTACCCATCAGAAATGCCATCAAAAGTATGAATGATAACACAGACAATATGAAATTGACATAACACAAAGCTGAAGGCTGGAGAGATTGCTCAGCAGTTAAGGCACTTGCCTGCAAGGCCTAATGACTTAGGTTCGAGTCCCCAGTATCTAAGTAAAAGCCAGATACACAAAGTGCTGTATGCATCTGGAGCTTGTTTGCATTAGCTGGAGGCCTTGACACCCCCCTTCCTTTGGAAATGAATAAAGAATAAAACAAACCTGAGGGGACACTTTCAATTTCTCTCTAATTCATTAACACTACCTTAAATATGGCTAAAAAAATAGACAAGGAACTATGTTTCAGGAGAACTGTGGTGCCTGTGATTGAAGGTTGAATTTTACAGTGTTGTATCCCATGCAGGGGAAGCCCCCTCCCATTCTAACACAGTTAACTTCACTCTTGGAACTTTACTTTGCAGTGGCAACCTCACACCCATTCTCTCTTTCTCTCTCTCTCATATCCTAAATAAATAAATAAAATAAAATAAATTTAAAAAAATTAAAAAAAAAGACCTAGAAGAGGAGATGATCAAACGAGAGGTCCTCAGAAAAGGGGAGAACGGAGGAAGTAGAATTACTATATACTTTATAAATCACTATACACTTTAATGATACAATAAATTAGTCAATAACACATAATTAATAAAATAGTAGTTAGTGAAACTTTTGTCCTTTGTCCATAATGATAAACAAATAAATTTTCAGATTTACCAGTGTGCCCATTTACCAGAGCCATTATTTCCTTTTGGTGCTCAGAATATCTCAAGCACACCTTAAATTGGTTCCTGTGGTCTTTTGACATAGCACCATTAATCTCAGAGAGCTTCCTTTTCCCTGGCCCTTAATGTTCCAGCCTCACATTGACCTTCCAACACACACATGGAATCAGCCACTGAAGCTTGTCACAGAATAACCTCATTTGGGGGCCATGAGAGTATGCAGGGCTAAAAATGAAATCCCCCTCATACCCTAAGACTTCAACCCAAACCCCATGACATGGTATGAATTTGTGTTAGACTTTCCAGATCACTTCAAATATTGGCAGCATTTCTAATTAAACTATTAATTCCAGAATTACATCTTGTTTGTTCTTTCACTCCAAATCATAACTTGAGAATGAAATAAATTAATTACATGTTTGTTTTACCAACAACATAGGAATGTAGTTCTGTAATAGCAATTTTAAACTTAATTCAAACTAAAAACAAGTTTAAAACCTACTGAAGTTCAAATGTTTAGTCTGTTTCTTTTGTTTTCAGAATGCGTTCTACTAAGCATTTATAGTCACGTTAATTTATTCTAGGCTTTCTCAGCTCTCCTGGCCATCAGGTTATGTATCTATTCTGTGCATACTTATCAGATGGAGGTTGTGTGTGGCGATTTTACTTCACTGGCACATTGAGGACATTGGCATTTGAATAGGTGTGTTGGAAAATTGTGTAAATAGAGGCTTTTAAAGTACTCCCCCTTTCTCGGTGATTGCTGTTAAAAGGAAAAAGAAGTATTCCATTCTGGTAGTCTACCATGAGATCTCAGCTCAGTCTCCAAACTTCTTCGATACAATTTGTTTTCACCACCAAGTTTTGTAACATAGTGAATAAAAAAAGACCATCTGTACTCTGAACATTCTCACTGTTTTCTCAATAAATCTCCTTTGCTTTACTTAAAAAAGAGAGAGACCAGCCCAGTGTGGTGGCTCATACCTTTAATCCTAGTACTCAGGAGGCAGAGGTAGGAAGATTACCATGAGTTCAAGGGCATCCTGAGACTACATAGTGAATTTCAGGTCAGCTTGGGCTAGAGTGTGACCTTACCTCAAAAAAAAAAAAAAAAAAAAAAAGAGAGAGAGAGAGAGCATGAGAGAGAGACCATATACATATACCATATAGTATAATCTATATAAGTGGAAGATCATATGTTATAATCTATGTAAGTGGAAGATATAAATGTACATAAACAAATATATTTATATATAATGACAAAGTGAATAAATAATTATTTCTTCTATACTTTTAGTTTTCAGACAGACACTATTACACTTACCTTCTTGTTGTTGGGACAAAGCACTAGACCAAAGGCATCTGGTAGGAGGAAAATGTTTATTTTGGCTTACCATCTGGAGGGGAAGCTTGATGATGGCAGGGGAATGTATGACATGAGCAGAGGCTGCACATCACCTCTGCCACAACAGATGGAACATAGCAGCAAAAGAGTGAACCCAATTCTGCCAAGTGGGAACTGGCTAGAACACCCATAAGCCCACCCTTAGCAACACTATCTCCTTCATCAAGGCTGTACTTCCTAAATTGCCATCAGCTAGGGACCAAGCATTGAAAACATAAGAGTTTGTGGGAGACATCTGATTCAAACCACCACAGAAACCTACATATTTTCACATATTCACTCCAATTTTGCTAACACTATAAATTCCCTCCTTGCTCTTAAAGTTTAAAATTCATTTTGCTCCCTTTTATGAATAACAAGCTCTTCTTTGTTCTATGATATAATATATACTTTCCTTTACAAATTTAATAAGTCATTCTTTCAGTAGTTATATGAAAGTTTACTACATATAAATTCAAATAAAATTGCAATGCTGAACCTCAGTGGGAAATGATCATAACTATTTTCCTGCTAGAGTAATGGCCAAAAAATTTGACAGAATCAAAGTGCTGAAGTTATTCATGACTGCTAAGATCACACTTCTGATTATATTTATTACAATTTAGTCCCACAATGGTAATTGAGATTATTACTGTATATTTATGGTTTTAAATTTGAAGCTCCTGGAGTCTTCCAGCTGAACAAAGTATTTGTGCCATGTGGGATAATCCCCATAATATATTTTTATCATAATAAAATACACATTGCATGCAATTTATCATCTCCACCATTTTGAGTGTCCAGTTCACTGACACTAAGTTCATGTTATTGTACAACCTTCCCCTCACAGATGTTCAGAGCACTTTTCGTCTTGCACAACTGAAATTCTGTACTCATCAAGCAACTCTTCATCTTCCACCACAACATTCACCCCTGGCAATCAGTGTTCTACTTTATTTTTTTTAGTTGAGAATGTTCATACGTGAATATACTGTGATTTGCCCAGAATTCCCTCCCATTACCATCTTTTGTCCCTCATCCCTGTTCCATTAAATACTTTCCTCCTTCCAACTATTGCTTCTTCTATTGTGATGTCTCTTTCTTGTAGCCCTCCTCCCTCATCCATGTCAAAATACTGATGGGCTTATGGTGGCATTGGCAGCTGATAACTGCTTATGAGGTCATGAATGTACTTCATGTCATGTCCCAAAGTATTCTTCCCTACCCTCTGGATCTTACATTCTTTCTATCCCCTCTTCTGTTATGTTCTGTAAGCCTTGAAGGCCATGATAGAGATGTCTCGTTTAGCACTGAGCTCTCAACAGCCTCTTATTCTGAGCACTTTGGTGAGTTTTGAGTCTTCTCAAT
Organism: Orientallactaga sibirica; assembly: GCA_036365145.1. Lineage (NCBI taxonomy): Eukaryota > Metazoa > Chordata > Mammalia > Rodentia > Dipodidae > Orientallactaga > Orientallactaga sibirica. Next base: position 18,111,010 of record JAEOAD010000018.1, on the reverse strand, counting down.
ATTCAGAGCCATATGCAAGAAGAATATTCCCTAGCCAACAATGACAGCAACACTAATGTTCTTTCCATCGTCTTCTTCATGGTGTTTCTGAGATTTGGCAGGTGTGATAGAGATGTCTCATACAGTGCAGAGCACTCATCTGTCACTCCTTCTCAGCACTTTTATGAGTCTTGGGTTTCCCCAGTAGTTGCCACCACCCTCATTAGTGTGTTATGGCTCCACTAGGTGCCAGACAAAGATATGTGGGTACAGGCCCATTCTACTTTGAGTCTCTGTAGATTTAACTGTATCTGATAAATCATACAGTGTTTGGTTTGTGTGTGTGTGTGTCTAATTCACCTTCACTCAGCAAGGTTCAGCTGTATTGCCACATGTGTCACAATTACTGTTTTCCATAGAAGTTGCACCATTTTTCATCACCACCAACAGTAGATGAAGGTCCCAATGTCACTATAGCCTCACAATCACTTGTTATTTCTGAGACAGGAAGTGGGAGCTGCCAATTTCTTAACCTGGAAATTGGTGCGTTGTCCTTCTATAATATTCTATTACTCAAAAGAGTTCTTGGGCTGATTTTCAAAAGGAGGTAATTTGGACATCATTCTACCCTACATGCCTAGAAGTCCATGATAAAGGTGCTGACAAGTGTGGATGCTCCTGACTTGTGGACTCCCATCTCCTTACTGTGTGCTCACATGACCCTTTTATTAGGTCTGTGCAGAGAAAGCATCTTTCTCTTCTTCTAAAACCAACATCCTTGTCACAATCGGCCCAACTGTATGACTGTTTATTACCTCCTAAAGTTCCTGTTTCCACATAAATCACTCCAGAGCTTCAACATGTAGATTTAAAGAAGTGATTCAATCTATAGCATTCAACGCACTAATTTGTATTAGCTCATTACCTTGTGTGAGATTCCAACCATTTACCCTCTGAAATACAAAGGAACTTTACTCTTTATGTTATTATAATTATTGAACTTAGAAAGCAATGCCAGCTGCATCATTTCAATTCTGTTGTCTGTCCATTTTTATCTTCCATCATTATTGTTGCTCACTAGTACTCATGGGTTTCTTTCATCTAGTCATCTTCTATCTTTCAATGAACAAACTAGTTGTTAAGTCCCTTCCTTTCTACCTAGGTGTACCTAGAAAAATATCTTAAAAGATGGAGGTCCTGTATAAGTTACTTTCCTTGATGTAACAAAATACATGACAAAAGCAAGGTAAGAGAAGAAGAGTTTATTCTGGATTACAGTTCAACAAACTTACCATAGCAGGGTAGTCATGGCTGCAGAAAGAAGCTGTTCACATTAACTCCTCAGTCAGGAAGCAGAGAGTGATGAATGCTGGTGTTCTGTCATCACTGTCCAGCTGTGCCTGGGAGGATGTGAAATGAACACACAACATGGAAAATATGATTTAAAGGAGCATCAGGAGGATGCAATTGAGTGCTCCCCAACTGCCTGTACCCACAGCTTTTATTCAGTTTCAAGCAGTCAAAGCTATGAGGAATCAGAGTATCAGATAGATCAGATCAAAGCATGAGTTGTTTGTTTATGTTTATCAGAAAAATCTTTGGAGAAGCTTTGAGTTCCTTGTCTTCTAGGCACTTCACCCAAGGCACACAGTCTTCCATGTCCCCAGGCTTAGTCTGTGCAAAGATAAGCCTTTTGTCAATTAGCTTAATAACCACAGTGTTCAGCTGTCCTTCTCTTTTTTGTTCAATCTAAGACCCTGCAGTGGTGCCAGCAGAATGGTGCAGCCCACAGTTAAGGTTGGTATTCCCACCTCAAATAACCTAATCTAGAAACCCCCTCTCAGATGTGCCCAGAGATTTCTTTATCTCCTAGGTGATTATAGATCCAGTCAAGTTGACAATAGAGACTAACTATCACTAACCCTTTGACCACTAACTGCAACCCTCAGCATCTTCATCATTTTGCTCATTTATACAATTCTTATGATGGATTCATGCTTTGTATTCATGCATCTGTATGTTGTAAGAAGAATGAGACCACAACCTTGGTCCTTGTATTCAAATTTTCACCTAGAAAAAGCATCACAATACTTCAGACTTTTCCGGAACAAAGCTTTGGTTGCTCTGGAGAACATGACAGTCACTGACCTTCCTCCAAGTTTCTGGTTGAGAATGCTTCCTGCCTGTTCCTGAGCCCTAAAAGGCTGAGCTTGCCTTGGTCTCACCAGTGTGTTAGTTCCTCACATATAGGGGGAACACAAATATCTGTTCACCAGATTGCTTTTTGCCCTTCAAAATGTCACCATTTTGTAGACAAACTGCTTTGTAAAACCACCACCTACTTACCTATTGTCATGTCTGGGTACCATGTTCTTTCTCATCTTCTAGATTTCCCACCAACAACTGTAGCAGTGATTTTCAGAGCTTGTCCAGTTGGCAAATTTCATCTTCAGAAACAGACCTAAGCCCCACTGGATCCAAAAGCATCATACAAGCCACTATGTGGTGAGAAAAAGGTTATTATCTCAGTCAAGGCCCTGGTTTCTTCATCTTTCAAAGGAAAAGGTAGTCCTGAATGATCTCTCCTCAGCTTAAATTTTTGCTCAAGAACTGTTTTAACTAACAGAATATCACAGAAGTGACAATGGACCAAGACAGAGAAATTGACATTTCCCATTTCCTATCTTTTGGAAACTCATTCTTGGAGCACTAAGTTATAAGATGACTGTTCACTCTGCTGAGAGATCATGGAGATAGATGCTGAGACAACACAGAAATATAAAAACAACTCTGTCCACATTTCCAGCTGTTCCCATCTAGACACCAGACACATGAATGAACACCTCTCAGACCCTCCAAACCAAGTCAGCCTATAGCTGAAAAACACTAGGTAAACCCAGGTGCTACAATACAGAGCAGAAGAACCACCTGCCCAGCCCTGTCCAAATGCTTAAACTGATTGTTGATAAGACTTAGGTTTGAGTATTTGTTACAGAGAGACAGATTACCAGAAAAAGTAGAGCTGTAAGTATTTAAAACAGGAATTCTTCACCCAGCAATATTTCAGTCTACATGTCCTAAAAAACTTCAACATTACAAAACTCTTTAAAATCCTGGCTAAACATTTCTTTTAAAATTATTTTAAATGCATAGCTAAGCTCACGAGAGGATAAGAAAGTATTTAGAAATGAAGGATCTCACAATGAATCTAGACTAGTAAACAGGCACTAAAGCTGGAAGCTGCCCCAAGGGCACTGGCTGACCTCCAAAATGCAAGAGCCTTCAGTTTTAATGGCTGAGAGAAACCCTGCCTTTTCAGAACAGGGAGTTGAAATGAAGATGCCTATTAAAGCCAAGATCCCACAGGGTTGTTCCCTGTAGGAGAGAGCAGTTAGAAAAATATCAGTCCTGTGCAAGAGTAGAACTGTGGAACTATTTTTGACCTTGAATGAAGGAAAAGATAAAAAGGGGATCTCCTCTGAGAATGTTAACAGAAACTAACCTCCCACATGTATACCTACATGAAAACACCACAATGAACTTCATAAGGATATATGAGTATTATTTGTCAATTTTAAAAATAAAAACAGCAATAACAACAAAAAGAAGCCATCCACAAATGGATTTGAAATTCCAATTCAACACTATCTGAATGCAAAAATATAAAAAGATCAAAAAGCACTAAACAGTTAATGAATGTGGCCTGACCTTGGGAATAGTTTCAGAAACTCAACACAATCAAGCCAAAGTCCTTGTAACAGAGGGACTCTAAATTCCAGTCTAGTAGGATTCCCACTGGGAAAGGTAGAGATGAGCTGGAACTGGGTTGTGCACCCTTGCTTGTAGGAGACAGTAATGGTCCACATGTCTTTACAACTTCACATTGATGTCAAATTGGCAGATTGAAATTGGCTATCATGGGAAAATTTATGCCACAGGAATCAGAAAACACCATAAATTGGGTTCTTTTCAATGGGAGTCAATCTCTTAGAACAAAAGTCCTATGAACACAAAAGTGATAGTTTGCTGTTAGCTCAGTGCTAGAGTGCTTGTTTAGCATTTGTGAGGACTTGGATTCAGTTTTCAGCAATTCAAAAGTAAAAGTTAAACTGGGCATGGTGGCACACACCGTTAATCCCAGCATTCAGGAGGCAGAGGTAGGAGGATCCCTGTGAGTTTGAGGCCACCCTGAGACTACATAGTGAATTCCAGGTCAGCCTGAGCTAGAGTAAGACCCTGCCTCAAACAAACAAACAAACAAACAAACAAACAAACAAACAAACAGTAAAAATGTAAAAGCAAAATAAAATGAGACCTGTTAACCATCTAAAGGCTTCATATGATTGAATTATCTAATAGGGAATCTAAAATGAGAGGGGCTGGGGAGATGGCTCAGCCCTAAAACTGCTTGCCAGGCAAGTATGAGGATCTGAGTTTGGATCCCAAGTATGAACAACCTCCTCAGATGCCTATAATTCCAACACTGTGGAGGCAGGGATAGGAGAGTCCCTAAGGCTTCCTGATTAGCTAATATAGCTAAATTCATGACCTCTGAGTTTTAGTGAGATACCCTATCTCAAAAATAAGGTGGAATGGAATGAAGAAGGCACTCAACATTGGCCTCTGGCCTCCACACACGTTCACTCATGTGTGCACATAAACCCACAGACATACACACATGCATACATAATTCACACATGTAAAAACAACAATGAGGATATATAGGGAGAATCTGATGAGGAAAAAATAAACATCAGCATAATAAAATACTATAAGAACAATTAGATATGAAAAATAATTCAAGATCAGGGTTGGAGGCATGGCTCAGAAATTAAAGGAGTTTGCTTGCAAAACCTGACAGCCAAATTTGATTCCCCAGTACCTACGTAAAGCAATATATACAAAGTGGCACATTTGTTTGGAGTTTGTTTGCAAGAGGCCTTGGTGTGCCATTCTCCCCTCCCCCCTCTCTGTCTATATGTCTCTACTTGCAAATAATCAATGAAACTTTTAAAATATTTTTTAAATTAATTTAAGATAGAGGAAACAATAGGATTAAAGGACTTGAGAATCATTATTCATAGTATACACACTATCAGCTGACATGTAATATAAGTACATTTTTAATTCTGCAGTATCTCCACCTGCTGCAAGCCTGCAGTACCATGATTATTAAAAGGAATTTTATTCCATAAATAATGAGTTAAGACAGCTTCTGTTGCTGTGTCCTGACATTTTGTTGTTATATATTTTTGGGTTTTTTTTTTTTTGTAAAACATATGATCATTATAAAAAACAATAGATGTTAATATAATGACCACCTTAGGGTGATGTTGTGATATAATAAAAAATATAGGTTCAGTCTTCAACACCAGTTCCTGACACAGAGCTCCTACATCTCTGAGAATTTTTTGATCAGGATGTCTTTGGTCTGATGAGAAAACCCTTGGTGACTGTCAAGGTAGGCAGAGAACCAAACGTAATGATAAAACTAGCCCTGGATAGAGAAGAGGAAATGGGCGTTAGTAATCAGTCATGTACATGTGATGAGCATCTAACTTCCCAGTGTCACTAATTGCTAATGGTTGCTGAAGAACAGTCAGGCTTATTAGTGGTATAGCCACTGGTAAGTTGGTAGGTTGCCCATTCCATAGTAAATAACCTTTCACCTAATTTAACTCAATAGGTTTTTAAAAAAAAAAAAATGAAAGCAGGCTGGGGAGATGGCTTAGCAGTTAAGGCACTTGCCTGCAAATGAAAGGACCCAGGTTTGATTTCCAGGACCCTTGTATGCCAGATGCACAAGGGGGCTCAAGCATCTGGAGTTTGTTTGCAGTGGCTGGAAGCCCTAGCACACCCATTCTTTCTATCTATCTATCTCTCTCCCTGCCTAGTTCTGTATCTTTCTTTCAAATAAATAAATAAAAATAAGAATTTTTTTAAAAAAATATAAAAGTAAGATTAATGAGGAAGAAGAGTGTTAAGGGGAGGGGAGGGGATAAAAGAGGGCAATGGGGGAAATAAGATCAAAATACATTATACACATGTATGAAATGTCAAAAATAGAAAAAAATAAATGTTTTTAAGAGTTTTCTATTTTCTGGGTATACTGGAACATTTTGACCAATTATATATTGGTATACTTTTTTCTCTAGTTTTACCTACTACAAGTAAAGCAACTTGTTCATTCAGGAATAAGTCTGTGGGGATATATAATTTTCATTCTTCATAAAATAATACTACAGAGTAAAATTTCTCAGTTATGTATAAATATTATATTTACATTTGAGACATTTTCAGTGTATGTCTGTATGCTACTTTTCTTGTTGTCTTGACAAAATGCCTGACAAGAAGGATTCATTCCAGCTTGATGGTGAGAGGATGCAGTGGCAAGGAAGGCAAGATGGCAGGAGTAGGAAGCAGCTGTTCATATTCTATCCAGTCACGAAGTAGAGAGCAGTGAATACTGTTGCTTGGCTTGGCTTGTCCTGTTTATTAAGTCTGAGATCCCCCAGACCATGTAATGATGCCACACACAGCTAGGGTGGGTCCTCCCACCTCAATTAATTTAATCTAGAAACTCCTTCACAGAAATGCCTAGATATTTGCTTCCTAGGGGGTCTGGATTCAGTCAAGTTGACAGCGAGATTAAGCATCACAATATAAATTATTATATGTGAAATGCACCCTCCCCCCACCCCACAAACACACGCACATAGGATCAGGTATTGTATGCTGTTCCACCAACTGGTGCTCCCATTTTGGGGGGTAGTGGAAACTTTATTAGGTCACTGGAGACATGGTCCTTATGGCCTGTATTTTGTTCCATGTTCTTCCCTCTCCTGTCCTCTTTACTTCTTCTCCTCCTCCTTCTTCTTTCTCTATCTCTCTCTCTCTCTGCTTCATATCTTCTATGAAGAGAACATTTTCCTCCTCAACACTCTCCTATTAGCCACCATATTCTTCCCGAGGGCAGGAGGGCAGCCAAACATTGAACCCTCTGAAACTGTGAGCTGCAAAGATTGTTTTGTTTCCCTTTTATTCAGTCAGGCTTTTTTTTTTCCTGTAAAATCTTTGAGGAATAAGAGATATTCTCAGGAACAATTTTCATTTTCATATGTATTAGATTTATCCATCATTTTGGAAAATTAGTCATTTGTGTATTCCTCAGATATGAATTCTCTATAGGCTGAGTTCAGCTCTCTGACCTTTGTGAAACTCTGAAACTGTCATTTTTAATAACAATTTTTCTTTTAAATAAATATCTGGGGCTGGAGAGATGGCTTAGAAGTTAAGGTGCATGCCTGTGAAGCCAAAGGACCCAGATTCGACTCTCCATGTCCCATGTATTTCAGAGGCATAAGGTGGCACATGCATCTGGGGTTCATTTGCAGTGGCTAGAGGGCTTGGCATGCCCATTCTTACTCTCTCTCTCTCTCTCTCTCTCTGTCTCTAATAAATAAGTAAATAAAAATAAAATCTTTGTGGCTATGGAAATGGCTTAGCAGTTAAGATGTTTGCCTGAAAAGCCTAAGGACCCTGGTTCGATTCCTCAGGACCCATGTAAGCCAGTTGCACAAGTTGGCACATGCGTCTGGAGTTCATTTGCAGTGGCTAGAGGCCATGGTGTGCCCATTCTCTCTTTCTCTCTATCTGCCTTTTCCTCTCTGTCTCTCTTTCTCACATAAATAAGTAAATGAAATATTAAAAAATAAAATAAAATCTTTAAAAAATAAATATCATTAGTTTTTTTTTAATGTTAGTTATCCTTACTGGGGTGAGGTAGAATCTCATAGTTGTTTTAATTTGCATTTCCCTGATGATTATGGATGTTGAACATTTTCTTAAGTGTGTGTTTGCCATTTGTATTTCTTCCCCTGTGCAGTTCTCTGCCCCATTTTGTGAGTGGGTTGTTTGACGATTTATTGTTTAGGCTTTGGAGTTCTTTGTGAATTCTAGAAATTAGGCCTTTGTCAGTTATATAGCTGGCAAAAATTTTCTCCCATTCTGTGGGTAATCTGTTGGCTTTGGTTATTGTATATTTGCCTGTGAAAAAACTTTTCAGCTTCATTGAGAACCCAATGGTTGTGTGATTGTATCATTTCCTGAGCTGCTGGGGTTTTGTTCAGAAAGTCTTTTCCCATTCCTATATCATGGAAGGTTTCTCCAATTCTTTCTTCCAGTAGTAGCAGAGTTTTTGGTTTTGTATTAAGGTCTTTGATCCATCTGGACTTGATTTTTGTGCATGGAGAGATGTGTGAATCAAGTTTCATTTTCTACATATGGTTGTCCAGTTTGTCCAGCACCATTTGTTGAAGATGCTATCTTTTTTCCAGTCTACATTGGTAGGGACTTTGTCAAATATCAAGTAGCTGTAGTTACTTGACCCAAAGTCCCGGTCCTCTATTCTGTTCCATTGGTCTATATTCCTGTTTTTATGCCAGTACCATGTTGTTTTTATTACTATGGCTTTATAGTATAGCTTTAGATCAGGTATGGTGATGCCTCAAGAGAAGTTTCTTTTGCTGAGGATATGCTTAGATATCCGAGGCCTTCTGCCCTTCCATATGAATTTTGAGATCATTTTTTCTATCTCTGTGAAGAAAGAAGTTGGGAATTTTATTGGTATTGCATTAAATCTATATAATGCTGTTGGTAAGATTGCCATTTTCACAATGTTAATGCTGCCTATCCAGGAGAATGGGACGTCTTTTCATTTTCACAGGTCCTCCTCAATTTCTTTCTTGAATGTTTTTATGTTTTCATTGTATAGGTCTTTCACTTCCTTGGTTAGTGTTATTCCAAGGTATTTTGTTGTTGTTGTTGCTATTGAAAATGGGACAATGTTGCTTATTTCTTTTTCTGTATCTTTGTCTTTTGCATACAGAAAGGCTACTGATTTTTGTGTATTGATCTTGTAGCCTGCTACTTTGCTAAAGGAGTTAATCACCTTTAAGAGTTTTGAGATTGAGGTTCTCAGGTCACTTATGTATAGAATCATGTTGTCTATAAATAGGGCTAACTTAACTTCTTCCTTTCCAATTTGTATCCCTTTGATTTCTTTAGCTCCCACTAATTGTGGGCTAGAAGAGGGCCTATGCATATAAAATTCTCTCTAAAATAACAATGGCCATCCCATCTATCTGGTACTGACTTCTCTCTCCATTGGAGAATTTGCTTCTGTTTTATAGATGGACACCAAACCTAAAGGGAGGATCAGACTATCACACCTCACCAGAGCCCCAGCTGAAACCCATTGAGTAACAATGAAAATGGGCAAGTGTGCAGCTTTCTTGGTGAACCTGACACCAGAACAAGGCTGGAGGAGATAAACACAGAGAACATTCAACTCCTACTAAGCCAGATATCCAGAGACACAGAAGCTCCCAAGACCTCATTACTGAAGTAGAATTAAAATGAACCCAACTTGGCTCAGGGAAATTCACAAAAGAGGGGACAGAAAGAATGTTACAGCCACAAGTTGGGTCATTATACACAGAGATTTTGCCTTTCCCCCATAAGTGTTGGCTACCAACATAATGCACGACCCACGTTCCCCAATGAAGAGGGTCCCTTCAGAGGGGGAGGACAGGGAGGAGGCTACCGGAGGCACCAACATGAATGTAAAATTTAAGGAAATAAAATAAAATAAATAAAAATATAAAAATAAATAAATATCTGATTTCTTACCATGACAAAGTAATGCCAATTACCCAAAAATGACCAGGAAATAACAATTCATAATTCATCCAATACATGCAAACCCTGGGAAAACATTATTTTAACTAGTATGAAACTACAATTCTAGTATTAAATAACTTTATATAGTCTAACACACATTTTCATTTCTTAAAATAGTTATATAAAGACATTGACTTGTTGGAGAATGTCAGGCTTTAGACAGTCTCTTAAATTAATGTCCCATGAATCACAATTAATCTTATTTAGCAAATTAGTTCATCTAATTAGTTTACATACACATGATTGGAACAATAAAATGCTCTCAGTTATGTAATTGTTCATAATTAGAATATTAAGTTACTGCTCTAATTTTTTTAAGTTTCCAAACAAATTGCTCAATAATTATTTTATATTTACTTAGTTTCTGTTTTAGTCATTAAACTTGGATCTTCACTTACAAAGCTCAAAGTGGGAAAGAAATAAAGCATGCAGGTAGATGTCAATAGAGTTAAATACGTAATTTTGAAAATAAAAACAAATGACCTGCATCCATTCTTTCAGTGCTCTAAAATCTAAAACAGAAAAAAAAAATATTGTCACTGGGTATAGTGTCATACACCTTTAATTTAACTTAAGTACTCAAGAGGCCAAGGTAGGAGGCTCACTGTGGGTTTGAAGCCATCCTGAGACTACATTCCAGGTCAGCCTGGGGCTACAATGAGACCCTGCCTGGAAAACAACAACAACAAACACTGTCATTTTTTTTTTTTTTTTTGAGGCAAGCCCAATAGACTTGCCTTTTTTATTAATGTGACAAAGCAAGAGATAAGAGAGAGAGAGAATTGGCAGGCCAGAGCCTCCAGCTACTATAATTGAACTCCAGGTATGTGTGCCACTTTGTGCACATGTGTGACCTTGTGCATTTGCATCACCTTGTGCCTCTGGCTTATGTTGGACCTGGAGAGTAGAACATGGGACCTTAGGCATCACTGGCAAGCACCTTAACTGCTAAGTCATCTCTCCAGCTGTCATCTTTTTAAAAATTATTTATTATTTTTTTATTTGAGAGAGAGTGAGAGAGAAAGAGGCAGATAGAGTAAAAGAAAGAATGGGCATGTTAGGGTCTCTAGCCAATGTGAATGAACTCCACATGCATGTGCCACCTTGTGCATCAGGCTTTGTGTGGATACTAGGGAAATGAACCTGGGTCCTTAGGCTTTACAAGCAAATACTTTGATTGCTGAGCCATCTTTCTAGCTCACACAAAGTTGTTAGTTTTGTTTGTCTCTGACTTCAAAATCTATGAGAATTCTATATCATTTATCTCTGACATCATATCAGCAGTGAACAATTAATCTCTCATAATTCTTGTGGCTTCCTCTCATTTCTCTACTTTGCTGCTGTTACTCTTTCTTTCCTTCCTTCCCACTTCCCTTTCCTCAATATTTTCCTTCTTCTTTCAATGTCACAAGATTTACTTAATCAATCTACAATTACTTCTTTTTAATATACTCAAAATGTATGATCTTTGGCTTTTCTATCATAGAACTATCTGTCTTGGTCATGGCAAAATTATAAGATGATCTCCCATAGACTCAGGGTAAGCATTTCTTAAATTTAACAACTTCTTGTTATAGGAGGGAAACAAAAACATACTTCATGGTGGAAGATGGAAAGAGAATTAGAACAGTTGGAAGTTAGTTCTAAAATCTAATCTTTCTAGAATCAAACAAGAAAAGTTTACAAAGCTTGGAACAGATCATACTAAGCAAACTCACACAAGTACAGAAGACAAACATCACATCTGTCTTCCTCATCTATGGTTCCTAACCTAGAACCTAGAATACCTTGAGTTGTAGGCAGACCTGACAGGCAACTCAAGTGTCAGATAATAGGGATAGAAGTTTGTTGGGGAAGGGAATAGGAGGATGGGGGAAATACATGCAAAACTAAATCCAAAATGAATTCATTCCATAGAAACCTTGCTCCTGGCTAGCAGACTAAATGATGCAACCCTCAAAAGGAGTATGCAGGGATTGTCCTGCAAGAAGGATCCTGGAGAGTGTGGGATGGAGCTTAACCCTAAAACATTTGTCTCTGGCTTGTAACACCCAGTACCAGAAGTTGGTTACAACCTACATTGAGTTGTTGAACTGAGTGACCAATGAGGTCCCCAAAAAAGAGACTTCTGTCAAAGAACTTGGGTAAAAAGTAAGACCTTATTGCTAAAGACACCACATGCTACCAACACAGAACATTGAAAGATCTTGATGGAATCTGAAGGAAGCCAGTTCCCAGATTGTCTGCCCTTATAGTGCTGGAAAGCACTACATGCACTGCTAGTAGATAATGGCCAACAGCCTTGTGTGCCACCAGGGGACACTGTTATACAAAAGCAACCAACCTGACAAGATGGACATGCCTGTGCCATAGTGGCACCCATCCTAGGTATGTAATCAATGGCTCTCTGATTGGCTAAGAGATCTGCTCAGTGGAAAGGAACTTTTAGCTGGAACTGGGAACTCAGTCAGAATTCTATGGAGACCAAAATCATGAACTCCAACAAGTCTTTAGCCAAAAGAGAGGCCACACCCACCAAAATACATCTTAATAAATAATGCTTATCCCATTGAACCTATGCTGACCTCATTCTCCTTTGCGGCATCTAGAACAAGGAGATGAACCACCCCTCATACATCAGCCAGGGCACATGTGAAAGTACAGGGGAATAGGTGAGATGAGCAAGAGTGCCGCTTCAATAGTGAGTCTGTCTAGCAGCACCAGGGTCATAGAGACAGACACTAGGATACTCAAAATGCACCAAATCAGAAATCCAGAGCCTGCTGAGAGCACAACAGTAAAGTAAATTAAAACACACCCACCATGGCTTGGGGAATTTTTCAGAAGAGGAGGAGGAAGGATTGTAAGAGTCCCAGCATGAAGGGAATGTCCAGAGGCAATCCCCACTTACAATGACTGACTGATGCTCTCACATCTCATAGCCAGCAAACCTCTGGGCAATAATACTAATCAGTAATCCTACTGGGAAGGGCCCTCAGCAGAATGGGGACAGAGAGGAGGGAAATGATACTAACATAGGATGTATCCATACAAATTTCTACTAAAAAAAAAAAAAAAAAAAAAAAAAAAGAATAAGCCTGGGGAAAGTTCAGGAAGAACTTCACAGGAAGAACCAGAAAGCTGCTCTTTATCATCTCCACCTTGACTCAGACTTGCTAGGGCAGGCCAGCTTCCATGTTCTTTTGGGCCAGGACCTCTAACAGACTACTGGCAAAAGAAGTTCACCTTGGATTGAAGAGATTGGTCATTGGTTAAAGGCCATTGCTTCCAAAGCCTGATAGCCCAGGCTCTATTCCCCAGTGCCCACATAAAACCAGGTGCACAAACTGTCACATGCATCTGGAGTTCATTTGCAGTGGCAAAAGGCCCTGGTGTTCCCATACTCTCATTCTGTCTCTCTCTTTCTATCTCTGTCTCTCTAATAAATAAATAACAATATAAGTATTTTTTAACATTTACCTTGCTCCTAACCTCTATCACCTGGCTGGAGGTGCCATTTTCAAGTTTATTTTTTAAGGCCTCTTGGAGACTTGTCCTGAGAGCCTCAGAAAACAATGTGATTTACAGGGGATCAGATGCATGTTAAGTCCCAGCCCTGGGATCATAGAACATGACCTTGCCTGGAGTTAAATCTTCCAGAAGTCATCAAGCTAAAATTAAGTCATTTGGGTGCACTGTAGTCCATCTGAACTGAAGTCCTTTTGAAAAGTAGAAACAGCCAGATGTGGTGACACCCGCCTTTAATCCCAGCACTCAGGAGGCAAAGGTAGGAGGATCGCCATGATGAGTTGGAGTCCACCCTGAGAACAGAGTGAATTCCAGGCCAGCCTGGGCTACAGTGAAACCCTACCTCAAAAAAAGAAAGAAAGAGAGAGAGAGAGGGAGGGAGGGAGGGAGGGAGGGAGGGAGGGAGGGAGGAAGGAAGGAAGGAAGGAAGGAAGGAAGGAAGGAAAATAGAAAGAAAGAAAGCCATGCCAAGAAAGAAAAGAAAAAGAAAAGAAGAAACATAGACACAGAGGCAGGCATACTCCCTAGGATGCATGTGAAAACAGAGGCAGATATTGAAGTGGTACTTTTATAAGCAAAGGAACACAGAAAACAGCCGTAAAAAATACCAGAAGCTTGGAGAAAAACATCAAATAAATCCTTCCTCATGGCCCATGGAAGGAGCCAATATTGCCAACTTCCTGACCTGGGACGCTGATCTACAGAACACCAAGACAATAAACCATTGCAGTGTAAGCTGCTTAGCTTGTGCCACTTTGCTACCACAGCCCTAACAAACTAATGTGGTCATGGCAATTTTTGCTTTGTTTGACACAAGGTCTCACGTAGCCTAGGATGGCCTCAAACTAGGTAACCAAAGCTATACTTGAACTCCTGATCTTTTCCCATCCACCTTCTGTATGCTGGGGTCACAGGTGTACAACATCCTGCTCAGCTTTAATTTCAATTTTTTTTTTTTGAGGTAGGGTCTCACTATAGCCCAGGCTGACATGGAATCCACTCGGTATTCTCAGGGTGGCCCTGAACTCACGGCGATCCCCCTACCTCTGCCTCCTGAGTGCTGGGATTAAAGGCATTCACCACCATGCCTGGCTTAATTTCAATTTTTAACTTAAGGGATTGTGATTCTGATAATGTTTGCAGTTGGGTTTAAAATCCAATGCTATGGTGGTGAAAAATTAGAACCAGGGCAAAAATAAGAAAATGAATCTCAATTCAAAGTTGGATTATCAAGGTATATCCTGCTTTCAGATTGGAAAAAGGACAGAAGAATATGGCATTATAATGAGATATCTGACATTATGGATATTTTTACCATTATTATGTCAGTAGAGATCAAATTTTAAGTCAAGACTTTCCCCTACATGCAAGGTTAGCATAACATCCAAAAATCAATTAATGTAATATACCAACCACATAAACAGAATAAATGGCAAAACTATTATATTATTACCCATAGATGAGGAGAAGCATTTCACAAGCTTAACAACTTTTGTCATACAAATAAACAGCTAATATCATAATTCATGGTGGAAGACTGAATGTTCACAGTCATGCTTCTGAAGTCAAAATTTACTCCAAGGCTATGATGATCAAAGAAGCATGACACTGTGACAATAGGCAGGCATTTGTTAGAGTAGGATAGTGTCCAGAAATAAGCCCTTATGTTTGTAGTTAATTGATTTTTCAACAAATGTGTCAAGGTAATTCAATGGGTAATGAATAGTCAGTCTTATGAACAAGTGATGCTAGCATAATACCCATCTACAAATAAGAATGACATTGAGCCATTCTTCACGCTATACACAGTAATTAATCCAACATGGATCATAGTCTTAAATTTAAGAGCTGAAATGTGTTTAGAAGAAAATATGGGTAAATGTTGATTTTGACAGGCAAAGCTTTCTTAGAAATGACACCAAAATCATCAGTAATAAAAGAAATAATTAAATTGTGCTATATTAATCTTCTCTAGAGAAAGAATCAACAGTGTATATAGAAAGAAAAAAAGATATCGATTATAACAAACTGGATCACATAATTATGGTATTGTAGAGTCCCCAAAATCGGCAGATAGCAAGCCAGAGACTCAGGAGAGCCAGTGTTAGAAATATATCACTTAGGTCGCCTTTAATCCCAGCACTCAGGAGGCAGAGGTAGGAGGATTGCCATGAATTTGAGGCCATCCTGAGACTACGGAGTGAATTCCAGGTCAGCCTGAAACAATAACAAACAAAAACAGAAAGAAAGAAAGAAAGAAAGAAAGAAAGAAAGAAAGAAAGAAAGAAAGGAAGGAAGGAAGGAAGGAAGGAAGGAAGGAAGGAAGGAAGGAAGGAAGGAAGGAAGGAAGGAAGGGAGGAAGGAATCAGTTAGTTAGATGGGTTAATAATTAAGGTGTTTTCCTATGAAGCTTAAGGACCCAGATTCAATTCCTCAGTACCCACATAAGCCAGATGCACAAGGTGGCGCATGCATATGGAGTTCATTTGTAGTGGCTGGAGGCCCTGGTGCACTCATTCTCTCTCTCTCTCTCTCCCTTCCTTCCTTCCTTTCTCTCTCTCTCTCTCTCTCTCTCTCCTTCTACCTGTTCTCTTTCTCTGTCTCTTCACCTGTTCTCTCTCTCTTTTACCTGTTCTCTCTCTGTGTGTCAAAAAATAAAATAAAATAAAATAAAAATCTTTTAAACAAAAAGGAAATATACCAATTAGCCATAGACTCAAAGTTCAGGAACATCCGATGTTTTGATTCAAGTCCAAAGGCAGCAATAGACCATTGTGCCTGTTCAGTGAAGCACAGGATTTACTCTTCCTCTTAAGAGGGTCAGATTTAAAATATTTTTAATTGGTAATTTTCGTGCATATATGAAATGTATTTTGTTTATGTTTTTAAATGTTTTTTTGACAACCTCCATTCATATACAACAATGTGCCCTCATCACAATACTTTCCTATTACACTCCTTTCTTCTTCCTCTCTGATATTCCCTTGATTAAACCCCTTATTCTTTCCCATTAATCTCTCTTCCATTTTGATGTCATCATGTTTTTTTCCCATTATGTAGGTCTTATGTAGGTAGCATCAGCCACTGTATAGTCACAAATGCAATGACTACTTAGTTTCTGAAAGACATTATTGCAAAATATTCCTCCCCTTCCTTTGGCGCTGACATTCTTTCTGCCACTTTTCTGCAATGGTCCCTGAACCTTGGAGGGTGTGAAAGAAATGTCTTACTCTAGTGAAGAACATTCCATTTACTTCTTAGCACTTTGATGAGTTTTGAATCCTCCCCAGCAGTCACCACTATCTGAAAAGAGAAGCTTCTCTAGCCAAAAGTGAGAATAGCATTAATGTACAGGCACAAAGATAAGTATTTAGAAGGTAATTTAGTGGGCATACCATATCCATTTAGCCAAATAAGATTAGTAGCCTCCCCCCCCCACTAGGACTCAGCCATGGGCTTTTGATTAGATTTTTCAATACCAGGCCCATATGAATCCCTTCCCATGGAGTGGACCTCAAATCCAATCAGAGAGCAGTTGTCTTCTCCCACAACAAATATGCCATCATTGTACCAGTTGGCACATTTTGCCTAGTTGGACAACCATATAGTTTGCAGGATCACTATGGATGACTTTTCTCCCATAATAGGC
The DNA here is from genome assembly GCA_036365145.1 of Orientallactaga sibirica. Lineage (NCBI taxonomy): Eukaryota > Metazoa > Chordata > Mammalia > Rodentia > Dipodidae > Orientallactaga > Orientallactaga sibirica. The sequence continues at coordinate 18,094,113 of JAEOAD010000018.1, read as the reverse complement.
TGCAAGTCTCTTTCCAACACCATGATATCTTGTCAAGAGGGAGAGGCTTCCAGCTGAGCTTCCAACTGAGCCCTACAAGCCTGTGATTTCTTCAGAAATGATCTTACCATTTTGTGGGCCTGTTCTAGAAACTACTAGAATATATCTCACTCCTTCACTGATACTTTCATTCTTTAACTTTTATATTTTTTGACTAATGAATAAAGAAGTAGGCTTCCTTATGGCTTATTCATAATATCTTTAATTTTGATTAACCCTCCTCCTACCCCCTCCTCTCTTCCATCTGTTGTGGAAACACTCACAAAATCTGCCCCAGAGATGTGTCTTCTACTTGACTCCTAATCTGATCAAGTTGACAACTAAACTTAACCATCACACATAAGTTAAATGAAAGGAGCTAATCAGACAAGGCCACATATTGTCTGATTTCATTTACATGAAATGTTCGGGATAGCTTATGCATAAAAAGACAGAAGGCAGATTATGTTTGTATAGGAATGGAGTCATATGGGAAGAATCTGGGATGGTTGCTTTTGGGTAAAAAAATCTGTGGAGGGGATAACAAAGTCCTAAGATTGATTGTGGTGATGGCTGTTCCATAAATACACTCCGTGAATTTACTAAAAAACCACTTGGTTCTATACATTAAGTGGATAAATTGTATGATATGTGAACTGTATTTCAATAAAACTGTGTAAATAGTTAAGAAAAACATACTTTAGAATATATACAGGAACAAAAATTCTTCCCACCCAGGAACATCTCTCCAAGCTCCTGAACACATTGAAATCATAACTATACCTACATATTTTTTATACCTGAGAATAGCCAAGACATTCTTCAGGATTTGCTTTATGGTCTGCAAGGGGAGAGTCCTGTTGCACTTGGGCAGGGGAGATGATATACCCTGATTCTCAGCAAGGAAGGGAAAACCAACCCTTCTTATCGAAAGGATCAGCCTGCCAACAGCTGTGGGAGTGAACTTGGAAGGCAAAGGCTGCCAGCTGAAGAAACTGGTGCAGGCTCCTGCTAAGTGCCTGATTACAGATCTTCACAGCCACCTGCAGCCACAGGCATGCAATTAAGCCACGCCCAGATTCCTGCCCCCACAAATCAAGAGATAATAAGTGTTGTCCCTTTCATTCCTTGTTTGCTGGGAGTTTTCATTATGAATTATCACTAATTCTGTCAGTTTGCATCCGATGAAATTATTTTTTATCTGTTTTTATCCCTTATTTTACTAATGTAACCACATTTGGTTATAATAATACTTTTAAAATATTTCATTTATTTATTTACTTATTTATTTGAGAATGAGAGTAAGAGAGAGGCAGACAGAGAGAGACAGAGACAGAAGAAGAGAGAGAATAGGATCCCCAGGCCTCCAACCACTGCAAATGAACTCCAGATACACGGAACTCATTGTACATGGAGGGACAGATCACTGTCAGTTTCTTTTCTGGAAATGTACAAACCCTTATATTTCACCTAGGTATGTCTTTAAATAAAAAAATTAATGTTTATTACTATTAATATTTATGCTTAAAATAATCTAGAATTACATTTACTTTTTGAAAATAACCTTGATGCGTTTCTATGTTCTTTTTCTTTTCATTTATTTATTAGAGACAGACAGAGGGAGAGAGAGACAGAGAAAGAAAGAGAAACAATAGGAGTGTCAGGGCCTCTAGCCACTGCAAATGAACTCCAGATGCATGTGCCACCATGTGGATCTGACTTACATGGGACCTGGAGAATCAAACCTGGGTCCTTAGGCTTCTCAGGCAAGTGCCTTAACTGCTAAGCCATCTCTCCATTCCATAACTTTGATTTTTGACACTATATTTATTTAATATCTTACTTAAAAGACACTGAAATTAATTATGAAAACTAGTTTTTATTCATTTAGACAATTGCTATAAATAAAATATAACTTAGGGAAAATATTGATTATAATATTCTTGTCACTGAAAAGGAAAGTAAATTTTATGCAATATATGCATAAAAATTATGAAGATTTTATATATCATCTAAACATCACCATTTCCATAAAAGAACATACAAACATATAAAAAAATTAAATTGAATTGTCCTCATTTACTACCAAGCATTAAAAAGTCAGTTTTGAGGCTGGAGAAAGGGCTTAGCAGTTACAGTGCTTGCCTGCAAAGCCTAAAGACCCAGGTTCAATTTCCCAGTACCCATGTAGAGTCAGATGCACAAAGAGGCATATGCCTCAGGAGTTTATTTGCGGTGGCTGGAGGCCCTCGTGCACCCATTCTCTCTCTTCTCTCTCTCTCTCTCTCTCTCTCTCTGTCTCTCTCTGTCTCTCTTTCTCCACTCTCTGTATGGAAATAAATAAATAAAATTTTAAATTAGACCTGGGGTGGAGAGATGGCTCAGTAGTTAAAGGCACTTGCTTGTGATGCCTGATGGCCCAGGTTCAGTTCAATTCTCCAGTACTCACATAAAGCTAGATGCAGAGAGTGGCACATGCATCTGGAGTTTGTTTGCAATGGCAGGAGGCCCTAAAGCATCTCCCTCTCCATCTCTACCTGTGTTGGGCCCTGCCCGGTGTGAGGCCTAGTGGTTCTGGGCCCAGCCAGAGTTTACCTGTACTTGGCTCCCGGTGAGGCCTGGTTGAGCTTCCAGAGCCTGAGTAGAGTTTTGCGACCTGCCCTTGGAGTGACTCAGCACCTAGGCTGAAACTGCCTCCGCCCAGCTACTGCTGACGTGGTGAAATACTATTGGCCCTTACTGCCTCCACCCAGCTGCTGCTGACGTGGTGAAATAATATTGGCCCTTATACCTTTCTCTCATCCTCTCTTCCCGCCCCCTTCCTCAAAATATATAAATACCTCCCCATGACAGTAAAGGAGTGAGTTCCGCCTTAGACGTTTCTCCCGGCTGGCCCGGTTCTCTCTCTCTCCCGCTCTACCTGCCGGTGGTGGAGGGAAAAAACCCCGGCATACCTGTCTCAAATAAATACAGATAAAAATATTTGAAAACAATTTAGAACTATGGTAAATAAGTCTCCATTGCACTTTTGCTCCGAGGACCACAGTGTTAGGGTAAAGCCTAGCTCCAATTTACAGATTTAAGGGTCACATTTTATTTGCACCTTGTTTTACTGTTGGGTAGAACCTAATTGATCTCATTGTCCAGCATATCTGGCTCCTTACCAGAGCAGACTTTTGATGAGATGTGTGTGTGTCTGAAGGCATGGTCTTCTCTACCACACAGCTATAGGGGTTCAGGAACCCAGCAAGCTGATATAAAGCAAGTGTTTCCTGAGAACTCATGTACCCAGACTGTGGTGGTTTAATTCAGGTGTCCACCATAAACTTATGTGTTCTGAACGCTAGGTCCTCAGCTGGTGATAGTTTGGAAATTGGAGCCTCCTGCAGGTGATGTATTGTTAGGGGTGGGCTTATGGGTATTATAGCCAGCTTTCCCTTGCCAGTGTTTGGCACACTCTCCTGCTGCTTTTGTCCACCTGATGTTGGCTAGGAGGTGATGTGCACCCTTTGCTCATGCCATTGTTTTCCCCTGCCATCATGAAGCTTCCCCTCAAGTCTGTAAAAAAAATAATAAACCCTTTCCACCCACAAGCTGCTATTGGTCAGGTATTTTCTGCCAGCAATGCAAACCTGACTGCAACACAGACCTTGCCTCCAAAGATGTGTTCATGTGAATTACAGAGTTGGCCAACTCACATTCAAGCTGAAAGTGAGGTAGGAATGGCCATGCATCTTTGATGATGACAGCAACCTGTTTATCAGAGGATGGAAGGAAACAGTAGGAAGATGGTCTGGAACTCTCATGATTGTTTTCTTACAAAGGAACTGTCTTCTGTCTTACTTTCCTCTGGTTACTATGACAAATTAGCGCAAGCACTAGCTTCAAATAATAAAATTGATTCATATTTCTAGAGTTCACAAGAAATTATCTCCTCTAGGCTAAACCCAGAAATCACCAGGATTATCTCACATTGGAGACTGTAGGGGAACATTCATCTCCTATAATTTCTATGTTGAGGATCTAACTGTATGCTTGGGCTTCAAGATCAGCATCTTCAAAGTTATTTGTGCTCTGTCATTACATAACCTTCTCCTCTCTGTATAGAAAATCTCCTTTTCCCATCCCTTTCCTAGAATATGTATAAGTACATTTAAGATCCACCTGCTCAACCAAAGATTCTCTCTTTGTGTCAAAATTCTAAGTATGACTTCCAGTCAAGATGGCATCCACCTAACCTTGCCTCACCTTACAGGGAAGTAAAGACAAGACCCTTAAGCTTCAAGAGATTTTTTTAAAGGGTTTGCTGGCTCTTGCATACTGCCAGAGGGAGGGGTGGATGAAAAAAATAGGGAATCCACTGATTCCCACACTCTCAGGCAGGGGTCACCGCAGGTTAGGTCTCGCTGGGCCAGTGTGACCCGCATAGCCAGTCAGATCCCTCCCTCACTGGCCAGAGCCCTGCATGGCCCCACTGAGCCATATCAGGTCTCACCAGGCCTGACTGACTAGTCAGATCCCTGCCTCACCAGCCAGAGCCCTGCATGACCTGCCTGAGCTGCATCAGGTCCTGCTGGGCCTGACTGACCTGCCAGATCCTTCCCTCACTGGCCAGAGCCCCATGCGACCTGTCTGAGCCACATCAGGTCCTGCCAGACCTTCCTGACTAGTCAGATCCCTCCCTCACAGGCCAGAGCCCCACAAGGCCTGCCTGAGCCACATCAGGTCACAGGGGGCCTGCCTGAGCCTCATCACTAGTCAGATCCCTCTCTCACTGGCCACAGCCCCATCACTGGTCAGGTGCCTGCCTAGCATTCCTGAGCCCCATAGTCAGTCAGGTGCCACCATTTCCCTCCCAGGGCAGATCATGGATCCAGGGAAGTAGGCCAATGTTCCCGCCCTACCCTGCCTGAGCCCAACTAGGGTGGTTGTGGTCCCCTACCCCTCCCACCTCCATAGGGAACCCATGCCAACAGGCCAGTGTCCCCCACCCCAGCCTATCAGAACTCTAGGGGCCACTGTCCTGACACTCACCACTGTGCCCCACCCCACCCCAGGGCAGCAGGCTAACATTTCACACCCTAGGCTTTCTGAACCATTGTGATGGGCAGACTACAGTGAAAAAGGAATTGCATGAAAAACCAGATATAAGTAAATCCAGCTAGACTATCCAGTCCCACAATGGATGTCTCAAATCAAAGCATAGAAGAGACAATAGAATCAGAACCCCAAAATAAAGAGACAAGCTATACAACCCTGGCCAAGCAAAGAGCACAACTCTCAGAAACTCAAAAAAGAGCCAACAATTGCATGAGTGTTATCCTTGCTAGATTAGACCTAATAGAAAAGAACCAGGAAGGGCTCCAGAGACAGTTAAATGATCTGAAGGAGAATGAAAAAAAAAAAGAGGTACTCAATAACCAGCTGGCTAAGTTCAATGAAGACATAAAAAAATGCAAGGATGAACTCCAAGAAGCATTAAGAAAGTCAGAAAATGACACAAAAAGGGAACTAGACAGAGGGATGGAAACTATACATAAAAACAACAGTAGAAAATATGAACCAAATTGAACAAGCACAAAACTCTATAGAAGCTCTTAAGAATAGAGTCTGTCAAGTGGAGGATAGAAACTCAGAATTGGAAGACAAAACAGAAGAAACAGTTCGTGAGTTCAAAAATTTCAACAAGTTCAAAAATTTCTGTGAACAGAACATGAGGGAAATGTGGGACACCCTTAAGCGTCCAAACATTAGTATCATGGGTATATCTGAAGGGGAAGAAACACAGACCAAAGGAATGGAAAGCTTATTCAACAAAATAATTGAAGAAAACTTTCCTGCTATCTCAAAAGAAAATCCCATCAAGTTACAAGAAGCTAGCAGAACTCTGAACAGACTGGACCAAAGGAGAAATTCTTCAAGATACATTATCTTTAAGACTCTAAACATCAAGCACAAAGAGAAAATCCTAAAAGCAGCCAGGGAGAAACAACACATTACATATAAAGGGAACCCCATCAGAATTACCTCAGACTTCTCAATGGAAACCCTAAAAGCCAGAAGGGCCTGGAATGGAACACTGCAAACTCTAAGAACCTATGGCTTCCAACCCCAACTACTCTACCCAGCGAAAGTATCCCTCATAATAGATGGTGAAAGAAAAACTTTCCACGATAAAACTTATCCTTACAAGTATATGAACACAAAGCCAAACCTGCAGACAGTACTTCAGGGAATTCTTCACACAGAAGAATCAAATAACCAATCTCAGTTGCCCCCAAGAAGCAGTCCACATTAACCAAAAAAAAACACAAAAAAACAAAGACCAAGAAAACACCAAACCACATAATCCACCACAATATGGCAGGTATGAAATTAAACCTCACAGTTATATCTCTGAATATTAATAGCCTTAATTCACCCATCAAAAGACATAAGCTAACAGGGTGGATCAGAAAACTAGACCCCTCATTCAGCTGTCTTCAAGAAACCCACCTCACCACTAAAGACAGACACCTCCTCAGGGTGAAAGGGTGGAAAATGATATTCCAAGCAAACACAAATAAGAAAAAAGCAGGCGTAGCTATACTTATTTCAGATAAAATAGGCTTCAAACCAAAAGTAACCAAAAAAAACAAAGAAGGCCACTTCATACTTATCAAGGGAACAATCCAACAAGAGGATATCACAATCATAAATATTTACACACCAAACACAGGTGCACCACCACAATTCATAAAGCAAAAAGTACTTGGCAACAAAATGGAAATAACCACCAACACCATAATAGTCGGGGACTTCAATACTCCAATATCAGCAATAGATAGATCATCCAAACAAAAAATTAATAGGGAAGTAAGAGAGCTCAACATCACCATAGAGCAACTAGATCTAACATACATATACAGAACATTCCACCCAAAATCTACAGATTACACATTCTTCTCAGCAGTCCATGGAACCTTCTCTAAAATAGATCATGTGTTGGGCCACAAAGCCTGACTCCATATTTTCAAGAAAATTTAAGTAATTTCCTGCATGATATCAGGCCACAATGCTGTAATGCTAGAAATTAACAACAAAAAGTACGCCAGGAATCCCTCTAGCTACTGGAAACTGAACAACACACTTTTAAACAATAAATGGGTTGTGGATGAAATAAAGAATGAAGTTGCAAAATTTCTAGAATTCAATGACAATGAGAACACATCATACAAAAAATTATGGGACACAATGAAGGCAGTCCTTAGGGGGAAAATCATAGCACTAAATGCCCTCATAACAAAAACAGAGAGATCTCAAATCAATAACCTAACCATCTACCTAAAGGCATTGGAAAAACAAGAAGAATCCAACCTGAAAACCTCCAGACAGAAAGAAATCATTAAGATTAGAGCAGAAATTAATGAATTGGAAACTAAGAGGACAATTAAGAAAATTGATAAAACAAAGAGCTGGTTCTTTGAAAAAATTAATATGATTGATACACCCCTGGCCAATCTGATCAAGTGAAAAAAAGAAATGCTTCAAATTAACAAAATTAGAAATGAAAAGGGAGATATTATAACAGACATGAGTGAAATAGAAAGAATTATTAGGACTTATTTCAAAAACCTCTACTGTACAAAACTTGATAATATGGAGGAAATGGATAAATTCTAGACACATACTACCTACCAAAGCTAAGCCCAGAGCAGATTAATCTCCTGAACAAACCCATCACACCCTTCAAGATTGAGGAGGTAATTAAACACCTCCCCCAAAAGAAGAGTCCAGGACCAGATGATTTCTCAGATGAATTCTATCAAACCTTCATGGAAGAACTGAAACCAATTCTTCTCAAACTGTGCCACACAATTGGAGAACAGGGAGAGATCCCCAACTCCTTCTATGAAGCTAGTATCTCCCTAATTCCAAAACCAGGCAGAGATGCCACAAGAAAGGAAAATTACAGGCCCATTTCCCTGATGAACATAGAAGCAAAGATCCTGAACAAAATTCTTGCAAACCGTATTCAACAGTACATCAAAACCATTATCCACCTTGATCAAGTAGGATTCATCCCTGGAATGCAGGGGTAGTTCAACATATGGAAATCTGTCAATGTAATACACTACATAAACAAGCTTAAACACAAAAACCACATGATCATTTCAATAGATCTAGAAAAGGCCTTTGACAAAATACAACATCACTTCATAATCAAAACATTGGAGAGAAAAGGCATGGATGGTTTATATTTCAACATAATAAAGCCTATATATAAAGCTCCTAAAGCTCAAGTAATTCTTAATGGGGAGAGACTAAAGGAATTCCCACTGAGATCAGGAACAAGGCAGGGTGCCCACTCACCTCTGCTCTTCAACATAGTGCTAGAAGTATTAGCTCAAGCAATAAGACAGGAGAAAGAAATCAAAGGGATACAAATTGGAAAGGAAGAAGTTAAGTTAGCCCTATTTGCAGATGACATGATTCTATACATAAGTGACCCGAGAACCTCCATCTCAAAACTCTTAAAGGTGATTAGCACCTTCAGCAAAGTAGCAGGATATAAGATCAATGCACAGAAATCAGTAGCCTTTCTGTATGCAAAAGACAAAGAGCCAGAAAAAGAAATAACTAACATCGTCCCATTTTCAATTGCAACAAAGAAAATAAAAACCTTGGAATAACATTAACTAAGGAAGTGAAAGACCTATACAATGAAAACATAAAAACTCTCAAAAAAGAAATTGAGGAGGTCCTACAAAAATGGAAAGACCTCCCATGCTCCTGGATAGGTAGAATTAACATTGTGAAAATGGCAATCTTACCAAAAGCACTATTTAGATTCAATGCAATGCCGATAAAAATCCCAACTTCTTTCTTCACTGAGATACAAAAAACTATCTCAAAATTCATATGGAAAGGCAGAAGGCCTCAGATATCCAAGCATATCCTCAGCAAAAGAAACACCTCTGGCAGCATCACCAGACCTGATCTAAAGCTATACTACAAAGCCATTATAATAAAAACAACATGGTACTGGCATAAAACAGAAATATAGACCAATGGAACAGAATAGAAGACCTGGACTTTGGGTCAAGTAACTACAGCTACTTGATATTTGACAAAGGCCCTACCAACGCAGAATGGAAAAAAAGACAGCATCTTCAACAAATGGTGCTGGACAAACTGGACAACCATATGTAGGAAAATGAAACTCAGCTCACACATCTCTCCATGCACAAAAATCAAGTCCAGATGGATCAAAGACCTTAATATAAAACCAGAAACTCAGTTACTACTGGAAGAAAAAAATAGGAGGAACCTTCCATGACATAGGAGTGGGAAAGGACTTCCTGAACAAAACCCCAGCAGCCCAGAAAATTAAACAATCACTCAACCATTGGGATCTCATGAAGCTGAAAAGCTTTTTCACTGACAAATATACTATAACCAAAGCCAGAATATTACCCACAGAATGGGAGAAAATTTTCACCAGCTATACAACTGATAGAAGCCTAATTTCTAGAATCTACAAAGAACTCCAAAGCCTAAACAATAAATCATCAAACAACCCACTCACAAAATGGGGCAAAGAACTGCATAGGGAGTTCTCAGAGAAAGAAATACAAATAGCAAACACACATTTAAGAAAATGTTCAATATCCCTAATCATCAGGGAAATGCAAATTAAAACAACTATGAGATTCCACCTTACCCCAGTAAGCATGGCTAACATTTAAAAAAAAAATGAAAACAAATGCTGGCAAGGCTGTGGAGAAATAGGAACAAGCTTTCACTGCTGGTGGAAATTAAAATGGTTCAACCATTATGGAAAGCTATATGGAGACTCCTGAAAAGGATGACCATAGACCTGCCAATGGATCCAGTTATTCCCTTACTGGGCATTTACCCTAAAGTCTCCAAGCCTCAGATCAGAGACATTTGCTCACCATGTTCATAGCTGCTCAATTCATAATAACAAAGAGCTGGAATCAACCCAGGTGTCCATCACTAGATGAATGGATAACAAAGATGTGGTATATCTATACTATGGAATTCTACATAGCAGTAAGGAAAGATGAAATAAGGAAATTTGAAAAAAAAAATGGTCAAACATGGAACAGATCATCCTCAGTGAGCTCAACCAATCACAAAAAAGATAATCGTTGCATGGTCTCATTTATCTGTCGCTCCTAATCTGAATCCACCTGAGATGCTGCCAAACCTAATAAGCACTCTGAGGACCAGACAATAGGGAGGGTGGGATGGAGGGAGGGTAAGGGTGGGAGGGAGTGAGAGGGTGGGAGGAAGGACAAGGGTGGGGGAGTACAAATAGGGACCCAAAAGGAAATGATACTATAAAACCCTTTATTCTGAACAACAGGCTAAAACACTGATCCTTCAGTAGGCCCACAGAGGGAACACCTGAACCACAGGAAAGTGGAGAGAACATCATGAAAACTAACCTTAATCTTTTCCTGCTTCTCTCTCTCTTCTCTCTCCCTCTCCTCTCTATACTCACTTTCTCTTTTATATTATCTATCTTTTTCTTCCCTCACCTTCCTAGGCGCTGACTTATAACTCCCAGAGCCAGCACAGGGTTAACTTTCACAATGAGTTGTTGATCTGAGACACCTACAAGGTTTCCCAAAAAAAGACAGATTTCTGTCAGAGTTCTTGGTGACCCACCAAAGGTTATTGATCAGACCCTACTGTCGAAGGCAGCATACATATGTGAGACCAAACATGGAGAGACCTGGCCAGAATCTGGAAGAGGGTCAGTCCCTAGACAGTTAGCTAGTCTAGTGCCAGAGGGTGCTACATGAACAACTGGGGGATAATGGCCAATATCTGTCCAATCAACTTGCAGTATAAGATACCCAGAAGGAAACAACCTGACGTAATGCTCAAACAAGTGCAATAGTGGCACACAGCCATGGTGGGTAACCAACTGCTCTTGACTTGGCTAATAGATCCACTTAGTGGAATGGAACTCATTGCTGGAACTGGGAAATAAGTCAAAAACCATCTACAAAAAATGAGCTCAGTCTCTAAGATCAAGATACCACCAAATGGGGGCTAGAAGAGAGCCTACGCATATAAAATTCCCTCCAGAATATTTATGGCAATCCCTTCTATCTAGTACTAACCTCTCTCTCCATTCGAGAATTTGCTTATTTTTTTCAGATGGATAACGAACCAGAAGGGAGAATCAGCCAATTACACAACACCAGGGCCCCAGCTGATACCATAGAGTAATGTGGGGAAAGGGCAAGAATACAGCATTCTTGGTGATCACGACACCAGAACAAGGCTGAATGAGATAAACACAGAGAACATGCAACTCCAACTAAGCCAGATATCCAGAGACACAGAGGCTCCCAAAACCTCATCACTGAAGTAGAACTAAAATGACCCCAATGTGGCTCAGGGAAATTCATGGAAGAGGGGGCGGAAAGAATGTTAGAGCCACAAGTTGGGTCATTATGCACAGAGACTTGGCCTACCCCCCAGAACTCTTGACTACCCCCACAATGCATGACCCACATTCCCCATTGATGAGGGTCCTTTTGGAAGAGGGAGGACAGGGAGGAGGATAATGGAGTCAACACTATGAATGTAAAATCAGAATAATATAAATTAAAAATAAATTTTAAAAAAATTCTAAGTATAATCACATCTTCAGAGACTTCGCCCATATTAGATGACATTTACAAGTTCCTAGGATGATGTCCTAATATCTTCATTTTTGAACACTTTTAAGCAATGGACACATAATCTTTCCCTCATAATATAGATATGAAACTTGGTCTAGTGCACTAAAATAATTCTTCAGCAAATATTCAAATATTCCTCTTCCTCATGTACCAACTCTTTTTTTTTTTTCCTGTACTTGTTCCTCCTCCTCCCATCTAAGGTGACATATTTACTTTGTAAGAGGGCAAAGTCTAGGGTTATCTGGAAAACGTGTGTACTGAAACTATCACATGGAAAAATCTTAGTTCCTTAACAAAGCCATCAAGTCAGTTTGAAGTAAAATTTTACTTTCCCAACGTCTTCTGCCCAATGCTTGGTCTGGTTTCTCTGAATTACAAGCAGCACATTTGGACAGCATGCACAAGAACTTGCTGCATTGAAAAAGCTCAGTCCCAAACCAATCAGTTTTTCCTCCTTCTATGATCTCAGTTTGCCCATTTGTGCCTCTGTCTGGGTTGCCTGGACCAAGATAAGGAACTGAGAGGCCATGGAATGACATGTGGAAGTAGCATGAAAGGTAGAAGGTTTGAAAGGTGGAAGCTGAATGCCTAGGCAGCTTGGGACATACCTGTGACCAATTTATAGGCTGTTCATTTAGGGCCTGAGGAACAAAATAGGGGAGTGAAAAGTACAAATTCTGTGGCAAAAAGAATTTAACAGTTTACTTACCCTGCATATTTGCTTTTGAAATATTTCACCTGTTTTATTCATTGAAAGGAACCCAAGTACTAAAAATTATTCTTACAGGTCTAAGTACAGTGAATGGAAGTTCTGTTAGATGTTGGGTTAGTGAACTTTACTTGTGGAATTTTATGTAAAAACCCTGTCTAAGCCAGGCGTGATGGCGCACGCCTTTAATCCCAGCACTCGGGAAGCAGAGGTAGGAGGATCACCGTGAGTTTGAGGCCACCCTGAGAATACAGAGTGAATTCCAGGTTAGCCTGGACTAGAGTGAAACCCTACCTCGAAAAACCAAAAAAAAAAAAAAAAAAAACCTTTCTAAATTTTTTTATTATTATTTATTTGCAAAGGGGGAGAAAGAGAATGAGAATTGGTGCAATAGGGGCTCTTGCCACTGAGAACAAACTCCAGATGTTTGCATCACTTTGTGCATCTGGCATTATATGGGTACTGGGGAATCAAACTCAGGCCATCAGGCTTTGCAAACAAGTACCTTTAACTGCTGAGCCATTTCTCAGCCCAAGCCTATCTAAATTTATGTTCTAAATACACACTATAATTAAGTGCTATAATATAATGATCACTATTATGTCTTATAATATATGAAACTTAATATATACATAGCTATTTTCTATGTTCAAATGTTAACCCCTCACTAGGATTGTCTTATACTATACAGTGTCAATTCCTAAGATTGATAGTAGTTAGCCATGCTGGGTAATTGACATCACTAATAGTAATGTAACAATGCTCTTTGAGAAAGCTACAAATTCTTTTAATATTTCCTTATTGTTACTGTTTTAATCTAAAATGTCTGCCATAGGCTCATGTTTTGAAAGATCAGTCCCCAAATGGTGACACCATTTAGGAAGGTTGTCAAAATTATAGGAGTTGGAACCTGGCTGTGGACTACCCTTTGGGAGTGTTAATGTAATTCCCTGACAGCTTCCTGCCTTGATCTCTATTCCCTGGCCAGCCGTGATGTGAACAGCTATCCTCAGGAACCTACTCCTGCCACTATGATACCCTTCCCAATCTCAGGGGTAAAATAACCACAGATTCAATGTACTCAAGCCCAGAACCAAAATAAATCCTTCCTCTTTTAAGTAATTTCTGCCAGGGATTTCACTACTGTAATGCAATAGCAACTAATACATCTACCAAGTTAATATCTCATGTTCTGATTTGTCATATACCAAGGTTTGAAATATTTAAATCTAAGGAATCTTCTACCATGGTCTCAAAGTTTCTATGCTAACCCTCCACTCCAAATTCTTGTTAAGATCCCATGTCCAAAGTGAAATTATTCATTGGTGAGCTTTGGACAGCTAGTTAGCTCATGGGGCCAGAGCTCTTCTGATGCAATTTTTGTCCTGATAAAAGAGGACTTGTGGAGATTTTTGACCTTTCTACAATGTACAGATGATATAGGAGGATTTCATCTAAAAGGCAGGAAGTAGGCTAATACCAAATCTGCTGGAACTTTGAACTTGGACTTTCCAGAACTGTGAGAAACGTGTTAGTGTTGTTTATATGCCACCCAGTTTGTGTTATTCTATTACAGCAGCTCAAATACATTCACATAGCCTCCCAGTTCATATCAGGTTGGCTCCATAACAATACAGCATTTTCAAAATATGTCAACATGGTCTTTGATTCTCCTTCCTCTAAAAGTTAGCACTTAATTCCTTCCTCTTCTTGAGTGAGCCTGGATCTGGTGGCTCATTCCTCGCACAAAGAATATGTGAGAGTGATTCTATGTGGCTTCTAAGACTAGTTCATAAAAGGCATGCTGCCTTATGGCTGTGCTGTTTTGGCTTACTTGCTCAGGAGGATGGTAACAGACATGTTGAGATGACACTTAGGCAACTCCATTGGGAGGTAAGTGCAGCCAGGAATGGCTGTCAGCCAGTGAAGAAGCAGGCATCCAGCCAGCTGCTGCTTGAGTGAGCTGTTGGGAAATGGATCCTTCAGTCCCCACAAACCTGCAGAAGACTGTGGATGTGTTGACTTCAGTTTAATGACAGAGTCTGAGCCAAAGCCACCAAACTAAGCTGCTCCCAGATTTTTGACTCTCAGAAACTGCTACATGTTTGTCGTATTTAGACATAAGGTTTGGGATAATATGTTCAACAACAGCTTATGAAACTAGTTAAAAATCTTCAAGTTTTCCTAATGGGAAGATAAACAAGTCAATTCTGCAAATATGGTCTCTTGAAACGTGGCCTGAAATACTATTTGACTCAGTATCAAAAAGAAAGACTTAACTACTAATTAAATAATCTTCATTCTTTTAATACAAATAAACCAAATCCAGAAAACAGAAAATACTGGATGTTTACCAAAATAACCCTATTATTCATACTGACTAGTAAGAATGTTACAAAAATATAATTAAGTAGCTAAAACATGGATATTATATAAGCTGTTTCATGTGAATTATAAAGTTTCACAATTCTCTGTTATGGGTTAGATTGTGTTCCTCATTTAATTCCTCTGTTGAAGTCCTAAGTATACTTGGAGATAATGTCTTTAAAGAGGAAACTAAATTTAAATATGACTCATTTGTGGACCTAAATCCAATCTGATCAGTGTGCATAATCAGATGTTTGGATATATTAATGATTAATACATACAGAAAAAAAGGCCATTTGAAGACTCAAGGAGAAGATTGGCCACTGCAAACTAAATAGAGGCCTCAGCAGAAACCATCAGACTTGGCTGATACATTGATCTAGGACTTCTAGGCTCAAGAACCATGAGAAAATGCATATCTGGTATGTAAACCAACTAGTTTGTTATATTATTATTTATCAGACCAAGAAAATTAATACACATACCCAAGAAAGGGTAAGCAGAGTTCTCTATGCTTTTTAAATTTTCCTAATACCTGGGTCCTGCTCAAATATTTTATATAAAGTAATAAGGGCAATATTTTAAAATTATTAAGGGCAAAATTTTAAAGCATTGACTGAAATAAAATATACAGTACAGAAAACACAAATCTCATTTGTACTAAGTGTGCTCACCACTACAGAACTAATGAGTTTCTCAACTATTGAAATCATATTGTGAAAATATAAAACATTCACTTTTAATCATTTTTTAATTTGGTATAATTGGTATGAGAAATGAATCTTTTGAGACTGGGCATGTAGTTCAGTGGTATAGCACTTATCTAGCAAGTACAGACTCATGGTTCCATCTACACTACTACAAACCACAACACACACATACATACACACACAATAGTCTTTCAGCCAAGATGAGTGAAGGTATGAGTTTTATCCAACTCTCTCTACTCTCCATCCTCTCTTTCTATAATCAGTGGCTTTACTTCAGGCAAGACTTGAAAAGTACCATCTTTGTCCAAGGATGTGTAACTCAGGGGTGAAACAATTGCCTAATATGTGCAAGACCCTGGGTTTGCTAATAAATTGAGAATCTATAAAAATATTTACCTGACAGGGGAGATAACATGATCCAGAATAAATAAAAGGTTATGATATTTATCAAAAATAAAATTATCTATAATCTGACCAGAAACCAAACCATTAAGAGATCCTTCTGTGTTTTATTGCTTATAGAGCAGCTGGTTTCCCCCTGCAGGTCTCTGTGAAGTTTGACTTTGTCATACGAATAATATCCTACATAAAAGTCTTTGAACCCAAGGAGTTTCTATAAGAAGAAGTGCATTCCACATATGGAGGACTCTTCAAACAATGGATAATTTAATCCAGATCTTTGCAATAGATCAGGGATTCCAAACTAATGTTAAAAAGTATTCATGGAAATTCTCAGGAATTTAGAATTTATAAAATATTCCATCTTTCCCCCTGAGGAGTCAAGCTTGTAGTTAATGGAAAATGTGTAGTTTTTCAAGCCTGACTGTAGACAATTGCAAAGGCTTTGCTGAGCAGACCACACATGGGGAAAAATGGCTCTTCTTGCCCTGGACTTGATGCATAGCCCTGCAGGGTAGGCTCTCCAAAAGAGGTGTGGTCAAGGACCCAGGCTCATTGTGTTCTGCACATATTACATGTCTATCGCCTGCACACTTTCTTAAGTCTCTTTTCCTGAAGCCTTGTGAACAGGTACTTCCTGGTACTTCTGCCAAGCCTCTGTATAAGGGAGAAAAGAAGAAGATGTATTAAGTACTTGGTATGTTTTCACTCCTAGCCCTTCCCCTGCTCCTTTACCCTCATTCAAAGAACCATAAAATATCAGAATCTCTTGGTTAGTGGTCCCCCTGCAGTAAGAGGTCCCATAGCTGTGTGACTCTGAGCAAGTGTAATAGTTACTTTAACATTGCTTTGGCCAAATATTAGCACTTTGTAAACTTTTCAACATCCCACATTTTTTAGCCGAATAAATTTTCACATGACCTCAGGTATATAATTATGTAAAATAGATAAAAAAAAAATCAAGTCCTTACTGATACTAAGTCATAAAGACATTCATTTTGCAACAATTCTTTAGTGAGCATAATTTTACCATTTATTAACAACAGAAGGAAGTTTCCAGGCTGGAGAGATGGCTTAGTGGTTAAGGCGCTTGTCTGTGAAGCCTAAGGACTCATGTTTGACTCTCCAGGCCACGTGTAAGCCAGATATATACACAATGTGATGCAAGCACGCAAGGTCGCACATGTGCACAAGATGAAGCATGCATCTGGAGTTTGATTACAGTGGCTGGAGGCCCTGATGTATCAATTCTCTCTCTGTCTCTCTCTGTCTCTCTCTCTCTCTCTCTCTCTCTTGCTGATATAAAAGGAAGTCTGCATACCAATGATATGAATGCATTTTTACATGAAGAATTAAATCTTCATTGACTAATTGATACTGCAGAATGTAGAGCATCTTTAATATTTCTCAGAGTTTATTGATAGTTGGATTTTATATTTGTCAATGCTGAAACTGCCACACTGTTGAAGGATGTTTAGAGTCACTTCAGGTAGTGTTGAAAATTCCAAGCCAAAATTCATTTAATAATTTCTTGTGAAGTTCAAATCAATAACTCAAATAATAATGTCTTTTTTCCCTGATTAAGATTTTTATTATGTTGAGATAGTGACTACTCTGAATTATTTAACTTCCCTGGATCATCTTCTTTTCCTCCTCCTCTTCTTTAACTTTATTTTTAATTTATTTCTTGGCAAATTCATACAATTACATAATGTCAAGTAGCAATTTTTAAAATCAAACATTCTGTTGAGCATGGTGATGCATGCCTTTAATACAAGAACTTGGGAGGCTGAAGTGGGAAGATTTCTATGAGTTCATGGTCAGCTTGAGACTATAGAGTAAGTTCCAGGTCAGCCTGGGCTAGAGTGAGACACTACCTCAAAAATAACAAACAAAAAATTAAAGTAAAATAAAACATTATAACGCAATCCAATCCAAAGATATATTAATTTGATACTTACATGCCAAGGAATGATGGTGAGAAAATATTAAAAGTCTTTGCTTTCCGTAATTAAACTATCATGTTCCTATCAAAACACAATACTTACCACTCAGAGTAAAAGCACTGCACTTCATAACATGCCATAGTCTCAAATCTGAGCCTTGATGTTTCAGGCAGTGTTTGCTGGAATTGTGTGGCATCATGGCACGTAAAGTGGGAAGTATACATGCTTTGTGCTCATTGAAGTCACATCGATGAGAATTACCAGAAAGTCAGCTTGACAGAATTTAGAATCACCATGTAAACAAATCTTTGGTTATGTCTGTAGAGGATTTTCTTTTCTTTTTATAAAAAACAATTTTAATTTTTTTATTGACAACTTCTATACTTACAGACAATAAACCATGATATTTCCCTCCCCTCCCCCAATTGCCCCTTCACAACTCCACTCTCCATCATATCCTCTGCCTCTCTCCATTAGTATCTCTTTTATTTTGATGTCATCATCTTTTTCTCCAATTATGAGGATCTTTTGACGATATTGTTAGGCACTGCGAGGTCATGGATATCAAGGCCAATTTCTATCTGGACAGTTGCTTTGTAAGGAGTCATACCCTTCCTTTGGCTCTTACATTCTTTCCACTACCTCTTCTGCAATGGACCCTTAGCCTTGGAGGGTGTGATAGAGATTTTTGAGTGCTGTACATGCCTCAGTCACTTCTTCTCAGCACTATATTGCATTTTGGGTTATCTCAGTGGTCACCGCCATCTGAAAAGAGAAGCTTCTCTGACCAAAAATGAGAGTAGCATTAATATATGAATATGAACATTAAATGTAGTGCTTTCAGGGAAGCTTAGTGAGAATAATATATGCATTTAGACAGTCAAGAGCAGGCTTTATACCCCTAAGGCTCATGACCTCCCCTGCCATAGGCTTTTGATTAGGTTTTCAGTACCAGGCATGTATTCCTTCCCACAGGCCGGGCCTCCAGTCCAATTAGAGAGCAGCTTCTTTCCCCCAGAACAGACATGCCACTTTTGCACCCGTTCAGTCATTTGGCCTGTCTGGTCAAACTTGAGGTTTCCAGTGTCCACTGATGTTACCACTGATGACTTCTGTCTCCCATAGGGCTGCATGCAGTGCAGCTTTTTCCAGCTTTCATTTGGCTGGTCTACAGGGAGAAAAATTTCTGCTCAGCACCAGCTTGATTTTTCAATGACCTTGCTGTGTGTGTGTGTGTGGGGGGTTCTAAATTAGATTAGCTGAAGTGGGAGAACTCCACTTTAACTGTAACCAGCACCATCCCATGGCCTGGATTCTTGGACTGTATCAAAAGGGGAAAGCTACCTAAACATTCAGCATTCATCAATCTCTACTTCCTCCATGTTGATGTGACTATATGAGCTGGCTTCCTGTGCCTGTGAAGGATTCTACCTTTTGAAACTGTAAGTTAAAGTAAATTTATTCCTTCCTTGAATTGCCTCTGGTTAGGTACTTTGTCCCAGGAATTAAAAGGTAACTGATATAATACTTTATTCATGGACAAAATCAAACATCCTATCTGCTGGTCAAGCCATGTAAAACAAAGAAGATCAAGGCATTCTCAATCTGATTATTTTAGCTTTAATCACATATAAATTCCTCAACCAATCACTTTGTCTAAACAACACATTGTTCCACTTGGTTTGGTGTAAGTACTGTATTATATTCCTGAGTTAATAGATATGTAAACTATCCAGAAAAACACATGAAATGCAAAATAGACTTCAGGGCCTACTGAGGAGAAGTGAATGGACACTGTGGAGGAAAAGACAGATATCAAGTAAATTGGGCCACAAAGATTTACTATATCCTTTTCATTTGATCAAGCAATGAATAAGTGTTGCGGCAGTGAAAGGAAATAAGACTTTATAGGTTGACTTGCCACAAACTGTCCATGTGAAGAACTGCCCTTGCATGAGCATCCCTTCACAAGAGCAAAGGGAATCACAGTGCCCGAGGACAGACAATAACAAGAAAATACGTTATGGAAGAGGGTAGGGAAGCTCCACTCACTACCCATATTACCATGGTGCAAACTTCAGGAGATACAGCAAGAGAAGGGATGTCAAATTTGTGGGGGAGAGTGTTCTAAAAGTATGTGTGTAACCAAAGTTATCTTTTTATCAGCTTAAAATAATGTGTTACAATATAAGATGTCATTTGCAAGCTTCATAGTCACCAAAAATGAGAATGAATGCATGAAAATAAAAAGTGAACTTGGCATGATGGCACAACTGTAATCCCAGCACTATGCATGCTGCAGCAGAAGATTACCATGAGTTTGAGGCTAGCCTCAGTACACAGTAAATTCAAGACCAGCCTGGGACACCTAGTGGGATCTTGTCTTAAGAAGAAGAAGGAGGAGGAGGAGGAGGAGGAGGAGAAGTAGAGATGGCTTAGCAGTTAAGGTGCTTGCTTGAGAAGCCTTAGGACCAAGATGGGGTGTGGTGGCTCATGCCTTTATCCCAGTACTCAGTACTCAGGAGATGGAAATAGGAGGATCACTATGAGTCTGAGAACAGACTTGGGCTACAGAGTGAGTTCCAGGTCCACTTGGGCTAGAGTGAGACCCTGCCTTGAAAAATAAAACCGAGATTTCAAAAATAATTTTAAAAAATTAGTGAAAGTAAGAGTTAGATTTTTAAAATATTAATAAAATCGACAAAATTAGCTGGCTCAAGACAAAAATGAGACAGCATGTCATACATGATAGTTTACTTGACAATTTAAAAGATAGAAAAATAAGCTAGGGTGTGGTAGCACACGCCTTTAATCCCAGCACTTGGGAGGCAGAGGTAAGAGGATCACTGTGAGTTCGAGGCCACCCTGAGAATACATAGTGAGTTCCAGGTCAGCCTGGACTAGACTGAAACCCTACCTTGAAATACCAAAAAATAAAAAAATAATAAAATGAAATAAAAGACAAAAAAAAAGAAGGAACTTTGTAAATGAACAAAAAATTTACTACTCCAGACACACATCCATTTTGTTATGACCATCATCTTATGGCCTAGTATATAGATATCAAAACTCTTCTTAAGGAGAATTTCTTTGCCTTCAACAAACTCTTTAAATGCATCATCATCGTAATTATTTCTCAGATAGAAAGCTATAAGCATATTAAGGTATTACTGAGCAAACTAAACATATTAAAGAATTAATGAACAAATTTACCAAAACAAGATCTCAGCTACTTCAAAAATATCTCTGTTGTCTCCATTTCTGAAATAAATTGGTGGCAAACAATCAATGAGGGTCAGTAAGAGGCAGGTTAATCTTTGCAGATTTGAGAAGGAAAAAGAAAGTATTGATGCAGTTTAGGGTGACTGACTGGGCCTGAAAAGTAAAGAGCAGGAATTTCCTCGTGTCTGCCCTTACAATCTCCACTTTACTGGAGATCAGAGAAAGATCTCTCCTCTCCTCATCTCTTGACTAAAGGAGGTGCCTGAGCCTCTCCCTGAGAAGAAGTTTCTCCTTTCCTAGAATTAAGGTTTATCTCTGCTCCTGCCATAGCGGCTGCTCACGGCTGGCCTCGTCCTGAGCCAACCCCAATGCCCAAAGCAGTCAGATCTCTCTCAGACTCACTTGAGGGTAGGGCCCACCACAATGCCACTATGCATAGATGGGCAGGCCTCTCCTGGTGTTCATTTCTCCTGTACCTCCAGGTCCCTGCTCTGGTAAGCCTCTACTCCCATATGGGCTCTCTACCCCCTCCTGCCTTCCACATGGTAGGAGCTCTCTGTACTTTTTTGTCCTTCATATTTCTCTTACTCTAATAGAGGTCTTTTGTTTGTTTGTTTTGTTTGCCTTTGATTTTTCAATGTATGGTCACATTCTAGGGCAGGCTGATCTGAAATTCACTATGTAGTCCCAGGATGGCCTCAAACTCATGATGATCCTCCTACCTCTATGTCCCAAGTGCTAGGATTAAAGGCACGTGCCCCCATGCCTGACTAATAGTTTGGTTTTTTGGGTTTTTTATTTCGTTTGGTTTGGTTTTTCAAGGTAGGGTCTTACTGTAGCCCAGGGTGATGTGGAATTCACTATGTAGTCTCAGGGTGGCCTCGAACTCACAGTGATCCTCCTACCTGTGCCCCCCAGAGTGCTGGGATTAACGATGTGTGCCACCACTCCCAGCCTTAGTAAAGTATCTTTAAGTTTTATCCTCTGGTCTATGGATTTTAATTCTTTAAATTCATAAGACAAGAATCTGGGGTACCCTACATTTATTGGTACATTGGTGTATTGGTGTATTGTCAAGTACACCACAATAAAAAAATATGACTGTAGGAGACCAGAATCATATACTTCAAGTATGCCTTTTTAGTATGAATGTTATTTTGAGCTAATTGTTTTCAGAAACAGCTTACAAAGGAGAAGCATTGAAAAGAGAATGTGCCATCCTTTCATAAAGGAAATTTAGTTACTTGTAAAGGTGAATCTCTCTCTGTACCAAGATGAGGAGTTAACTCTAAGTAATTACAGACACAATGCAGAAGGCATTGAGTTAAATCTGTATGACAAACCTCACGCCTGCTTACATTCTCTCCCTGCCTACCTTTCAATAACTCGCCACTCCTTCACATTTTCCTTTGTTTTGCCTAAAATGGCATTTGTATTAATTAATTTTCTCATCACTGTAATCAAATACCTGACAAGTAGTGACTTAAGAAGGATGGATTTATTTTGGCTTATAGTGTGTGGATGCCCTTGGTAGGAAGGCAGGGCAGCAGAGCAGGTCATGACTGTGCAGCCTGAGCATGAGGCTGCTTGCTCACAGAGTGGATCAGGAAGCAGAAGATGGGACAGGAAGTGAAGATGGGCTATAAACTTCAAGGCTGACTCCTAGTGACCCATTTTCTTCAACTAAGCCCCAACTTCTAAAGGTTTCATGACTTTCCAAAATAGTAGTACCCCTAGCTAGGGACCAGTGTTCAAACTCATGATCTTATGGGAACCATTTCACATATAAAACATTACAGTATTGGAACCCAAGTTTTAGCAATGCATTTGAGTTACTCCTACAAAATCAGAGTGTTTTCTTATTCTGGAACATGATGTACATGTTAATAAACTTTTGAAGATTTTTCTCCTGTTGATCTGCTTTCTCTAACAGAGGATCCCACCAAGAACCTAGAAGGATAGAAGTAAATAGTTTTTTGTTTTTTTTTATTGGTACATACAGGTGACATATTTGCAATATGGTGAAAGAAAGAAATATGAAATGGCCTGAAGATGTGCAGAATGTCCTTATTAGCAAGTAGTCTGTGTATCGACTTCTATATATATTCAAATACAGAATTAATTATGCTTCATTATTTGTTAAAAAAAGATTTTTCTAGAATATCTCAAAGCGTTCAATACTGGAAATTGAAAGATAAACAAGATAGCTTTGTCTATAAGGATGCATTCTACTGAGAAAAGAGAAGATACCAGCAGAAATTAGCTTTGAGAGCTTAGCAGATGAAGAGACTAGCTTTATCTGAAATTATAAGTCACATAAAAGAAGTAAATCTAATCCCAGTACTCCTGAGGAAGATGGAGGAGGAGTGCCATGAGTTTGAGGCTAGCTTGGATCTACAGAGTGAGTTCTGTGCCAGCCTGGGATAGAGTGAGACCCTCCCTCAAAAAGAAGAAGGAGGAGGGGTGGAGGAGGAGAAAGAAGAGAAAGGGGAAGAAATAAATTTCAGACAAGACCTTGGAGTATGGATAAGACTTATAAAGGAAAGAGTGTAGGCCATACCAAAATAATAATAATAATAATAATGATAGTAATAATAATAATAATAAAGTTAAGCCAGGTGGCACACGCCTTTAATCCCACCACTCTGGAGGCAGAGGTAGGAGGATTACCATGAGTTCAAGGCCACCCTGAGAATACATAGCTAATTCCAGGTCAGTCTGGGCCAGAGTGAGACCCTACCTTGAAAAAAACCAAAATAATAATAATAAAAGTTAAAAACAAAGACAAAGTAAAAAAGGAAGTTTGACATTTCAGGATCCCTTCTAAGTCCAGAGGCCAAGTTGATGCGAAAAAACCATGAACTCCAAAATAAGTTTGAAAACTACTTAAGATCTCATTATACCTACAGAACAAGTTAATAACACATTTTTAAAAAGAGAAAGGTATAATTGCTCATTTTGCTTCGTTTTTGGAAGAATGACCCTGTTGTGATACTTTCTATATGTATAAGGTGCAGCAAGGATGTTGACCACAAGGTTTTTGTTTTTTTTTAGGAGGTAAGAGAATCAAGTTGTGGACTAAGTACTTGTAAAGTGTCCAGAAGGGAGAGACTGGCAAACAGAAAAGTTCTAAATATAGAAATAACAGTATTTGGTGAAGGATTTAGAAGCAACATTGATGAGTAGAAAGAACATTAAATTTTCACACTGATTTTGACACTAGGTTTGACTATCGGGTTGATACACATAAAGATAGGTAGGTGAGGGCTGAGGAAATGGCTTAGTGGTTAAGGCATTTGTTTACATGTTAAGCCTAAGGACCCTGGTTCAATTCCCAAGGGCCCACTTAAGCCAGATGCACAAAGGTACACGTGTGACTTGAGTTCATTTACAGTGGCTGGTGGCCCTGGCATGCCCATTCTCTCTTTCTATCCGCCTCTTTCTCTCTCTCAAAAAGTAAATAATAGAATATGTTTAAAAAAATAGGTAGATGAGAGACTAATAAATAGTTGAGTTTTTCAGTACATAAATCACTTTTGAAGTGAAATTAAGGAGTGAGATTGGTCAAAAATAAAAAAGAGCTAGAAAGGGGCTAGAGAGATGGCTTAGCAGTTAAGGCATTTGCCTGCAAAGTCAAAGGATCCCGGTTTGACTCTTCAGGCCCCACGTAAGCCAGATGTGCAAGGAGGCACATGCATCTGGAGTTTGTTTGCAGTGGCTGGAGGCCCAGGTGTGCCCATTCTCTCTTTCTCTCTTATTCTTTCTCTCTCTCTCTCTCAAATAAATAAATATTTTTTTTTAAAAAGAGCTAGAAAAAATTTTCTAGGAACTAATACTAAATGATGATAGCCTTGTCAAAAACAAAAATGAGGGCTGGTGAAATGGCTTAGCAGTTAAGGCACTTGCCTGCTAAGTCTAAGGACCCGTGTTCAACTCTCCAGGTCCCACATAAGCCAGATGCAAGGTCACACATGCACACTAGGTGGCATATGCATCTGGAGTTCGATTACAGTGGCTGGAGGCCCTGGCATCTCTCTCTCTGTCTCTCTCTCTCACTCTTGCTCTTTCACATAAAAAAAAATAAGGTCATCTGTTGGGCTGGCCTCAAAAAAAAAAAAAAAAATGAATTAACTTTGAAGTATTAACAGAGACCTATAATTCCAAAGCATCTCCTTCGCATTAATATAGGCTTGCTATTGCCTTTGGAAGAACAAGACTCTGAGCCAATATTAACTAGAAAAATTGAAAAGAACAGTGCAAAATTTCCTTGATCTAGTTGTAGGGTTTATATAACCCCAGCTGCCAGAGTGTACATTCATTGAGATAGACAGTCTCACATCAGGCAAAGTGGATTTATCACTTGCTGATAGGCAGTAAGGATAATCAGAAGCCTAGAATTCCTGGCAAATCCAGTCATTTTCCCTGGGCTAAGGAAAGATGACCAGTATAGACAGACTCTTGTCTTTGCATGCTCCACATATCACTATAGCTGAAGGTACTCTATTCTCAGTTTCATACCCTAGACGTCACTGGGCCACTGAGCACACCTGTTGTAGAATATTCTACACTGAGAGATTGAGAATATGCCCTAGATTGTTCCAGATATTTCCTCTTTGTTCTCAGGATATTGTATTTGTGGCATATCCTGGCCAAAAATCTCAGGCAAAAGGTAGAAGAGATGTATCACCAAAGTAATGCTAGGATTTTTTTTTTCTCCCTTAAATGCCTGCTTTGGACATTTAGGACTCTAAAGATTAAACCTTTTTCCATATTTGTAAAATATTGCACCTGAGCCAAATGTAATGGTGGCACACACCTTTAATCACAGCGCTTGGGTTGAGGCTGAGGTAGGAGGATCATCATGAGTTCAAAGCTAGTATGGACTACAGAGAGACTTCCAACTCAGTGTGGGTGAA
Source organism: Orientallactaga sibirica (assembly GCA_036365145.1). Taxonomy (NCBI): domain Eukaryota; kingdom Metazoa; phylum Chordata; class Mammalia; order Rodentia; family Dipodidae; genus Orientallactaga; species Orientallactaga sibirica. Next base: position 18,068,121 of record JAEOAD010000018.1, on the reverse strand, counting down.
AGGGAAATCCTGCCTCTCTCTCTCTCTCTCCTCTCTTCTCTCTCTACTACACACACACACACACACACACACACACACACACACACACACACAATTGTCCTTCTTAGAGACAAAACAAGAGTTTTGACTTGGTCAATTCTAGATGCTATAACAAAATATGTACAAGATTGTTTATAAATGAAAGAAAGCTATTTCTCATAGTTTTGGAAGTTGGGAAGTCCGGGATCAGTGTCAGGTTCTTGCAGATTTGGTTCCTGGTAGGGGCTCATGTTCTCAAAAATAGACCTGCTTTCTGTGTCCCACGTGGTAGGAGGCACAAACAAACACCCTTATGCAACTTTAAAAAACGTTTTCTTGGCCTGGAGAGATGGCCAAGTTAAAGTGCTTGCCTATGAAACCTAAGGATCCAAGTTTGACTCCCCAGAACCCACATAAGCCAGATACACAAGGTGACACATGTACACAAGGTCATGCATGTGCACAAGGTGGCACACACATCTGGAGTCCAGTTGCAGTGGCTAGAGGCCCTGGAACACCAATTCTCTCTCTCTCTCTCTCTCTCTCTTCTCTCTCTCTCTCTTTCTCATAAAAAATTAAAAGATAAAATAAGTGTTCTTGGGGCTGGAGAGATGGCTCAGCAGTTAATGGTGCTTACTTACAAAGCCTGATGGCCTGGGGTTTGATTCTTCAGTACCCACATAAAGCCAGATACATAAAGTGGTGCATGTGTTTGGAATTTGTTTGCGGTGTCAGGAGGCCTTGGTGTAACCATTCATTCTCTCTCTCTCTTTCTCTGTCTTGTAAATAAACAAAGGGTCTTCTTCTGCTTTGTTTTGCTTGGATTTGTCATGGTATTTCACTGTGTAGTCCAGGCTGTCCTACAATTCACTATGCTGTGCTGGATGGCCTCACATTTGCCTCCTTTCCTCAGCCTCCCAAATCCCTTGTGCCCCTTTTGTAAAGGAACTAATCCTACTCATGAGAGTTCTGGTCTCATAATCTTCCCAATAACCAACACTTGAGGAGTTAGAATTTCAACATGCAAATTTGGAGGAAACACCAACTCAGAGCATAGAAACTGAAGAGATGTAAATACGGTGTTAATCTATCTTATCCACAAATCTCTCACAGAGATGATCTTTCCCAGTTTATCAGTCTCTAGAGGTCTTTGTTTTATTGTTTTCAGACAGGGTCTCATGTAGCCCCAGCTAGCCTTAAACTTGCTAGCTGAGGCTGACCTTGAACTCCTGATCCCTCTGTCTTAACTTGCTAAGTGCTGGGTTGAAAGACATGTGGCACCATGCCAGCAGTCTGGAACTTCTGGTGCATCCTCTCATTTAGGAATTGAATCTAGCATCATGACAATAAATTTAATGTAAATAATCATGACTATCACATTTTTCATCATAATTAAAATTTGCCCCTAAGCTCCAATGCCTAACCAACTCTATAACTTGACTGTGAAAGTGGTATCTCAAAGCCATCATGTTTAAAATCCCAACTCCTGACTTCTGTAACTCCAACGAAAATTTCTGTTCCACAAGACTTTTCTTTTCATAAAACAGTAATTCTATCCTTCCAGTGGCTCATAATTAATACACTGACTAATTTCCCTTCATGCTGTATACATAATCTTGGTTTAAATTTCAAGACATTCATAAACTCACTGGCTAGCTAGTCCAGCCTACTCAGAGCTCCAGGCCAGTGAAGTACCCTGTCAAGAAAAAGGCCTCTTGCCTCTACATGCACATAATACATGTCCATGTGCACCTCAAACATGCATATACACATGCACATACCACACATGATGAAGAAAAGGAAGCAGGACTTTGGGAACCGCTTACTTATCAGCACATCACACATAAATCTCCACAAGAATATGAATAGATTTAGCAATATGCCAGTGTATCAGTTGCTTTTTTCCTTTCTGAGACCACATACCTGACTATAAGCACTTTTGGTTTACAGTTGGGGGATACAGTTCATCATGGGGCGGGGGGAAAGCCTGGCAGCAGGAGCAAGGGTATAGCTGGTAACCTTACATCCGCAGCCAAGAAGCAGTGAGTCGAAAGGAAGTGGGACCAGGCTACAAAACCTCAGGGCCTCCCCACCTCCCAGTGACACACTTCCTCCCAAAGGTTCCACAGCTTCCCAAGCAGTGTTTCCAGTTGGAGATCAAGGATTCAAACACATGAGCCCATGAGAGGTATTTTATCCTCAACTCAAACAATCAGTAACACCTTTAACGGTCTCCTTGTGTCCTTGCTTTCTGGGGCACACAACTTCCCACTGGTGTCTAGTGATCCTGTGTTATGGCAGTCATGACGTTACATAATTTGGTCCTCTCGATTGTTGGCAGGCCCTAATCTTTAACTTCATAAAACATTGTATCTATTTATTTGACTTTTTTTTTTTTTTTCAAGGTAGGGTCTCACTCTAGCTCAGGCTGACCTGGAATTCACTATGTGGTCTCAGGGTGGCCTTGCCCTGGAGGCTATCCTCCTACATCTGCCTCTCGAGCGCTGAGATTAAAGGTGTGCACCACCACACCTGGCTATGTTGTATATAAAGTGTACAATATGATGTTTTTAAATACATATACATAATGACGTGACTACCATAGTCAGGAATTAACATATCTGTTATTTTACATAATTACCAGTTGTAGCACAAACATCTCACATCTAACAAAAACCATAACTCTGATATGATATTAATTTCATTTCTCATATTCCACCATGAATCAAATAAATGGAGTAAAAGTGATATTGCTAAAATTGTCACTTTGATAAACAACTCACTAGATAGAGCCTTCATGGTTCTTCATGCTCGCTTGTTCTGAAGGAGAGGAGTGCCTGATAAGAAACTGACAACACCTGGTCATCTATGGACAAGGAACTGAAGACTTCAGACCGACAACCCACGAGTAATGGAAGCTTGCTGACACACACTGAAGGAGATAGGAGGCAGATTCTGTCTCAGACAAACCTGAGATCACGTACTGACAACCCAGCTACTACCTGGAGGTTGCTTTGTTTTGGTGGAGCTGGGGATTAAACCCAGCCTTGCACATGCTATTGAATTCTCTACCCCTGAGCTACAGCCCCAGCACCTTTGAAGCAGCTCTGTAAGAACATTTATGCAATGGACCCAAATGAACTACCTTCAATTCCTGGCCCTGAGAAACTATGTGCTCAGAAATGTGTGTTATTTCAAACCATTAAATTTGTAGGCACTTCGTTATACAACCATAGATGACTAACACATGACTTAAAGTCTCATCTTTCACATCGACTGCTGCAAAAGACAGACCAACTCATTCCTCCACCCAAAATGAGGCAATGCATTTCCATCTCATGTAGAATAAAAGCCCAAATGCCACAAGCAAGTGCCAATGTAGTCCTACTCGGTCAGGGCTCATATTTGTTCTCTGACGTTATCTCTTGTGAGTGTCTTGAGTCTTTGCTTCACGCTGGTGTCCTGATTGTTCTGGAACATTGAAAGCATGCTTCCTTAATCTTAGTCTGTGCATTGCTCTTTCACCTGCTTGGACTATCTTTCTCTAGATATCTTCATGGTTTACTCCTTCCCTCCTCCTAGTCTGTTCAAAGGTCTGCTTATCAGTGAGGGTTTCACTGGTTTCCTCAAAAGGTACCAATGATTTCTTTCCTGCATATGGTTTATCTTCCTTTCTTACTTTGTCTCTCTACTTGTGACCTATGCATGGTCTTTCACTCTCCATTGAAATAAAAGCTCCAGGAGAACTGATGTATTCACTGCTGCTCTCCTAGCCCCAGAGCACAGCCCCACTATATAGTAAACATTGGCCAAATAAATGCATGGTTCTTGAGCACTGGAACTGGTACACGTGGGCATTGTAAACATCTAATGAAAGAAAAATGAGGATGGCGCAGGGTCTTGTTCAGAAACTATAGAGCAGATAATTTATAAACAGCTGTAGCAATATGAATTGCTATTAGCAAGCCACCACTGGTCAGGAGATATAGCAAAATTATAATTTAATGCTATTATAAACTAGTAATTTTTCACATAAAGAAAAAAAAGATCTGTTCCATAATCACAGACTGTACCCCTAACCTTGGCTAATCATCTTGCAAATGCATGTGATTAGTCACAATGGGTAATGGGAAAAAGAGTGCCAGGAGCTCAGGCGACACCATCCATCACCCACACAGGGGAAATAACTCGCGTTCTGTGTCCTACTAATGGTGGGTCAGTAGCATCAATTTTGTATTTGAAGGGCAATTCAAACCAAACTCCCTAAAATGCACCCAAAATTTGATAACTCTCTGCTAAAAGTAACATAATATAGCTAAACAACAGATTTAGGATTAAGACAATGTGTATCACTTGGGAAAGCAACAAAATTAAAAGTATACAACAGAGGGCTAGAGAGATTGCTCAGTGATTAAAGGTGCTTGCTTGAAAGCCTGACAGCCTAGGTTCAATTCCCCAGGACCCAGGTAAAGCCAGTTGCACAAAGTGATGCACACATCTTAAGTTCATTTGCAGGGGCAAAGGCTCTAGCAAACTCATTCCCATTCATTCTCTCTCTCTTTCTCTCTTTTTTTCTTTCTATCTGTCCTTGCAAATGAATGAATAAAATATTTTTTGTTTATTTTTTAAATTTATTTATTTGAGAGTGACACACAGAAAGAGGCAGAGAAAGAGAGAGAATGGGCATGCCAGGGCCTTCAGCCTCTGCAAATGAACTCCAGACACATGTACCACCTTGTGCATCTGTCTTATGTGGGTCCTGGGGAATCAAGCCTCCAACCGGGGTCCTTAGGCTTCACAGGCAAGCACTTAACCACTAAGCCATCTTGCCAGGCCCTAAATAAAATATTTTTTTAAATTTCAAAAAAAAGCATATAACAAATTGTGCAAAGCAGTCTTATTGACTGTTTTTGTAGAACTCCTGAGTATGTAGCTACTTAAAGGGATGGAGTTTTATGAAATGTCAAAAAAAAAAAAATCTTACTCAGCCATTCGGTGGTGCTCTTCTTTAATCCCAGCACTCAGGAGGCAGAGGTAGGAAGATTGCTGTGAGTTCAAGGCCACCCTGAGACTACATAGTGAATTCACCCATTTGGAAAAAAAAATTAAAAACTTACTCATGCCGGGCTTTGTGGCACACCTCTTTAATCCCAGCACTCGGGAGGCAGAGGTATGAGGATCGCCGAGAGTTCAAGGCCACCCTGAGACTACATAGTGAATTCCAAGTCAGCCTGGACCAGTGAGACCCTACCTCGAAAAACCAAAACCAAACAAACAAAAAAACTTACTAATTTCTTCATTGAGCCTAATAATTTGTTAGTAATTGCTCTTCAATACAGATACTATATAGTGAAAGCAGATGGAAAGCTAAGATATATGGCCCTTCTGTGGAATTATTGTATCTAACCTATGTTGTCATATTTTAAGGTTGAAATTTAATGTAAAAAATATAGTGAGAATCAAGAATTGTTAGGAAAGTAAAAAACAAAAGCTAAGTAAATAAGGGTATCTAAAGACATAATGGATGACAGAAATGACCTTTACAGCTATTTAGAACAAGCAAAAGTGATTGGACAAAATACACACACACACATACACACACACACAGCTAAGAGGTGTTAGAACACTAAAATATTTCTATTTGGTCTCCTTCAAGCTGAAAAGGTCCAATTTTTAAAAAAAGGATTCCAGCTCAAGATAGTTGAGAAGATAATACAAAGGGCACATAGCCACTTTAAGTGAATTTAAGTCTCTAAGACCAAGCAAATTACATCCTCAGGAGCTGAAGGAATTTGTAGATGGAATCTCAGAACTGTTATTTAGGATGAAGAATGGTGTGCAAAGCAGAAAATTGAAGGTAGCTTTATGTTGCTCTGGGTTTTCTGAGGTATGAAATAATATGGTTTTTCAAGTGAAAAACAAAATTTGAGAGTGCATTTACTAAGCAAATACATTTTAAACATTTAGAAAATAATGTGGTAATGGTGATGCATGAACAAGAGCTTGTAAATCCAAGGTCTAAATGGATCTAGTTCAAATTGTTCTTGGTTGGACTTTATTTTTATTTATTTGTTTATTTATTTATTTATTTATTTTCGAGGTAGGGTCTCACTCTGGTCCAGGCTGACCTGGAATTCACTATGTAGTCTCAAGGTGGCCTTGAACTCACAGCGATCCTCTTACCTCTGCCTCCCGAGTGCTGGGATTAAAGGCGTGTGTGACCACACCCGGTTTGGACTTTAGAGTTAGGAAACTGAACCTAGATTAGAATTCTGGATATATCATTTTCTTTTGGGGAAACATTCTCTCTCTCTTTTCCTCTCTTTGTCTCCCTCCCTCTTCCTCTCTTCCCTGTTTATATGACTTTCTCAAAAGACTATTATAAAGATCTCAAAGGAAAATTAAAGTAAAAATCAAAGTAAAGCACCTTTCATCATTTCCAGCATATACTTATGAATTAGAGGAAACCCTCCATGTTTCTACTTGTAATCCCTTAAAGAAAGACTTCAGCTATAGTAAATCTTAGCCTCTCCCTACTCTTCCCATTTACTTTTTTCTTTTTCTTTTCTTTTCTTTTTTTTTTTTTTTTTGGAGAGAGACAGAGAGACAGAGAGAGAGGGAGAGGAAGACAGATAGAGATGGGCGCACCAGCAGCCTCTCAGCTGCTGCAAAGAAAATCCAGATGTGTGCGCCCCCTTGTGGTCAAGTGCGGCATTGCGCCCTTGCGTCACTTTGCATCTGGCTAAATGTGGGACCTGGAGATTGGAACCGCTGGAGATTGGAACCAGCGTTCTTAGGCTTCAGAGGCAGGCGCCTTACCCACTAAGCCATTTCTCCAGCACCCCCCCACCAATTACTTTTGACTGGTGGGAAGAAAGAAGGTCTGCCTACCTCAGACCTTCATCTCATACCTTTTGGAGACAGCTTATTGAAGGACATGCACATTCTTGTCATATCTTTGCCCAAGCAGAAAATTTATCAGAACAGGTTTACTTCATGCAGAAAGAGACATGGTTGGCCAACACTGCCTATGACTTGGGAGGTGAAAGTACCAAATGCAGGAGGATAACTGAAAGCCACAGGCTAAGCCAAATTGTTCACTTTGGTTTTATCAGCTTTCACTTAACACAGGGTGTAGCAGACAGCTTCAGGTTCGCTGAGATGAACTTCCAGACCAGGCATAGTTATGGAGGAAGGGATATTATTTATTGAAGCTTACAGATCCAGGAGAAGTTCCATAATGGCAGGAGAAGCAGCCTGTTCTCACAGGACCAGGCAAGAGAGCAAAAGCCCCCAGCCACACAGCACACAGAGCAAAAACTACAGCCAAAAGTTTACACAGCACACTTCAGGAATTCCTGCTAGGCACACTTTGCATATCTTTACAATGGAATCTCAAACCCACCATTAACACCTTAAGACCAGCCCCCAGTGACATTGCCTCTAGAAAGGTGGTTGCAGATGCAAACTATAAAGTAATAAAACATTGAATATATTGGGGGCCATATATTCAAACTACCACACAGGGTAACTAGATAATAGTAAAATAATCTTTAAGGTATACTCACTTGTTTTTTTAATTAACTTTTTTCTTATTTTTACTATTTTGAGGGGGATGCTAGCCATCAAACCCAAGGCTTACTACATGGCTAGGCAAGGGCTCTACCACTGAACTACATCCCAGTCCTGGAATTTGAAGTTGATCACAGTAATTCAATAACTTTGTGCAATGGTTTGCATGTGAAATGTCATCCCTGGGCTCCTGAGTGCATTATGTGGGGAGTTCTGGAAACTTTAGGATGTAGGCTCTCTCCAGAGGAAGTACATCACTGGGGGAAGGCACTTGGGTACATTGTATCCCTGACCCCTTCCTCTCTTTTTTTCTCAGCCTCTTGTCTAGTGTGATGTAAAGGCTCTGGCCATGATGGACAGAACCTTCTGAAACCGTGAACCCAAATAAATATTTCCATCTTTAAGTTGTTTTTCTTGGGTATTGTAACAAAAAAGGTCCAACTAATACACCTCAGAATGTCATTATTTTTAAATTATTTTTTCTACCCAAAGCTTCAACGTTGATTTAAAATGACTATAAGTTCTTTAAGTTCTCCCTCTTAAACTATACCAACCTTGATCTTTTGAATGAACCAAGGCAATTGTTATCCAGTGACTATCAGGACCAGCTTCCAAACTGGATGTGTGGAGCTTTTACGAACTCATAGCATCAAAATTTTGAAATCTATCAAAAATAGGCTACATAGTTTATGATAAAATGCATGCATCCATCACCCAAGTTCAAAATCTACTTTGAGGCTAACTTCATTGTATTTATAAGTTTTGTTCCCTCAACCTCCACTAACATATTTAACACTAATAAGGCTGAAGAAATATTTTAGTGGGTAAGAGCGCTTGCTACAAATGCATAAAGGCTTGAGAGGCCCTGAGGTGACGTGAAAGGCTGAACATGGCTACATATGCCTGTAATGCCAGCCCATGTGGGGTAGAAGGCACACAGGGGAATCTCTGGGTCTGGCTAGTCAGTCAGTCTGACCAACAAAAAACCCCATCATCTCCGGATTCAGTGAGAGACTCGTCTCAATGAGACAGTGAAGAAGAACAACAGAAGGGAGCACCTGACATTCTCGAGTCTCCATGCTGGTGTACAAGGGGGGACACAAGCATCTCTGCATATATGCATACATAGTACAATGCATCACCCCACACAAGTCACACACACACACACACACACACACACACACACACACACACACACACTGGTTTTGTTGAGGTAGGATCTTGCTCTAGTCCAGGCTGACTTGGAATTCACTATGTAGTCTCAAGATGGCTTCGAAATCATGGCAATTCTCATACCTCTGCCTCTTGAGTGATGGGATTAAAGGTGTGCACCACCATGCCCAGCCACCAACAATTTTTAAAATAAAAAGTAAATAAAACTAATAGCAGACAACATGCCATTTCAACCATAAATTTTAAAGTTTTTTTTAACACAAAAGCAAGGATATGTACTCAAAGAGTACAAGCACATAGGATTTATGTGTACATTAGTAACAGCAAACCTGAAAGACTGCTCAAGTTTGGGTATTCACACTAATTCCCTGCTTGTAGGTTTGACATTATATACTGCATTTTCTGCCCAAAGCGTGGTCACTCTGAAAGCCATGCTGCTCAAAAGCCATTAGGGGGGAAAAAAAACTCAGGAACAGTTGTAGTACTTTCTATCATGTGTATGAGCTCATGTAAATTATTCACTGAGCAGCGAACCCCCAGAGAGTCAGTAACAAAAGCAAGACAGTGTAATAAATGAACGTGAGAGTGAGAAAGAAGCCACCTCTGGTTACGGTGTGCCAGCAAAATTAGTAAGTATCCCACATACCATGTTCTTGAAAAATCCTATACCAAAGTTACCAAGACCACTATATACTCTCACGATTATGTGATACTATATGGCTATCATTTGAAGTGATCTTTAAAGTGTGGATGGAGACTTTTGTTGTTGTTGTGTTTTGTTTTATTTTTTGTATTTTTGAGGTAGGGTCTCACTCTGGCCCAGGCTGACCTGGAATTCACTATGTAGTCTCAGGGTGGCCTCAGACTCATGGCAATCCTCCTACCTTTGCCTCCCAAGTGCTGAGATTAAAAGCATGCATCACCATACCTGGCCAAGAAGTTATAATTTATCTTTAAAGGAGGCCAGCACAAATTGGGCATGTGTAACTATTCTTGAAACTTAAAAGGATAATTCTACTCTATACAAACAATTTCAAAAAGATCTTGTAGAGCTGGAGAGATGGCTTAGTGGTTAAGGCATTTACCTGAGAAGCCAAAGGACCCAGGTTCAATTCCCTAGGACCCACGTAAGCCACATATGTGGAGCATGTGTCTAGAGTTCATTTGCAGCAGCTGGAGGCCCTGGTGTGCCCATTCTCTCTCTCTCTCTCTCTCTCTCTCTCTCTCTCTCAAATAAATAAATAAAAAGATCTTATAAAAAACTGGCTCCTATAATATCTGTACCTATGACCAAGCTAAGGTTATTATTCACCATATTATAGAACTCCACTTCTACATGGCTTTAGTAATGTCAAAGCAGTGTGAGGGCTTGTTTTTATTGTCAACTTGATCAGATCAGGAATCAAGTAAGAGACATGCTTCTTTGGCAGGTATAGGAAGGACTGATGGAGGAAGTAAGACTTTTTTCCCAGAGTGTGCAGCCCTTCCAGTGGTGGACTCCATACAAGAAAGCTTCCAAGAGAACATAGGGCCCTTTGCTTGGCTGCCCATGCTGCGTGCTGGTGTGTGCATCTACCCTCTTGCTGTTGTCTTTCATTGTCATTGGAACTCAGCTTCATCAGCTTTCCAATGTGGACTGAAGACCAGCAGCTCTCTAGGAATTTTCCAGGCCTTCAGTACCAGATGGGCACTGCTGATTCATCCAGCTCATGGACTGAGTGGCCACCAGGGTCTTCCACTCTCCAGCCTGCAGACAGCCATTGTCAGAATACCCAGTCTGTATCATGGAAGCTAATCTGATAAATAGTCCCCTTTATGATATGTATTCATTCTTTCAGTTCTGTTCCTCTAAAGAAACCCTACTAATATAGCAGGGAGTAGAGTCTGAATTCTTTGAGAATCAGAACTTTGGTTCAAGATGGTTATTTTATTTATTTACTTATTTTGAGATAGAGGCAGATAGAGAGTGAGAGAGAATGGGAGTGCCAGAGCCTCCAGCCACTGCAAATGAACCCCAGATGCAAGCACCACTTTGTGCCTCTGGCTTATGTGGGTACTGGGGAATCGACCCTGTATCCTTAGGCTTCACAGGCAAGCACCTTAATTGCTAAGCCAGCTCTCCACCCCAAGGTGGGTTGTTTAGGTTAGAAATATTGATTAGAATTGTGTGAGGACCACAGTAGTTGAGGTTTGGTGAAAATAGAAAGGCATATATACTTGAATATATATTCAAGTATAATAAGTTACAACCTGTGTATTGATGAGTCCATTGAAGAACTGATGGGTATATGGAAAACATTGACTAGTGAAGTATTGAATATGAAGTATTGAACATTATCAGGATTTGGATGTGAGATGCCCCCTCAGGCTCATGCGATGAACCTTTGGTCCTGAGGTGGTAGTGTTGTTAGAAGGTTATGGAAGCTTTTAGGAAGTAAGGAGAAACTGAAGAAATGGGTTGCTAAGTAGCAGACCTTGAAGGTTATGGCCCTTCCCTGTTACGGTCTCCAGTCCCTCTGCTTCCTGATACTCTGAGATGGGAGCAAGCTGCTGCAGGCTCCTACTGCCAGACCTTCCTCACCATGTAGGACCTCATCTCTTCAAACCACGAAGAAAGAAAAAGCCTCCTCCTTCAAGTTGCTTCTTGTCAACTGTTTGTTCACGGTCATGAGAACAGTAGCTAATACCAAAAGTGAAGTCATGCCTAGGTGAGCAGTTATCTGTGGAGGAGTGAGGGAAGTCGCCATCTTAACTCTTCATTGTTCAAACTTTGGGTGAGGGTTGGTGGTTTCAGTTATCAACCTTCATCTTCAAATCAGACGTTTTGTTTAAATGTGTACTAGATAGGTAGATAAGCTGTATAATACAGGAAAATATGTACAAATATTTATGGGTAACCTCTATACCTATATGTTTTAATACAGTATGGCCCTAGATCGTGTTTGGTCTACAAGGTTTGTGGTTAAGTTGCTACTAAGTATCAAAGCATGAGTCATTAGGTATCTTCTTTATTTTCAAGTTATGCCAGTCTTCTCTTTCTTGTAACTTCTGGTGTGGTCCCATTTCATTCTCAACATCAGAGGCTTATTACCAATTGTAGGAAGTTCTAGTCTCTACCTGCTGATTGAAAGTTTTGGTTGTTAATGCAGGTGCTTCTTTGTCTCTAGTCAAAAGGAAGGTCTTTCATCTATTCTCTCCATATATGCTTGCTCAGAATTCCTTTGATCCAAGAAATGTGTTTTCTTTTTTGCTTTGTTTTTAGTGCTAAGGATTGAACCCAGGGCTAAGCACAAACACACACAGCCCCTAGGCCCCGAGAAATGTTTCTTATTCCTTCAGTGTTATGCAGAATGTCTGCAATGTGGATATTAACACGCTACCTATCTTCCCTGACAACAGCAGTTTTGAAGGGGAAGGTCACTCATCCTTATAATTTTCACTAGATTTTTACTTCTGGTAAGTAGTAAAAGTTGAGATTGTTTGCTCAGTATGCAGGTATCCTCACTAATATTTGTGGGGGAGACCTTTGAAATTTACTATTTTCATGCTCATGCAGAAGCATGTTCTAAATCTCCAGCAAGTTACAAGGAGAGCACACACAGTCATCTGGGTCTGCAAAGTCCATGTGAATGAATAAAAACTCAGCCTGTTTCCAATCAGCTTCTCAGCCTCAGGTGCACGTAGTCCTGCCTTCACTTCCTGGAGCAAAGCCTCCATCTCTGAAGAAGCAGCCTCAGGGAGAGCAATGCCACAGTGCAGAAGAAATTGCATGGGAAGCAACCACCTAAGTAGATGTGTCAGCCAAGGAGTGTGTTTGACTTTCTGGAGTCTGTTTACTAACCTCAGGGTCATTTTTAAAAGAGCTAATACCTCAGGTAGCAGTAGGCCTTTAATAAGCTACTTTGACACTCTCCTCTCTCTCTCTCTTCCACTGTCTTCTGCCTTGCTACAATAGCACAGGCTGTCCTAGAACTCACTATATAGCCCAGGCTGACCTCTAATTTGTAGTGATCCTTCTGTTTCAGTTTCCAAAGTGTCAGGACTACAAGCAGGCACCGCCATGCCTGGTTTGGTTCTGTTTTCCTGGCTGTCCTCAGCTGTCATGAGCCCTCTTTGTTTCCATAGCACCTCCAAACCTTGTGCAAGTAGAGGCATATCTGTTGTCAGTATAAATGTCAGCTTATCTTGCGCTAGCATGTACACTCCTGGAAGGGCTATGGTTTCTACTATTTGAACTGATTTCACCCAAGGAAGTATAATGGGGTGAAAATACAGGTTGTGATAAGAGATTTGGACTCATCAATGTATGTTTTTACACTTAATTATATCACATGCATTTTGCAGTCCTCATGTCTCCAAAGGAGGTCAAGCAAGGCCACGAATGGGGCAGCTGAGGGAGGGTTTTCTTAGGAAGTGGCCCTAGTTCATTTGTCAGCCAGAGTTTTGTTCTTGACCTTTTATTTTGAGGGTTTTTCTTGGAAAGCCTAATCTCACAGGTTGTTTTTTTTTTTTTTTTTTTTGCAGGGGGGGCACCAAAGTTTAGGATTTTTAATTTGTCCTAAAGTCACTGAAGCAAAAATATCATGATAAAACATTCTTTTACAATTCCCAATGCAAAAAAAAAAAAAAAAAAACTATTTGTAGGAAAAATAGTTTTGTACATGGGATGAAACAATATATTTAAAAACTTACAGATAAGTGCTATCACTCATCTCTTTAAAAAGTTTTTATGAATATCCAGTTTTTATGAATATGAATATCCAGTCAAAATCAACAGGGCATCTCTCTTGAAATGTTATCTATATGGATTCCAAGTAGACCACAGGACTGTACACTGTCTTGGAGTGTTCTCAGAAGGCTGACACTGAACAGGTTACAGAGTATAAACCCAGGAGTCCTTTCTTTCAAATGGAAGAAGGAAAGACTGAGACGGAAAGAACTATTCAAATTTCGTTGTCTTTCCTTGTGGTTTGACGTCTCCTCCACCTCCTTTGCCTTTTTGTGGTATCTGTTATACACCAAATTATGTTTCCCTGAAATTCATATTCAGATATTGAATGCATTATAATCACTTATGAATAATCTGGAGATAAGGCCTTTAAGAGGGAAAGTAAAGTTAAATGTGGGTCATGAGGGTGGGGCTCTGTCCCAGTGGTTTGAATGTCCTTTTGAGATTCTCTTTCTTTCCCTCTCTCCCTTGTGTGTTTTCTCCTTCTTTGCTTCTTCCATGTGTGAACACAGTAGTTGGCTGCAACCAGAGAAAAGAGTGCTGACTGAATACCAATTGGCTGACATTTATTTTGGGCTTCCCAGCCTCTAGAACTGTGAAAAAATAAATTTCAGTCATTTAAGTCACATTGTCATGGTATATTGTTATGCCACCTGTGCTGATTAAGAGAGTACCCTATGGTCAAGGTCTGAGGGCCTCTGAATGTTTGTCTCCTGGCTGGTTATATTACAGAATTATCTCTGTAGAAGATCCCTGGTGAGCTATATCAAAAATGAGAAAAATAATAAAATATGAAATAGAGGAATAATTGATCTCAAGTTATCAGAAAAAAATTGGTTTCATATGAATAATGTATTCTATGGAGAAATCATATTCTGAAAGGTAGTCATCCGGTCATCTTGAGTGTAAACAAGTCAAGAGGAATTTCCATGACCTCATTGTGACAAAGCCTGGATAAATACAAAGAATGAATATATATATATATATATATATATAATCTGTGCCATATTCTGGCCTACTAGGTACTATTGGCCCCAAGGTCATTTCAGGCTAAGGGCTTCTGAGCATTCAAAATGCAATTCAAATATTCATATTGATTTTGCAAGCTGATACCAAAAGAAGAACTCCATGGGTTAGATTCCCTCTCAAAATGGCTCTAAGTGCTTATAATTACATTTCAAACATCTGCTGCAACAATCACAGCTCTGTGCTACTTTTTGCAGCACATAGATTGACAGACACCATCACCACTGACAACAGCTCTGGTTCAGCCTCTGCTTGAGCTGTGAGAATTTGTAGTTGGGAGCCTTATCAGAGCTGTCACCATTATGTCTTATCAACCCCAAGCAAATGGCCATCCCTGGATGGTGCACACTACTAAGATTGCCTCAAATAAGAAAGGTGGAGGGACTAGACTCCAATATTTGCCATGTTTTTTTTTTTTCCCCTGAAGTTTAACATTTTTATTTTCAACAGCTAGAATTGAGTTTCCCAAGTTTGGTACTGGAAGAGGTGTCAGGTGGTGATAACTCAAGTGAAGGCCTGCCATGGTGATCACCCTGCTGTAAGACCAAAAGTTCTTATGAATTCTGTGTGTTTCAGTGGATAGGGGTGGGGAGGAACCCCAATAATAACAACATGAAAAGTATATAAAATTAAAGTCTCATGTGAGCACTGTATAAAAGTCCAATTTCAATGTCTGTAATACAGTGTAACTGGAACAGAGATGCAGAATTCATTTATACAATGTCTGTCACTATTTTTACCATAATAGTTGAAACTGAGATCATATAACAGGCATCTGTCTGCTCTTTGCACAAAATGTTTTCTGACTCCTGATCTAGCATGCTTGAGACAAAGTCAACTCTCTCTGAAAGTCAGCCATCAAAATCCATTTATTTGCCTTTCCCCAAAAAGTAAATGTGTGTGTGTGTGTGTGTGTGTGTGTGTGTGTGTGTGTGAGAGAGAGAGAGAGAGAGAGAGATGCATGTTTTCAGGTGTGCATGCACATGTGTGTGCATTCATGTGGAGGTCAGAAGTTAATCATAGGTGTCCTCCATCACCCCACTTTATTGATTGAGACAGAGTCTCTTGTTAGAACCCAAAGCTCAGTGATTCAGGTAGCCAACTTGCCCTTGGGTCCCTGTTTCCACCTCCCAAGTGCTGGAGTTTCAGGTGGGCTTCTATGCTCACCCTGCATTTATGCGGGAGCTCTGGATCTGAACTCAAGTCCTCACGTTTGTATGACTAGCCCTTTAGTAACTTAGTCTTCACTCTAACCAGGAGTAAGTTTTGCCTAAGCTTTGTGATGGTCTTAGACTGGATGTTTAAGAGACACAGATGGGAAAAGGTTGGTCCCAGTTCAATGACTGATGGATATGCTAGCCTTCCATTGTAGACTACCAAGAAGCACCTTAAACCGGGCATGGAGGAACACACGTTTAATCCCAGCAGTTGGGAGGCTGAGGTAGAAGGATCATCAGGAGGTCAAGGCCAATCTGGAGATACAAAATGAGGACTAGAGTGAGACCCTGTCTCGAAAAAAAAAAAAAGAAGAAGAAGCAGAATTACTTTGTCAGATGACATTTGACAAGCAATTTTCAGCCTTTTCCTCTGGAGAACTTAGTTGAAACTTGCAACAGCTTAAGAGGACTCAGAAGTTTGAAGTTTTTTAGTAACTCCAAGGCAAGCGAACAGAAAGTTGAGCCACCCATGGCGAAATGATATGGGAGCACTTTGAGTGGGGAAAATACGGATCAGGTAGGGAGGATGGAGTATTGCTGGGTGCGGCATGGAGGTCTATGGCTGCATCTTTGAATCTTACCATTGCTTGCTCCTTTGCTGTTTTCAATGGTGTTTGACTTCTCTAAAGACAATTTCACAATGATGAATTTAAAACAGATACTGTTCTTGGTAAACAAAGGTGTCTTGAATCTTACTTGTCGCCATGTGATCTCATTAACCTTGTAAAACAAGCAAAATTCATGTGACCACAGGAATCTGTCATGAGCCTTCGCTTCACTCTGAAATGCTACACTGAGCTTTATTCTCTCCTCTGTTCTCACTCTAATCCTTCTGTTACCACTTCTTTCCTTCTCCCTTGTCCTCTCCCAATACTTAAAAGTAAGACATGGTTTGTTTTTTGAGGTAGGATCTCACTCTAGCCTAGGCTGACCTGGAATTCACTCTGTATTCTCAGGGTGGCCTCAAACTCATGGCGATCCTCCTACCTCTGCCTTCTGAGTGCTAGGATTAAAGGTGTGCACCACCACACCCGGCTCTGTTTTGCTTTCTATAATTTTTTGGCATAGAAAAATATCAGTAAACACCTATGGCGTCAAATAATGTTTATATACTTTGACTAAAAAGAAAAATAATAACATATGCTATCATTTAAAAGACAAAAATATCTCTAGTTAGGACTGGAAATTCAGAACTATTCATGATGCTGTCTATTTCATATAGCTTGAGTGTTTAAAGTGGATTTCAGACTCAGCATTTCCCAACAGCACCCGTGACCCTTCTTTGCACATTGGCCTTCCTCTAGAGATCCTGTCTTAGAGAATGTTATCCACAACCACTCAGGGAAATCAATACACTGCATGTCTCCTGCCTCAAGTCTTCCAAACAACCCCAAAATGAATTTTGTCATTTCTGAAATCCTGTACAGTTCTAATAGGACCAATTGTCTTTTGCACTTTTATTTCTAAAATCCTACCTTCAGCTGCCCATATTTCTCCTGACTTGTGGCTACACTCCTAATCATTACCCATCTACAATCTTACTGCAGGAGCCAAAAGAAACACAGAACATGCAACTTTTATTGCTTTAAATCCTTTTATGACTTCCAAGTGTTACTAAGGTGCGAATAATGTGTGTGTGTGCATGTATGTGTGTGTGTGTGTGTGTGTGTGTGTGTGTGTGTGTATGGACCTACACCTCCAAAACAAAAAACAACATTCTTTTTTCTTTTTTCTTCCAAAGACAACGTTCTTAATTAACAAAGGTACAAGCCCTGCCCCTGCATGATCTGTGCCCATATCGGGAATCTCACTGGCTGGCACTATTCCTGTGTGTTTCAATGTCCTGGTCTTTTCTTATTTTCCCATGTTCTCTTTTCTTTCCAGCTAGGGGAACCTTCCAGAATCTGTTCCCTCTCCTGGGACTCAGCAAATGTCCCTTCCTCCCAATAGAACTGTCTGATGACTTCTTAAGACCACCAGAGATATATAATGTTATTGAGCCTCAGAAGGGTCTTGGCTCTCAGAGGATCTTCTCTGTCCCTGTGCAAATTTACTCACATTTTCCTTCTTGTGATCTGATTGATCCACCATTGAAGGGATATAAAAAAAAAAAAAAACAATTTTGGCCAACTCATTAAAAATATAAGACTTTCCCAAGGCAAGGGGTACCTTCTTGCTTTTTATTCCTTCTTCTTGCATAATGAACAGGCTTCCTTCAGGGGACTTCTTCTAGAAACAGAACATGCTCTGTTACCACTTGCTGTCTACTGATGCCAGAAAATTGAAAATGTTCTCACAGTTGTTTGCTCTTTGTCTATTTTTAAAAATCAATGTGTCTTTTGATTAAAAAGTAAAATCAATATGCTTTTGAAAAATAAAGATGTAGGGAGTTTTTTTAAAGAATCAATTTAATAAAGCTGTAAATAATGAAGTATAAGTCTTCTTACAAGTCTTTTCATTATCAACACTGTCTTATATATCCTTCCAGAAATGCTCCATGCATACACAGCACAAATACCTGCACACATGGATGTTTATTGATAAAAATGAAGCCCTACTATGTCTCGCTTTGTAACTATCTAGAAAATGATTACAGATAGCATATATAGATCTCTCATATGTATTCTCTCTCCTCAAGCCTTCCTTTCCTTCCACTTCTACTTGAGAACAATTTACCAAGTCCATTCGCTTTAGCCACTTGTTCAAGGATGTATGAATTATTGCCAGTTCTGACCATTATGGGGGGTGGGGAAGCACCAGTGTTCCATGCGTCCTGTGTATAATAGGTGGGTATTGTTTCTAGAAAAGATTCATAGAAATAATATTTTCTGTATCTTTTTGGAAGATGGTATCTAGCCATCCTTCCTATAAGAAAAGTTGTTTTGTTATGTATTGCCCCAAATGATGAAGGAGAATGCTGGCTTTCCTACAACTGGAGGACACTAAATATTACCTGGTCTATTGTTTTGTTTTCTTCACTATGCTGGGTGAATATTGTTACTTCAGGTTTTAGAAGGTGGCTTGTCATGTTTGCAGGTATTTCTTTAGCTATTTGTTGAGAAGTGAACATCTTCTCAGAATATAAAACCTTCTTTTTTTTTTCTCCTGCTCTAAGTGAGCTACTCATTTTTCATGTAGTTTCACTAAGTGGTTGAACATTTTCTTATGAAAAATTTTTTCTTTTTAGCATATTAATAATATAATTATCATATATGTTGCAACTTTTATCAATTTAACTTTTGGTTTTGATATTTTTAAGTCTGAATTTAATATTCTATGAGATAAGTATAAATTTATGTCTTACAGTGGAATGGCATGTATACACATTTAAATCTATATGATTATATGTGCATATGCATATTTTATTTTAAGATATATTTTATAATCGCATTTCAGGCAAGCACCTTAACTGCTGAGCCATCTCACCAGTATCCTATAATTCTATTTCTATATTTAAGCTTTTGGTCTCTGTTAAGGAAGAGAGGAAGAAACAGGGAGCAAAATAGTGAAGAACCATGACTGGTAACTCGTAATGACCATTTTCCTTGGCTGAAGGAATTTAAAGACCCTCTCAGCAGCGATTACATCAATGTTTGTTTATTTTCCACATCTGACAACACACACCTTAAAGGCAGTAACCAAGTTTATTCTTTCTTTTAATTTGTCCTCAGCACTCTTTGGAAGAGTGCTTTTCTCACAGTAGACTCTGGATGAAAATCCTCACTCATTAATTTAATAACAGAAATAAATGTAGAACATAATACTAGTATTGATGAGTCATGTGCATTAAAAATCGAAGAAAAACACTACAAAAAAAAAAAAAACATTAAAGCTGACCTGCAATGTTGCCATCCAGGTTTAATGTAACATTTTGTGATTTTTTCTTCTTCTTCTTTTTTTTTTTTTTTTTGGTTTTTCAAGGTAGGGTTTCACTGTAGCCCAGGCTGGCCTGGAATTCACTATGTAGTCTCAGGGTAGCCTTGAACTCACAGCAATCCTCCTACCTCTGCCTCCTGAGTGCTGGGATTAAAGGTGTGCACCACCATGCCCAGCTCCCTCCTAACTTTTTTGTTTCCTATCGTTTTATATGATATTACGAGTAAGAATGGGGTAGGAGATAGCTTTGGTCTTACTTTTGCCATCAGAGGTCTATTTGGAGAACTCCCCCATCCTGTCCCCATTTCACAGGTATTTAAAATTAGGGGAGAGAAATTGGGGCTTCACTGACCCATGCATCCTTTTCAATCTTCAGGGGTGAGTGACCCAAGACAAATCAATTATGTCCCTTATTGGGGGTACTGGGATGTGGGTGTGATGGTTTGTGTTGATTGTCCATTTAACAGGACTTAGAATCACCTGTGAGGGATCATCATTGATTTTGGTTAGATTAATTAAAATGGGAAGACTCTCCTTAACTGTGGACACCATTCTATGCGCTGGGGGTCTTGGACAGAATGTAAAGAGAGAGTTGTCTGAACAGCAGCACACATTGCTCTGTGCTTCCTTACTGTCAGCTGGAAGTGACCAGCTCGGCTTCAAGCTCCTGCCATGGTGGACTGTAACCTGGAACTATAAGCTGAAATTCCTCCCATAGATTGATTTTTGTCAGGTATCTTGTCCCAGCAATGTCAAGGTGGGACTATTGCTTTTGTTTTTCACATCCTAAAATGTGAGGATGATATATGGGGGAGCCGCTGGTGGTCCGTCCCTTACAAGTAAGTTGTTCTTAGTTGAAAACAAAGCCAACAGCCAGCTAGGAGACAGCATTGGAGGCATTATTTTCAACTACTCTGGATTCAGACTTGGCTGAAGCAATTTCTTACTGACATGAGCCAATATATTCCTTTCCAAGCTTAAACTACTTAGAATTGTTTGTGTCACTTTTACTGAGATTATTTTGGCTGACATTGGAGGGGTTTTATAGTATTTGGAGTAGGGTGGTACTAGAGGACCTGACTTAACTTCTCCTTTTAGAGTTCTGTTATAGCTGGGAAAGGAGGGTTTGTGAACAAAAGAACAGCAAAGGTAGAACGTATTTCAGGTATAGATGAGTCACAGCACCACCACACAGGGCCTTAGGCAGTACCTCCAGCTCAAGGCTTTACACATTACCATATCAGATGCCAGAGAGGTTGTTTTCATTACATATTCCATGAAAATGGACTGTGCTTTAGTTAATGAAGATTAGAGAAGTTAATTAAGTGGATTTCAGAATTTAATATACATGGCTTTTACTGCCAAACAGGCTTCAAACAGATGAATCATTTTCCTGACTGGGGCTGGCTCCGAAGTCAGACTGCTGGGGTTTACTATTTATAATCTAGTAGGGATAACATCAGTCAAAGTATTTTTTAAGAAATGTGACAAATTTCTCAACTGGGCTGAGAACTGAGTTCATAAAAACAAGTTCTGCTGATGGTATTAAGTTGTGGCTTTCAGTAGTCACAAAAAGACAAATTAAAAAAATGTTATTTTTCTTTTGTTTACTCATTCATCATTCCATTCCTCAGTAAATATTTTTGGGGCACCTATTGAATGCCAGGCACCATCAGAGTGAAAATACATTAGTAAACAGGAAACAGACCTTTCTCACACTGTACATTCAAAAACATGTTATATTAACCTAAATTTGGGATATGTGTATGTTGATCTGTGTATTGATGAGTATTTGCTTCTGAAAGGATGAGGACAATTGAGTAATTAACTGTTCAAATAGGACTGTTAATGTGGAGAACAGGAGCTTGCTTATTTTCTGTGTGGTTGTCTCAATTCCCTATTTTGCCTTGCTAGTAGCAACATTATCTAAGAATGTTGGTGTCAATTATTTCAGTGGAGTTTTAGAGATCCAGGGATGAAAGGAGCTGATATAGCTAATTGTTGTGTTATTAAAGATAAGATACTTTCATTGTTTATGTTTATAATTATATTCTATGATTAGATCAAATGTTTACCCCAGTGATTTCTCCCATGGGTCTCTTCTTTTTTAAAATATAAATTTTATTTATTTATAAGCAGAGAGAAATAGAAGAGAGACAGACAGAGAGAGAAGGGGCACACCAAGGTCTCTAGCCACTGCAAATGAACTCCAGACACATGTGCCCCTTGTGCAGCTGGCTTATGTGGGTCCTGGGGAATTGAACCTGGGTCCTTTGGCTTTACAGGCAAATGCCTTAACCAGTAAGCCATTTCTCCAGCCCTCTCCCATGGGTCTCTAATATGACTACCTAGAAGGTAGTTAGCCATCAGAATCCCTCAATTTTACAGATAGGGTAATAGGTAATTAGCAAGTTATAGCACTTTACTGGGTTTTTCAGAAAATTTGCTCAGAGGATTATTAAGGGAATTATACCAGCAAACTTTCTGCAGCTGTGTGGTTCAGGCTTTTGTAAGAATCAAGGATATGATCACGGGTGCAGTCAGTTAATCTCTGTAAATCTCAACTTCTTCATCTGGATTGTGAGGTAAGAGGCCAGATTCAGATCCCTCTTATCTTTTGGAATCATCTGTTATGTGCCAGTCATGTGCTACAGTCTTTCAATGTTAGATCAACTCAAGTTTAATTTCACAACCTATGAAGAAAGCTAGTCACCAAAGTTATGCAATGTGTTTATGGTAACACAGGTAAACATATAGTCCATAGGTTCATCTGATCTCCACACTTCAAGATCAATGTATTTTCCCCTTGTATGCTTTAGCATTATGTATATTTTAATATTCTTGAACTTTTACAGAAATATACATGTATTTTAAAATATCAACACATAAAAGCAACATTAACATATAGACTAAAGGAACTCCAAATATTACAGATGTTTACATCATGGTTGAAATCATCAATATACCTAAATTATAATTTGTTTAAGTTTGTCAAATTTACACAAATTCTTTGTGATATAGTAATGCTTGATTTGGGGGGCCACTAAGTGATAAAAGAAGGTGATAAAAAAATTGTGCTTAAGGCGGGCATGGTGGCACATGCCTTTAATCCCAGCACTTGAGATGTAGGAGGATCGCCGTGAGTTCCAGGCCACCCTGAGACTACATAGTGAAGTGCTTGGTCTAAAGTGTATTGGTAGAATGTTTGCCTAATACATACAAGACCCTGAGTTTTAATATCAACTCATAAAAACAAACAAAATCGAAATAAAAACACAACAACAACTCCTTCATAAGTGTGTGTGTGTGTGTGTGTGTGTGTGTGTGTGTGTGTGTGTGTCCAAAAAATAGGAGATTCAGTGTGTTAACATTCTAAATCAAAAGTTGATTCAAATTAGTAATAATAACCTCGTTGATGAAGGAAAATTTTCAAACACATTTCTCATTCTGCCCATCTCAACAAAGGATTTTGAATTATATTACCTGACTCCAAGGAAGCTATTATTAGAAAAATATTTATATGGACATTTCATGATTGGTAAATACACTACTGATCTTATTAGTTTATAACTGTGAAATGTTAAGGCTAGTGCATAGCAGGAAAACTGACAATAAGCTAGATAGCCACTATAAAAAAGGTTATAATATATTTGGTACATAAACACAGGAAATACTGTGGTTGAGAAAACTATATCATGGAATGGATTTTATTTCTAAATTTCTCCCAAAGCCACTGTTCCTTCTGTTTGGCATATTCAGTGTCAATGGAGAATATTTGATTCTACTCTAGAAAATATGGTGGAATAAGGGCAAGGAGCAGGAGATAAATAATATTAAGTATATAAGCAGAGAGCTATGAAATGCAGCAAATATAGGAAAAGTAAATAGAGATAGTTGTGGTAAGCAGATAAAAGTGGTGGAATAGAGGGGGAACTGAGGAGATGACTCAATGGTTAAATGTGCTTGTTTGCCTTGAGTTCAATTTCCCAGCCACCTACATCAAGCCAGATAGGCATTCACTGGACGTGGCAAGAGACCCCAACAATGGGTATATTGTTGCAGTTGTCTTTCTTGACTGGGACAAACATCTGACTAGAAGCCATTCATTTATGGGAGCAGAGTTTATTTCAGAATCCAGGGGAAATACCATCAATGGCAGAAGAAGCTGGCCTACTGCCATAGATGCATAGCAGAGAGACACGTCCAAACAGCCATTAAACAAGAGCATCCAGAGCTCAGAATTGGCTCTATACACACCTGAGGGCTGGACTACAAGATCCACTGCCCAGTGACACCTCTTCCAGCTGGCTGCTGAAGATTCAAGTAGGCAGCTAAATCTTGGTCAAAAATGCCTGCCTGAGTCTATGGGGCCATACATTCCCTGTCAAACCATCACATTCATTTTCCCATTGCAGTTTCTTTCATTGCAGGGACAAATACTCAACCAGAAACAATTTATAGAAGGAAGGAGTATGTTTCAGGCTTACAGAATGGCAGAAGAAGCTGACTTACTTTCAAAGATCCAGAGTGGAGGGATACCATCAATAGCTAGCAAGCACCAACACCCAGAGCTCCAACTTCTCTCTACATATCCAGTAGGGCTGTTCTGAAGATCTGCTCCAATGACACACCTCTAGCAGGGCTCCCCTACTAGAGACTTAAGTGGGAAGCTTAACTTTAATAAAATTCCCTGTTGCTATTGGGGACATACATTCACATTTAAACCACTACATTCTACCTGGCCCTCATAGAATCGTGATTACCTTACAATGCAAATTGTACTCAGTCCAATTTCAAGGGTCCCCATAGTCTTTACCAACTTTTACACCATCAGAAGTCCAAAGTCTCACCTGATCTTAAAGACTGTCTCTTGGGCTGGAGAGATGGCTTAGCAGAAAAGGAGCTTGCCTGCAAGCTAACGACCCATGTTCAACTCTCCAGATCCCACATTAGCCAGATGCAAAAGGTAAGGCAAGCACAAGGTCACACATGCCCACTAAGTGGTTCAAGCATCTGGAGTTCAATTTCAGTGGCTGAGGCCCTAGCATGCCAATTTTCTCTTTATCTCCCTCTCTCTAAAAAAAAAAAAAAAAAAAAAAAAAATTAAAAGACTGTCTCTTAACTGTAAGCCCTGCCAAATCAAAACACAAGTTCCATAATTCCAACACATAGTGGCACAAAGGCAACATTCCCATTGCTAAAAGGCATAACATGGAGAAACTGGACCAATGCAAAGTCAATGATCAGCTGACAAACAGCAAACATCTGCAGTTCCAAGTTCTACATCATAACCAGAGATGAAAGTTTCTGGGTTTTAATTCCGCACCTCCACTTGGGCTGAGCAGCCCAGGGAAGATTCCACCCCATACCAGCAGTGCTCCATGGCAGCTGCACCACAGTTCTGATATCCAAAACATCTTTGTGTCTACACTGCAAACCATGGTTCATCTTTATAGCTCCTTCATCAGCAGTGGACTCCAACCTGGTTTCACATTACCGTATTTTGGCTCCTGGAACTGGTTCATCTTCATATGGTGTTGCAGACAGCTTTAGGTTCGCTGAGATGAACTTCCAGACCAGGCACAGTTATGGAGGAAGGGATATTATTTATTGAAGCTTACAGATCCAGGGGAAGTTCTATAATGGCAAGAGAAGCAGCCTGCTCTCCACAGGACCAAGCAGAGAGAGAGAAAGCCAACCAGCCATCACAGCACACAGAGCAAAACTAACTACAGCCAAAAGGTCACACAGCAGACTTCAGGAACTCCTGCTAGACACATTTGCATATCTTTACAATGGACTCTCAAACCATCACCACACCTTAAGATCGGCCCCCAGTGACCTTGCCTCTAGCAAGGTGATTGCAGATGCAAACTATAAAGTAAAACACTGAATATATTGGGGGACATTTATTCAAACTACCACATTCCGCCCCTGGCCCCCAATATATTTAGCTCTTGGCCCCAATAGATTTATAACTATCACACATTGTAAATTGTACTCAGTCCAATTTTAAAGGTTTTCACTTAAGATAGTGAGTCCTGTAAAATCAAACAAGTTAAATACTTTTAACATGTAAAGGCACAGAGTAAACATTTTTAATTGGTAAAAAGCAAAGAGAGACTAGAATAATGCAAACTCAACCATCATCAGCAGTCATCAAACTTTTGTAGTTCAAGTTTAATATAACCAGAGACTGACAGTCTTCAGGTTTTTAAATTTCGCCCCTCCAGCTGGGCAGAGTCGTCAGGGAAAACTTTTATTCCATGCTAACACTGTACTCTATGGTAGCCCTTTTGCACAGTCCTGGTATATCCAAAATATTTTTAGGTCTTCATGCAAACCACGGTCCATCTTCCAAAAGGCTCTTTCAGCCTATTCCTCAGGGACTTCATGCCCTGCCTTCATGCTACATCTCAGCAGCGGCTCCTGGAACCGTGTGCAACTCATGACCATTCCATGTATTTTTTATGTTTCCAAAACTAATACCAGGTGTACAGGACACAGCCATATTCTTAATCCAGGGACAAAATAAACCACAGCCTTGAACAGCAGGTTTCTTCTCCAGTCAGCTCTTTTTAAGAATTTACATTTTTAACAGTCTTTCCTCAGGCAACTTTTCCATTGTTTTAATGTAAATCAGTCGTCAGGCCACCTTCCTTCCACCTTCCTTAAGATTGCTAATGTGGTTGACAATAGCAGCTAAACCAGTCTTTGTGCCTCTACTTTTAACTTGCTTCAGGTTTTCCAACTTAAAATCTTAAAATCTCAGTCCGATATCTTCAGCCAAGCATATCAGTCCATTACAAATTTAACCTTGATCAAACTTTTTGGGCCTGGATAGCAGAATGTAGCCATCCCTTATGCCAGTAGCCCAGTTTTAACAAAGTCCTCTGCCGTTTTTCCTTCCTCTTAGAAAGCTCATAAGCCAAGCCTCGAAGTTCAATACTATCTGCACTTAGCATTCTCAAACTCTCATCAGAATAGTCCATAAAACTTGGCTTACCACTCCAGAAGGCATCTTCAGTTGCAAGCACCAAGTCCATGCCCATTCCTCCAAAACAAAGGTTCCAAAAGACAAATATCCACACGGTCAGATTTATTTCACCCCACTCCTGGTACCACTTTACTGTTGCAGACAGCTTCAGGTTCGCTGAGATGAACTTCCAGACCAGGCACAGTTATGGAGGAAGGGATATTATTTATTGAAGCTTACAGATCCAGGGGAAGTTCCATAATGGCAAGAGAAGCAGCCTGCTCTCCACAGGACCAAGCAGAGAGAGAGAAAGCCAACCAGCCACCACAGCACACAGAGCAAAACTAACTACAGCCAAAAGGTCACACAGCAGACTTCAGGAACTCCTGCTAGACACATTTGCATATCTTTACAATGGACTCTCAAACCATCACCACACCTTAAGATCGGCCCCCAGTGACCTTGCCTCTAGCAAGGTGATTGCAGATGCAAACTATAAAGTAAAACACTAAATATATTGGGGGACATTTATTCAAACTACCACATATGGTGACCTTATTGGGCCTCCATACAGGGATTTCACACATGCTTCACATTCCTGGAACCATTTGTACTTCATGACCCATTTCCCTGTATTTTTAACGCTTCCATAACCAATATCAGGTTCAGCATAGTCAAATTTTTAAATCAAGGGGGAATAAACCTTGATCTTGAAGGACAGGTTACTCCTTCACCATTCTTTCTTCAAACCACCTCCTTTCAAAAGAATTTGCATTCTTACTAGCTTTAGTCTTACCCACTGGGCATCTTTCCCATTGTACCAATGCAAAGCAACTGTACCCTTAATCGTGGTAATCAACTTAACAATTGCAGCTTAAGTAACCTAAAACTAGTCTCTGTGCCAGTAACTTCAAACTTGCCTAAATTTTTCCTGTGAAAAGTCATACATCTTTCATATTATCCTGATCTTTATCCAAGTATACCAGGCCATTACTTTTAAATTCAACCTTGATCAAACTCTGGGCATGGGTAGAAGAATGCAGCCAGCATTAAAAAAAAAATTTATAATATTTTATTTATTTATTTGAGAGAGAGAGAGAGAGAAGGCACAGAGAGAGAGACAGAGAGACAGAGAGAGAGAGACAGAGAGGGAACGCCAGGGCCTTCAGTCACTGTAAACAAACTCCAGATGCATGTGCCTCCTTGTTCATTGGCTTACGTATGTCCTAAGGAATCGACCAGAGACAAATGCCTTAATTACTAAGCCATCTCTATAGCCCAGCAGCCAGCCTTTTCCCCTGTAGCTCAGTTTCAACAAAGTTCTCTCTTTCCCATTTACAAATTCACAAATGAAGCCCCCTCAGTCCACAATTTTATGTGCATTTAACATTTTCAAACTCTTACCACAATAGCCCATAAAGCTCTGCTTATAGCACTGCAAGACTTTTCCAGTCCAAAGTACCAAGTCCTTCCAGATTCATTCCAACCACAAACAAGTCCTAAAGATCAAAACCCACATGGTCAGATTTGTCACAGCCACAATCCAACTTTTTGGTACCAATTTTCTGTAGCAGTTACTTTCTCATTTCTGTGATACACATCCAACCAGAAGCAGCTTATGGAAGGAAAGGGTTTATTTCAGACTTATAGAATCTAGGGGAGGTTCCATCATGGTAGAAGAAGCTGCCTCACTTTCATAGATCCATAGTAGAGAGACACCACCAACAGCCAGCAAACAGCCAGGGCTCCAGCTGCTCACTACACACCCGGTAGGGCTGGATTGAAGATCCACCCCCAATAACACACCTCTATCAGGGTTCCACCAACGCTTCAACTTAATCAAAAATCCCTGAGTCTATGAGGGACATATATTCACATGCAAAACACCACACCCATATGCATAAATAAATAAATAAATAAACATTTTTAAGTGATAGAATGTATGAGAAAATTATATATACACTGGAAGAATGGAAGGACTGAGGAAGTGCCTTCTGTTTGTGATTCACTGAATACATATGGTCCACCTGAAGCCCATGGTATGCATGGGGTTGAAAATCAGCCATGGATCAGTAACATCTATTCTGGTCCTTATGTTTCCTGTTCAAAAATAACAAATACAGGAGTTAGGGAGATGGCTCAGTGGGTAAAATACTTACTTTCCATGCACGTAAGGGGACATGAGTTCAGATCCCTAGCTCCTATATAAAATGTTGGGCATGAGTGATGTGTGCCTATAATCACAGTTTGGGGAAGACAGACAGGAGGATCTCTAAGGATCACTTGCTAGCTAATATGTCCAAATTGGTGATCCCAAGGTTCAATGAGAGGCCCTGTTCCAAAAGTAAGATGGAGAGACTAAGGAACACATCTGATGTTGACCTCTGGCCTGAACATGCATGTGTACACATGTGCGTTCACACATATGTGAGCACTCATAAACACATGAAAAGGAAAAAGGAGGATGTAAAAGGGGAGGAAATGCAGCAGTACAAATACAGCTCATAGTTCTTTCCTGGGGTTTTGGCTGGCTATAATTGTGGCCAGGAATGATTGCTTTGCATCTGTCCAATAGAACAAATGGTCCCTAGTGTCTTACATCTGTCAGGCCACCTTGTTTCCTGGCCTCACATCGGGGCATTGAAATCATCCCATCAGTGTGGGACACTTATGTGGCTGAGTTCAAAGAGAAAGTGACACAAACATGAATTAATCCAGACAGCGCATATGAACATTGGGCGAGCCAGTATTCAGACAGAGGATCACTATCTTTCATGGGTTGTGCTCCTTCCTTGCTTTTCACTGTGCCTTTAAACATGCAATAAACCATGTGACTTGAGCATCTTAGTTTGGGTTATGAGTGTTGTAGTCAGCACCACAATGCTGGGATGAAATTCCAAACACACAGTTTATGGGAGGAATGGGATTTATTTCAGCTTACAGATCTAGGGGAAGTTTCACCTTTGGTGGAAGAAGCTGGCTCCCATTCATAAATACAAGCAGAGAAAGACACCACCAGCAGCCAGCAAACACAAAACAGACAGCAAGCAGGATCTCCCAGTGCTCACACCTCTCTTCATACTTTTGGGCTGGAATTCAGATCCCACCCCTAGTGACACCTTAGGGCTAGACCTCAGGATCCTCCTCCAGTGACACCTCCACCAACCAGGCTGCTAGAGACCCAAGTTACAAGCTTTAAGAAAAAAATAAAAACAACAACAACAAGAAAAGGCTTTGAGTTGCTGAACACAGTGGCTCGTGCCTTTAATCCCAGCACTTGGGAGGCAAAGGTAGGAGGATCACTGTGAATTCAAGTTTGAGGCCACTCTGAGACTACATAATGAATTCCAGGTCATCCTGAGCTAAAGTGAGAACCTACCTCTAAAACTCAAAAAACCAAAACAAACAAACAAACAAGCAAACTAACAAATAAACAAACAAACAAAAACCACTTCAGTTTGTGGGGGACATACATTTACTACAGTGAGATTTTCTGTTGCATGGCATCTGAGTTAGACCTTCTTGGGGGCTGCTATTGTATCAAAGTCAGTCCTCATAGCAATGCTAGCTGACTTTTGCCTCTCATTTCTGCTTTATATGTATAGCTGAGAGCAAATACACTGGAGTGGGTATGGAAAATATCATTTCAGGAAAATGTCTGCCCATTTTACTGTGACAGGGATCTATTCAGTGTCGTCTGGCAGCAGCAAAGAAAGACTTCATGGTTTATCAGGACAGTCACAGCATTATAAACCTGGTGCAAACTCAAACTGTCCTTTCAAAAAGCGAGATCGAGTGACTTGCTGAAGGTCACCATATCTCATAACTGTAAGCCAGAACAGGAGCCAAGGCTGTCTGAAGAGGCTTCGGGGACATTTGAGATAGCACTGCTGATCCTATCTGTGTCCTGGGTAATGACCAAGAACACATTCTAGCACATGCCATGAAATCACTAAAAATATAAACCACAGCTGTCACAATTAATATATTAACACTCCATGATACAAAACAAACAGAGAATATGTGCTTATTGACAAGACTTACTGGAGATGTCACAGAGATTGTGCAAATGTTAAAAATTGCAGTTCTTTACTGCTTTTAATATCATGACATTACACCTTCTGTTTGATCCTTGAAGATTGAACTTCAATATTCTGTAGTTGCTTAATTCAACAAAACATTTACTCATTATCTAACACCGTTCAGGAATTGTTTTAGGTATTTGAAACATAAAAATGAATGAGATTTAAACTATGTGACTCAACAAATGCTTTTAATATTTATTTATTTACTTATTTACTTGCAAGTAGAGAGAGAGAGAGAAAGAAGAGAGATGGGGAAGAGGAGAGAAAGAGACACAGAGAGAGAATGAATGCTCCAGGGCCTTAGTCACTGCAAATGAACTCCAGATGCATGAGCCACTTTTGTGCATCTGGCTTTATGTGGGTACTGGGGAACTGAACCTAAGTGGTTAGGCTTTGCAGGCAAGTGCCTTCATCACTGAGCAATCTCTCCAGCCCAACTAATGTTTTTTTTTTTTAATTTTTAAAATTATGTTTTATTTATTTTTGGAGAGATAGAGAGGGAGAGGGAGACAGAAATGGGCGCGCCAGCAGTCTCTCAGCTGCTGTGAACGAAATCCAGATGCGTGCGCTCCCTTGTGGGCAAGTGCAGCATTGCGCCCTTGCGTCACTTTGCATCTGGCTAAACGTGGGACCTGGAGATTGGAACCAGCATTCTTAGGCTTAGGAGGCAGGTGTCTTAGCCGCTAAGCTATCTCTCCAGCCCCCAACTAATGTTTTTAAGTTGATGTGCCAGGCACTGTTTTAAGTACTAGGAATCACAACACTGGTGTAAAACCCAAAATATTTATTCATCATTGATAAACAGAACTCTGGTGCCTTGATAGTCTAACTATGATCCCAGTGAACCAAATGCTTTCACTCCCTCAAATTTCTTCCATGATTTTGAATTTTTCTCCTTTAGGCTTTTTTTTTTTAAATTTTTTTTTTCATTTGATAGAGAGAGAGATACAGAAATAGGCAGGGAGAGAGAGAGAGAATGGGTGTGCCAGGGCCTCCAGCCACTGCAAACAAACTCCCGATGCATGCACCCCCTTATGCATCTGGCTTACGTGGGTCCTGGAGAATCGAGCCTCGAACCGGGGTCCTTAGGCTTCATAGGCAAGCGTTTAACCGCTAAGCCATCTCTCCAGCCCTCCTTTAGGCTTTTTGCCTTGTAATCACAAAACACGTTTCACCTCTAGCAAGTTTTCACAAGACCATATCCAAAGTTAGGAGAATGCAAGTGGCAGGCAAAAGACGGATTATTAGCCTTTTTAAACATAGTTTTTTAAAGAGATATGTACTGTGGAAGTTTATAAGATCTATTATTAGCCTAGTTTTAAGATATTCACAGTAGTAGTTTCTAGAACTGTTGTAAAGTCTATGCTATTTACTGTGCTGCAGTCCGCTTCATGTTGCTAGGATAAAACTCTAGACCAGACATAAATTATGGAAGGAAGGGAATTTAGTTGAAGTTTACAGATCCAGGGGAAGTTTCATAATTGTGGAAGAAGCTGGCCCTCTTTCACAGGTCCACACAGTGAGAAAATACCACCACCAGCACCAGAAGCAAGCACACTCGGGAAGCTTAGGCAGAGCTCAAGCACTCTGCATACCTTTGACTGGAATTCCAGATCCGCCACCACACCTTAGGGCTGGACCCTAGGATTCACCCGCAGTGACACCTAGTTATAAGCTTGAATAAAACTTCTGAATATATTGGGGACATCCATTCAAATGACCACACTATTCAAAGTGATATCCATCAGCCACAGTTTAGCAAGCATTTGTGTTGTGACTTGAGAGACTTAAAAAATACAATTTTAGGGGCTGGAGAGATGGCTTATCAGTTAAGCGCTTGCCTGTGAAGCCTAAGGACCCGGCTCGAGGCTCGATTCCCCAGAACCCAAGCAAGCCAGATGTACAAGGTGGCACATGCATCTGGAGTTTGATTGCAGTGGCTCGAGGCCTTGGTGCACCCATTCTCTGTCTCTCTCTCTCTCTCTCTCTCTGCCTCTTTCTCTATCACTGTCTAATAAATAAAAATAAACAAAAATACAATTTTCAAGTAAATTCTGTCAAATTTTCAGTTTAAATTTATATACTGTAAGTGCTTAGTGGCTACCATATTGGACAACAAAACCATTGATTATTTTTTATTAAAAGTAGATCATAGCTGGGCGTGGTGGTGCACACCTTTAATCCCAGCATTCAGAAAGCAGAGGTAGAAGGGTCACTATGAGCTCAAGGCCATCCTGAGACTACATATTGAATTCATGGTCAGCCTGGGCTACAGCAGGACCCAAGCTCGAAATCTCCTCCCCAACAAAAGTAGATCATATGCTACCAATAGTTACAGGAGTGAGGGTTGGTAAGAGATTTGCTTAAGGAGGGAAAGTTGGGCAGTGGCCAATAGCGAATGTCATGAAAGGCAATAAAAACAGACCATTATGTACCTGAAACTGCAATGGGGAGGCTCACCACAAAACTCACGCCAGGGAGATGGCTCAGTGGTTGAGAACACTTGGTACACAGGCATGTGGGCTTGAGATTGCCTGAGTTTGATTCCCCAGCACCCATATAAACAGCTGGGAGTGGCCACAATGTCTATAATCCAGTCTTGTGGTGTGTGAAGGAGAGGGTATGGAGGGGAACCTCAGAATTCCTGGGCTTGCTGAGAAAAACAGTGGTAATCTTAGCTCTGGGTTGAGTGAGAGACTCTGTCTCCAGGAAGTTGCAGCTGAGCAAAATGAGTAGGTCACTCAATGCTCTCCTCTGGCCTCTTTATGCACATGTACAGTGCACTCTCATCAGCACTCACACTACAGGCCCATCACATCATGTACCACACCACACATACTCTACACACACATACAAATATGCCAAAGAAGAAAAAGTCAAACAAGGGAAAAAGAAGTCATCAGAATTGTCTATCCTGGGTCTAGATTCTAGAGTAACATAAAAGGATGGAAAGTGAGAATGACTGGAAAGCACTGGGGGTGTGGGGAATGAGAAAAACTTCCAGAAAGAAGAAAGCTATATAAAAACTTACAGTATTACATAGAGATTTATACACATCTATTACATATAAATACATACATATAAACATATATTGTACTGTATATATTTACATGTATACATATACACGATACTCTTTTTCTGTTGAGAGAAACTCTACAAGCCTTATATAGTGTAGTAGGACAGGATTCACAGCACAGAAGCACTGGAATGTGGTCCTTCCACCATCCTTAAATCAACAGCTGATGCAATATTGTTTTACTGGACTGTGTACATGTGTATGTTTATAAGCAATTTCTCGGTTTCTATAGGACTTTCTAAAGAGGGATAATCACAAACAAAGCAAGAACTCTGAAAGGACCTGTGAAGTCCTACAACTTCAAGTATTATGATGTGATTGAGGCCCAAGGAGGGATTAGCAATAGCCCAGTACCTTTTGGGCAAGAAGCTGTCAGGAATAGGTTAGCTTTAGTTCAAGCTTAGATTTTGGTGTGTCTAAGGGACAAAAGACTGTAACTTTCTTTTTTAAAGAATATTTACATTTTTTATTTGAGAGACAGAGAGAGAGAGAGTGTTTGTATGGGCCAAGGCCTCTAGCCACTGTAATTGAACTCCAGATGCATGCGCAACTTTGTGCATCTGGCTTATGTGGGTACTGGGGAATTGAACCTGAATCCTTAGGTTTCACAGGCAAGAGCCTTAACTGCTAAGCCATCTCTCCATCCCGACTGTAACTTTCAAGTAGCATTATTCTCTAAGATCTTTGTATCTGGAAAATACAAAACAAAACAAAACAAATTCTCTTCTGGCCTCAGTGCTAGTCCATAATAACAGAGGGTTCTGTGTGCTCCAAGGATGAACGTGTCACTGTTCCAACCTTACTGTATCGCTATTTATGGTATCTAATGACCTTTCTTTTTGAAGATGGTCTAAGTGATTTCTGACCAAGATCAGCTGAAATTATTCACACAATAGGAAACAATTTCCTCCATATTTTTCCTTGGATTTATGGTATATCCTGTGATATCTCTTCTTATGACTTATTTCACATAGCTTTCTCAAATGTCATAAGGTAGAAGCGGACACATACTAAGTTGATGTTGGTAGTTGTAGTAAACATTTCAACATAGACAAGCACATCTATTTTCACTATAGACCTTAAAATATTCATATACTCTAGGTTTATAGGCCAGCTAATGGCTATATCAATTGTAACATGGTAATTAAAAGTTTCCATATAGCTATTGTAAGAAGACTTTAATGTTTTAAAAAATATTATTTATTTCTAAGCAGAGAGAGGGAAGAAAGAGAGAGAGAATGGGCACCCCAGGGCCTCTAGCCACTGCAAACAAACTCCAGATACATGTGCCACTTTGTCCATCTAGCTTTACGTGGGCACTGGGAAATTGAGCTCAGGTCATTAGGCTCTGCAGGCAAGTGCCTTAACTGCTGATCCATCTTTCTAGCCCAGAAGCTTTTATCTTAAAGAAAATAGGCCATGATGATGTTGATGATAATAATTTTGTTAGAGAATGACTTTTTAATAAATTCAACAGAACTGTGACTTTGTTTTCACTCAAGGTAACAGCTTCCTTCTAAGGCCAGTTAGAGATTTAAAGCCACTTAGCAGTGGCCATAATCTCTTCTCTTCTTCTACCCATTTAGTGTGCAGGCCTGGGCTGTTCAGTACAAACATGGGAGCCCCTAGGCATTTAGATTTAGTTTATTAAAATGAAGTTGACTGAAAAATCCACTTCCCACCTATACTAGATACATAGCCACATGTGGCTAACCACATTGGACAGAACAACCTTAGAACTCCCGGCCCCTTTCCTTGGAGCAGCATTCCTTGTTAGACCCAGGCCATTGTGAAGTGCTCTACCACTCAGTCACCTGTCCAGCTCAAGTCTAGAACAATTCTACCACCATGAAGCATATTATTAGTGTTGGACATTATTAGGTTTATATAGTTCAGTCTCAAAAAATGCTGGTCAAATGATCCACTGTTAAATTTATTTAAGTGTATGGTAAATAGAGGTCACTTACTGTTGAGACAGCCAGGTAAATAGATTACTGGGAAATGATCCCTAAAATAAAATTGTAGAGCCCTCACTAGTACTGTTCTCCAGACCCAGGTAAGAAAAGCTTGCCAGAGCCCCTACATTTTACAGGCTACAATCTAACTCTCCAGTTTGAATCATTTCCAGGGCCAGGACCCAGAGCCTTCCCCTGCTGGACAACAGTCCCTGGACTCAGGACCTCACAATACTCTTGTGAAAATTCCCAAGGTTATCTCCACACCTCTTCCTACAGTTCTCTCACTGTAGAACCAAACAACTAGTACAGCCACTTGTGTGCCCGACTGGCGGTCAGAGGGCCGCTATTTGAAGGGGCTGAGAGCAGAGTGGGCCTGGGTGGTCCCAGACTTGCGGTGCCCCGTCCGTTGTGTGGACAGGTCACAGGAAGTGAAAAGGGCAGGAGGTATGCAGGTCAAGGGACTCTGGTCTGACTCCTAACTTGCTCTTTCAGGGTGGAACTCCAAGGCCTGTGAGAAGTCTGTACACAAAACTGTCCTTCTATGTCGTAAAGGAGGTATACTTCTTAGACTAGAATAAAACTCATTTTGTTAGCTTGATATGAGTCCCTGTAAAATTTAAACACAGGGTAGGGAAGCCCTGATCTAGCAAATGTTAGGGTGGGGTCAGAGGTCTTAGATATGAGTAATAAATTCGTCAGGGCTTTGCTCCAACTGGTTAACTTTTAGGTAGTTTTGTCAAAAGGATACGATTGCAGGGACTCACCCCTTCCCCCAAGTCCTTGGCAGGTCCTTAGCTGATGGCCAGCAATAGCTTCAGAGCTCACTTTATTGGAAAAAGAACCTGTTTCCCAGCTCTGGTGTAGACATGAGACCAAGTGAGGTGGGAAGACAGTTTTCTTGGGAGATAACTGAGTTTCCAGTACTTTCTTGGTCAGGTTGGTAGAAAGGCAATCCAACCCTCAGGGTGTGTTCCCCAGGCGCAAGGGGCGGGCCCCAGGGGCGCACAGGGCGGCTTTGTCTGCAGCGGGGCAGACACCCCGGTTGGAGTTTGGACTGGAACTTTCTTCCGGCCTGTGCACGAGTTGCGGTGCCCAGCGGGGCCCTCACGCTCGGCTCCTCCGGGCGCGCCCAGGGGTCGGGGTCGGGGTCCGGCCCCGCAGGTCCCCGGGGCGCGCGCACGCCTCCGCCTCTCGGGAGGGCGACGGGGAGTCGGGGCGGCGCCGGAGGAGGGGCCGGGCCGGGCGGGCGGTGGGGAGGAGCCGCCACGGGCCGGGGCCGGGGCGGAGGAGGAGGAGGCGGTGCTCCCACCGGGCCGTGCAGCGGCGCTGGGATCCGGCGGCCGTGACCCCCGCGGCTCCAGGGAGGCCGAGCGCGGCCGCCTGCGGACAAAGGAGCATGTCGGCGCGGAGGTGGGCCCGTGCCCCGGCCGCCAGGAAGCTCCGGGCGCCTCCGGGCCCGCGCGCCCGCTAAGGCCAGTGCGCCGCCCGCCGCTCGGCCCGCAGGCCAGGCCCGCAGCATGGAGCCGCCCGGGCGCCCGCGGGGCCGAGCGCTGCCGCCTCCGCCGCTGCTGCTGCTGCTGCTGCCGCTCGCGCTGCTCGGAGGAGGAGGAGGCGGCGGCGGCGGCGGCGTCGGGGTCGGAGCGCTGCCCGCGGGCTGCAAGCACGATGGGCGGCCCCGAGGAGGCACCGGCCGCGCGCCGAGTGCCCCCGAGGGCAAGGTGGTGTGCAGCAGCCTGGAGCTCGCGCACGTCCTGCCACCGGACACGCTGCCCAACCGTACGGTCACCCTGTGAGTAGCCCTGGCGAGCTCCGGGTCCTCTCCCTCTCCTCCCCTCCCGGCTCCCTCGGCTTCTCCCAGGCGCCAACTTCTGCGGGCATCCTCGCTCCTTTGTGTGAACGGGGAGGCAGGCCAGTGGGGTGGTGCTGGGGAAAGCCGTCGGCCGTGCTCGGCGGGCGGGGTGCAGCCCGGGCGTGTGTGGGTGGGTGGAGGGGTGATCGGCACGCGAGGCACCCTCCCGCTCCGGTAGTTTGCAAAGAAAAAGTTTTCGGGTTCCCCGAGCGCGCCCCGCGCCATCCCCGTGTTGCGCTGGGCCACGTGAGGACGCCAGTAAACACGGCGAGGGCTCATTCATCCCGGGCGCGCACTCGCTGAAAGCGCGCTTGCAGATGCTCCTGGGCCGTCCTGGGCAGATTGAGTGGCACCCAGATCGTAGTTTGCAGAGCACCAGGGCTCGGAACGTCCCCGTGTGATTTCCCCGCAGACCATGAGACGCCCTCGCCGTGTGCTATCTTAGCTTTATTGCAGTTGTTAGAGCACCTTTTTAAGAGACTTGTTATTAAGGGCTAGGAACGTGGGATAAAGTTGTGCAAGTCCCTTCCAGTCCCATTCTCCCGTCTGAGAGCTCATGTTCAACAGCCAAGACTTTGTGAACTGAAAACTGCGTTTGTTGAAGTGAGTCCACTCCACAGACTTGGTTTTCGCGTTGAGTTTCTACCTGGAAAGAATGATTTTAGTAACTTAACTGTGCTCTAGGATCCTCACTGTTCAGTTCTGCAAGCTTAGTTCTTTCTGCCAATCCTAGC
The DNA here is from genome assembly GCA_036365145.1 of Orientallactaga sibirica. Classification (NCBI taxonomy): domain Eukaryota; kingdom Metazoa; phylum Chordata; class Mammalia; order Rodentia; family Dipodidae; genus Orientallactaga; species Orientallactaga sibirica. The sequence continues at coordinate 18,029,832 of JAEOAD010000018.1, read as the reverse complement.
TGCACAGTTGGCCCCGGCGACTTAGATTTTGTTTTCTTGAACGATGAATTGATTTGGGAAAGTTTGAGCCCGAGAGTCTTTCTTTCTTTCTTTCTTTCTTTCTTTCTTTCTTTCTTTCTTTCTTTCTTTCTCTTTCTCTTCTCCTTCTTCTCCTCCTCCTTCTTCTCCTTCTTCTTCTTCTTTTTTTTTTTGGTTTTTCGAGGTCGGGTCTCACTCTGACCCAGGCTGACCTGGAATTAACTATGTAGTCTCAGGGTGGCCTTGAACTCAAGGCGATCCTCCTACCTTTGCCTCCCGAGTGCTGGGATTAAAGGCGTGCACCACCACGCCCGGCCCGAGAGTGTTTGTAATGGATATTTTGTTAGACTGAAATAGAAGTCCCAAGGTTCCTTGTTTCTCGGTGTTGTATTGGTTGCTTTCCTAAAAAAGAATCAAGGTTACCATTATACAAATAAGAAGGCAAGAGCATGCTTGATCTGTGAAAACCCTTAAAATACAGTTTTTCATTTAGCCCAATATCAGCAAGAGGGAATAGGTAGGATGCCATGGATTCAAATGGTTTTGTTAACACCTTTTTGTTTACTCTTCACTTCCTTTCTTTTTTGGGGGGGGGGAAAGGATTAGCACCGGAAAACTCCATGTGTGTTTCTGTTTATGGATGGGTCCAGCGGGTTTTGTTTTGCTTGACTCCTTTACCAACACATTTCCATTTGGTGAGAACAGTAGATGGATTTATTGATTTCTTGGCTAGGTGAAGTGGAAAGTATGGGTACCTTTTCACAATCTTGAGTTTAGTGGAGAAAAGTCCCGCGTTATGAAAATTAGTCATCATGCAAGGGATGTGATAAACTTAGGATCTGGTCTTGAGTATCGCTCAAGTTGATTCCTGCTTAGGTCCAGATTCTCTGGAATAACAGTTCCAGCTGGATTGGATCAACTGCATGTAAATTGTTGATTTTGATTTTGCTTTGCAGGAAAAAGTAGATTATATTGTAGAAAATCACTTTTTGGCCTATTATTAATTAAGTTATTGTGCTATATATTTCATGAGTATGTGCATGTAACTATCTTTGAAATGTCAGGTTGATCCTTTTTTTTTTTTTTTTTTTTTTTTGCATCCAAAAGCTGTTTAGATGGAAATTAAAATTAGAAACATCAATATAGTGAATGGGAAGAAGTAATTTATTAAAGCTAAAGCTAATGTTTTGGATGAAGCGTTCAGGGTGTTTCCGGCCTATAAAGGGCCTGTTGCAGTCAGATTAATATTCCTGGCAGAAAACACTCGGCCAAGAGAAGCTTGTGGGAATTTTTTTTTTTTTTGGCTTACAGACTTGAGGGGAAGCTCCATGATGGCAGGGGGAAATGATGGCATGAGCAGAGGGTGGACATCACCTTCTGGCCAACATCAGATGGACAACAGCAACAGGAGAGTGTGCCAAACACTGGCAAGAGGAAGCTGGCTATAACACCCATAAGCCCACCCCCAACAATATACTGCCTCCAGGAGGCTTTAATTCCCAAATTACCATCAACTGGGGACCTAGCATTCAGAACACCTGAGTTTATGGGGGACACCTGAATCAATCCACCACAGGGCCTTAGGGACCAGTTCTCTCACTTATGGGGCAAAGAATCCAAAGCACTGTGGATAAATGGCAGGTCCAAGTTTCCAAAGAGATGTGGTGTCTGGGTCCTCTTCCCAGACTCATGACTTGTAGTTCATATCTTTCTCAAACACCCTCCATCGCCTTTTTGTTATTGTTAGTTCAACCTGGTTTTCATTGAGTGGCTCCTCTGTGGATGGTAATCATGTGGTGGTTTGGATTATGTGTTCGTTTCCTATAGCTGCTGCAAATTGCCACACACCTGGTAGCTCGAAACAACAAATTTATTCTTCCACAGTTCTAGTGCCCAGAGACCAAAGGGAAGTTTCAGCAGGGCCATGTTCCATCCAAAAACTTTTCAACAGAATCCTTTCTTGCTTTACATTCTGATGTCCCTTAGTTTGTGACAACATAACTCCAGTTTCTCTGCTTTCACCTGGCGTTTTTCCTTGTGTTTTTGTGTCTCAGATCATCTTTTCTTTCTCTCAGAAGAACAGCAGGCATTGATTGAATTGAGGAACGACCTTAAGTCCCGAATGATCTATCTCATGTAAGATCCTTTCCTTCATTATACCTGCAAAGACTGTTTCCAGATAAAGTCACATAGGTACTGACAGTTAGGACTAGGGTATGTATCTTTTGGAGAGGTGCTGTGTGTGCAACTCATTACAGGATAGGAATCAAATCACCATCCAGGGCAGGAGATATAGCTCAACTTGCTTAGAGTGTACACTGCCAAGAGAAATAAACAATGCCTTGCCTTTTCTTCTCCTGGAACTTGCAGGTATTTGGGGAGGAGAATTCATGAGTAAAGGTAAATGCTTTATTACTGGGCTGAACATGTAGCAAAGGGAGCCCCGAGGTGGACAACCAAGGCCTTCTTTTTTGAGCATAGTTATAACTGAGGATGCTGAGTCAATTTTGGAAAAATGAGACCAATCAGTGAAGAAACAAGAGTGGAGGAGAGCAAGTGAGGGAGCATACCCCAAGCCTGCCGACGGCAGTGTTCTGTGAATAGTCTGTGGTTGTCGGTGTGTTGGAATGCTAAAGGCAAATGTCCAGTGTCCAGATAGTCACAAGAGAGGCTCTGGAGGCCAGTTTAAGGATGTGGCAGGCTCCCTGATTTTGGTCCTTGTCTCTTAGGTGTGGCCAGGGGTTTTTGGTAAGCTGTGATAGTGCCACAGAGAAGAAAGCTTCACTCATTGTAGGATGACAAGGATATAGTAGTTTTTTGTTGATGATGGACTGGAAGTTGCTATAGCCAGAAGCTCAGATCTTCAGCAGTGTTAGTGACTAGCACTTGTTTCCAGAGCCATGTTTACCAGTAGAAGTCTGGCAGAAGTGTTTGGCTTGGCCATGCTTGTTCCCAGGCTCTTATGCAGACTTGTATTGGAGGATTAAAGTGCATGTGTTACTTTAGCATTCAAATTGAACAAAAAAATTGATGTTTTTACAGGAAATGACAATTACCTACTATGTTCCCATGTTTTACATGGGTGATGTCTCAATATGTTTTATTTATTTATTTTTGTTTTGTTTTTCAAGGTAGGGTCTCGCTTTAGCCCAAGCTGACCTGGAATTCACTATGTAGTCTCAGGTTGTCCTTGAACTCACAGTAGTCCTTCTACCTCTGCCTCTGAAGTGCTTAGGTTAAAGACATGTGCCACTATGCCTGGCTGGTCTTGTTTAAAAAAATTTAAGAACTCTAAACAGAAAGTTTCACAGGTTTTTCACATGTGTGTCTTCCTCACGATGCCACATGCTGACTCTAGAAAAAGAAAAAAAGTAAAATTATTGTGGTTTGTCAAGGAAGTTAGGAGAGTTGTTACTGAGGGCTGGCCACCTCCCTTTGAATCTTAGTCCATCACAAGGAAAAACACACATTGTTCCTTCCACCCTGCTAACTTCTGTAATTGTAAAAAGGCCCTTTCCACTCCCTCCAACCTCCTTCTTCACCCTGTCTGTGTCACCTTTGAGAATACGAGAGCAGAGAGCAGTAGGGCATGAAGCCCAGGTTTTTCTCATACTACTTGACAAATTACAATAATGTATAATTTTGGGTTTTTACTATAGAAAATGTTACATTGTTTGCTATCAAATAACTGGTAATTAGTTGGACATTTGCAGTGTGGCCCAGAATTGGGTACAATACCAGGAATACCTGTATTGTTCAGGAACTTCAACATCATTGCGGAGAAAGGGTTTACTGCATAGGAAGCAGGCTCTTTGGGTGCAGTTAGAAAATGTCTGGAGTCCCATAGGCTAGATTCCAGTGTTGCGGCTGTTTCTGTGTTTAGGGGACCTGGAAGCAGAGAGGTCTGTGTTACAGTGGAATCTCTGGGAGAAGTCAGGACTTGCACATGACCTGGTGGAAGGGAGAGATTGGATTGGAGGAGTGAGAGCAGATCATGCTGCTGTTAGAGGAGGGCCTGGTGGCTGTCCTAGTTGAAGTGGAGAGAGCCTTTGTTGAACCACTGTCGGAGAGGCACTTGTTGGACATTGGGCTTGCTGTGGTATTATTGGGGTGATTGGGGGAGAGATGGGGAGGGAGGGACTCAGGAAGTCCATATGGGAACATGAAAAGCCTGGCAGGAGTCTCTGCGGGAGTAGCCACTGAGGCTGGGAGAGCAAAGGGAGAATTGGTCATGGGAGCCAAAGAAATTAACATTTCAATGCAGAAGAGTTGTCTGTGGTAAGACCACTTGTGGGAAGACCAGGGCTAAGCTTTGGTGGCTCAGAGCTTGAGGTGCCCATGGACAATAGTGTCCAACTAAATACAAGTGCTTCTCTCATGGTTAGCCAGATAACCTCCTCCAGGGAGATGGTGGTAGACCCTGGAGACTTAGAACTCACTCATCAAAGTAGAAAATAAGAGGCTGATGAGAACTCAACACTAAAGGAGACATAACATACCTTCCAAGGTCCTGCAGAAGAGGGTACAGAAAGAATGGAAAACCCACAGGGTGGGAAGGTGTATTTGGGGCATTGTCCTCTCCTCTGTAGACTGGTGCATTCCTGACTCAACAGTGGACACTAATAACTCTTTTGAGGAGGGCCCTTAGTGGAAGGCAGGGGGAGAGGGATCAAAAGAGGAGAACTTGATGAGAGTATGACCAATTTGCAGCTTGTTCATATGTTAAAGTTCCCAATAAAAATTAAAACAAAAAAGTAGTGTCTGTGCAACATGTAGCACTGGTGAAAGGCACCAGGCTGGGTGGCTTGAGGAGAAAAGGGGCCTGGGGATGATGGAAATAACACATGCATGAGGCAGATGGTGTGAGAGAAACCAGATAGGTACGGTTTGGAAGGGAGGTTGGTTTCCTGGAAAGGTGAGAGCACATTTGAACAGGATTGGTGTCAGTTCCCAAGAGGAGAAATGCAGTAGAAGGACTGATGGCATGGGAACTGAACACAAGTAGTGTTTGGCATTTATTTAATGGGTGGAGAGTGATCGGAGAGAGGGTGGAACTAAACATGGAGGAGGAGGAGGGCTCCTGCCCCATTGCTCTGGTATTCTCAGAGATACTGGCAGGGTGAGGGAAGAAGGTGGGAAAAGGAGGTGAAGGAGGAGTAGAACGAGGAGTAGAACCGGCCTTCTGTGATTAAAGAAGTCAGCAGGGTGGAAGCATGTCCACTTCTCCATGTGATGGACTCAGCTTTGAAGGGAGGTGGCCAGCTGGCTTGTTTTCCCCAGATGGATTCAGCCTTGAGATGTAGTTCCTTGTGGGTAGTTGGTTGCTTCCTTGCCAGAGGAGGGTAGGCAGAGGGAGAAGGTGGCAGGCGTTCTGCCAGGGTACCAGAGAGTCCGAGTCAAGAGGAATAAGCCTGTTATCTTCGAACTCTAGATGTTTCATATGTATGAAATATATATAGATGTTTCACTCCATAGCTGCATTTTCCTGCATTTGGTGTAGATTATTTTTCGTTTTCATGGCTGTCTTTTGAGGTCCCTCTGGCTTGCAAGTATGCCTTAGTACTGGAGGCTCCGGGATTTAATAAGAAGACATGCTGCTTTCTTCAAAAGTTCAGTCTCAGAGAAGTCAGAGCACTCAGCAAAGGTTGTATTTAGCTCCTTATAGAAGCCTGGGTAAGCCTCACCCTTGCCTTGGAACTTATGCTGTGGTAAATTCTGGATCCTTTGAGATCTAGCTCAACTACTATAAATTCTTCAGGTTTTCTCCCGCTCTTCTCTAAGTGCTTGTGTCACTTTCTATCCCTCCTCTTCCTCCTCCCTCTCCCCTCACTTCCTTGCTGGGATTGAACCCAGGGCCTCATGCAGGCTAACTGTGCTTTGTACCACTGAGCTGTTTGCATTCCTCTTGTGGCACTTTCCATGACACGGGATGTTGTCCTCATAAACACATACCCTTGAAGGGAAGGACTCTGAGGCCTATCCTAGCATAGCACTTGGAGAATGGGTGGGTAAAAATGTCCTTCATTGGCAAAAGTATTTCTAACAAAGATAAAAGGATAAACGGTGGAAAATCAAGAAAAGTTATGGATGAAAGAGGGATGTGAATTCAGAGCTTTGCCCTGTTAAAGCAAATGAAATCATTTGTTTATTTAGTTTGGTTCAGCATGGCATGGCTATGGGATCTGTGATTCAAAAATGGATGGATTAGATGTCTGTACAGTTACATTTGACCTAATTGTTCTTATCAAGCAGCCTAAATTCCAGTCAGGAATATAACTTAGAAATACTGCAGAATTTGGGACAAACTTAGGCATTTGGTCCTTGAATATAAATGTTGGTTCTTCCTGATGTGATGACAAGGTTCCACAGGACCCATCCCCTGGCTCCTGTTGCTTCTTGCCTGTTTGGAGTCCTCCAGCATCAGGAATATAGGAGAGAAGTTGGTGGGTTTGGCAGTATGCCAGATCCAGACACCAAGGAACACAGGAACATTTGGAGAGATTTGTTCCAGTGTTGTTCCCACTTCTGTCCCCAGGAGCCTATAACAATGTTAAAAAGCAGGGAAAAGACAAGGAAAAACAGCTGGAACAAAACTCAGAAAGTGAATGAATTCTTTCTTTCTTATTTTTTTCCAAGACAGGGTCTCATTATATAGCCCTGGCTGACCTTGAACTCCCAGCATTCCTCTTTTGCCTCCTGAATGCTGGGATTACAGGTCTTAAAGACCTGCAACAGCACCTGGCTGGTAGGATTTCTTCTAAGGATACTTAGTGACTTTTAATTCACTCAGTTGCTTCTTGCAGGTGAAACTGCAGAAAGCAGTTGTTTTCTGTACTGGCTTGACCCCATGATAAGTCCAGAGAATATATAACTAATTCATTATTGCGTCAACATTTTTCCTGTAAACAGAAAAATTCAGATTCATTCTTCATTAAGTCTTAGTAGCATGTTAATTCAGTTTTCACAAAGAGTAAGAAGCTATGGATAGAAACTTGCTCCAAAAGTTTTTAATTGTTGCCTGGCTAAATTTACCTTACAACTCAATATGCTTTTAACACACTGTAAACAGTTTAGCTACATACATATTCAAATATAATTTTACTTATAGGAAAACACTTTAAAAGTAAGGAAGTTCATCCCATGGTTGGGGTTTTCTTTGTTTCTTTTTAAAAATTAGTCAATTTATTTATGAGGGAGAGAAAGAAAGAGAGAAAGAAAGAAAGAAAATAAATGGGCATGCCAGAGCCTCTTGCCACTGCAAATAAACTCCAGAAGAATGTACCACTTTGTGCATCTGACTTTATGTGAGTACCAGGGAATTGAACCTGGGCTGGCTGACTTTGCAAGTGTGTGCCTTTAACTACTGAGGCACCTTTCCAAACCCAGATTTTTCATTGACTAGACTTGTCATTAGTTTTGCATGTTCAGTAAGAAATCCCTGCATGCTGAAGTGGGCAGGGGATGGAGACACCATCAGCGACTCCCAGAGACTCTTGTGTATCTCTGTCACTTTGACTGCCATACTGAGCACTGAGCAGCCATCGGGATTTGAGTTTGCTCTTTACTTGGTGAAACATTTCTTGTCCCCCAGTTCTTCCTGTTTAGAACCTGGAAGGGACAAGTGCAAGGCTGGACCCCAACCCCAACCCCAACACACAGCCTTCTGCTCCTTTTACTCGAGTCTCTTTTGTTCTGCTTGTCTCTCTGTTTTTCCACAGATGGTGAGGATTGTCCAAAGCTGGAACTTCCTTCTGTCATCCACTGTTCTCTAGTGTCATTCTTGATGCTAGGTGGCCTAGTTTTGAAACTGCTTGGATGCACGTAGCAGGTAGATGGCCAGCATTTGTGGTAGTTTTAGGAGAATTCAGGTGACTCTTTGTCTCTGGACTTGACTGTTTTTGGCCTGTTGCACCAATATCCTAGTCTTACGTGGCCATTCTGGAGTTCACTACTTCCTTGCTGTATCACATCTGTCATGTCTCCTTTAGTGCTATGACTGTCCAGATCTTGATGATGTGATTTACCCTGCATTTTGCCCCACTCATCACTCTGCTAAGGCAGCAGGGCATACTGAAGAATGACTTGAAGGGTTTTAGAAATGCTAACAGGCATTAAGGAGTTTCCAAAGGGAAATTTGCATGGCTGGCTTAGGAAGGGTCTTGCTAAAGGGACCTAGTGGTGAATCTTTTTATTTTATGACTGTTATTATTTTCTCTTTCATGTCCACTTCCTAAGCACAAAGCCTTTCTGTATTCCTGAATGTCTCGGACCTGCAGCACACAATTACTCCATTGTTTATGCAAGTCTTTCCAAGATCTTTCACGTCATAACACGAGACATAGATGATGGTGTTATGTGACATGCCAAAATAAGCTGATTAAGGATGCTGTAGGCTAGACTGGCCTACAGCCATTTAGCTGGTGGGAGGGACCGACTATCTCCACTTTCCTGTAGCTTACTTGGGAATGTGCATTTCATTTGCATCAACTAGGTAGCAGTAAACCTTCATTCCTAGGCCACCATCCCCGTTCCAATGTTGTTGTTCTGGTTTGGGGCTCTGGACATTGATATTTTTCAGTGATTCCAATGTCTTCTAAGGTGGAAACAAACCCATTGTATAGGATCCCAGCAGCTTGTAGGGTTGACTGAAGTCACCAGCTGTCACCTGCTGCAGCAAAAGAAGATGGACGAGCCAAGGAACAAATGGAGGGCAGCTGCCTCCATGGAGGGAGGGACTGTTCAAGTGGAGCAGAGCTATGGAATCGAGTGTTATTCCTGAGACCGCCCCTGGGACAGATAGCTGAGGGCTGCAGGCTGGGGGCCTTATTCATAGGAGTCAAGAATGGCTTCTTAAAATAAGGAGCTGTGTGCAGATGCTGGATGTTATGGCAAGTGTAGAGGCAAGGACAGTGAGGCAGTAGACATGCATGGAGGAGCTAGAGGAATAAACTTGAAAGGCCCTAACAACTGCCAGCATTTGTCCAACTGGCACTTGTGGGCTTGCTGTGTGTTTGGATTGGGACAAATATAGTTTCTGCTCAAGTCTGTTTAATCCTTTCCTTAGATCCTTGTTTCTTGGCTTTATTGGAGGCCTAGTTTCCTGTGTGTGTACTTTCTCTGGGACTTTTTTTTAACTTCACTAGTCTGATAAATAAATAAAAAAGAGATTGTTTTAGTCTGTACTCTAAGTGAGGTTTACTGTAATTTTTACGTGTCTATAGAAATGCCATTTGCATTTGAACACCAGTTCTGAACATTTTTTAAATATTTTATTTTTATTTATTTATTTAAGAGAGAAAGAAAGAATGGGCACACCAGGGCTTGCAGCCACTGCAAACGAACTCCAGACGCATGTGCCTCCTTGTACATTTGGCTTATGTGGATCCTGGAGAATCAAACCGAAGTCCTTTGGCTTTGCAAGCAAGCGCCGTAACTGCTAAGCCATCTCTCCAGCCCTGAACCTTTTTAATTTCTAATAGTTTTTTTTTCCAGTTGATGTTACGTTCCTGTGGAGACAAGCTATCATCTGATAGTATGCATATTTCATTGTTTTTGGTCTGTTTTGGCTGGTGTGAGGTAGGTAGGTCCTTAGAACTCCTTGTATTGCTGACTTCACAGTTGGCATGTGTGTTGGAGATATCAGGGCGCATAACTTGTTTGCCAGGCTGTGAATTAAGTCAGCTTTCAGGAATTTGCCAGTTGTTTTTGGCTCCTTATCAATTCAGTTGACTGATATTCTTGGTTTTAGTTTAAATAAAACACAAATCTTAAGACTTTCATCCTTTTTCCCCCCTTCCCGTTTTTCCCTAAGTTTAAAGTTTCACAATGTGTGGCTTGTGCATATTTGTAATTTTTATTCATTCATTTGAAAGAGATAGAGAAAGAGGCAGAGGCAGATGAGAGAGAGAGAGAGAGAGAGAGAGAGAGAGAGAGAGAGAGAGAGAAATGAATATGGGCGTTCCAGGACCTTTAGCTGCTGCAGACCAACTCCAGAAACATGCACCACCTTGTGCGTTTGACTTACGTAGTTACTGGGGAATCGAACCTGGGTCCTTAGGCTTGGCAGGCAAGTGCCTTGACTGCTTAGTCATCTCTCCAGCCCCAAATTTCTTTCTTTAACTCTATTTGAATCTAAGTCTAATTAGGTTGATTCTTAGCATTCTTGGATTGTGCAGTTTTTCTGACTTCTTATGAAAAATGTGAGGAAGAATTGCTGTGTTCATTTCCAGGGCATTGTGTAAGATGTCTTTTGTATTAATTAGGTTCATGTTTTCTTTTTTATTTTTATTTTCTTTTTAAAGATTTATTTTTATTTGTCAGAGACAGAGATAGAGAATGTGCCAGGGGCTTCAGCCACTGCAAATGAACTCCAGATGCATGCATCACCTTGTGCATCTAGCTTACATGGGACCTGGAGAATTGAACCTGGGTCCGTAGGCTTTGCAGGCAAGCACCTTAACTGCTAAGCCATCTCTCCAGCCCATGTTTTCTTTTTTAAAGCTGCCTTTGTTTGCTTTTCAAGAAGACCAATGTAAACTCTTCCTTTACAGCCCAACCTCAGAATTCTAGACTGTTCCCGTGGAGGCATGGACTGCAGTCTACCCTTAGTGAACTGTACTGGACCGTCTCAACTTTCCTGGGGCCCACCTCCTACCTCCAGTGTGACAACTGTCCTGCCTTTTTGGGATGATTGGCTTTGTGATCCTTGCTGTCTTACCAGATTGTGAGTGCTTGACGGTCACACTGATCTGGATCCCCAGTACCTAGCACCCAGCACTCAGTAAGCCTCTACAAAGAAGTCCCATTTTTCACACTGCTATTCTGGAGTAGGCAGAGTGGGGGGTGGGGTGGGAGGCATCTCACATTGTTCTCTTTTTAAAAACCTTTTTAACTGATGTCTTCCATAAATATATACTATGATCATAATCCCTTCCCATGACTTTTCCTTTTCTCCCACCCTAATCTCACCTCCACTGAACCTCTTCTTTCCAACTAGTCTCTCTTCTATTTTGATGTCAACATTTTTCCCCTCCTATTATGCAGGTCTTGTGTAGGTAGCATCAGCCACTGTGAGGTCATGAATTTCTAGGCTACTTTGTGTCGGGAAGACAGCATTTGTAAGCATTTTTGGGCTCTTATATTCTTTCTGCCATCTCTTCCTCACAGTGGTCCCTGAGCCTTGGAGAGTGTGATAGGGATGTCTCCCTTAGTACTGAAAACTCCTCTGTCTTGTTATCTCAGAACTTTGATTAGGTTTGAGTCTCTCCTATAGTCACCACCATCTGACAGAGAAGCTTCTTTAACAAAACATGACAGCAGTGATAATATATGGGCATAGACATAAGTATTTAGAGGACAGTTTGGTGAACATATGTCCATTTAGGCAGACAGCAGTGATAGTTCCCCTCTAGGGAGTAGGTTTTCAGTACCAGGCAGGAATTTCCTCCCATGGAGCAGGCCTCAAGTCTAATCGGAGAGCAGTTGTTTTCCCCATAACAGACATGCCCTTGTTGCATCATGAGGTACATTTGGTACATTTGGCCTGGTCGCTTAGCTGTGAAGCTTGCAGGGTATCTCACATTATTCTTAGGTGAGATGAGCTGGATCTGTGGTGGATGACTCTTCACAGGGGAGCATTCAGCATGTAAATTTAAAGCATAATCTCCCACTCTTATCTGATAGTGAAAAATGGCCTTGATTCGTTTCCTTCCGGAGTTTTGAGAAAGCAGGTATCTTTCCTCTTATACTTCTTTTCTAGTTTATCACACTTACTCACTGGCAAACACAGCCATGCTATTTCTTCTCTATTAAATACTTCTCTCATATGTGGAACCTAACTTGTCATGTTTGCATGTATGTAAAGAAAGAGATGAGTATGGGCTATGATTTGAGAGAGGAGACCACAAGAGGGGAACAAGAAGGGATGAGAAAGGAGGAAAGAACAACAGGAAATGTAGTATGAAAGCAGAAAAGGAGGCTAAGTTGGAAGGGAGGGTGGAGGGAGAGTGGGTGGGAGAAATGGGGGAAGAGAAACAAAAATTGTTTGAAAACACCATAATAAAACCTAATTCTTTGCATGTTACATGTTAATAATAATAAAAAGCTCACCCGCTTGGTGGCACACACCTTTAAATCCCAGTACTTGGGAGGCAGAGGTAGAAGGATCATTGTGAGTTTGAGGCCAGCCTGAGCCTATGTAGTAAATTCCAGGTCAGCCTGAGCTAGAGTTAAACCCTACCTTGAAAAACAATACTATAACAACAACAAAAAACCTTCCCTAAATATGGCTGAGAGCAGATGCCGTGCAACCCCTCCTCTTCCACAGGTAACTTGCTTGATTCCATGATCTTCATACCCATACCTCTGATTTCACCTGTAGCCCATGCCATCTAAATTTCTTTTTTGCTTTTGCAGAGTCTTCTTAGATTTGAAACTTTCCAGATGATTCTACTACCTGTTTGTTTTCACTTTGTCCCTCTGGTTTGGCCGACTACATTTGTTATCATACTACCTGATTATTGAATTTCAGCCACTGAAACTTGGCTTTCATCCTCAGCTGGTTTGGGCTCATAGAAGAAACAGGCTAGTGTGACTCCATGGTTTTCTTGCCAGGGTAGACTGATCCAGGTAAGGCAGCACCTGGACACAGGATGCTTTTGATGGGAGGCTCTTGGGTGCCATCTAGTATAAATCAATGAGAAACAGTTATTGTTTGCTTTAGGTTATTTTTTGCTAGAGAACCCTAGCTAACTGTGCTCCTGAGATTTTATTTTTCAGGCTCTTTGTTGGTACAAAAATAGGGTTTTAAAATATGAATGCTTTGTTTGTGTGTGTGTGTGTGTGTGGTACTGGGGATGGAACCAGGTTTGGACTAGGTATTTGAGTTCTTTCTCAGTTGATTAAGTCATCAAAACAAAACAACAATAACAAAAACCTTGTCCATCAGCTTAGCTGGAAGTTAACAACCACATTCTGGGATCATGACTGCAAGAACTGTGTAATACTTAATTTTACTTTTCTGTTTTTTATATTTCATTGATTTATTTATTTGAGAAAGAGAAAGAGGCAGATAGATAAAGAATGGTGTGTCAAGGCCTCTAGCCACTGCAAAGGAACTCCAGATGCATGTGCCCAACTTTGTGCATCTGGCTTACATGGGTACTGAGGAATCAAACCTGGGCCATTAAGCTTTGCAAGGAAGCACCTCAACCACTAAGCCATCTCTTCAGCCCCTATTTTTCTGTTTTTAAATACTTTGTATCATTCCTTGTGTTTGCATTTCCATCTTTTACCCTTCCAGCAATCGTGAAATCTTTTAAGCCGGAGGTATTCTACTTGACTTTGTGCCACAAGTGTGAAAGAAGAAATAGGAAGCACTGGAACATGTGAGCAGATGGTGGTAGCTTTATAATGGGAAGGACAGTGTGGGTCCCCAGGACCTGTGTCCAGTAATAGAAAGACTCCCCTGGACAGTCATTCCCTGGCTCTCTTCCATGGCTTATTCAGATTCTTCATGCTCTTTCAGTACTGTGCTGATTCATTAGTTGATGAAACTATGTGAGTTTTAATTGTCACACTTGATTCTGAAGCAGAATTTATTTTCCAATAATGCATTAGTTTTTGTTGGGATATTGCAGGAGAGTAAAGCAAAGCTTAAGATCTGAGCTCTGTCCTCATTGTTCTCTTCTAAGACAAGGATTTCAGAAACTGTCTCCTAAGCTTTGGATGGATTTAGTTTTGAGATCTGCTGATTTCACTTTTGGTGTAACCACAGGTGAGTTACCTCACCCACAGGTGTACTAGGGTTCTTCAGAGAAACAGAACCAATAGGAGATGGATGGATGAATGGGTGGGTGTATGAAATTGATCTGTTATAGGAATTGGTTCATTTGGTTATGGAGACCAACAAGTCCCCTCAGTATGCATACTGGAGAACCAGTCCAAGTTAAGGCCCTAGAATGTGTGAGCATCAAGGTATGAGGTGTGGGAAGTGGTGATATAAGTCCTAGTCTGGATCTTAAAGACCCTTAGGGCAGGACATGAGGTTGTCTCAGCTCTGATTGTTGAATTTTGGGCACTGCAACTTGGTGTTCATCCTCAGGTGGTTTGGGCTGTGACACTCATAGGAGAAACAGGCTAGCCTGACTCCATGCTTTTCCTTCCAGGGTAGACTGATCCTGAAATACCTTTCCAGACACAGCAGAAATAATGTCTTACCAGTTGCCTGTATATCCCTTAGCCCAGTCATGTTGACATAGAAATCTAGTCATCTAAAAGGACTAAAATCTTGGGTTCTCCTAAAACTCGTTTGGCAATTGTCAGAAATTATCATGCATGGCTTGAAAGACCAAAGGTGTCTGTATAGCTCTTCCGCTTATAACTGCTGCACCTGTGACTGGATTTCCCCACCATCAGGGTATCCATCAGGGCCCCCTGTGCTAGATGCTTTGCAGACAGCATCCCAGTGGCTCATGCAGCTTTATGTGGGTGATATTGTCCATGGTTTACAGGTGTACCAACTTAAGCATGGACAGGCAAGTTCATCTCTCATATTAAATGGTTTGTGGGTTGTTAGGTTTGGCTTCTGGCCCAGGACTGTGACTCGTCGCTTGAAATTCTAATTATTGTTATGTCCATAAAAGTCACAGAAAACTTTAATGCTCTATTGGGATGTTGAGTTGGGTATAAAAACCTTTGTAAACCAGTGGACTCAGAAGACTGATATTCTAGACCATTTTGATAGAGGTGGCTGACCAATGGGGAGGCAATAACAGAAAAATTTCCCACACTAAATATTAGCTCCAAGTGACCAATTGTTGAAGGAAAGAATTTTAGCCACCAATTTGTGCTCTTACCTAGTGATTGCAGAATTGACTAGAGGTGGTCATGCTTACAATTCAAGAATTGAGAATGTTGGAGCCTTCCTTTTTAGTCTCATAGGTGGGCAATAACTCAGGAGGTAGGGTGCCAGACCCTCATGGTCACACAGAACTTCCACTGAATTAGTGGCTTCTGAATTTTTGTCTTAGAAATTTGATGAATGAAACCCACAGACCAGAGGAAAGATTTTATTATAAAGACAAAGAGCTTATAGAGCTTAAGAGAAGGAAAGAACAGGCACCTGCCCAAAGAGGAGACCAGGGGAGGGGGGCTCCCCAGAACATAGGAAATCCCACCTAGAGGACCAGCTTGGGGTCTTTGTGGGATTTATTGAATGGGGCTGATCTGGTTAGTCCAGTCCCTGGGCACTAGGTGTCTAGGTGCTGCCAGGTTTTGTGGACAAGTGAGTAATCCTTTTATATTTCTTTCTCTTTTAAGAAAAAAAAAAAAAAAGAGATAAGATCAGAGGCACCTATTCACATTTCCCTGAATGGTTTTATAGAAAGAAAGATGAGGAGAAAATTCAGATTCTCCCTTATTCCCTTTCCTGCTCAAGAACATTCTTCACTTCCCGCAATGGTCTCACCTAGCTTTGTAATGTAGTATTCTTGGTTATTCCTCAGTCAGGCTTGCTTTGCCTATTTGTATTGTATAGATTGAAACTTTGACCCTGGAGTCACAAATGACCTGATGTCAGTCCCAGCTGCCACATTCAATAGAAGGACAAAGAACCTCATGGAGTGCTGGGGGCCAGGCTGCGTTTTGTTAGTGACGTCTTTTAGAAGGTTCAAGCTGTGTGTCCAGTTATTATGTGTATACAGGGACTGCCATTCCTACTCCTTATTTAATAAAGACAACTAGAAAGGAAGATGCAGGGAAATAGCACCTGACTGAATAGTTTCAGCAAAATTCATATAGGCCTTAACTACCAGGTGGAGTGTGGCTCTCAGCTAATCAGCATCCTTGGCCTTCACTTTCCTGACTAGTGAAATGAGGTTTTTGAACTAGATTGTCCTTAAGGGCTCTTTAAATGCCAGAATTTTGTGAATTTACATTTCCCACAAAACCAAACCAAACCTGACAAGATCATTGAGGTGTTTTTTAAGAGGCACAGACGTTAATGAAGCCCCAGCAGTTTTATTAGAACAGATTCATTGCATCATTATATTGCGTTCTAACAGCAAGGGCAAGGCTGTCTTGGAGAAGGTGGGGAGGCTGGGCTCATTGTTAGCGGCACGCCTCTTTGCTTCCCCTGCCTGCTCCATTGCACAGCAGCTCTAATTGCCCCTCACTTGCCAGTTGAGACCTGCCCTCCTTCCCTAGGGCTAATCCCAACATTGGGACCTTGAACTCTTCTTGTGTTAACCTGGTTTTTTGTCCCTGAGTTCCTGTCTGGAAGACTTGAACACTTGAGGGGCCCAGTTAGCACATGAACCCTGCCAGACCCCTGTTCCCTCCTCCTCCACAGCAATACAGATCTTTTAACCCCAGTTTCTGGAGTGGGCCAGGCTGTGTCTCCGAATTTCTGAGCATGTCATGAAATTGTAGGTGTCCGTGAAGTTAGGAAACGGACATTTATTTGTTACATAATAAGAATATCCTTAATGACCTAATGTGTGAGTGCACACACACACACACACACACACACTTTTTGTTTTATTTTCAGACCTCACTTACATCCTACACATTTCACATCATAGTATTATTTTTCTGGCTTGCATTTCCCCTGCACTTTTGCTGTTTTGCCTGTGTGACCATGTGTTTCTCATGGACTTTGCCCATGCCAGTGTTGTCTTTCATAGTAACCCCCCCCCCTGCCCCACTGTGGTGGTTTGATTCAGGTGTCCCCCATAAACTTGGGTGTTCTCAATGCTAGGTTCCCAGCTGATGGCAATCTGGGAATTAACACTGCCTGGAGGCAGATTATTGTTGGGGGCAGGCTTATGGGTATTATAGCCAGCTTCCCTTGCCAGTGTTTGGCACATTCTCCTGTTGCTGTTGTCCACCTTATGTTGACCAGAGAGTGATGTCCACCCTCTGCTCATGCCATCATTTTTCCTGCCATCATGGAGCTTCCCCCTCGAGCCTGTAAGCCAAAATAAACCTCTTTTTTCCCCACAAGCTGCTCTTAGTCGGGTGATTTCTGCCAGAAATGTGAACCTGACTGCAACAGTAAAGTGGTACCGAGGAGTGGGATACCTGACTGTGTGGCTTTGACCTTTTGGAGCTGATTTTCAAGAGGATTGTGGAAGGATTTGAAACCTTGGTCTAAGAGACACCTTGTAGTGTTGTAAGTACAGCTTAATGGACTATTCTGGTCAGAGCTGAAAGACCTGAATGCAGTAAGAACTATGGACTGTGAGGTTTGGCTTATGAGGGTGAGAAAGAGCTTTACTTGGACTGGGCTAGCAGTTTGTGTGAGAAGTTTGCTGTTATGCCAATGTCCTAAGAAGTTGTGCAGGGTTGCTTTGCATAGAAATGAACTGGTGTGAGCAGAGGGATATGGCACAGAAAAAATGAAATCTTTGGGTGAACTCTGCCCATTTAGCTGCAGTTGAAAGGTTACAACCTTTGAGATTGGGCCAGCTGACCTGCACTGGGGCAACAGGAAGAATGCAGACTCTTTTGAAGGGGCCTGAATGGTGAAGGAGTGTCGTGTTCTTCAAAGTCTGATTTATTCCCCCCTGGATTAACAAATTGGCACCCTACCTGCTATTATGGAGTATAAGAAATGCAGGAAAGAGAGGGTCATTGAGTTTGCAACACGGTCTTGTGTTTTGGAAATGGCCGTGGGCAGTGTGAAGCAGGTTTGCTGGTTGCCTGCATGGAGATCCCATGGGGCCATGCGGATGGACTGTGGGTTGCAGTGGAGACCCAGTGGAGATGCTGGCTTCTGAGGAAAGCTGCTGGGCCCAGATGAAGTTTTCCAGGACTGTGAATATCCTAGCTGGAGGGGCGGAATTGGAACTCCAGAGACTTGTTGCTGGTTAGAATTATCAGACTTAGGGATTTGTCACTGACTAGTTGTTGGACTGGAATTAGAGTTTGACGTTTGCCCTGGTTGTTTTAAATCTTGTATTGGATGATTATTTCTTTGCTTTGCCCAATGCCATCCTTTGCAGTGTGAATGTTTATTCTGTGCCATTGTGGGTTTTTTGCAGATTATTTTTGGTATTATGGCTCAGTTAAAAGACCTTGGAGTATGGGGATTGTTGGACCATCATTAGGATTGATTAAAAAAAATGGGGGCTTTTATAAAGTTGGATGAATACATTGCATTTTACATCATGTATGATTATCATTTATGGGAGCCAGGGGCGGAATGTGGTGGTTTGATTCAGGTGTCCCCATAAACTTGGGTGTTCTCAATGCTAGGTTCCCAGCTGATGGCTATCTGGGAATTAACACCTCCTGGAAGCAGATTATTATTGGGGGCGGGCTTATGGGTATTATAGCCAGCTTCCCCTTGCCAGTGTTTGGCACACTCTCCTGTTGCTGTTATCCACCTTATGTTGACCAGAGAGTGATGTCCACCCTCTGCTCATCGTTTTTCCTGCCATCATGGAGCTTCCCCCTCGAGCCTGTAAGCCAAAATAAACCTCTTTTTTCCCCACAAGCTGCTCTTAGTTGGGTGATTTCTGCCAGCAATGTGAACCTGACTGCAACACCCACCATCACTTGACACCTAATTCACTCTCTCCTGGTCAGGCAGGCCAGCTCTTGGTCATGACCCTTGCACGGGTTACAATAGTACATTTGGGTTCTAGTTGTCTTTAGCATGATTTTTGCCATAGATCAGTAGGGCACAAAGATTTTTTTTTTTTTTTTTTTCACGTTCAGACTCTTAAGTGAATTGTGAGTGGATGTTAGGAGTGCCGTGTGGGGAAAGTGCCAGGGCTGAATAGTGACCTGATCTCTGGTTGTCTCTTGAGATACCCTGGTTCGTAACTTAATTAATTCTTGGGCTTTATAGCTTTAGGATCATGTTGGCCTCTGCTTTATGCTCCTCACTGGCTAAGACAGAATTTCGACAGCTACTGAGAAAGAGTAGTTCATCTACCTATATTTATAAAAGGTCGCTAATGATATATTTTTTTAGCAGTGGAATTATGTAGATTCTGTCACAAGTAGTAAGCTCTGTCCCTGTAAAAACATTGATTCCCTTCTTCAGCCATCCTTTCTCAAATGTGCTCAAGTTTATTCTAATGGAGAGTGACTCCCAGAGGGTAGACTGGTTACCTATAGCTCTGTAGTGGGCTATATTGCTGGTTCCTATGGATTGAGAACTCCTATAAATGAGTAAGGAAGGAACAATGATCTGTTGGAAGTAAGGCCCAATTATAACCGATAATTTTGCTGAGTGTGCCAGATCTTGTGGTAAGTATAAAAGTGCTGTATTACTTTCTCCATTCCCTAATGAGGTCATTATCACGATGATCCCTGTTTCATGCATGAGAAAATAAGGCTCATTAACTTCCTCCCGAGGTCATCCAGGCAGTAAGTGATGGAACCAGGTCTGAGCTCTGGCAGCTGGACTCCAGAGCCCATCCTTAAGTATGTTTGTAGTCAGAAGACATGCACACAAGGAGTGGTGTAAATTGAGGTTGTGAAGTGATACTTTACTCTTCAGGTTCCAGTATGACTTTGGCAGGAAGGGGCTCTGTCTACATTATATAATATCTTTTAAATAATGTCTTTTAAAGAAAATGTTTAATAGCTAAACATCATACCCTAAGCCAATAATATTCATGTTTGTATAATTATGTATAATACTCTATTTAAAAATTATTTATTTATTTGAGAGAGAGACAGATAGAGAATGGGCACTTTAGGCCCCTAGCCACTGCAAATGAACTCCAGACGCATGTGCCATCTTGTGTATCTGGTTTACGTGGGTACTGGGGAATTGAACCTGGGTCCTTAGGCTTTGCAGGCAAGTGCCTTAACCGCTAAGCCATTTTTCCAGCCCATGATACTCTAATTTTATCATTCCTTATTCATTGATTAGTTCTAGTATGTCTAGCAAAGATACTTCACCTTGCATTAGTTACTTTCTCCTTCTTGGTATAAAATATCTGACAATCAGTTTAAGAGAGGAAGGGTTTATTTAAGCTTCCAGTTTCATGTCAGAGTCCATCGTGGCAGAGAAGGCATGGCAGCAGGAGGCAAAGCTGGTCACATTCAGTCCACTGTGAGGAAGCAGAGAGCAATGAATGTTGTTGCTTAGCCATTTCTCTCCTTTATACAGTGCATCACCCCAGCCCATGGTGCCACCCATGGTTAAGGTAGATCTTCCTAGGCTGGGCATGGTGGCACATGCCTTTAATCCCAGCACTTGGTAGGCAGAGGTAGGAGGATCGCCATGAGTTCTAGGTCAGCCTGGGACTACATAGTGAATTCCAGGTCAGCCCTTACCTTAAAAACACCAAGAAAAAAAAAATAAGTAAAGGTAGGTGTTCCTACTTTAATTAATTAATTAACCTAATAAAAATCCTTCACAGGCATGTCCAGCATATAACCTAATCCAGATAACCCTCCACAGCTGATTCTAGGTCCTTTAAAGTTGACAATCCCTGCAAACCATCACACCCCTATCACTTAGGTTTCTGCCAAGTCACTTAGTCTGGAAAAGGCAAGATTAATCTTTGTTCTTTTCTTACTTTCCAAACAATGAAATCATTTTTTATTTGGTTGCTTCTCTGCTTAAACTTGCTGACCAGTCATCCCCAGCAACCCTTGTGTCTCTGCCCCTCCCTCAGTGCTGGGGTTATAGGAATGCTCCCTCATGCCCAACTTTTTACATGGGCACTGCAGATCAAATTGAGGTCATCACATGGACATAGCAAATATTCTTACCCACTAAGCTATCTCTCCATCCCCCACATAATGAATTGGTTCTCTCCATAGATCTTTGTTGTTAATAATCTTGGACTCACATGAATACCTTATTTAGTTAAGAATAGGTAAAAGTAGTCTTATTTTTTGGGTGGTGTGAGTTTTATGGTAGGGTCTCACTGTGTAGCCCAGGCTGATCCTTCCAGTGCTGGGATTGAAGGCGTGTGCCACCATGCCCAGCAAAAGTAATCTTTTCTGTTGAAAATGAAATAAATTTATTTAGAATTGGAATTAGACTTACTTAGAATTTAGAATTTAATGTTTTGACTCTCTGACTGTTGTTCTGTTGAAAAACACTGAAATCATGTAAACTTCCTAAGTAGGTTGTGGTAGTTTTTAGTTTGCATTGGAAACTAAGTGTGTTACTAGCGTTCTTACTGCAGGATGTAATAATGTGCTTTCCAGAAATGTCTCAGGCTGGAGTGCACATCAGAATCCACTGGGATCCTTTGTTAGAATGTGAGGCTCCTCTTTCAGGAGAGGTCCAGATGCTTCACCCAGCTGCCAGAGTAGGATCAAAGACCCCCGCTTTTGGATCTTTCCAGCCAGTCTGCAGGAGTTGCAGGGCAGGGTGTTGGTGGATGAACTGTCAAAATAGCCCAACAAAGAATCCTCCAGAGTCTTCGTTTTTACTTTTTATTTTGAGATAGTAGAACTCATATATAGCCTAGGCTGGCCTCCTGATTCTCCTGCCTCAGCCTCTTTGATGAGTGTTGGTATTATAGGCAAGAGCTATGACTCCTAGAGGGTTGGGCTGTGCCAAGGGACATATCAAGGGATGGATTTGCTCGTAGATACTAGTTTAGACTACCGTCTATAGAAGATCTTCTGAGCTAATTTGGATAATTTGATTGTGGCCTAGATATTAAGTGAGATAAAAGTACTCTGAAGGGGAAAGGAGACCAGTGCCTGGAAGTGCTGGAAGCAGTGGTACCTACTATGCCATCTTGGTTTGCGCTGACAAAATCCATTCCTGTGTTTGTATGTGGGTGACAGTGTCAGCAAGGAGCTTTATGAAGGTGTTAAGATGATCACCTATAGATAAGGAGAATGTAATTTTATTTTTATTTATGAGAGAGCAAGTGAGCGAGTGAGAGAGATTTGGCAAATCAGGGACTCCAGCCATTGCAATTGAACTCCAGATGCATGTGCCATCTTGTGCACATGTGAAACCTTGCGTGCTTATAACACCTTGTGTGTCTGGCTTACGTGGGATTGGAGAGTTGAACTTGGGTCCTTAGGCTTTGTAGGCGAGTGCTTTAACCGCTGAGCTATCTCTCCAGCCCTGTAATTTTTTTCTAATAATTCTTTCCTCCCTCCCTTCCTCCCTTCTTTCCTCCCTTCCCTTCCTCCCTTCTTTCCTTCCCTTCCTTCCCTTCCTTCCCTCCCTTCCCTTCCCTCCCTTCCCTTCCCTTCCCTTCCCTTCCCTTCCCTTCCCCTTCCCTTCCCTTCCCTTCCCTTCCCTTCCCTCCCCTTCCCTTCCCTTCCCTTCCCTTCCTTTCCCTTCCCTTCCCTTCCCTTCCCTTCCCTTCCCTTCCCTTCCCTTCCCTCCCTCCTCCCCTCCCCTCCCCTCCCCCCCCCTCCCTCCCCCCCTCCCCTCCCCCTCCCCTCCCCCCCCCCCCTCCCCTCCCCCTCCCTCCCTCCCCCCCCTCCCTCCTTCCTTCCTTCCTTCCTTCCTTCCTTCCTTCCTTTTCCTTCCTTTTTCTTTTTTTTTTTCCTTTTTTTTTTCAGGTAGGGTTTCACTCTAGTCCAGGCTGACCTGGAATTCACTTTGCAGTCTCAGGATAGCCTTGAACTCATGGTGTTCCTCTTACCTCTGTCTCCCAAGTACTGGGATTAAAGATATGTGCCACCATGCCTGACCCTTAATAATTCTTTACAGTGTAAGCCTCTTGCTATTATAATAAACATCATTTAAAAATAATCCAATCATTTCAATGAAAATTGCCATTAACCACTGTTTCCTTAGACAGTCTCTTTACTCAGACCTTGGTGTCTCAAGTGTCTTAAGTTTTTTTTTTTTTCTCAATAGAACTTTTCACAGACCTCCCTTATTACATACTTGTTTATTTTCTTCTGCTTTTACCCCACTACCACATAGACTTTTTGAGAACTGGAATTTTGTTTTTGTAATCATCAGAATGTCTGATGCTGTCAGGTATTACATACTTGAATGAGTAATAACTAATGTGAATATATGCTTAGTTCTTTGAGGAAACTACGGGTGTCAGTACAGTTTATTTATTTTTTAAATTTTATTTTATTTGTTGATAGAGAAAGATAGAAAGAGAAAGAACGGGTGCACCAGGGCCTTCAGCTGCTGCAAATGAACTCCAGATGTGTGTGCCACCTTGTGCCTCTGGCTTAGGTGGGTCCTGGAGAATTGAACCCGGGTCCTGTAGCTTTGTAGACAAGTGCTTTAACCATTAAGCCATCTCTCCAGTCTGTCAGTGTAGTTCAAAAACAATTGTATTAAGTATATTTTGCTCTGATCCAACAATCCCTTAACATGAGTTATCTTATGTAAAGTTCCTTCTGTAAGGAAAGATTATAGAATAGAGAAGGCCAGCACTGGGGGGCTGAAGATGGTTCTGAATGTTCACTCTACCATATATGTGGGTTATATTTATAACCAGGGAAAGGGATAATGTGTAGAAACAACCTGATTAGCTGCTTTTGGAGTTTGTCATATATGGTTTTGACAACTATCAGCCACCAAATTGGCTGGTAGTTTACCTGCTACAATTGGCTACTCACTTGCTTGGCCAACCATATACTTTTGAATTAGGTTATAGTTTATTTTCTGATGAAGCGAGGTTGCTTGGGGACAAATTTTTAATACTCAAGTAGGAGACAAATTTGGACTTAATTTAACATCCTAAAAACATCATTTGTATTTAGAGTCATATACCTTGTAGGTTTATTTTTCTTGTTTAAGATCTGTTTATTTTCAACATTCTCTCCCTCCCTTATTTCCTCCCCTCCCCTCCCCTCCCCTCCCTCTCTTTTTCTTTAAATTAGAATTAGGCTCAAAAAACTAAGAGGGGCAAAAGGGGGCTCGAGAGATGGTTCAGTGGTTAAAGGCACTTAGCTTGCAAGCCTGCCAGCCCAGATTTATTTCCCCAGCAACCATGTAAAGCCGGACAGTTTGTTCATTTGCAGTAGCAGGAGGTGCAGGCACATGTACGCATACACACACGCATGAATGCAAGTAAATAAAAATTAATATAAAAAAACAGGGAGCAGGCTGGAGAGATGGCTTAGCCATTAAGGTGTATGCCTACAAAACCTAAGGACCCAGGTTTGATTCTCCATGTCCCACATAAGCCAGATGTACGTGGTGGCACATGCGTCTGGAGTTCGTATGCAGTATCTAGAGGCCCTGGTACACACCCATTCTTGCTCTCTCTCTCTGTCTCTAATAAATAAATAAATAAAAATAAATCTTAAAAAATTAAAAGTGGGAGCAAAAAGGTTAGCTACATCATAATTCATATCTTTTCCCCTTAGTATGCCTTTTCTGGTGAAGCTAATTCTGTATTCTTGCATTGCCTCTGTGCACACCAAATGCATTTTTCTTTCCTACTGCAAAACTGTGATGTGGGAAGCGCCTTGTAGGGAATATGTTTAGTAGGGTTTCTTGGCAACTTTTATTTCCTCTAAGCTGTACATTCTCAAGAGGAAGGTCCAACAAACTCCTGCTCTGATGGCTTTTGTACAGCCTCAAAACTGAAAATGTGACTCTGCAATGGAGATTGATTTGGCGATCAGGAACTTCAGTTAACTTATCCTCTTCCTCTACAAGAGGAAACGTGTGCTTTCATTAGTTAACTAGTATATCAAAGAGAAAATTGTTATGACCCTTGTTAAAATGACAGGGACAAGTATTTAAGGCCACTGTGATGGATGTCAGTTTTATTACAACTGGGAGAGATACTGGGCTTAACTCCAAGTATAATAAGAGCAAACGGGGCCTTACAGCCAAGGGGGTTGGGCAGAGGGTTCAGTGGATGGAGAATTACTAAGAGGAGTCATCAAGGTGAGGAGATTGTTGCAAAACTGACCTATCAGGGTTCTTGCTGAAGTCAAGTTAACCTGATCTGTTATTACTTGAGGGGTTGGGATGGGGGTAGATCTGCAGCATGAGAAATTTGATCAAATATGGGAATATCAAATATCAAGGATGGCAGTTCTTTCTACCGTCACTTGTAGGACTCTCTCAGGAACTGGACTCTTAAGTACACATGCAGGTACCTGTGGTGGAGGCCTCTCAAGAGGAAGGCTGACTGAAATTTGGTTATGGAGAACAAACATCTTTGTTCTATTGTTACTATATTTTGAGCGATATCAACAAATTGTGAAAATTTATTCTTTGTCTTGTATAAACTCCTACATAGTCCTAGATCTTGCCTTGGGCATACAAAGCCTGAAGTACCTGGCACTTCTGGAAGTTAGTTTTTTGACCTCTGTTCTAGACTTGTGAATTAAACAGGAAGCTGACTGTTGATGTGTGGACCTAGGGCTCCTTGCTGGCCGCTTGCAACCTCAGCAGAGAGAAAGGACTTCCCTAACCTTCCCTTTCCCCTGTCTTGAACTCAGGATTGATTTTCTGCCTTTTTTCTTTATTTATGTGTGTATATTGTATGTATGGGCACACACATGCTATGGTGTGTGTGTGTGTGGAGGTCAGAGGATCACCTCTGGTGCCTCCTATTCTTGCATCTTCTTTTGTAGTGTTCTTGTTGTTGTTTGTTTGGTCTCACTCTAGCCCAGGCTGATCTGGAACTCACTCTGTAGTCTCAGGCTGGCATCAAACTCAACAATGATCCTCCTACTTTTGCCTCAGAGTGTTGGGATTAAAAGTGTGTGCCATCAGGCCCAGATTCCTTTCACCTAGTTTAGAGGCTGGGTTTTCCTCTTTTTTTTTTTTTTTCTTGCAGTTGCTGCTTGCGACCTTCCATATTCTCCTGGCTCTGCCTCCTGTTTTCATCACACCCCGCTTTGCCTTCCAGCCTTATGACCACTTGAGACTTGAGGATGGAACCCCGGTCAGCAGGCTTGCAAGCAATTACCTTTAAGCATTGAGCATCTCTCTAGCTCCAGGGACCTTCTGCATTCGTGATGCCCAGTCCTTTAGCAGCCAGTTCCCTGATCAGGCTTCCTGCAGAGCTGAGAGCTGACAGAGGTAAACTGTTCTGCAGCAGTCTGACATGAGTGCAGGCCTTGTAAGCGATCTCCAATTAAAAGGATTTTCTTATTTTCCATTTGCTCTTTAGCTTCCTATACACTTAATTTTTTTCCTTCCTCCCTCTCTCCCTCCCTCCATTCCTTCATCTTCCTTTCTTTTTTTCATTTTTACAATTTAGCTCTGAAATGCTTCCCATAATCATCTTATTTTTCAGCCACCCTTAAACTTTGTATTATCCTCTTTGGATCTGTTATGCATCCTTCTTACAGCATGGATACTTGGATTCCTATGTAATACCAGCCTTTGAGGTCTCTGTCCGTGTCCTTGATGTCACTCCCACCCTGGCATAGTCACTCAACTATATTCTGAATTAATGAGTAATTGATATACCATCAGCAATTGAGCTGAAAAATCAAAACTCTGAATCTTTAAGAACTTCAGTATGGTCCCAGTAGAGAGCTTTCCATTTGATTAAAATGCCAAATAAACTTGCTTTTATTGTATTCATAAATATTAAGTGTCCAGTGTTCTTTATGGTGCACCGACACCTTGAAAAATGGGCTTCCTTTTCTCAGGGAGCTAATGTGTTCATGGGATAAGATGAAGTGTTATTTCCCAAATAGTTTTTCATCTTTAGACATTTTTTACAGATATCTAGTATGGCATTTAAAAACATTTTAGGTTTTCTTAACCAAATACTATTCAACTTTGTGTAAACTCACCAAGGCAGAAACATAGGTTACTTACTTTTCATTTGCAAAAGTGCTAAGTTAACCCAAAATAAGAAGGAAAATGCAGGTCTTTTTGTATTTGTGTCAAGGCTTTGATAAAAATGCCCGGGGACTTGAGCCATTTGTCGAGGGAAGGGTGCGTGACTCCTGGGCGATGTGTGTTGTCTTAGTAGTTATTCATAGCCCTTCCTTTTAATCTCAAGACTCTGTATGATGCATGTTGATGTCTTTGACTTGCTGTCTCATGTTAAATAATTCACTTAGCTGAGATTGGATTTGGGCATACTATTTTGTGTTGAGAAGGTAGAGTCAGTTCTGTAGGCTGAAGTCTCCCTAATGTACCAGGATTTCCTGGGTGAGTAGATTTGAGAAATGTTCATCTTCACAAATGTGGTCCCAGCTTCCTGAGTAGGTATGATGAAAGAGCTCCTTGAGGGCTAAGGAGATGCCCAGCGGTTAAAGGTGCTTGCTATGCAAGCCTGTCAACCAGAGTTCAGATCCCTAGCACCCAAGTAAGCAGGACACAAAGTAGTGCATGTAATTCCAATGTACCTATGGCAATGGGAGGCAGAGATACAGGAGAATTCCAATGCTCAGGGGCCAGCTAGATTGGCTTTGCCAGTGGTAAAATAAGAGACCCTGTCTCAAACAACAAGGTGGCAGGGGAGGACCCTAAAATTCTCCTCTGACCTCAACACATGTGTGCATACAAGCATACACATATACATATGCACATACACACATACAAGCATGCACATGCATACACACATGCGCATATAACATAAAAAGGAGCTCCTTGGTAGACTGCTTCTTTGATCTCTTCTGCTTCTGCTCTGCGGCTGTCTTATTCATGCAGTGATAGTGTTCCTAAACTGTCTGACCTGTGGGTGCCCTGTCATCTTAACTTTTTATTGGGTGCCATCTACTCTGTTACCTTATAAGGCTGTCAACAGCATAGCAGCTGGCAACGTTAGCAGGACCCTCTTGCCAGTCACCAGTGGGCACTGCTCCATGGAAACACCTCCTGTCAGCGTGGCCCTTTTCTAGTTTCCTGACGTGTGTGAATCTCATGGGGCGGTGCTAAGGGGTCTACTATAAGCGCCTTAGCACATGTTCTTGCATTCTTCTCTTGGAAGTGACTGGGGTGCTTTCCAGTCAGTGGCAGAGATTAAGAAGTTATGCAGAATGGTGAAGCTAGCTCCTGGTGTTAAGATTCAAATTCAGGAAGTTTGCTTGGCAGAATCTATGTTCTATCACGGCATTACATACTTAGGAACTATAAGGGAAAGGCAGGGACTCAAAGACCCTGAACCAACAATTGGTTAGAGTCTCCAGCCAGGGAACTGAACCCCAGCATTCTCCTCAGCTGATCCCAGTATCTGACCTGCTGTGGTGTCTCCCCCCAGGAAGATGGCCATGTACTTTGAAAATCTTCCCTCCTTCCCTTTCTCTCTTCCTTCTTTCTTCTCCCCTTCTTCTCTCCCTTCTTCTTTTCCTCCCTCTCTCCTTCCCTCCAACTCTTCCTCACTCTCTGCAGCCTATCTCTGTCTCATTTGTAAAGGGAAATATCACCTTCCCCAGGGAAAGACATAGGATGGAGTCCCAGCCTTCCTGAGGGCTTCGGAGAGGATGGAGACCTCTCCTTTTAGGGAATGACTCTAATACAGCCTCCTAAGTGAATGTGCTGTGAGCCACTCTGGCTTGCTTTTCTCCAAGTACTATGTTGACAGTGACCAGCAATATGACAGACCCAGGGGGGACTGAGAATAGAAAGGCCCAGGAGCACTGGGGCCGCCGTGGAGTAAGTGCAGTAGACAGACCAGATTGATGGTGAAATGCCACAGCAAGGAAACATAGACTCAGGAGGAAAACTCCGGATAACTAGAAAAATGCATTTCTGAACAGTATCCTGGAAGAGACCCAAAAAATTGAAACTATAGGGAGTGGCAGCAGCCATGGGTAATGAGAATGAGCGTGCTCTGCCAGGAAGTAATGACCTTGAGACAGCTGTTCCTGTGCTGCTATGGCTGCTCCAGACATGGTGGTCCAGTTTGCCTTTGCTACAAAGCCATGGAGCTTGGATTCAAACAGAATTCTGGTACTTTTTGTGTCTCCACTTCCAACATTACCAGACTTCTCAAACTCGGCATTATGGCAGGTTTGCTGAATCACTTTCATTTTCATATATGCTAATGAACTCTTTGCAGCCACCTGGACAGATCAGCCCACTCAACACCCAAGCAGGGTCATCCGACCTCTGAGAAGAAATCAACGGCATGAACAGTACTGAAGCAGTCTTGCAGAACGATTGGCAAATGGTTAACAGGAAACAAGTCCATTGTCTCACATGCAAGAGTATCACAGATCCATAGGGCAGGCACAGTTCATGGGAAAAGATGAGAACAGGAGTTCGAGCAGTTAGCCATGGGACTTTTTGCTAAGACGCAATGGCTTGGGGTCAGCGGGTAGGCTGAAGGGCAGAGTGGAAACAATTCAGACCTGAAAAAATTAGTGGTCTGGAAAACTGAGCACAGAAGATATTGGAAAATTCAAAGCAGATGGATTAAGACGAGAAACATAGCGAGTAGATCTAAGAGACTGGTACCAACCCAGGGGCAGCTGGAGCAAGGCAGCCAGGCTGAAAACAGCTCTGATTCTCAGATGCTATCACAGAGCTGCAGAGACAATCATTGCTCATGGAGCTGGTTTCTCCCAGAGTGTGGGTTTCTCTTTCCCACGCCATGAAGTTCCACTTCCTCAGCGCCGCTGTCTGTCTCCAGCCCTCTCATTTGGAGTCTGCGTTACCCTATCATGATCTGCGCAGCATCATTTTAACACAATGCCTTTTATAACTGACTTGGAAATAAGTTCAAACTTCCATGAACAACTTATGGGTAGAACCTCTTTGTATTTTTTAACCCAGAATTACCTGATATTTCTATTACTAATATTTTGACCTTTTGTCAGATTTCTTTCTTGCAGGTGTGTGATAAAGATATTTTAAATCACTGTGATATGTTACATGTAGCATACCTCTGAGATTGAAAAATAAATGATTTTGACTTTCTTAGAATATCATTAGTCACAGTACTATAATTTGCATGGTTCTGATGTGTGTTTTTATTTAATTTATCAACTTCCCTCCTTTCTCCCCCAAATTGAAACATGCATCCCTGAAAGTTTAAGTGTTTCTCTTGTAGGTAAATTACTCGATGGTTTAAGAGCCAAGTGGCCTGGGGTTCTCCATGACACACAGGAACATACCCAGCTAGCCCCTCCAGGATGTTAAATTTTGGGGGCTATCATTTTCTCTGCCTTTCATTACACTTACCGTCATCAGTGCATCTACCTTAGTGTGGTATGACAGTGAGACTTTAATCTATCAACGTTAAGCCATTGTTAAAGACCCAGTGTTTACAATTCTGTCACCAACTGTGTGTAGGTGGGCTAACAGTGCCAGCTACTATAAATTCCTAACTTTTTCCTTTCCCTGAAAGCTGGACATTTCTTTTCAAATTAGTTTTAAGATGAAAATAATTTTAGAAAGGAAACATATCTTAGGACACTTTTATTGGGATAGGTAAATAAAGAAAACAAGATATCCTGGTAGATTTTCAGAAAGTCTCAGAAGCCTGAGAAAGAAGCCAGTGGCCTGAGATTTATATTTTTCCGCTGCACCACTAGAGGCCAGTAAATTACAGCTGCTGCATCACTCCATCTTCAGGGAAGGATCCTTAAGCAGAGAAACTTAAACACAGCCATATTTTCATTTTATGCATTTATTGAACAGATGTTGTGAGCACCTTGTCAGGAGGCTCCTCTGGGGCTGCACAGGTCATCATGGAAATACAAGACAATTTACTGAGGGAAATGACTGAAAAATAAAGGGAAAGGAGGCAGACATTGGCAAGGGTGTAGGGTGAACATCTGTGAAAGCAGAGGGGATGGAAGGACAGGGGTAGAAGAGGTCTTAGCCTCTCCTGCAGCTACAAGCGAGTACGGGACATTTTAACAGGAAGCTTCAATGTGGACATTCCCCACGGGGGACTCTGCTGGGCAGACAGCTAGGGACTGTTTTCTGCAGCCCTCAGCCATGGGCTGGCTCTGCCTGCGGAATGAGCACCTTCTGCTTGAGCGCTGAAAAGGGAGGCAGATTCTCTCTGCACCTGCAGCTGGAGGCTTTCCTCCAACTGCTGTCCCGCAGCATGGCCCTCAGGAAAGGAGACCCAGTGTCCACCTCCAGGATCACAAATCACTTCTGTACCAGATGTTGTTAGAATCTTAACTCTGGCACATAGGTGTGAACCTGGGCCACTTATACAACTATTTGTACATACATTTTTGTTACTGTCCTAGAGAAAATGATGAGACTTTTGTTCTAGGGTTCTTAGCATGATTGAGACAGTCCACATAAAGGACAGTGGCCACACACTGTATTCCCTTAATATTTCCCAGTGTGTTGTTTTGTAAGCATGTGGGATCCAGCAGTGACAGGCAGACAAGGAGCGATGTGCACATTCTGTAGATCTTACCTTGTCACGGGAGACGTGAATACACACCTGCTTGGACAGAACACTTTGGGGATGTGAGAAGTGCTGTTAAAAGTGGTGAGGTGAGTGAAGGCAGGACATCTTTTGAAACTCACAACCTGAAAAAATAAATCCCTAGACTACTTCCCTGTAAAAATGAATAGATGTGTGCATCCGGTTAAGAGATCAACCACTGGTGAACTGAGTGGGCAGTTGAATGTGGTCAGCCCTGGACTAGAACTCTGAGAAATGTGGGGCTCACTGTTTCATTTACAGGATAAATTAAACACAACATTAAACATTGATTTATGAGGCATTCCCATCCTGATTCTAGCTTAGGGCAAGTTGCCCTAAAGGTTTTAGGATGTGTGCCAAGCGAGGTTGGTGACTCGTCTGGCTCCAAACCTAGCTTGTATTTGATTGAGGGGGGTATGGCAAGAGCATACATTATTGTACACGATAAATTTACGTGGTAACAATTTGTATTACTTAACCAAAGCAGACATGCCAGTGGATGGAAACATACGGTGTGATTGTGTGCCTCGGTCTTTCTGAGCAAATGCTAAGGAACTTTCTCTCTTTGAATCTGAGTCTTCCATCTTCTTGGCATCCTGATAGAAAAAAAAATTAGAATCCACATAAACATTCAGTAATCAACTTTTATTGTTTCAAAAATACTTTTATTTATTGGGGGTGCAGATAGAGAAAGAATACACTAGGGCATCTAGCCACTGCAGTCGAACTCCAGATGCATGTACCACCTTGTGTATCCATTTTGGGGAATCAAACCTGGGTCCTTTAGTTTCGCAGGCAAGTGACTTAACCGCTAAGCCATCTCTCCAAGCCCCAATCATTTTGTAAATATTCATACAAGTATATAATATATAACATCTAATTTTGCACAAGTGCAGGTGTCTGTGTAAGATAGGTTTCTGAAGAGGAATTGGTGGAGCAGGCATTGTATATTTATTGGTACTTTCTCCTACCATAGTGATTGTTAGTAGCTCAGAATGCACAATGTTTTCACAATATCACAAATATTATCAACAAATACCTGACAAGAAGTAACTGAAGATAGGAAGGGTTATTTTGGCTTACACTTTGAAGGGTGTTTTAGCCCATGGCAAGGAAGGTATGGTGGCGGGAGCAAGAAGCAGCTGGTCACAAAGCATCTAGTCAGGAAGCCGAGATGGACGCTGCTGCTCACCTTGCTGTCTCACTCACAGTGAGGTTGGGTCTTCCCACCTCACTTAGCCAACTGAGAAAAATCCCTCTCTGACGTGCCCAGAGATCTGTCTCCTAGAGATTCTAGATCCTTGGAAGTTTGCAGTAAACCAGTATAATCTGATACCTATTTCTTCTATTACATATGTTTTTGAATTTTGAGAAACACATGCCTGCATTTAGTCTTGCTCCTTTATTCATAGTTCGGTGTGAATGATCTATTAGGCTAACTTGATCCTGTGTGCAATGATAATTGACATCAGATTTTTCCTTACAATTTCTGAACTCAAGAACTGCGAGTAGGCATGGCACCGCTACACATTCTCTGTAGATCATGTGGTGTTAACATCATTAATAGAGAACAGCAATGGGTATATATAATGTGTTTTATAACTTTGGCCAAGTTTTATATTTTTCATTTAGTTACCTCCTAGGAAGTTTGAAATTTCAAAGATGTCAGCAAAAATATTGATTATGAATGGGTTGTAGCTTTATCATGATATATGATTACATGCGTTTGCTAGTTGCACAGTCTCCCATTTCAAAATTGAGCATAAAAGCTGTCTGCAGAGTAGATTTATTTTTCCTGATCCTGTTTTCCTGCACAAAATCCTTAAACACATCCAGTAATGTGTAGACAGAATATATTAACTTGAGGTTGTAAACTATATTTTTAAGGTTACAGTTATAACTTTTTAAGTGTGATGAAATGTCTTCCTTTTTCCTCTCCTCAATAAAGCCTGCCATTTATTGTACTAAAAGCCTTTATGACTGAGCAAATGACAGTCCCTTTGCTGAAGCGGTCCTGAATCTCAGTGAAGGCAGTTCAGCCAGCACCTGGCAGTTCTTTGCAAGTTACTTCCATATTGGGGCTTCATTCTTCACTCAGAAGTGGGGTTCAAATGTCACTGAGCTGGAAAGTATGCATTTCGTATTTTCATTTTTGGTTTAATGGCTATAGATTCTTAGTGCGAAGCACAGAAGCTTTACTCAGTAAGGCATGAGTAAGCATAGCAACTTAGAAGAAACGGAAGGGGTTGTAGTAATCATTCTAGTCTAATGTTTTCCAATCTTAGGATGTGGTTGAAGCCTATGTACTAAAAAGAAGTGGTTGCCATAGGTTGAGCTGTTTGCTTAGGCCTCACACCTGAGCTCTGAGTACGAGCATTTGTCTCCCTAGTTCTTTTTTTTTCCCCCGAGGTAAGGTCACTCTAGCCCCAGCTGACCTGGAGTTCACTATGTAGTCTCAGAGTGGCCTTAAACTCACGGTGATCCTATCTCTGCCTCCCAAATGCTGGGATTAAAGGTGGGCACCACCATGCTCAATTATCTCCCTAGTTCTTTTGAGGCCTGTTAAGTAGCTGTGGTGGTTTGATTCAGGTGTCCCCATAAACTTTTGGGTTCCAAATGCTAGGTCCCCAGCTTGTGGCAGTTTGGGAATTGGAGCCTCCTTGGGGTGGGCTTATGGATGTTAAAGCCAGCTTTCCCTTGCCAGTGGTAGGCACACTCTTCCGCTGCTGTTGGCCAGGAGATGATGTCTGCCCTCTACTCATGCCATTGTTTTCCCCTGCCATCGTGGAGCTTTCCTTCAAGCCTGTAAGCCAAAATAAACCCTTTCCCTTCCACAAGCTGCTTTTGGTCAGGTGTTTTCTGCCAGCTATGTAAAGCTAACTGCAATAGTTGCCCACATTAACTACCAAATGAACCATTTTAAATATATATGAATAAATGGGATTTTTCAGTCTCAAAGCACAAAGTATTCCTTCTGTTTTTTATTTCTGAGATTATAATTATACTCAAAATTAACTCAATTTCACTTATTTAGCTATTAAGATCTGTATGTTTATCATCAGAAAAAAATGAAAGTAAGAATCTTACCATAGATATTTCAGGTGCACCAGGGTCTCCAGCCACTGCAAACGAACTCCAGACTCAGTCACCACCTTGTGTATCTGGCTTACATGGGTTCTGGGGACTTGAGTCTGGGTCCTTAAGTTTTGCAGACAAGCACCTTAACCTCTAAGCCATGTTTCCAGCCCCCCAGTCTTTTTGATAGGCATTTTCTTTTTCCTCAAGTTTCCTTTGCATGATTTATCGTTAGTTTTTGCATGCAATATCATAGTTGGTTCTTCCTGACTACTCACTTCCTTGATAGCTTCTAGCCCTTGTCTGTTCCACATCAGGTTGAAATCAAGTGGCAGGGAAATCCTTATTGTTGAGCTTAGTGACTGTGAGCAAGGGTTTGAGGCTTGCTCAGGGTGGTGAGAATTGGAGGCTCTTGGTGTACAGTGCCAGGCTCCTGTAGAAAGCCTGCTGGTGCATTGATCTTGGGGACATGTGTGTTTCAGTATGACTTTGCTGGTGCCAGCTACCTTTCTTCTAAAGAGCTTTGCCATTTTGATGGAAGGAAATGCTGCTATATGTTGGTTGGGATCTGTTAAATTAACTAGTTAATTAATGTGTTAGTGAGAGAGAGAGAGAGAGAGAGAGAGAGAGAGAGAGAGGAGAAAGAGGCAGATAGAGTGGGTGCGCCAGGGCCTCTAGCCACTGCTAACAAAGTTTAGACTCATGCATCACCTTGTGCGTCTGGCTTTACATGGATACGTGAGAATCAAACGTGAGATCATTAGGCTTTGCAGGGAAGCCCTTTAATTGCTGAGCCATCTCTCCAACTCCTGTTGGGTTGTTTTTGATCACTGTATTTTCTCAGTCTTGGCACTTGAAGTGTGCCCCTTGCTTCAGTAACAGCTTGGAGGTGGGGCAGAACATGACGTCACAACATACTTGGAGTGCAAAGTATGCTTTGGCTGTGCAGACATTGAAGCGAGTGAGGATACATGCTTTAGGATCATGAAGACCGAATGTAGCTTAATGGCTGCACCTGGGTGGTGTCACACCTGTTCTAATTCCTTGTAGTGTTTATGAGGGAACTCAGTTACCGGAAGCTCTAGGATGGCTTGGAAGTGAGAAAGCTGGGGCCCAGACCCAGGCGGGCTTGGCTCTCAGAGTTCCTAATCATCTCATGAAAACTGCTGTCATAAGATTTATATCAGGGCAGGGATTTTTAAATCTGATATATTAAAAGACAGTTAAATGTCTCCTGGCCATTTTTCACTTGTTTTTATGTAAAGAACAACTTTTAGACAAAGATGCAAACCTCAAATGCTGCTGAGGGGCATCCTTGCTACCCTTGTGTACACATAAGACTGCTGTCCTGCGCTCTCCCTGAAGGCTGCCCCCTGAAAGCTAGGCAGCATTGTGTGTCATGCAGAATCTTCTGCCCCATGCATTAGGGATGTGGCTCTCTGGCCAACATAGGTGCATGTTGAGGAACGCGAAATATGACGTGGGAATTGCTTGGGTTCAAAATAAGACTACCAGTTGTTAATGTAGTCTGTTCATTTACCTCTTGTCTTAGTCTTGTCAGTTTTTTTAAACCTTAGTATCCTCACTTGAATCAGGGTTTTTTTTTTTGATTTTTAAAAAATTTTATCTTGTTTCTGAAAACTCCTGCTTATTCAGGCTGTAAAAACCAAAAAGCATTCCCAAGCCTAGAGAAAAAGCAAGGTGAAGTATGTGTAGTCTCTCCTCAGGGAAGTCCTGCTAGGAACACAGTCTTGCATGTGACTTTTTTAAAGATCAGTTTTTATTTTGCTTATTTTATTTTAATTTAATTTTAGTTTTTGAGGAAAGCCCAACAGACTGACCTTTTCTTAGGGGAGAGAGAGATAATTGGCACACTAGGGCCTCCAGCCACTATAATTGAATTTGAGAGGTGTGCTCAACCTTGTGTGCATGTGCAATCTTGTGTATGTATCACCTTATGCATCTGGCTTACATGGGATCTGGGGAGTTGAACATGAGTCCTTAGGCTTCCCAGGAAAATGTCTTAAGCCATCTCTCCAGCCCTTGTTTGTTTTTATTACCACTAACATTGGCTAATCTGTGAGGTATACCATTTTATACCGCCACCTCTGTCAGTGAGAGCTGAGAAAAATCGTGTTTTAAACACAGAGATAGTGCATTTGTGGATTGCTAAATTACACATAAAATTCAACATTATTGAAATGGTGTGTAGAATATAATTATTTTAAGGTCTTGTATTTTTGAATCAATTTAATACAGTCTATGTAGTTTCTACTTTTTAAAAGAATTTAAATTTCTTGTTTTTTGTTTTTTCAAGTTAGGGTCTCACTCTAGCCCAGGCTGACCTGGAATTCATTATGTAGTCTCAGGGTGGCCACAAACTCACAGAATTCCTTCTATCTCTGCCTCCTAAGTGCTTGGATTAAAGGTGTACACCACCATGCCTGGCTAGTTTCCTACTTTTAATAAGCATTTGGCTTACTAAGTTGACCAATTATATAAATGCACATGCTACTCTTGTTCCTGCTGGTACCTGGAGACTTTTCTCCCCCCCCCCCCTTTTTTTTTCTTCAAGTTTTTGGCCAAGTGTAACAAGGATGTTTTAAGATGGGACACGAGTTGTTTCGAGAAAGAAATTCACCTTTTCTCAGCTAAAAAATTTTGGGTAGTGATTTCTGAGAATTCCATATAAGATTAAACATGATGAGCTCAGTTAACTTTGATACTAATGGTGTTTACTAAAAAACTTATTATTTTTTTTTTACTGTCATTTTTAGGATTCTGAGCAACAATAAAATATCTGAACTGAAAAATGGTTCATTTTCTGGATTAAGTCTCCTCGAAAGACTGTGAGTATCCATTCACTTTATTTCTCTTGTTTTATATACTTTATTTTCACTATAAACTTATGCTAAAGCCTCAGTTACTCAAAATAAAAAAAAATAAGCTTTCCTATAATTTTACAAAATACTTAAAGTGGAGGCCAACAAACTTTCTATCAAGAGTCAGATGGCAAGCATTGGGGCTTTGTGGGCAGTGTCTTTGGCCCAGTGACTCAGTTGTGCCAGTGAAGTGTGAAAGCAGCAGAGACAGCAAGTACTCACAACTGAACTACAGAAGGCTGTGCAGTGATATGGGTGAGCCCGTGTGGGCCTCGTCCAATAAAACTTTACTTATGAAACAAGCCATTGGTCATAGTTTGCTGACTACTAGCTTAAACTTAGATGATGTTTTGAAATTCTGTATCATGAAATGATTTGTGTCTTATAAGTGAAATTATAAAAGCATGTATCAATGGTGAAACCTAGGTAAACTGATATTTTAATCAGATACCTTTCAATATAGAGAGTCTTTGATTAGAAATGGACTCCAGTTTTCTTATGAGCTGATGTGTCACAGGTAGCACTCACTTTGGCTGTGTGTGTTCTGAGTGTTGTTCAAGGTTCTTCATTCAAGTTGTCCCATTGCTTAGGCATTTAGGATAAAATTAAAACACATGAGAGCTACACTTACCATGTCCATTTCTGTGAAGTTACAGTCTCTCTTCATTTTTCTCCACCTCAACCTTCTTTCCTTCTCTCTTCAGCTTTGCTTCACCATTTCACATGGAGGTTTTTGCAGTGCAACTGCCTCAGCACTCGATTGCTTACATTACCAATAAGTTATTTACACTCACACCACCTAGGGTTCTTCATTCTTTTATGCTTGTCTTTTGTTTCAGGTTAGCTGTTTTTTAAGTTACATATGTCTTTACACACACAAACATGTAGCAATACACCTATCTGTACAGGAGTTAATATGCTTATATATGTATGTGAGTGTGTATGCAGGAACACTTCACAGATACTTAACAGTGTTTTTGGCACTGCAAGACTTAACACTCAGTACATTTTTTGTTCAGGTATCCTGTCATGTCACATTCCTCATAGGCTGTGCACCTCAGAGGATGCTGGCTGCAGCCTCGGCTCCAGGCCTGACTGCTGAGAGCAGTCCTTTATACACATTCTGCTGCTTCTGACTCAGGAATGGGTGTGTAAATCACTTGGATTGAGTGGAGATGTGAGTGAGGCTTTTAGGAAAGGTCTGTCACTAGGAAGCTGGCATAGAACCCATCTTGCTGGGCTGGGGCTGATCACAGAGACAGTGGGGTGAGAATTGACACTAAGTAGTGGGGAGTCTGGGAGGGGGTATTGAACTCACACCTCTGGACCACGAGAGTCGGGGAGACTGTGTATTCCCATCAGGGCTTCTGTTCCTTGTGAAGCCAGTTTGTTGGCAAATATCCCAGGGTGTACAGCACAGGCCCAGGCATTGAGTAGCTGCTCAGCTGATACCCAAAGGACTCCTGCTGGTAGGAGGAGGACACTGGGCCTTGTGAGTTTGGATACATTCTTTCTGGCACTCGGGATTGGTGTGGTTATACATGCATACCATAGACAGTGTGGTCAGCAAGGTGAATGTTCTAGACTGTGATATGAATCCCTAGACTTCTTTCATGTAATTTTAAATTTCCTTTCACTTTGTTCTTATTTTCAGCCTTTTGTTGATAATAAATCCCTATCCATGGCTGAAACAAATTAGGTTGCCATTGTTGGAAATTAAGATGCAGCAAGTATTTCTAGCCAGGGGCCTGTTTATACATCAATTCCAAAATACCATCTGTCTTATGGGGAAAACATACCTGTGTCTTTAGACAGATATATATATGACACAGATACACACACAAAGGGCTTTGAGGGACTATATTATTAGTGGAGGCTACAGCCAGGACCCCAGTGATGACTCTGGGACCCAGGCCTCTTGTGCTGGAGAACATCTTTGCCTGTATTCACCCACGGCTCAGTACTTTATGGATACAGTGAAGTCCAGACCAGGTGTTTGGTCTTACTGTTTGCAAGGGAATAGAGGCAAGGAGAGGGAGAGGAATGGGTGGGTGGGAAGAGAAGTAGATGGAAGGGAGGAAAGGAAAGGGAGGAGATTTGTTATCCATACTATCCTTGTGGGAGTGGGGCACCTTCAGAAAGAAACTAAAAAAGTCATGATAAGGGAAGGAGGGAGGAACAGAGTCATAGAGGAAGCCTTGTATCACAGGTCCTGGGGGTACAGGAGCCCAGATGTCCTCCTTCTGAGGACAGACTTTGTTTCTTCACATGGACTGTTCCTATGTGTCTTTCCTGTTCTCCATGTGGACACCTGGGAGCCATTGTGGCTTCAGTCATGGTGTGGAAATCTCCCTCCTTCTGCTGCTTGGAGCTATCAACCCTCACCTTCGGGAAGCTGCCTTGACTCACCACCTGGATGGGCCACCCTTGAGCTATACTCTTCACAGCCCTCCAGAGTTCCCTGTGGGATGGATTCTTTGATTCTCACTTCCTCTTTCCTTCCAACACATCCTAGGACCTCTGAGTAAACCATCAGGAACTTGTATGCTTCCCTGGGAGAATTCCACCCAGAGACCCAGCCAGCAATACACAGTGCTTGCACCCCAGAGTTGGCTACCTAAGATCTTTGAAAACGAGGACGTGTTAAATAAACAACTGGACAGGTGACAGAATAGGATATGGTGTGATTGAGTGCTTTAACAAGGGATTGCTCAACCCAGAGTCAGGGCTTCAAAGCTGTGTAATCAATTTACGTACAACGTAACAGCTACTTTCTGATTGCTGAGACAAATGTCTGACCAGAAGCAGCTTAAGGAAGGAAAGGATTCAGTCTTGGCTTACAGTTTGAGGAGGACGTCTGTCATGGTGGGGAAAACATGTCACATCGCCTGAGAGGAAGTAGAGGAAGAAGGCAGCAAATGGGGCTGGGTGTAGCACTTGAAGGCTCACTCTCGGTGACACACTTCGTCCAGCAAGGCTCCTCCTCTTAAGATTCCACAACCTTCCCCAAAAGCACCACAAGCTGGGGATTAAGAATTCAAACACACGAGGCTTTGGAGGATATTTTATTGCCACACACAATAAGGAGTAGGGTTTGATGGGGTCGGTGGGGAGAATAGCAGGAGTTGGCTGAGTTGAAATAGAAAACACGCCTGCCTCAGTGATTGGAGAAATTGGGAGCTGAAGCCACCCTTGAAGATCCTTTGAATTGAAGGCTATACTCACGGAAGCCACCCTTGAAGGTCCTTTGAATTGAAGGCTATACTCACGGAAGCCACCCTTGAAGATCCTTTGAATTGAAGGATATACTCACGGAAGCCACCCTTGAAGGTCCTTTGAATTGAAGGCTATACTCACGGAAGCCACCCTTGAAGGTCCTTTGAATTGAAGGATATACTCACGGGAAGATTAATTCTCATTCTCATGTCATTTTCTCCCGCTTGGACTCTTGTAGAACTAAGCCTTTTATATTTGTTGTGTATCCACTTACCCATCTCCCTGCCCCCGTCCCTCCCCCCTTACTTTAGGGTAATAGCACTCTTACGTTACATACTTACCAGTAGTGAGTGACATATCTCCCCACATATTTTACCCCCTGACACTCAGAGTTTCTTGTTGATCCCATTGTTAACTACACCTCATCTGGTAGTCTGGTCACCAGGCCTCTCTTCCTGGCTATTGAAAGAGCTTGTTCTAGCTCATAAGAGACGAGGAGCTTTGAAAACTGAGCTTCTAAGGATATTCAAGAAATTTCCATTCTTTTTTTATGACTGTGTCTGGAGGGTACCGTGCTGTGTCCGAGGCACATGCTGACCGCATTGTTCCTTTCCCAGGACAGTGGTTCTCAGAGGTGGATAGTCAGCCACCAAATCTACTTTACTGCTTTCTTGATTCCTTTTGATGTGCAGGATTTTTATTTTTCTTGACTGTTGAAGGTGTTCTGAGGACAGGGTACTTTTCATAGTAGTTGTTTGGTTTCATTTTTATTTAAATTAAAAAACTTTGTATGTATGTGTTTGTGTGTATGTTATGTGTGAGTGTGCACCTGCCACGGCACACGTGTGGAGATCAGAGGAAGTCATGGGGGGTCAGTCCTCACCTTCCACCTTGTTTGAGACAGGGCCTCTCTTGCTGTTTTGCTCAGGGAATGCCAGGCTAGCTGACCCACGAGCTTCCAGATTCGATTGGCTTTTCCTCCTGTTGTTGTAGGTATGTTGCAGTTACAGATATGGGTGCCATTTTGTGTCTGGCTTTATGAGGGTGCTGGAGAATTGAACATGAGTTGGCAGGCTTGCAGAACAAGTTCCTTTAAATGCTAAGCCATCTCCCCAGGCCCTCATTTTCTTGTTTTGAGGCAGCGTCTCACTGTGTGTCCCTGGCTGGCCTGGAACTCACAAAGATACTCCTGCTTATGCCTCCTAAGCCCTTGGGATTACAGGTGGGTTCTATCCTGTGCCCAGCTGAGGCGAGGGTTCTTAGCTGCATTTGAAGGCATCCCATCCCACAGAGCAGGTGTTCTTTCCTAAAGAGGTTAGTGCTTTTACCAAGTGTATTACCTGTTGCTGTGACAGAGCACCTGGTTCCAGAGAGTACAGTTCATCATGGTGGGGAAGGCATGGAGCAGGCTGGGTGGCTGCTGGAGCAGCTATGTCTGTATGTGAGAGCTTGCTGCTGATCAAATTATGATGGCACACAAGAAGTGAAGAATTCCTATGGAAGTGGACTGGCTACAGCCCTCAAAGGCCAGCCCCTGATCACCCACCTTTGTTTACTGTCCCAAAGGTTTGATGGCCATCCAAACCCATTACACCAGCTAAAGATCAAATGTTCAAACACATGAGCCAAAGGGGACATTTCACATTCAGACTATAACACTAAGCACTGTTAAATATTCCTTTAGTTTTATTAGAAACTTCCTTTCAAGTTTGTTAGTTTTTGTGCTTCTTTTCACATATATTTTAATGACCTAATGTGTCCTGGTTCAGCTATACATCCTAAAGTTGGACTACTGTGGACTAGGGATGCTGTGGGTTGGTGAGGGAGATGTTAAATGATAGAGCCTGACTATAAATATCTTTTGGCAGTGCCTGATTAATATGGCTATTATTAAATATTATATAATATGTCAAGAATTTTTATTATTAAAGAAAAGGTGTATCTTTAAATCATATTATAGTCCTCAGTATTCATGAGAAGTATTTCATGGAAACACACAGCAGTTCATCACTGACCACAGATTTATGTACTGTTTCAGCTAAACCAGTTCCTCTTGTAGAAGCTGTTTAAAACCTGGAAAGGGAAACATATGCTTTGAAAAAACAGAGCTGACATTATATAATTCTGTTTGCAGAGGTTTCAACATATGCAAAACAAGTTGAACACATATGGATTGAGTTTTCTGATAAAATCACCTAATCTCTTTGAGGTCTAAGGTTGTGGTCATTGGGGAGTGGAGGTAGGGTTATGGTCATTAAAATGGAGATAGGGTTGTGGTCTTTGGGGGCGGAGCTGTGGGGTCATGGTCATTGAGGGGTGGTGGAGATAGGGTCATTGAGGAGCAGGGATAGGATCATGGTCATGGTGGGGGGTGGAAAGAGGATCTAGCAAGTTGGATGATGATTTATTTTGCTTCCTGGGATGTAAAGACTTCAGGAACTTAGAAAGGTGGAACTTTTAAAATGGGGGACAAAGACAATTTTATGAAAATTTTCACACTGAAAAAAATAATTGAAAGGACAAAGTTATCTCCAAAATCACTGATTTTCTTATTTATGTTCTCTATTCATTAACTATTTGCCCTTCCCAACTGGAATGTGCCTGCATAGCATACATACATTTTCTAAGTTACCTGAAGGTCAGGTAAAGTCATCATGACACTGTTTTTACTGAGAAGTACTAATGCTGATGAAGGAGATGCAACACTCTCTGCCGTCTGACTTGATGAGGATCCTGGTGATATGGTGGTTGACCGTAATTGACTAAAGTATTTGTATAGTCAAGGTTAGTTAAGGTAATTCCTCCTATCAGGCTTGGTCTGTTTATTTTTTATCCAGTTATGTCTCCATCCACCTACCAGCTATTGAGTTTTTCCCTCTGTCTGGGCACAGCAGTCCCTGGTTCTTTGGGACTTTTGGTATCGTGGGGTCTTCTGAGGAAAACAGTGCAAGCAATGAAAACACACGGTGCCAGGCATGGTGGAGATGTGGTCCAGATTGTTCTGGAGGAAGCAGGACCTAGAACATGTTTGGCAAGCTTTTTATCAATAAGCTACACCCCCAGTTCCTAGGTATACCCATCTCAAAATATGACCAATGTAAATTAAGGTTAGGAAGGTTGAGTGAGTATGTTGGAAGGTGTTGTGCAGAGTAGAGATGGAGGATGGAAGCAGTACGTGTGGCCATGGTCAAGGTCTTGGTTAGCTTTGTGCATTGCTTTAGACACTTTGAACTTTTTACTGAAGGGAAGAAAGATTTTGGAGGTTTTAACGAAGTAGAGACATGGTCAAGATAATGCTGGAAAGA
Source organism: Orientallactaga sibirica (assembly GCA_036365145.1). NCBI lineage: Eukaryota > Metazoa > Chordata > Mammalia > Rodentia > Dipodidae > Orientallactaga > Orientallactaga sibirica. Next base: position 17,986,098 of record JAEOAD010000018.1, on the reverse strand, counting down.
ATGCAGAGTGGCCAGGAGTGAGGACACACCACACGGGGCCGACTGTGGGATCTGAGTCTGGGTTGTTGTAATCACATTGAGAGAGTTGGATGACTTGAGACACTGCTCTCATCATAGAGTCATTTGTGCGAAGTTTTTGAACATAAAAGTTGAAAGAATGTTACTCCAGTTCTTGGATTTATTTATGATCAACTCCTTGGCCAGTTTGCTTGTCAGTCTCCCAAGTGGCCTAAGTGTAAATTTACTTGATTCTCTGAGCACAGGACAGACGTGATTAAGTCCTGGCCACTTTCTGGTATCAAGAACTTTCCAGGTTTGTTAATCTTTCTACATGAGATCTTGTTTTTCTGAAGTAATGATACTACTACTACTTCCTAAGGCGGTTGTGAGGTCCGAATGGGATGACAAATGTCAGATGCAGCTCATAAGATCTAATGATCTGTGTACCTGAGGAGCTGTAGCAGTCACCACTGCCTTTCAGAGACAAAACACCTGCCCAGAAGCAGCTAAAGGAAGGAACAGGGTTTACAGTTTCCAGGAGAAGTTCCATGGTGGGGGGGGGGCATGGTGGAATTGGGCATCGTAAATCAGCAGGAAGGAAATAGAGAGGGAGGGAGAACGCGCACTAGGGCTGGACTGTAAAATAGCAAAGACACACTTACGCCAGCAAGGCTTCACCTCCTACAGGTTCCACAACCTTCTCAAGCAGCATGCTACCCGCTGGAAGTCAAGTGCTCAAGCACTTGAGCCTGTGGGGTCCATTCAAACCTCCTTAGGAACCTGGGGTTAGAGCTGGATTTCAGGCTTGGCTGGATCCAGGAGGTCACCATTTTTCCCCTTTGCCCTATCAGCTGACTTCATCAGACTGGCTGGTTTTGTCTTTGTAGCAAGAGGTCTTCCCCTAACAGCTCTAAGATCTCTAATCAAATCAATGGAAATCACACTCTTACCTTTGGTTAGACCAGAGTCATACCATCAGGTCAGTGTCTATATTCAGGGGTATTTGAGAGATTCAAACAAGGTTGACCAAGTCCTATGTCTGGAGCAATGGGATGAATAGAGAATTTGAGGTTTTATCTATATCGTTTGGAGAAGTAGAGTGCATTTCCTAAATCAAGAGAGAAGTCTGCAATACCCACACCCCCACCACCATAAACACAGCATAGTAATTAAGAATTAAGTAATGGGCAGCAACCAGTAGCATTACCACTGTTGCCTTCTGGAATCTTTCATAGTTTCTGCCTTTTCCAATCTCTACCTCTACCTACCCTCAAATTTCTGAATTTTTATTTTTATTTATTTTTTTTTTTTTTTTTTTTTCGAGGTAGGGTCTCACTCTAGCTCAGGCTGACCTGGAACTCACTATGGAGTCTCAGAGTGCCTTTGAACTCACGGTGATTCTCCTACCTCTACCTCCCAAGTGCTGGGATTAAAGGCGTGCGCCACTATGCCTGGCTAAATTTTTGAATTTTTAAATGACCTCTAGTTGGTTCCTGTCATTTGCCCTCCAAACGGAGGGGGCGGTCTTGGTGCTGGGTGTTACTTCTTGGCCTATTTACTGGGAAGGTCATGTTAGTAGCAAAGGTAAGAACCTGTGCTTTTCTAGAAGCAGGCCCTGGGATGTGTTTAGCAGGTTTGGTTAGGGATGTCGACAGTGTTATATGTTTGAGAGAAAGACTGTAAGAAGTGGGGCAGAAGGCCAACATGCAGCGCCTTACCTGCTGCAGACTGCGGGGACTCTGTGGGTGGAAGGCCACAACATTGAAATTGCCATGTGTGACAGTATGTGATGTTGGAGAGTGGCCCAGCCAGCTTAGGCATGCCTGTGTAAAGAAGGCTAAGGTTGTTGCTGTTAGACATAGAGTTGCAAAAAAAGAGTAGCAGGGAGTTTCTGTTCCAGTTCGGTATCCATCTCCCACACCGATAGCCAGAAGACACTCTGAATCCAGAGGCAAGGCCATAGTGTCCTGACATATACAGACTATTGGTGTCCATTAGAGCTTCAGTGTCCCAGGAAATGGTTATAACAGAAGGTGGGTCTACACAGTGGTCTAACTCAACACTTGGAGAAGGTGTCTTCAATGTCCCCACCTGAGCCTAGGAATGTAGAGGGACAGGACTTGGGCACTCACCGTTGCTGCTGCATTAAACTGGTGTGGGCATGTCCGCATGCTCCAGAAGGAACATAAAATTGCAGGAGATGAAGCCTCCTGTGTCTTGGCTCTGGGCTATATGCTGTGATTTACAACATGTATATTTATAACCTCGCTTTATGGAAAACTCAATCATGGAATCCCAGGGAGGAAAAGACACGAAAAACCAAATGACATGAAATTTAGAGTGTGTATTTTAAAGATGTGTTCTGCAAAAAATCAATTTTATGATGTTTGTCATAAATACAATTACTGATTCATTTTGGTAACCAAAGTATGGCATTCTAAGGAAAAAATTACAGAAACTATATGATTATGGCTTAGTGATAACATTGAATTTGAGTAATTTTAGGACATATGTATCTGTGGTGGTATGTGTGTGTGTGTTTGTGTATGTGTGCACAACGCATATGTCCTGTGCACAGACATGAGGAGGGCAGAAGAGGGTAGTGTTTTCCTCTATTGCTCTTTCACCTTATTTTCTCAAGACAGGGACACCTATTACACTAAACCTGGATCTCTCTGTTTGTTAATTAGACTGGCTGACCAGAAAGGCCCACCAATCCTTCTGTCTCAGCAAACCTCACTTGCTTGGGTTACAGGCATGTGCGCCGGGCCCGGCATTTTATGTGGGTGCTGGGAATCTAACTCAGATCCTGCTATTTATATAAGTAGCTCTTACATGCTGAGCCATCTCCTCAGTCCCCACATGTGCCTATTAACATATGCTTTTATTCTTACATTGATATAAAGAAATGACTTAGAAGTCAGGGTTCTCAAAGTTGAATTCTGACTTTGTCACTCAGTACCAGAATGATGTTGCCTTAAACTCTTTGGCTATGGTTTCCTCCCATTTTTATCATGACTGTTGTTGTACAGCAGGTAAATGAAGTAACTCAAAGTACTTCTTAAAGGGTTGGTCATGTGAGTAACTTTTATTTTATCTTTAACAGGGACCTCCGGAACAATCTTATTAGTAGTATAGATCCAGGTGCCTTTTGGGGACTGTCATCGCTAAAAAGATTGTGAGTTTAAATTGCTTCCTTATGAACTTGAATTATTCTTCTTACATTAGCTGTGAACTTGTGTTAGCATTGCAAAAGATAGACATTTAGTAATTTGCAGAGGCTCATCTGGCCAGATGCCTGATAGAAGACAGTAATATGTTCTCTTTGGTGATAGACAATCATGCCTGTCTTGTGCTAACATAATAACTATCATGCCAGCTTTGCAGACTAGTTTACTATATATATGACTTTTAAATTATGACTCCACTCCAACTAGATCTCTTATAAATTACAGAAATTCAAGTCCCCTCTATTAATGTTGTAAAGTTTTACCATTTCATGCATATATTTGTCTTCGCATTATCATTATTTCAAAACCTAAAACCTGGTTTTAACGACTGTCATTGTAAACTCCCCCCATCATGCTCCTTTCACAGTGTCTCACATGAGTGCAAAGCCATGAAGACTGGCTCACCACTCTATGCTCTTTTTAAAGACAGTGTTTGGCCACTGCTGGTCACCATGTCACACTTCTGAGGAAGAACCCAAAGGCTCTTGAGGGGAAGTAGTCAGTGTAGGAAAGGAGAACTGATTTTTCTCTCTACTATGCTAAGTTCTTTTTAAAAAAAATATATTTTACTTATTTACTACTTATTTATTTATTTGAGAGAGAGGGAGAGAGAGAATGGGTGCTCCAGGGCCTCCAGCTACTGCAATCGAATGCCAGATCCATGCACCCCTTGTGAATCTGGCTTATGTGGGTCCTGGAGAATCGAACCAGGATCCTTTGGCTTTGCAGGCAAAGGCCTTAATCCATAAACCATCTCTCCAGCCCTACTGTGCTAAGCTCTTAAAGCAAAAGGCTACCCAGAGAAAACCAGACAGGTGTATAAACATGTACATTTCATATATACATAGGCCAAAAGTCAGGAAACAAGTTACTGCTGAACAGGTGGCTTAGGACTCCTGCTTATGGAGCCTCTTCAAGAGGGAAAATGTATTTTTAGAGAAGCTGAGGACAAAGGAAAGGACCTGGACTCTCCAGAGTCAGCCGACTGTGGGAAGGCAAATAGATGGGGAATTACTGGTAGATAAACTATCCTACTGGAAATGCTGAGGCTCCTTTCACCTTCCCAGTAATCTAATACTTGGGGTCTAGAATGGTTAAATGTGCCCTCATAGCATCAGCTGTAACCACCACTTATTATGCCTTCACTCTGTGCTCCCCACCACTATAATCACAGCTTCTTTGACATCAGGAAGGTTTTTGTTAATAGTACCTGCTGTCAAGATACAGGAGGAAGGACCTTGCCTGCTGGGAAAAAGCAGTGTCCTGAGGATGTTTTGAAGATCTTACAGAATATTGTAGGTTCTTCATCTATTACTTCTTAATCTTATCTAGTTTTTCAAATGCTACCATTAAAATAAATTTAAAATTTTCAATTATTAGCATTTAAGTGAATTCTGATAATTGTACCATGCTTTGCCATAGCATTTATCCATCTCATCACACGTTAAGTCGTCTCTTGTGCTCTATCCTAGGATGGTAATTGCTGTTTATAATGTTCTTCCCGCCAGAAAATACATCCTTAATTCCAAATAATTGACTTGTCATTGAATTTACAATGTATGACTTGTCCTGTGTATAGATGCATGGTATATACAGACTGCCATTTAGTTAGTTAATGTTTGCTAGTTACGTATAGATCCAGTCACTTTCTTACAGGGCCTTAAGTCATTCCTCTCAGTGGCCACACACAAACATGTTATAAGTATACCATGACTTTGCCTGTTGTTTATAGATTATTTGAGCCAGGAAGATTAAGTAGCTTTTGAAAAATAAGCAACCAGAAGTAGCTGAAATTTCTACCAGTCCATTTCTGTTGCTTTTTCAACAAATTTAAGATGGTTGTCAATCAAAATGAAAAAATTCATTATCAATATCTAAATTCCATTTTAAACAGTATAAGTATAATGAAATTTTTTTGCAAAGAAATAATTACATCATTTAAAGTTCAGAACTTAGACAAGACAATGAATAGAAAACAAATGCTTATTTAAGCAACAATTTACAAGATGATGCCTTATTTCCATAAATACTAAAATCTAGAAATCAAATAAAAAGAAGTTACTATAAGAGAGGGAAGACAGGGCTATGAAATTTTGGAATACCATAATTACTTTAGATAGCTTTTAAATATGTAGAAGAAAAATTAGACAAATAGGAATGTGGTTCAAATAATTTCTTATAATTTATAGTCAAGCCACCATATTTTCTGCCATTACCAAATAACACAGTTTGTAATCTTAACAGCTTTAGTCTATAAATGGACACTTTAAATAAATTTTCATACATAACTAAAAGTATAACATAAAGAGTATTTACTTGTCCATGACAGAGAATAATGTGGACACTGAAGAAAATATAAATATTTTTGAAAGTTTGGTTTAATGGGGCCTTTTCTAATTCCTTTACTAAAATTTAAAAATAAGTAAATTATTAAGAATCTAACAAGCAATAAAAATGATGATGTAGTGTTGTAGGGTTCTTTTGGAGAGCTCAGTAAAATGAAAACATGCCGCCTCAGTTGAGAGTTCTAAAAGTGAGGACTATTAGCTCCCAACATGAAACATCACTTACAACTTGTGAAGGTTGTTGGTAAAAAGTAAAATTCAAAGTGTGTCCATTGTTCTTCTAACGAATAAAATACAACTAAGTATTAACTAAAACTTGTGCATCAGTAAGAACAAACATTTCACAGCTTGAGGAGGAGAAAAAGTAATATATGATAGGAAATGGAAGGTAAGGCTGATTGACAAAAGAATTGGGCCATTACCTAAATATTATAAAAGTTGTTTGGCCTGAGACTAAATGCTAGCTCTGTAAAGGAAAAGAAGGAAAAGCTAATCCAGGCTTTTTTTTCTCCCTATTACAGTCAATACTTCTAAATATTTAAGCAACAAAGTCAGAAACCATTAAGTTCCAGATGTTCTGGAGGAAATACAAGTTTTAACATGCTGACAGTGTACTCTTTTATCCATTATCTGTCATTTGCTGGCTGAGATTGGGCTCAATTCTCCCATTGCCCTGGATTAATTGACTATGTAGGTCATCTAAGGAGTTATATCCCAGACAGTAGGCTGACCTGGAATTCACTATGCAATCTCAGAGTGGCCTTGAACTCAGTGATCCTCCTACCTCTGAGTGTTGGAATTCAAGGCGTGTGCCACCATGCCTGGCTGCTACTACAGTTTTATACTGAATAGTTCTGTTGGAGTAAATGCTTGAAATATAAATTAGTAGAATCTAGTTTCTATGTGCCAGGACTAAGTGAAACGAAGAACTCCCTTTTGTGCATGCTAATCTTTCCTCACTTGAGGTGGGCACACATCTCAAGAATGCACACAATACAGGCCTTCAATGATACCAGGGCGTTGCTCTTAAATACTGAGTGCATCAGGCCCTTATGAATGAAATGAGAATTAACTGAACACATGTCTTTCCCCATCTTTCTCCTCAGGGACCTGACAAATAATCGAATAGGCTGTCTGAATGCAGATATATTTCGAGGACTTACCAGTCTGGTTCGGCTGTAAGTACCTTCTCTTCCCTATTACAATATAAGGTATTGAACCAGTACCCAAAGGCTTGTAGATACCTGTGATAATTTAATGCTAATCTGAACTCTGTGGGTTCTAGAATCTGTCGAGACAAGGAGCGTTCAATGTCATCATGGAGATTTAATGTTTTTAGGATATCGTATGGGTTGAGACTGCCTATCCAAAATGCTTGAGACCATAGTGTTTAAGAGTTGGGGATATTTCATAAACAATCAGATATTTTGCAGGTGGGACTCAAATATAAATATGAAATTCATTGATATTTCATAAAGACTTCATACTCATAGCCTGGAGATAATTTTTATATAAATCTTTTAATAGTTTAGTGCATGAAACAAGGCTCTGTGGTGTAAAAATTTTCCGTGCTGTTGCCCTGTTGTTGATCTAAGTGTTTTGGATTTTGGATTTCAGGTGTTCAGATTAGAAATGTTGAACTTGTAATTCATTACCATACTGCATGCAGGCACACAAGCATGTTTACATGTGCAGAGCAGACATGTTAATGCTGAGAACTTGGTAGCCTGGGCAAGGTTTTTTGGGAAGAGTTACAGTGGGAGTTCATGGTCCAGAAGCTCTTCAAAGGCTTGGATAGTTAGGAAAGAAAAGAAGCTGGACCAGTGACGCACAGAGGGGAGAGGAGGACAAAGACCTGCTTGGAGAGAAGCCAGGGTGCCCTGAGGAAAATACCCTGTAGCCATGTGATCTGGGGCAATTTTCCATTTTCCTTCTAGATAATAGGCTTGATGGTACCTCAGGACTTTTTTTTTTCACATGTCTTTAAATATATTTTATTTATTTTATTTTTATTTATTTGACACAGAGAAAGAGGGAGAGAGGGAGAGAATGGGCGTGCCAGGGCCTCCAGTCATTGAGAACAAACTCTAGACGCATGTGCCCCCTTGTGCATCTGGCTTACATGGGTTCTGGAGAATTGAACCAGGATTCTTTGGCACAGGCAAACGCCTTAACCGCTAAGCCATCTCTCCAGCATAATGATTTAAAATATATTTATTTTATTTTATTTTATTTTATTTTATTTTATTTTATTTTATTTTATTTATTTATGAGTGACAGAGAAAGAGGCAGAGAGAAAGAGAATGAGAGAGAGAGAGGGAGAGAGAGAGAGAGAGACAGAGACAGAATATGGGTGCACCAGGGCCTCCAGCTATTGCAAATGAACTTCAGATGCATGTGCCTCCTTGTGCATCTGGCTTATGTGGATACTGGGGAATCCAGCCTCGAACCAGGGTCCTTAGGCTTCACAAGCAAGTGCTTAACTAACTGCTAAGCCATCTCTCCAGCCCCATGATTTAAAATTTAAATAAATGTCTTATAATTGTCTTTTATAATCTGTATATCTAATAGATGAGGAAGAACATTGTAAAAGCCAGTAAGCATGTTTTTGTAAGAAGCTCTCTTTGAGAGTAATTGATTAGAAATGAGAACAGTTCTGTTGCAAAGCTTTGTTGGGAGATGTAAAAAGTGGGCGGAAACTGAGGACTAAATCAGTAATGGAAAACCACTGAACCACGTATGCGTAGGAAAGTGGCATGGAGTTGTGTTTCAGAGAGAAGCAGCCTGGGACCAGGGCTCAGCTTTATCGTACAAGGCCTGGTCGAAAATCCACTTCTGGCTCTTTCTCCTTGTACCTCTTTAGATTGTTTCTCATACTGCATTGACATTAACTTTGGAAAAGCAACTAGTGGGCTGGAGAGATGGCTCAGTGGTGAAAGGTGTTAGCTTGCAAAGCCTGATGGCCCTAGATCCATTCTCCTGTACATGTATAATGCCAGATGCACAAAATGGTACACACATCTGGAATTCATCTGCAGTGGCAAGAGGCCCTGGTATGCTTGCCTATTCTCCCCTACCCCACAATAAATAAATAAAAGTATTTAGAAAAAGCAACTCGTGTTGTACATCGTGAGGTTATTTCATGCATTCGGTAAGGAAGGAACCATAATTATTAGAGTGGGACAAATTGCTCCAGTTCTTAGGAAAATTGTTCCTGTTTTCCTTTTCCTTTTCCTTTCCTTTCCTTTCCTCTCTCCCTTTCCCCCAGTGCCATTTACTCTTGGGGAGAAAAATATATGGTCTCATGTATACTTTTAAATAAGAGACTGATTGGGTATACAGCCTCTCACACATGACTTTGAATTAATGATCCCAATTTGGAGTCATTTGTAAGGGAACTGCAAACATTTTAATTCAGTGCTTTTATGATCACTTCTTGAGACTTGTAGGATTTTGTCTGTTTTTGTTTTTTAAAGGTAGGGTCTTACTCTAGCCCAGGATGACCTGGAATTTACCATGTACTCTCAGGCTGGGCTCCATCTCGCAGTGATCCTCCTACTTCTACCTCCCAAGTTCTGGGATTGAAGGCATGTGCCACCACGCTCGCCTTGAGACTTGAGGGTTTTTTAGTTCTGAGGACTGCATTAGATTTACCAAATTTCCGGGTTCATGAAGGAAGCTTCTGCTACAGCTGTGGGTAGCTGTGAGTCACGTAACTCGAGAGAGTGAAGTGTGCTGTTTGCTGATCTTAGGTCTAGATTGAGTTCTGCCTTTGGCCAGTGTCCTTTAGGCCAAAGCTGAAGGGACAGGGCTTTTGTCAATGAGGTTACTATTTTCTCACTATGCCCTTGCCACTGGCCTCAAAAGCTTAAGTTTTAGTGTTTTTTTTATTTTTATTTTTTATGCAAAACCATGGTTGTGTCTTATATTTTTACCAGTTACTTGATGACTGTTGTGAAATATATGGGTTGCAGAACACACTGACATTTACCCAGGTGAGTCAGTAAAACAAAACACTGTCAGGCTTTCTACTTTGACATTTTGTTGAGCTGATGTGTTATCCCTTATGATAATAGAGTTATTATGGCTTTTTTAGATGAAATAGCCTGTGGGTATACAGAATTATACCTGGCTTAAATACTTAACATACTTTCTAAAGACAAAGTGCTCCCTGCAGTGTTTCATAACATTCAGGAGTGTATTGTGGTGAAGTGGCTCATGGTACTTTGGGTTGGCATGTTCAGCATGAATCTGGAAATGTTGTGTGGGTGTTTCCATGGGCCCCTGTAGAGCCTATAGTTCTGAGCCCTGCCGGACCCGGCCTTGTGCCACGTATGAAGGCCAATGACAGCTTTCGTTTCAGCACGGTGCAGTTTTCTCCACCCAGCAAGTAATAAGCCCAGCTGATGATGAGATGTGGGACATCCCGGACTCAAGAATCAGTTCTCCTATAGAGATACATACCGGAGAGCGAGTCCACATTCTCACTGTTCAAGACCTGTCCTCTGCCATCTTTTCAGCACATTCTCTGGGATGTCTTGAAAGTGAGGGCCTTGCATCACAGGGCTCATTTAATAAGCCAAAGAGAATGTACCACTCCCCCCCCCCCCGCCCCAACCCCGAGATCCTATGAGACCTTAGCCATCTATAGCATTCTTGCCCACGGTTTTCATGATTGAAGAAAAAAAAAAAAGCCGTGACCTTGGAAGTTTGTGTTAAGAATTGAAATGTAATGTTCTGAGTGTGGTAGAGGCTCCAGTGGACACAGGTGTGTAGCCTAACTCTGTTGACCTCCCCTCTCACTTATGGACATGTTTTTTGAATGTACTCCAGGTAACCGGAGTGGGTTAGATAGCTGACCAAAGAAACAATGGGACTTTTGTCTTTTTTTTTTTTTAAATTTTATTTATTTGCAAACAGAGAGATGGAAGACAGAGGGAATGGCTGCACCAAGGGCCTCCAGCCACTGCAAACTGACTCCAGATGCATGCACTACTCTGTGCATTTGGCTTTACATGGGTACTGGGGAATCAAACTCAGATTGTTAGGCTGTGCAAGTAAGTACCTTAACCACTGAGCCATCTCTATAGGCCCTACTTCTGGCTTTTATCTGGGAAGTTTGCCAAGGTTGGCTTCTAAAAATCACGAGTTATTTCCCTAAGAATTATGCCATGCTTCTTATGAAAAATATGTGAGTCATAGTTTCTACAAATTTCCCTTACACAGTTTTCTTTTTGCAAAAAAGTTACTATACATAAAAACCTTGCACAAAGAACTCCTTTATACAAAGCTATGGATGTAGCTGAATAATAAAATCATATGGAAATATGAAGGAAAATTCCCACTGTCATTTTATTCACATCCTCTGTTTACTGGTCTGGTTTATATATTTCTGCATTTTCTTTTTTGTTGCCCCTGCAAATATGAGGCATACCTATATGGGATTTTAAAATGTATGGGCCTGGGGCTGTTAAGATGGCTTGGCAGTTAAATGTGCCTGCTTGGAAAGCCTGTTGACCCAGGTTTACTTCCCAAGACACCCACTTAAAGCTGGAAGCAAAAAGTGGTACAAGTGCTTGGTGTTCGTTTGTAGTGGCAAGAGGCCCTGGCATACCCATTCAATGGAGATAACATGCAAATAAATAGTAATTTTTAAATGCACTGGCTATTAGTGATAACTATTTAAAAAATTATCAGTGAGGGATGGAGAGATGTCTTAACAGTTAAATGTACTTCATGCCCAGTCATGAGTGCCTGAGTTTGAAATCTCCAGAACCCATGTAAACATGGATGTAATCATGGATATCTGAAATTCCAGTCCCTCGGGGGAGCAGAGACCTGGGAATTGCCAGGACTCTGGTGTGCAGATGGGGGGCAGAGTGTCTCAGGGATCAGTGAGAAATTTTGGTTCAAATAAGAATGGGTGGAAGAGTGATGGAGTGGGATATCTGACAGTCACTCTGGCTACATCAGTTGAGTGCACCTGCCTATGGTGAGTACATGGGGCAACACATGGGCACATATACACACACACGCCACTTTATACACACACAAGCAGAAAACTTACCAGTAAATTAACATGGTTTTAGAAAGTACTTGTGGATGTGGTTCATGGGGTTCATGTCTACAAAATATCCCAGGTATGAGACAGATTATAATTTAATTGTATTAGTTACTTTCTCATTGCTGTGAGCAAATATCTGGTCAGAAGCCACTCAAGGAAGGGAAGGGTTTATTTTCGATGTAACAGTTTCGAGGTGGGAAAGGCATTGGTAGGTTTGCTCATAGCATTTCACTAAGAAGCAGAGTGGACACTATGTGGGACTGGGCTGTCAAACCTTAAGAGTCATGCCCAGTGACCCACTTCCTTCAGCAAGGCTGTGCCTTCCTAAAGGATCTACCACCTTCTAAACAGTACCACCAGCTGGGGACCAAGTGTTCAAAGACACTAGCCTGTGGGACATTTTACATTCACCCATAGCACCAAACGTTACTTCTTGGATTTCATTTGATTGTATGTTCTCACTGGTAAAACTTTGCTGTGCTAGCTAGCCTTACATAATCACAGGTTATGCATGTTGTTCATGTAACTGCAGGAATACAAGTATATTGCCATAGCAAAATTTTAAATGTGTGTGAAAATTACCATATGAAGGTGGAGAGTAGATAATTCACCTGTCACTCCACTCTTGAGCTCATTTTGTAATGTTGTCACCCTGTCCATGCTGTTGGTGTCATACATGCTTTCTTTTGTGACAATCCTGGTTCTCTGAGCTTTTCTTGTGAGCACCCCAGCACCAGCGTGTAATGCAGGTATTTTTTAAAATACATGTTCAGTTAAGGCGCTTGCCTGTGAAACCTAAGGACCCATGTTCAATTCCCCAGTACCAACGTAAGCCAGATGCACAAGGTGGTTATATGCATCTGGGGTTCATTTGGTCTTAATACCACAGTGAGTACAGAGCAGGTCCTGTGGGGTTTGTTTGCATTGTGTGGCCATTTTTCCTTGGTCTTGTATGCTTCATCCTGAATGATCACCACCATACTGTATCCCTACCTGTTCCAAGCTGTCAAAAGCACTCCCCCAAATAGTACTCACAGTGCCTCTTTACTCCAGCTTCAGAGCTTATGGTAAGCAAGGCTTAAAGGAAATAGGTACTTCAGTCATCTGGTTGAAGTACTCTTGGTTCCAGCATATCAACCAGTGAGAGGAAACACCACAGGATTTAGAAGCAGCCTCATGGAAGGTGAGACCTGGGAGACTGATGCCTGACTGCCTAAGACCAAAGCTATATCATCTGTCAGGCAACTTCCCCAAGCCTGGGGTTCATGGTGGTCTGCTTGTGTTTGCACACAGCTGTAGTGTGTTGCTGCTGATAACTATGGTGTCATTTCTTTTTCTTGTTTTTAAGAGTTTTACTCATTTGGTTTTGATTGTTTTTTCCATTTTCCTAAACAACCTCAAGAGAACATGTGAAGAGCCATCATTTTGGTGGGAATTCAATAAGGTGCCTAAAAAACAAAGTAACAGTATTTTTAAGTGTATTTATTTTCCTTTTTTTCCTAGAAACCTTTCAGGGAATTTATTTTCTTCATTATCCCAAGGAACTTTTGATTATCTTGGTTCACTACGGTCTTTGTAAGTAAGAATTTCTTTTGTCTTTCTTAACTGATATATTCAGTTTTGAAAATATGACACATAATGTGGTTTAAGAGATTTAATGTGAAATGGCCTTGTGGATTTGCAAATATTAGCATTCAGCCTTAAAAACACAAGAAATTTCAGTAAGGTCCTTCAGTTAGGTTAAACATTTCCTCAGAACATGGTGTCTCTTCCAAATACATTCAGTCAATAAACTGGTGGTAATTGCTTCTCTTTGACTTCATTTTCAAATCAGCAAAGACGTTTCTTGTTGGCTAATTAAACTCCCAAACTCTAGGCTGTTCTTTCTTAGGAAGAATTCACAGAGAAGGCTGTTTTCTACTTTAGGGATTTAGTTTTATCCTGTAACCCCTGCTCCACACGGAATTCACCACTGATCTCTGCTGTTTCTCAGGTTGCTTATTGAGAATGCCTGTGGCATGCTGTCTGTGTGAGATCTTAGTTCGCTGCTCTCTGGAGCTATAGAATTCATGAATTTTTTTTTTCCTATTCAAAGAGATTACAGTGGAGTTACTTTTGAAAATAACTGTATTTCCAGAAAAGCGTTAATCTGTTTCAGCCTATGTGTTACATTGATGTCTATTAGAATTTTAAGGAATTGTTCATCAAATTATTGTGTATAACTGAGTCACTTTCCAGGGACAAATTTCTTCTCTTCCAGTTGTCTCTGTTCAGTGTATGACTTCTCTTCTCCTTTTCTTTTTTTCTTTCTTGTTTGTTTGTTTGTTTTCCTGAGGTGTTGAGGATTGAACACAGGACATTGTATGCGCTAGGGAAATAGTCTGCCATTGAACCCACACCCCAATTCTTCTGCTATGTTAAATAAGATGACAAAAGATAAGCTGGCCTTTGAACCTTAGTATCAGGAAAATGGGAATTATTGCCATCTTAAAAATAAAAAAAAGAAAAAAAGAGAAAGGAAGACATTGCCATTGTTGACCTAAATTACTTGGCAGTGACCAGAAGTGGTGGGTAGGGTAGGAAATAGAAGTTTATCAGGCTGTTCCTTTGATATTGGCTGTAAATTTATTATCTATGCTACAGCCCTCCTTTGGTGCCAGAGCTGGAGAGGAGTGCTGTGCTGGCCTGCTGTCTGTGTCAGAAGCATGCACACTTGGTTTTTCTCTGTGTGTCTTGTGGATATATGTTAAGGAGTATGTTCTGTACCATTTCTGTTTTATCTTTGTTTTGATTGCAGAGGCAATCTCTCGTAGTTACGTTTGCTGATGGGACTTTGCATGATGTGTGGTGGTGCTTAGTGAAAGCATTGTGCAGGTTACTGGGCTGATACCCAAACTCTGCATGTTCATCCTTTCTTTGTTTCTTAAAAGAATCCAAGACCAGGGGCTGGAGAGAGAGCTTAGCAGTTAAAGCACTTGCCTTCGAAGCCTAGGTTCAATTCCCCAGTACCCACATAAGCCAGATGCATATGGTAGCACATGTATCTGGAGTTCATTTGCAGTGGCTAGAAGTCCTAGCATGTCCATTCTCTCTCTCACTCTCTCTCTCTCTCTTTTTCTCTAATAAATAAATACAGTAAAATGAAATAAACTCTTTAAAGAAAAACAATAATCCAAGGCCAAATTAAAGGCTTCTGCCAAGTTTTTAATTTTCTTTATTTTCTCTATGTTGACTTTGAAGAAGTCATACTCTTCCTTTGGTATATGGTCTGGTGTGTGTGAAAGGGTAGTCTGTGATGGGTAAACTCCATGGAATCGTGAGCAGAGGCCAGCGGAGAATGTCAGCTGCTCTCCTTTCTCATTGAGCCTGGAGCTGCTGGGTCTTTGGTCAGACTGGCTGACCAGTGAGCCCAAGCAGTTTTCCTGTCTCCACCTGCCACAGAACTGTGGTTATAGGTACGTGTGGCCACATGTGATTCTGACATGGGTGCTGAGGATTGAACTTCCACCCTCTTGCTTATGGCAAGTGCTTTAACCCACTGAACCATCCTCCTAGCCCATCATATTCTTGTATTTGCCAACTCTTTATCCCTTACGTTTGTAAATAGTGTCACCTGGTGCAAAGGAGAAAAGTATCAAAAACAGTTTCTACCCTCAAGTGGCTTTGAATCTAGTCAGATACACAGAACTCAACCATACCTAATAGTCCCATATTCCTTTATGTGGCATTTCATTGCCATCAGTAGGAGATGATGGTAGTGATGCTGTAACATTGAGGAAGGTGTCAGACTCCCTAAGGACCTGGTAGAATGGATGGGAACTTGGTCTTCCAGAATCCCAGAGTTATAGAACTTGGTAAATAGAGCAAATAGAAGAGTTTTTTTTTTGTTTTTTTTTGTTTTTTTTTAAATGTCTGCATGCTTACTTTGAACAAAAACAGCCCTAGGATTAGTGGGAGGAATTGCTGGGGACAACACTATAAAAGACAGAGTATTAGAAAGAAGGGGACCATCCCCTGTTGGTGGCTTGTGCCACTGGCATAGTCGGGGTGTGTGTCTGTATTTTTTTAAAGATTTATTTTTATTTATTTATTAGAGAGAGAGGGAAAGAGAGAGAGGGAGAAGGAGAATAGGCATACCAGGGCCTCTAGCCACTGCAAATGAGCTCCAGATGTATGTGCTCCCTTGTACATCTGGCTTACATGGAACCTGGAGAATCAAACTGGGATCCATAGACTTCGCAGGCAAACACCTTAACCTCTAAGCCATCTCTCCAGCCCTTGTGTCTGTATTTTTAACAAAAAAAGTTAACCAGGGCTGGGGAGATGGTTTAGCAGTTAAGGTGCTTGCCATCAAAGCCAAAGGACCCAGGTTAGATTCCCCAGTATCCATGTAAAGCCAGATGCACAAGGTAGTGCATGCATGTGGATCTTCTTTGGAGTGGCTAGAGGCCCTGGTGTGCCCATTCTCTTTCTCTCTCAAATAAATAAATAAATTTAAATATTTTAAGAAAGGTAAACCAATACAAAACCAAATTGGTACTTACCATTATTCCTAATAATCCTAACTTGTGTGCCCTAGGGAGTTTCAGACCGAGTATCTTCTGTGTGACTGTAACTTACTGTGGATGCATCGCTGGGTAAAGGAGAGAAACATCACTGTGCGGGACACCAGGTGTGTTTACCCTAAGTCACTGCAGGCCCAGCCCGTCACAGGTGTGAAGCAGGAGCTCTTGACATGCGGTAAGGGAGAAGTCAAAGCTGAGTGAGCATCTACCGCTGCCATGCTTGGCTTGACAAAGTATAAAGTTCTTTCGGAAGAAATGAAGTACAACCTTTTATCTTCTAGGATTCAGTTGATGCCAGCAGCTAAGCTAGCCAGATTAGAAAGCCTTTTTCAGTGGGTCATTAAGGTGGCTCTTCTTTGGTTCTAAACAGTTTTCTTTATGAAAAGCAGTTTCAGAGAATCACATAGCTATTTGTGTTTACTTTCAGTGGTCTTATCATGAATTGTTGAAAGTAATAAAAATCTCAGGATGCTCACTTAGTTACTGGTGGTAGTGTGACTTGATAAAGCCTTGTTGTTTCTGGTTTGTGTTTTTCTGCCTTGGGGATCAAACTTGGCCTCCAAGATGGGAGACAGAACCCTACCAAATGAGTGACACCCATAGTTTCAGGGAACAGCTTTTCTGAAATGTAGTTCATCAGGATGTGTCAGTGCTCATGAAAGATCTACACAGTTAGATCTGAAAGTTCTACATTTTGGAATTAATTCTTGCCAACCAGTCACCTGAATATCCCAAAGACTGTATGAGCATATCAAAAGTTCTCAAAGATAGAGGACTACTTCAACTACTTTGAACACATCTATTCAATAAATAATGATAATAATAAATGCTGCCTTTGAACATCATGATTTTGAAGATCTGCAGACAAGATCAACATCACATTTCCCTTCTATAAAATGATAAAGTGTTCTTCACCAACCAAAACCATGCCTTAAGATATGAGAGGGAGGGATGGAGAGATTGTTTAGCATCCTGTGGAAGCCTGAGACCACCCAAGTTCGAATCTCTAGAACCCACATAAAAAAGCTGAGCATGGCCATGCAGGCCTGTAACCCCAGTCTTGTGGAGAGTGAGAGGAGCAAGAGAGGGTCCCACAAACCGTAAGCCCCCAGTAAAGGTGCTCTGTAGCAAAGAAAAATAAGGCAGGTGAGTAAAGGTGTTTTCCTTCAGCCACCCCAGCATAATCACATGGGATACTGCATCAGCATATACACGTGCATGTACCCCCACCATATTCACACACATACATGCGTGCGCATGTGCACACATACACATGTAAGAAAGCCAGGTGTTGTGTTGCACACCTTTATTGACAGCAGTTGGGAGGCAAAGGTAGGAGGATAGCTGTGAGGTTGAGGCCAGCCTAGGATTACAGAGTGAGTTGTGCGTTCCAGGTCAGCCTGGGATAAAGTGAGACTCTATCTTGAAAAAAAAAAAAAACTTAAAAATAAAAATTATTTTGAAAACATAAAAGGAGATCTCAGCTTGGCTTTTGTATCCAAAATAAACAAGCTTGTACATTTATTTTTCATTTTCCCTTTATTGGTACCATTGTTATTTCACAAGTAAAATAATGTTCTTTGAGTGAAAATGAAGAGTCATGAAGGGAAGGCAAAGGTTATAAGAAGGAAGAAGCAAACAAACAACAACAAAAGCAGTCAGAGTCTGTATTTGTGTTACTCCAAGGTAGTTAGTGGTGTGTTGAGATGGTGTTTTATTTTCCTCACCTGTTTTGTATATTTAGACAAAAATATTGTCTTCCTAATGACGTTTTATAACTTTGTAAAAGTTGAAATAATGTAAACATATTTCTTTTTATAAAACAGGCATGCCAATGCATTGTGTAGATGTAGCTATAATTTAACGACTTCCTTATTACTGCATATTTAGTTAGTAATTTCTCACTCCATAAATAATGCAGTTAGTAATTTCTTTGTGTATATTTTCACATATTTTCTATTATTCTTTAGGATACACTATTGCTGAAAATAGAATTATTGTGTTAGACAAATGAACTAAATATTTTAAAGGCTTTTAATGAATCAGTGGTATTTGTATATATTTCTGCATATATATTTAAAATTCTTTCATTTTTATGACTGGAATGAATTATATCATCTCAAATAGTGACTATCAATTATGAGACCTTAAAAGATTTTATTTTAAATGTTCCAAATTCTATACAAGTTCACATATCTTTTCAACCAGAAAGAAAGTGTTTTAAGCCAAGGTGACATAATGTCCAAAATGTATTTTAAGATAATAAATGCCAGCATTTATTCTTCAATTGCTAGATTTAAGTCCTGTTTTACAGCTCATTCTTTTAATTTACTTCTGTCTTCGTCTTATGGTATCAATTAAAGGGACAATCAGAAATCATTGTAGATGTTTTACTTGTACCTGTTTTATGCTGTGACCCCTATGTGCTACTGTTTTGTTACTGTAATAAGATAAGCGAGGTAACATGAAGATGAGTTGTATTTAGCTCAGAACTATGGAGGTTGAACGTTCCAGATCAGCCTGTCCCATTGGCTTCTGGTGACAGCCCTCTGGGGCTGTCATGGTAAGAGGAAGCATGAGAGCAAGTGACCACATCTTCAGACAGGAAATAAGAATGAGAGCAAGTGACCACATCTCCAGATAGGAAGCCATAGAGTAATTTAAGGGTCGCTCTCTGTTACACCACCTGACTCTCAAAGGACTCAACTGTAGGAGACAGACATTCCTCTCTGTGGGTGGTAGCTGTGTCCCGAGGACCTCCCAGGAAGCCTCACTTGTGAAGTTTCATCACCTTCACAGTGCCACACTGGGCACTGAGTTTCCAAGATGTAAATCCTTCAGGAGTGGGGGGCACAAAGCATTGCCTGGCTCACAGCAACCTTTTTTGAATTGGTGTTAGGATGTAGGTCACTAGGGAATATTCTGTTTTTGGTCACTTTACATAGAATTTTTGTAGCTTTGAATGATGAGTGAGATGGTTCTGTGTTTATTCATTAAGTGTTTGTTTTGCCGCCTCTAGATCCTCCCCTTGAACTACCATCCTTCTACATGACTCCATCTCATCGCCAGGTTGTGTTTGAAGGAGACAGCCTTCCTTTCCAGTGCATGGCTTCATACATAGACCAGGACATGCAAGTGTTATGGTATCAGGATGGGCGGATCGTGGAAACGGATGAGGCACAGGGAATCTTTGTGGAAAAGAGTATGGTTCACAACTGCTCGCTGATTGCAAGGTGTGAAGGGTTAGGTGGACGTTATTTCCCTGGAACTTATTTGTCCTTTCAGTGGGGTAGACTTTAGGTGGGAATTTGGGTTAATGTTTTATATTCTTGCCCCCCCCCCAATGCCATTAATAGGACATCTGTTGCTAAGTGGGATGGTACACACCTTTAATCCCAACACCTGGGAGGTGGAGGTAGGAGGATTTCTGGGAGTTCAAGACCAGCCTGAGACTAGAGAGTGAGTTCGTTCTAGGTCAGCCTGGGTTAAAGCAAGACACTGCTGTGAAAAACAAAGTAACAAAAAGACATTTCTATGATTGTTGCTTTTGAAAATCAATTATCCATCTTTTCTTTCAGTTCTGGTAGGGAAAACTGACTATAAAAGGGAAATATTTAAAGTTGAATTCTTGTTCTTTAAAGTTTTAATAGTAAAATGTAAACTTTTAGTGTCAAACCCAATTGCTAACCATTTGTGCCACTAAGCTTTTATTTTCACTTATAGGAATGGCCACACTTTCACTAATTTGTCTTAGGAGCAATGCTGCATTTTAAGATACTTTCCTACTTCTGTTTTCACTGTGAAAGAATATCACATTTGAACTGCTGTCAACCCCATGATGGGTGTGAATATCAAGATAGTTATTTTTTTAAATAAAGGTTTATTTGTTATAAAATATTAATCACTTAAGCTAAAAACACAAAAATTGAGGTCAGGCTATATTAAAATATATGCATACCCTTCTTTGAAAATTATTCAAGATTGAACTAAACAGATGCTTTAAATAAAATAAGGTATTCTTTGAGGATATTTAATTAACTATATTGGTGGAGTATGTTTTGTAAAATTGCAGTTGAAAAGTTTGTCTGTCTTAAAAGTCAGATTCACCCCATTCCTCACTCTTCTGCAACTCCCCAGGCTGAACCCCTTAATGTTGGCTCACACAAATGGATTTTAGTTGCCAGGTGTAACATTCCTTATTATAAATCTTGTCCGCTGTTCTGTGAACAGGGAGTAGTTAGACACCCATCAAGGGTTAAATAGGATGAGAACTCGACCCAGAAGGAAAAGAAGGTCCTTAGTTCTACTACACAAAATCTTCCCTAGTTAAAATAATTAGTAAATACATTGAAGTTGAAATCAGAACAAAGCATACACCCATCTACAAATAATCGTTTGAAGGTTGAAAAACAACCTTCAAAACCGCTCAAAAAAGTTAGTTTAGTGAACTTTACAAACATGTGAAATATTTTATTTTGGTATTGAGTTCCCTCCCGTCTTTCCCTCCTGTTCTTTCTGACTTCCTGTTTGCCTTCCTAGAAATACAGTCAAGCTATGGTTTGTAAACGAACAGATACCAGGAAAAAAAAAATGCAGACAATTTAAAGACTGAACTAAAAGTCATGTCTGGGAACTTCTTGGGTTGAATTTTATTCTGATATTTTATTTTATTTCATTTCATTTTATTTTTGTTCTTCGAGGTAGGGTCTCGCCTTATTCCCAGACTAACCTGGAATTCACTGTGTAGTCTTAGGATGGCCTTGAACTCATGATGATCTTCCTGCCTCTGCCTCTGGAGTGCTGGAAATAAAGACGTGCAGTACCATGCCCGGCCAAATCTTATTTTTAAACATTAATTAATTAATTTTAATTTATGAGAGAGAGAAAGAGGTAGGTAGAGAGAATGGGCATGTCAGGACCTCAAGTCACTGCAAGAGAACTCCACATGCATGCACCACCTTGTACATCTGGTTTACATGGGTCCTGGTTAATCAAACCTGTGTCCTTAGGCTTCGTAGGCAAGTGCCTTAACTGCTAAACCATCTCTCTAGGCCCTAAATCTTACTTTTAATTCGTGGTCCCAATCAGAGGGAACTTAAAATCACCTAATGGGAATATGACCAATATTTTATACAGTAAAGTTCACAATCAACAGTTAATTTTGCATAGCATGTGTGTACACTAGTATTTGTGTGTGTGTGTGTGTAGATAAGTACACCCCATGTACACGTGTGCAGAGGCCAGAGTCAGACCTCTGGTGTCATCTGCCATTTTTTTTGCTCTTATTTCCCTGAGACAGAATTTCTCACTGGAACATGGAGCTCCCTGTTTTTCTGTTAGGCTGACTAACCTGGGAGCCACACTGGTCCACATGTCTCTGCCTCTGCTCCCCCTCCCCCTTTTGCCTAGCACTGGGGTTACAAGCATATGTGACCATGCCTAGCTTTTTACTTTGCTGCTGGGAATCAAACTTAGGGCCTCATCCTTACACAGCAAACCCTCCTACACATTGAATCATCTCTCCAGCCTGGTAGAAAAATATACCTGGTAGGTATATTTTTAAATGGTTTCATTTTTATGCGGTATCCTTCATGCTTATGTTGCTTCTTAAGCTAGCAAAATTTTAAATATTTATAGTGTGGTCCTTGAAAAAAGTTTGGGGACTTCTGTCTTCTAGATTCTGTTGTATTGTTTTCAGGAGAGCAAATTTTTGTTTTGCTGGACTCAGACTCCTGTGTCATTTTTTTCTGGTTGCTGACAGCTGAAATCCCTGTGTGTGTCATTCACAGTAAGAGATCTGAGGGCATATTATTATTATTAATTATTATTATTGTGATGATGATGATGATTATTATGATGATGTTCTGTAGCACGGGCTGTTGTGCCCACGACTTCACACATGGGAAGCAGCCACCTCATTGCTGCATTTCGTTCCCGGCCCCTGAGTGGACCTCCTGTGTAAGAAGTTTGGGCTTCTAGCCACACTGTCCTTCCTCTGTCCTCTGAATTTTCAGGCCAATGAGAATATGAGTTTCTGGTTTTGACAGAGCCTGTTTTTTGCAAAAGACATTTACAAACCATCTTGGTTGTTCCTCAGTACCAAGACCTGTCTGCTGCTATCAGCTTTTCTTTAATTTCTGCTTACTACTGTTCACTCTTCATGGGTTCCAGCATCCAGGTGGTCATTACTTTACTCACTTGTCACCCGCCCTTGCTAACTGCAGGAATGGTGGTTGAATGGGAGCTGCTCGACCATTAGCAGAAACAGAATTCCCTTATTAGGAGTTGGGATTAATTATAAGAATAATTATATTCATTGTTACACTATTTTTAACTGTGGTGATAATTACACACACATATACATATGTCAAAACCCATCAAATTATTCATTCTTAAGGAGTTTATTGTATAAATAGGCAATAATTGACTTAATACAAAACTTTAAAAATAATGGACCTTTTTCTATACAAAAGCTTTAATTAAAAGTCCCAGTTGTGTGACTGAAGTAGATTTACTTTATAAATATATTGCAACAGCCATGCTTAAATAAATCTGAATTCTTTGTAGCAGCACAAAAATTTAATAAAGAATAACAATTTAGGGCTGGAGAGATAGCTTAGTGGTTAAGGTACTTGCCTACAACGCCTAAGGACTCTTGTTCAACTTTCCAGGTCCCACATTAACCAGACACACAGTGATGCAAGTGCACAGTGGAGTACATGCATCTGGAGTTCCATTGCAATGGCTAGAGGACATGGCACACAAATTCTCTTTCTCTCACTCTATCATTTTAAAAAAACAACAACAACAAAAAAAAGGAATAACAATTTAGTTTAGCATAGCACCCCATGACTTAGATCCAAGTACTTAGGAGGCAGTTTTAGGAGGATTGCTCTTGAGTTCAAGGCCAGCCTGGAGCTACATACAGAATTATAGGTCAGCCTGGGCTAAAATGAGACCCTACCCCATAAAAACAAACAAAACAACAAAAAAGAATAACAATTTAGCATAACATTTTTGTTGATAGAAACATTTAGTAATCTTTTATATGAAGACTGAGTCCTTTACCCAAAGTTCCTTAGAATAATAATGACCTTGGAGGAGAAGGCAGTGTGCAGCTATTGAACTGAGTGACGTGAGATGTCTGCTGATTTTCAGATGGTCTCCTAATGATGTGGAGGCTTTAACAGCGAGGATCCGTGGTTGTGGTTTTCTTAGTCAATGAAACTGAAGTTCTTTCTTCCAGTACCTTCCTAACTCACTAGATCTGCTGCCTGGAAGGTTCCTGTGAAGTTTATTGCAGTGATCACTTTTAGCCATTGAAAGCATTGCTCAAAGTTACCCACAAAAAATATTTGCAAAATACATCATAGCTGTGGTTCCCTGAGGGGGTGCTAACATGTGCCGGGGCCCTACATTGGATCTGCAGAAGTACAGTAGGGTATTTTGCTTTTCTGAGGAGACTACTAATCTTGACACCACTTGGACACCATGCAGTTCATAGTTCCTACTAGCGTGCAGTGTCTTCATGGGTCATGAGACATTTTATGATGGATGTAGGACTTTTGATGATTATGGTGGTTTACAACGAGTGCAGTGTGAAGAGTACAATGGAAGAAATAAGGGTGCCAGTTGTGTGATCTGATTTTATTTATTTTTGAATACCCAATAGTCAGTCATATCACATTTCATAGTTATTGTGTTTATTTAAAAATTAAGAAAAAAATTCATTACTTTGTAATTTTTACCCCTATTACTTTTTAACTAGTACTTTTTCAGATGACTACTAAGTTGTTTTCGACATAAATCACAGTATTTTATTGTCCTTTTCGCCCAGTCTAGCCTCATGATCCTCCTGCCTCAGCTTCCTGCATTCTGGGATTTTGTGTACAACCACACCTGGTTGGATACTCATTTTGAGATTTAACTGCTGACATTTGGGAAGGGTTAGGTGCACAGTGAAAGAGGACCTTGTCAGTGAGGGCAGTGAAGCTGAGGAAGCTTAGAAACTTCTGAATGAAGGAAGGGTTTTCGTTGCCACAACTTCTGTGTCTGTCTTCCTAGTTCATTATAGCCACATACTGGGGAATATTTGCAGTGTTTCTAGGTATTACTTGCTATTGGGGCTAGAAAAATCTCAGTAGGTAAGAGTGTTTCCTGTGTAAGCATGAGGACAGGGGACCTGAAAGCCTGAACTCAATGAAATTAGTATCAAATGCTGTCTTTTGTTGCTCCATCTTAAGGCTATTGATTGCAGTTACTGACTTATTTTCCTAATTTATTCAGATAATAATCATTTCCTTTGATATCAGAGTATGAACACCTCAGAGGCTTTGTTAAAACACTAGCTGTACCACCAATGACTTAGGAGACCAGACAAGTGTGTGTTAACTTCAGGACATAATTTGATAAGTTAATTAAGATGGTGCATGCTTTCTGTCTAATTATCTCTTATCATTTGGGTCTACATAACAGCAAAGTGTGGTGGATCATGTGGGGGTAAAGGTTAATTGAACGTTTTGGCATTTGCTCTTTAATTAATAGATTTTATATTAGAGAATTGTAATTTCATTTTGAAAATGTGACTTACTGAAGGTTATTTAGAAATGCACCTCTTTTATAAATGGAAACAGAGCCTCTCCTAAAAACTTCCTTTAGGAAAGCATTAATAACTTATCCTTTTAGAGACTTACTAAAATGATTTTTAGTAGAACTTTTTTTTCCCATATATTTCATCCTAAATATTTTAAATTACATACTTGACAGTAGTATTGTCTTTCTGTCATGACTATTTGCTGAGACCCTTTGGAAAAGTAGGCATATCTTACAGCAGTGCCACAGATGATGCCCTGAGGCTGCAAGTTCCTGTTCCTAGTATGCCACCCTCTCTGTGCTAGGGAAGTCCTGTGTCGTGAACCGTTGCACTCTACGCATGCTCGTCTCCTTGCTCTTACTGTAGCTGAGGATCCCCTTGAAGGACTTAAAGGGAGGTGGCATTTTTGTTGTTCGTCTCTTTTCTCTAGAACGTTCTTGGTTTATAGTATCTATTCAGGCATAAATTGCTAAGAAACACAGAGTCTCTTCCCTTTTTGCCTAATCATATTTTCTCTCCTTTTAAAATCTTTTTTTTTTCATGCAGTGCCCTAACCATTTCTAATATTCAGGCTGGATCTACTGGCAATTGGGGCTGTCATGTCCAGACCAAACGTGGGAACAACACGAGAACTGTGGATATTGTGGTATTGGAAAGCTCTGCCCAGTACTGCCCACCAGAGAGGGTTGTGAACAATAAAGGTGATTTCAGGTCAGTAACATAGAAAGTCCTGAAAAAGTGTGATCTGTCCCAAATCTTTTATTCTCAAAGGCACATAATTGGGCTCTTTATCCTTAGTAAAAAAGTCTGTGGTGAATGATAATTTCAGCATAATTCATGAAAAGAAAAAATAAAAGATGCCTGAAGTTTATTTCAGACTTGTTGATATCAGAGTCTCTTTCAGTACAGTCATTTTTTTTAGAGAGAGTCAGAGAGAGAGAGAGAGAGAGAACGGGCGCACCAGTGGCCTCTTAGCCTCTGTGAATGAACTCCAGATATGTGCACCCCTTTGTGGGCAAGTGTGGCATTGAGCCCTTGCGTCACTTTGTGTCTGGCTAAACGTGCAACTTGGGGAAGCGAACGGGTGTTCTTAGGCTTAGCAGGCAGGCGCTTTAACTGCTAAGCTGCCTCTCCAGCCCCAGTACAGTCATTTTTAACAACAGTTTTATTACAGAATCTTGAGTAGACTTCTGAATTCGGGGAGAGACATATCTAACTCCCCCACACCCCCGTTCCATTCTGACAATTAAGTCAGAATGACCTTGGGAAATGAGAGCTGATGGTTAGCTTGGAATGTGTGGAACCATTGGAATCCTTGGATTTCTTGGACTTGGTGGAAATAAGCAGAATGAGTTATCTTTTTTTTTTTTTTTTTTTTTGTAGTAGAAGGTTTAATTTGCCTTTGCATGTACATTACTAATTTAATACCGCTTATGTAGTGGTTCGTTGCCAACTTCAGGCTGTCATCCCCATGTGGCTCTTTCTGTTAACCTTTCCAGTCCAGGGAGCAGTAGCGAGCCTCTCTCCAGTCCAGGGAGCAGTAGCGAGCCTGCCATCTTTAGCTCATCTTTTTATTGCTGAGTTTGTTCTTTTATTTCTTCTTGACACAAGTGTATGGAAATCAGCATTTATTATGGCCAATGGATAACTCATATGCATTGAATATTGATCTGTATTTCTATAGTGCACTTGGACGTAAACTATATAGCATTTGTTAATTTTGTTATATTCAACATCTTTTGTGAACTAATCATAACATTTTTTCTGTTTATGATGGATATTTTTACATTATTCCTAATTTTTAAGTGTTTTACATTTTTAAAAACAGGAGAAAAATCTAACTGCTTAGCTGCTTAATGAATTATTTATCTTGTGGCCCTCCTTAGGTTTTATAGTATTAAACTTCCACTGCATTAATAACATTTGGTTGAGTGTAGCCTGATTTGTTTATGTAGTTGGATAATGCATTCTATTTTGATGTGATTGATATTATAATTTAGCAGTTCCTTTGTTATGCCTCATCTGTAACTTGCATTAAGTATGCTTAACTTCATTCCTGATGTTTGAGAAATAGAACTTATGAATAGCAAAGCTTTCTCTCAGTCCCGAGGGTGATGACTCAAGTCAGCTGGTTTGTGCAGCCTCCATGGAGTGAGTGTAGTCAGGCCACCTTTATAATTTTTGCAAAGGCCGTGCTAGAGATCTTTGGACCATGCCCATGCTCAGAAATTTACTAGTAAGACTCATGCAAGGGACTCAGCATAAAGTTACGTACAGTTAAAATCTGATCTCAATGTAGTTGAGAACAAAAAGGGAAAAGAGAGCTGGGCGTGGTGGTGCATGCCTTTAATCCCAGCACTTAGGAGGCAGAGGTAGGAGGATCACCATGAATTCAAGGCCACCCTGAGATTATATAGTGAATTCCAGGTCAGTCTGGGCTACAGTGAAACTCTACCTCGAGAAACCAAAAGAAAAAAGAAAAAAAAAAAAAGAAAAAAAAAAAAAAGAGAGAGAGAGAAACAAAAAGACACAGGAAAACTCTGGAAGACTCCATTGGCAAGTTTCTTTATGCCTGAAGAATCACATAGTCATTCTACCAACAGCCCAGGAAGGCCCATGGAGACTCAGCACCCAAGGCTTTGATTGGGGGCCAGTATTGTTGGCCTCTCTGCTGAGCACATTCCACACTCTCACACTCTAGGAAGAAAGCAGATTTCGGCATAACCCACACTGCTGTTCCGGTCAGTCTAGGCACAGTGAGTCTCACTTAATGGTACAGATAAGGAAGAAACCTTAATTCCTCTAGCTCACAAACAAGCATTAAAGAGTCTCCTTTGTATATAGGCCTGTGACCTGCTGTGATACCTTTAGTCTTCACATCCTACTCCTACTTGTGCAGAAGTTACTAGAAAAGAGTGATCTCTTACATGCCAAAGACACGGCATCTGTTAAACAGAAACAAGAGCACACGTAGCACCACTTTTCTTTTTTGTTGGATAGGATGTCATTTCCTTTGTCCACTTATACCACCACTTAGATTTCTTTGTAGAAAAATGTTTTATTGTGTTATGATAGCAAATATACTCACCTCTTAGATTAAATCGTTTTGATAGATTAATGCTTGTTAACTTAATATTAAAATCTTTCTACTTCAGGAAGTTTTGTTTCTTGTTGATTGCAAGCACACCCTAATCCTTGGTGTTTCCTGTTTTACTGTCATTAATGACCCATCATTATAGGTTTCCCTTTTGCTTTTATTTATTTGCCCGTATGTGTGCACACCAACGTCTCTTGCTTGCTGCTCTCTTATCTGTATGCTGAAAACGTGAACTCAGTCCAACAGGCTTTGAAGGAAGTGCTTTTAACTGCTGAGCCATCTCCCCAACCTCATTCTAAGCTTTCTTACCCTATTTTGTCTTCACCTGTACAGATGGCCCAGGACACTGGCAGGCATCACGGCATATCTGCAGTGCACCCGGAACACCCATGGCAGTGGGATCTATCCTGCAAACCCACAGGATGAGAGAAAGGCTTGGCGCAGATGTGACAGAGGTGGCTTTTGGGCAGAAGATGACTATTCTCGCTGCCAGTATGCAAATGATGTCACTAGAGTTCTTTATATGTTTAATCAGGTAACTAGAATGCCTTTAGATTTTCTTAGGACATAAGAAAAACATGATATTTTAAATTTTACTAGGTAATGCATAAGCACTGGATGTAACTTTCAGATGTTCTGTCTTTGGGAATGTGTTCTGTGTTGTCCCTAAGTTTTCTAGTCCCTGCCTGACCAGTTAGAAACCCAGGCCATCTTGAAGGCTTCTTCTATGCACATTCTCTTTGTCAAAAGTGCTCCCTAGAGTCCTTGTGTAACTGATCTTCTGTGACACTTTTGTCTCTGGACCAGCCCTGAAGGAGGCTTTGGGGTTGCACATTTTCTCTGCTCCTCATTACTGGCTTACCATTCCTGCTGTGGTTGGTGCTCAGTTGGTGTTTGAGTCCATAAATAAACGGATGTAGAGCATTGCCGACAGTGCATGGCAACGGAGATAAGCACTAAATAAGTGGTTCCCACTTTGGTGCAGTGGGAGCTCCAGGAGAGGTATCGGTCACTCCCAGCCAGAGTACTCGGGAGAGGCTTTCCTGAGCCACTGGGAGTGAGGTGTTTGGAGAGTTCAGATAAGCAGAGTGGAGGAGGTGGTCCAGTGCATTTTCAGGTATCACTATATTTTATTATTGTTATATTGCTAAGTTTAAACAAATTTTCTTGAGTTTCTTGACGGTTTCCATTAAAATCCAGTTGGGTTTGCAAAAACATTTGCTGAATATATTGATTTTAATTCAATGCTGTGTTTTGAACTACAGTTAAAAATGTCAACATTTTGTCCATCCTTTTGCAAAGTGCTTCTTTTTGCATTTTTTTGTGTAGATGCCCCTCAATGTCACCAACGCTGTGGCAACAGCTCGGCAGTTACTGGCTTACACAGTGGAGGCAGCCAACTTCTCTGACAAAATGGATGTTATTTTTGTGGCTGAAATGATAGAAAAGTTTGGAAGATTTACCAAAGAAGAAAAATCAAAAGAGGTATATGTTTAAGTTCAGATTTATATAGCATACCAGTGTTAACAATGGTGAAGGGATTGAGTTGCTTTTTTTGTTTTGTTTTGTTTTGTTTTTTGTTTTGTTTTGTTTTGTTTTGTTTTGTTTTTTCAATGTAGGGTCTTACTCTAGCTCAGACTGACCTGGAATTCACTCTGTAGTCTCAGGGTGGCCTGGAACTCACGGCGATCCTCCTACGTCTGCCTCCCGAGTGCTGGGATTAAAGGCGTGTACCTGCAAGCCCGGCTCAACTTTGTATTTGTATTGTTAAGGCTCATTTATGCTTCCTGCATTTAAAACATGTAGCTTTTTAATATCTAAAATCATTGAGAAGCAAATGTTGCAGCAGTTACAGTGTCATGTGGGCTGTTGGTTAATAGAGGTGGCTACCGAATCACGAGATTAAGATTCTGAGATGCAGCTGAAGTAGTTGTAGTAAGCAGGCGGCCTCCGCCTCTCAGCATCCTCACCTGGCTGCTGACTTCACTCTCCTCACGTTCCCCTGGAATGGACAGCCGCATGCTGCTCCCTACCATGAATGCTAGCCTCCCAGGTCTTGTGCCTAATTTTATAATGTCCTGATTAAGATGATATTTTTCAACATACTTTTTGGTGAATGTGAGTGTGTGTGCACGTGCGTGTGTGTGTGCACGTGCATGCATGTGTGCAGGTACCTGTACCCTGTTCACATATTTGTGGAGGCCTGAGGAGAACATTGAATGCTGTCCCTCTGTGATTCTTCTGTTGCTTCTTTGAGATGGAGTCTCACTGAATCTGGAACTTCCCTCACCCCTTCTTTTTAAATCTGATTGGCATACCAGATCAAGCCTAAACAAACAAACTGAAGCCAGTAACTGAACACAGTTAAGGCAGATCTGAGGAGTCCTTGTTGACGGATTCAGCATTCCTTCCAGTGTCTCATGCACTTTCTGTTACTCTGGTGCCCTGTCTTGCTGGCTCTGTGTGTTTCTGTATGTAGGACATTGCACATCCACGGGTGCTTCCTCGAGGGAAATACCATGCCCTCTTCCCTTGCAACATTAACTAGTTTTTAAGCTATTTTTTTTGCGGGGGGGGGATATATATTCTTCTTTCTTCTTCCTTTTTGGTTTTTCGAGGATTAAAGGTGTGCACCACCACACCCAGCAAGAATATCTTTTTTTTTTTTTTTTTTTTTTTTTCAAGGTAGGGTCTCACTCTAGCCCAGGCTGACCTGGAATTCACTATGTTAGTCTCAGGGTGGCCTCGATCTCATGGCGATCCTCCTACCCCTTTCTCCCAAGTGCTGAAGAGTATCTATTCTTATCTTGCATTTTGAAAATAAATCTCCTAACTAAAGGTCTAGTACATTTGTCACTTGATAGGATACACTTACTAAAGATAATAGGTGTGTGTGTGTGTGTGTGTGTGTGTGTGTGTGACAATCAGGGGTGACTTCACGGGACAGGGGACTTTTCAGCGTGCTTATGTGAACTGAGAGACTGGTTTTCACAGGATGGTTTTGGGCTTTTGACCACAGCCACTTCCCTGGGGGAGTTTTCACAGCCCTGAGGGAAGTGATTGAGTCTGACTGTTGTTGCTGTCTCTTTCCACTGTCACAGGGTAGCTGCCCATGGGATTACTGCACCTTTCTGTAAATGGAATGGTTTAGTTGCCAGAATAATTACAATGACATTTTTAATGTGATTGAAAAATTACATATTTCTTCCATTGCTGTAGTTTGATGTGAGGAGCTCTTACACAGTTTTCAATTTGAGAAAAGCACTAACCCCCATGGATGTTTATTTGTCCTCCATTGTGTGCAGTGAACACTGTGGTGTGTGTCTGACTGTTCTCCAGTGTGTGCAGTGAACACCGTGGTGCATCTGACTGTTCTTCAATATGTCCAATGAACACCATGGTACGTGTCTGACTGTTCTCCAGTGTGTGCAGTGAACACCGTGCTGCATGTGGCTGTTCTCCAGTGTGTGCAGTGAACACCGTGCTGCGCGTGTGGCTGTTCTCCAGTGTGTGCAATGAACACCGTGCTGCGTGTGTGGCTGTTCTCCAGTGTTTGCAGTGAGCACCAGGGTGCGTGTTTGACTGTTCCCTAGCGTGTGCAGTTTGGTGTGTGTCTGACTGTTCTCCAGTGTGTTCAGTGAGCACTGTGGTGTGTGTTTGACAGTTCCCTAGCGTGTGCAGTTTGGTGTGTGTCTGACTGTTCTCCAGTGTGTTCAGTGAGCACTGTGGTGTGTGTTTGACAGTTCTCCAGTGTGTGCAGTGAACACTGTGGTGCATATTTGACTGTCTGTTCTCCAGTGTGTGCAGTGAACACCGTGGTGCGTATTTGACTGTCTGTTCTCCAGTTTGTGCTGTGAACCATGGTGCGTGTTTGACTGGTTTCCAGGGTGTGCAGTGAACACTGTGGTGTGTGTCTGTCTGTTCTCCAGTGTATGCTGTGAACACCATGGTGCGTGTTTGACCATGCTCCAGTGTGTGTGGTGAACACTGTGGTGAGTGTTAGACTATTCTCCAGTATGTATAATGAACACCCTGTTGCATCTTTAACTGCTTTCCAGTGTGGGCAGTGATCAGTCACATCTGTGTTCTTGGTGGAAGCATCTCATTGAATGTGAAGTAAGCATGATTTTGTGAGTTATTGATAAACCATTGCCCAGCCTTATTTTTAAAATGAGGATAATAATGGTCCCATTTGGCTTGCAAAGTTTGTATGACCAAGTTAGATAATTCAGGTAAAGATATTTTGAGAGTAGTTACAAAAGTTGGTTTTATGGTGTTTTTTAAATTAACTTTTTAACCTCAGAATATTTTGATTGATTGATTGATTGATTGATTGATTGTGGTATTGTGGATCTAACTACTTGTATATGCTACCACCAGACTGTATCACCAGCCCAAAGGAGATCTTTAACACAATTCTGAGGGCTTTATTTGCTTCTCTAAAAATTTAGTTTGAGGGCTGGAGAGATGGCTTAGCAGTTAAGGTGCTTGCCAGCAAAGACAAAGGACTCAGATTCAGTTCCCCAGCAACCATATAAAGCCAGATGCACAAGGTGGCTCATGCACTTGGAGTTCATTTTCACTGGCTAGAGGCCTGGGCATGCCCATTATCTCTTTCTCTCTCTCAAATAAATAAGTAAAAAATTTTAAAAATTTATTTCGCAAGGTTTTGCTGTCACTTTCACTGGTTAACACAGTCAAGTTAGTGTTATCTTCGGAAACAAATGACAGCCAACATATTAGATATAAATAAGAAAAAAATGAATTTAGTATTAAATAATGGAAGTCTGAATGTAATGTTCCAGGTAATATGACTCACATCGTACACAATTCTTTGGAACCTTAAGGACATACCTTTCACTGTTTATTAGTGTAGTAAAAGGAAATTATGAGGTTTAAGGGCTTTTTAAAGTTAATTACCACAGCATTAAATTATGCTAAGATGCCCTAAAATGCATATAGCTTAGATAGACAAGTAATTAATTAAATTGATTTTTAAATTATGTCCAGTAAGTTCTTCTGCTATGCATAATTTCGTAGCTAAACTGTTGTGAGGCAATTGCTTTTTAAACTGTGATTAAGTCTAGCCTGTACAAGCCAGTAGCCTGCTGAATCAAAATAGGTACTGAACGCTATCAAACTGCCAGGTCTAAAAGGTGCGTTTAGTGGTCTTTTTTAAAGACAGAGAAAGGTTGGCTGTCAGGAAAGAGAGTGTCTGTTCCATGGTTACTAGAGTGATGTTTTCCTTTTTAAAATATTTTTATTTATTTGAGAGAGAGGGAGAGAATGGGCAAGTCAGGGCCTCTGGTCACTGCAAATGAACTCCAGACATGTGTACTACTTTGTGGCTTTTTGTGGATACTGGGAAATTGAACCTGGGTCCACAGGCTTCTCAGGCAAGCACCTTAACCACTGAGTCCTCTCTCCAGCCCAGAGTGACGTTTTTCTTATGAAGCCCATCTTCACCCATTCCAGAAGACAAACAGACGCACAGGATTGGTTTGGGTTATGCTTTGTAATCCTTCTGCTGTGTTCTAGTTTAAAACGTGAGTGAGACACACACCTTAGTCTAGTTTACATTGTTTAGGTATTACATTTTTTCATGTGTGTGTGTGTGTGTGTGTGTGTGTGTGTGTGTGTGTATGTTTGCTGGTGCATATGCACTTGGGTGAGCATGAGAATGTAGGCCAAAGGTTGATGGCTTCCTCCATCGAATTCCACTTTATTTGCTGAAGTAGGCTCTCTCACTTAAAACCAGAATTGACCGATTCATCTAGTCTAACTGGCAAGCTTGCCCTGGGGAGTCTTCTATCTACTTCCTGTGCATGGGTCATGGGTGGATCACCATGCCCACCTGGCATTTAATGTGCTTGCTGAAGTTTCCAAATACTAGGGTCCTCATGTGTGGTAAGCAGTCTGTCCCCTGAGCTATCTCCCCAGTCCCTAGTACATTTTTATGTTCAGATTTTCACACGTGTATACTTTCATTTATTCATCTTAAAGCAGACACTTCTGTTTTGACAGTTATGATATTTCTTTTTTAAAAAAATATTTATTTACTTATCTGAGAGAGAGAGATAAAGGAAGATGCAGAGAGAAAGAGGGGGGAGGGAGGGAGCAAAGGAAGGAGGGAGGGAGGAAGAGAAATGGGTGTGTCAGGGCCTCCAGCCACTGCAAACAATCTCTAGATGTATATGTCACCTAATGTACTCAGTATACATGCACCACCTTATGTATCTGGCTTTAGGTGGGCACTAGGTAATCTAACCTGGGTTTCTTCACTTTGCTGGCAAGTGCCTTAACCACTAAGCCATCTCTGTAGCCCATGTTTTTTTTTTTTTTTTGGTGGGGGGGGTGCTTCAAGGTAGGGTCTTACTCTGGCCCATACTGACCTAGAATTCACTATGTAGTCTCAAGGTGGCCTTGAACTCATAGCAATCCTCCTACCTCTGCCTCCCAGATGGTGAGATTAAAGGCATGTGCCACAATGCCTGGCTCTTTCTTATTTCTAGCTTCTTTTTTTTTTTTTTGGTTTTTCGAGGGGGTCTCACTCTGGTCCAGGCTGACCTGGAATTCACTCTGTAGTCTCAGGGTGGCCTTGAACTCTCGGTGATCCTCCTACCTCTGCCTCCCAAGTGCTGGGATTAAAGGCGTGCGCCACCACGCCCAGCTTTTTTTTTTTTAAGTTTTGAGAAGGGGGAAATGGAGGGAGGGGAGGAAGGGAGGTGGAGGAGAGGGAGAAAGAGGCATGAGTTCTTAGGCTTTGCAGACAAGTGCCTTAATCACTAAGCCATCTCTCCAGCTCTGTTTCCAGTATTTCCTCCCTTTCTTTCTCCCTTCCTTTCTCCGTTCCTTTCCTTTCCTTTTTTGTTTTGTTTTCTTTCTCTCTACCTCTCTCCTCCCTTTCCCTTCCTTCCCCCTACCTTTTCCTTCTCTCCGCCCCCTCTCTCCCCATTTCTACCTTTTTTCCCTTCTTTCTTCTCCCTCCCCCTTTCCTTTCCTTTCTCTTTCTCTAGCTCTTTCCTTCCTTCCTTCTCTCCCTCCCTCCCCCTCTCTCTTTCTCTTTCTCTTTTTCTTCTTTTCTTCTCTTCCTTTCTTATGGCTCAGCAGTTAAAGGCACATGCCAGACAACCACATAAAGCCAGATGAAAAGAGAAATGCATGCATCTGGCATTTGTTTGCAGTGGCAAAAAAACCTTGGCTTGCCCTGTTATTTACACACACACACACACACACACACACACACACACACACACACAAATTAAAAAAAAAAAAAAAACATGTCTCCCCCACTCCCAAGAACCATTAACTGCTAATAGTCCCTCAGTAAGCCCCTCCCTCATGTACAATGGAATATTGGTAGGCCCAAGTTTGTGCATGTCTTGTGCAGGTGACCACAATGTTTGTGAGCTCAGAGTGCAACAATCATGTCCACAGTGTTTTACAGCACTTTCCCCCATCTTCCATTTCTCACGTTCTTTTGCCTCCCTTCTGCATTATTCTCTGCGTCTGGAGGTGGTGATATAGATGTCCATTTTAGGGCTGAGCACTCAACAGTCACTTATTTTCAGCATCTTGAGCAGCTATGAGTCTGCAGTTTCTGCTTCCCACTGCAAACAGAAGTTTCTGTGACCAACACTGAGAGTTGTACTAGTCTATGGGTAAAGCATACATATTTAGAAGGCATTTTGACATGCCCATTTAGCAAAACAAGAGTAGTAGATTCCCCCACTAGCTATTTTAACTTAGCTATATTTTCCTGTTCTTATTTAGTTGCTTATATTTTGTTAATTAAAAGTAATTATATTTTGGTAAGCTAGCACAGAGCCTGTCTGCAAGTAAATGTTGAATAAATTCAGAAAATTTCCCTGCAGTGCTCTTCTCAGCCATTCCCAACCTCACCCTCATGGTCCCTTAACTCCTGCATGACAGCAGAAGCAAAGCATTGGTTTTTGCCAGGGTTTCAAAACTGATCCTAGTGAGACCTTCTGTTGTATGTCAAACAGTGAACTGTGCCAGCTGCTGAGAAGCCCACAGTGGGGTACTGATGCTAGCTAGGAAGCTGGGGAGGTGGGTAAAGTGTTTGTCATACAAGCGTGAGGATCTAAGTTCAGTTCCCATGTACCCACATAAAAGGCTGCATGTTGTGGTGCCTGCCTGTAACCTCAGTTCTGGGAGGCGGAGACAAATGGTTCCCCAGGACTCATTGGCCAGCTAGTCTAGTTGAACCAGTGAGCCCAGGATCAAGGAGAGAACCTGTCTCAGAAAATAAGGTAGAGCAACTGAGCAAGACCCCCAACATTGATTTCTGTCTTCTACATGCGCGCACATGCGCGTAGGTACACACAACACACAGGCCAAATAAAATAAATTCATGGTTTGCCAATTTGGAGCAATTCCATCAGCAAAAGTAATCACAGTAAGCCATGTTCAGATGGCTGCGGACTCCATGTTCTGCTTATTCATAAACAACCAGAAACTTGATGAGGATGGTGCTCATGATGCCCTTGTCATCGAGTTTGGATGACATGCCGCTTGAACTTCTCACCTTCCTTCTAGCTGCTTTGGGCTTCCCCATCTAAGCCCTGTAATTTTCACTTTTCTGGTTATTAGAATTGACAGAAGTCCTGCTTTTTGCATGGGGCTTGCAAATGTAAATGGGAGGAGGGGATGAACCTGAACTTTGCTTAAAAACAGCATGCTTTCTTTTATTTGTAGCTCGGCTAGGTGTGTAAGAATGTATGTCTTCTAGGTTTTTGTGGTTTGTTTGGATTGCCCCTAGAATGAGACATGCTTAGCTCAGTTTATAAATGAGCAAACTGGTCCTGGAAGTAGCTGATTTGCTTAAGGACAACTCACTTATAAATGACAGACTTGAAATCCTAATCTAAGAGTAATTAACTCCCAAGGCACATGAATCGTGTCTTTGGTGCTAGGCACTGTATGCCCACTACCTTATCATCAAGCTAAAGAAAATATTTAAATATTAAATTTAATACCATGTTTGTATATAATCTTGTCAGTTACATATCAGAAGTTTAAGTTTATCATTAAGTTTACAGGAGATTTTGACCTAATTTTGAGCCACATCCCAAATTCTATAATCATGAAGAACATGGGAAGGTCTTTGTCTTAGGATCCATAACTCTACACACTTTCATTGTTATTCATGTGGCATTTTCATTCCTCCACCATTTCATCTCTGATACTGCACATTCACACATGTCTTCAGTTGCTTCCGTGTGACAGGTGCACGGACAGGTGACTGATTCCCTTGACCCTTTTGTGTCTTCAGCCTTCAAGGAATGAGGCCAAGGAGAAGTGGGAGGCTTTTGGCTTTGTGTGGCCGATTTCAAGAATACTTCTTTAATCCAATGGAACTTTCATGCATTGTTAGCTCTTTTGTGTCCTTTATCTCCCTAAGTGTGACATCTTCCAAACTCCTCCTGGAACCAAGCCACAGACACATAGAGAATTTTATGATGATTTGCTTTAGGGAATATTTTGGCAACAAATCCCTTTCCTTAATTCTTAGCCATTTGGTGTCAAATAATGAAAAAAAAATTGCTTTTCCTCAGCTAAAGCCGTCACTCTTGTTACCTCTACCTTCTTATAGGTCATTCTTCCCTTTAGAGTGATTAGCACAAGTTGTATTCCTGGTTGGGCAGTATCTGGTGGGGCATAGCAGGAGTTCTTTATGTCACAATCATAATTTTTCAGGAGAGAAGACATGTGTATTAAGTATCATTTCAGATCCTCATAAAATCCACCTTCATAATCTGCAAAAAAAAATAAGTTTAATTCTAATTGTGCTAATCTTTTAGTAGTTCATATTTTTACTTAGACCTTAGAGTAGAAACAGCATTTCTGTGTACTTTATTTCTTGTCTTTTCATTTGTAGCCAATAGGGATTTTGTTTCTGATAGTGAGCACATTTGAACACATCCTCGCTTTACCTGTACATTTTAATTAATTAATTTATTTGAGAGAGAAAGAGAGAGAGAGAATGAAGGTGCACACCAGGGCCTCCAGCCACTGCAAATGAACTCTAGATGCGCGTACCCCCCCACTTGTGCATCTGGCTTATGTGGGAATAAGAATCAAACTGGGATCCTTTGGCTTTGCAGGCAAACACTTTAACTGCTAAGCAATCTCTCCAGCCCCCTAACATTACTTTTTATAAATGCTGATTTAACAGGCTCAGAAATTAGTGAATAAGAGTCAACACTCATTTCCATTAATCCAGCAATCAGGACATTCACTCCCTCATCTATTGTACATAGGAGAGTGTTCAGGATGCTGATATTCTCAAAAATGAAGTGAAAGGGGACACATGAAATTCAAGAAGACTTGATGTTTGTTGCTGCTGCTCCTCTTCCTCCTCCTTTCTTTTATTATTTTTTTTCTTTAAATTATTTATTTGTAAGTAGAGAGAGATAGGGAGAAGAGAAACAGGCAGAGAGAATGGATGCACCAGAGCCTCTAGCTGCTGCAAACAAACTCCAGATGTATGGGCCGCTTTGTGCATCTGGCTTTATGTGGGTACTGGGGAATCAAACCCAGGTCATTAGGCTTTGCATGCAAGTGCCTTAACTGAGCCATCTCTACAGCCCACATTTTGTACTTTGAGATGAAGTGTCAGTCTTTGCTCAGGCTAGTCTCCACAACTCTTAGGATCAGACAGTCCTCTACCTCATCCTCCCAAGTGCTTGGATTATACTCACTCACCATCATGCTTGCTGGGTTCTTAAATTCCCATTAGGGTCTTAGGTTTTGAAGAATACTCCTTGAGATTGTGTGAGTCCATCGAATAGAGGGTTTGCATTCCAGTTCAGTATTCTCCATCTTTTTTATTCCCCTTCCTTCAAGTGGTTATTCCAATCTAGATCATTTATAAAAAATTAGAATCCTGGCCTTGTTTTGTGTTTTCTTTGCAATGTTAGCTTGAAAGGAGTGTGTCTCCACTGCTCAGGACAGTGTGGAACAGTCAGTATTATTCAGTGACAGTGTAAATGAACACCAGTTATGAACATTGTCACTACTGAGTAGCCATCAAAGCTATGGCTGTTCTACCTCATATTACACTCGTGAGTAATTAATTAGTCACTGTGATACACTGTGGTAAGGACAGTACAGGTCAGAAATTAAAAAAAAAATTTTAAATTTATTTGCAGAAAGAAAGAGAGGGACAGAGATTGAGAGAATGTGAATGAATGAGCATGAATATGGACAAGCCAGGGCCTCCTGCCACTGCAAATGAACTCCAGTACTTGGGTACTGGGGAATTGAACCTGGGCCATCAGGCTTTGTAAGCAAGCAACCTTAACCACTGAATCATCTCTCCAGCCTATCTTCCACCCCTACATTTTTTTTTTTTTTTTTTTTTTTAATAATTGGATCAAGGTTTGGGTTTTTCTTAAAATAGGCAAAAAGCTGGTTTTGTTAGTCTCATTTAGATGTGAACAGACTTACAAAATGCCCTTCTTTTATCACTTCGGTGAGAGCCCATTATCCTAAGAGAGAAGGCTGTTTTGGGGAAGGAAAGGTTTTATACGAAAGGAAAGGACCAGTAAAGTATGCCTTGTGCCCTTGCCCCAAGCCAGGCAGTCTCAGGAACTCATGCTCCCTATGCATGGCAATGAGAAAAGACAGGGCTGTTGTTACCATTACAACCCAAGGAACTGAGCTGTGACTGTCTGTCCCAGGCATGGGACATGTGGCTTCACCTGTGTGCTCACTGAGCTTGCTCCGCCCCATGGTCCTGCAGCTGGCATCTGGAGGGTTTCCACAGGCCTGTAACATGAACCACGGTGGGGTGGACCAGACTTCTGTGTAAACCATGACAGTCCTTATAATTGCACATCCTGTGCAGAGCTGGATGCAGAGCAGGATTGGAAATATTCACTGCTGTCTTCTGGGATGATCAAAAGCCGTCTGCTAGAACAGCCGTGGCTCTCTGGCTTGGCGCTGGAGCTTACAGCCTTTGATGCTTGCTTCGTAGTGCGAGGAACAGCCAGCCTGTGAATGATCTGTTCCTGCCCCTCGAATGTTTTCTGCCCTCCACCACAGATCTTCTCAGGAACATTTTGCTGTGCTGAGAACCCGCTTGACACCAGTGTGTGTCATTGGCTGCTAGGCTGCCTGTCTATTCCTCTGGTGACTCCTCAGTGACATTGCCTTATGCTTATGCCTGCAAGGCATGGTGAGCTAATAAACAGGCAAGTAGAGGAAACCAGTGAAGGAATGAGTGCCTCTTCAGACACATTTGTTGCATGGCCCTGGGTGTTCAAGCCTCGGTAGAGTTGGGAAGCATGGAAGAAGCTCATTCATCTAAGGTGAATAGCATCGCGTGTGCGCATGCATGGCTTCACGTCTCAGCACATTTGGGAAGCTCACAGATGTTGGATGTGACTGTAATTGTGAACAAGATAGAAGGAAAAAGAGTTTGACAGCACAGAATAGAAGTATTTGTAGTGGTTTTTTACATAAAGAGTTGAGATTTGAACCTGGAGAGATGGCTCAGCAATTAAAGGCTCTTACTTACAAAGCCTGATGGGCTGGGTTCGATTCCCCAGTACCCACATAAAGCCAGATAAAGTGGCACATGTGTCCAGAGTTTGTTTGCAGTAGCAAGAGGCCATGGCACACCCGCCCCCATTCATATTCTCATTCTCTCCCTCCTTACAAATAAATAATCTATAAAAAATATTTATTAAAAAGGAGTTGGAATCTTTGTGTTCTGAGATGTGACATCTCCCTCCTCCTAACTCTAATCATTCTTCTTTCCCTGTGAGGTACCTCAAAACAGTCTTGTCACTCCTGATCTAATGGCTACTTAAGTGCACTGTTTTGAGTTAAATAATACCAAGTGACCATAACTGAAGGTGCTTTTCATATCCAGAGAAGGGGAAAAGAGAAACCAGTGAAGCCTCAGCGATTTTCCACAGGAGAAATTTTAAAAGATGACAATCTCACTATCTCTTCAGTGTTTTGAGTCTGTCCAGCAGCTTGTCTTGGTTTTCAAGATCTCCCTTTCTCCCACATGCCTCCTAGCTCGGTGATGTGATGGTGGACATTGCCAGCAACATCATGCTGGCTGACGAGCGTGTCCTGTGGCTGGCTCAGAGGGAAGCCAAAGCCTGCAGCAGAGTTGTTCGCTGTCTGCAGCACGTTGCTGCTCACCGGCTGGCCAGTGGGGCGCACGTCTACTCCACGGTAAGTGCAGCGTACTCCTAAGCTGAGGAAGTGATGCGTGTGACCACTGTACCCCAAGGAGCCAGTCCACTCCTCCTCATGAGGTGCTGCTCCGAAACATCGTGAAAGTTAATTTTGATTTTGAGTAATCTGTTTTCTCAGTAGCTGGAAAATACTTCTTATTCTGTAATGTGAATGGTTGTCATTATCTAATCCACTCAAATTATTTCTATAACAAAAATAAGAGTAGTATTCTATGACAGTTGACCCCCAAGCCTTTCTGAGCCTGTCCTCAGTTTTGGACCCTGAAAGATGCTTTTGTGAAAAGTGTCTGATTGCTTTTCCAGGTTTTCATCTCACACAAGAACTGGGCTGCCCTCCAATGCTTGCAAAGCTGTTGGCACAATATAATAATCACTCAGTTAAGTAGCATGAAGTTACATTCATGCTGAGTTGAACGCTTAAGTATCTTTGTGTAGTGTTTATTTTCTGTTCTAAAAATATGATACAGTAAACATTGTGATTCCCTGAGGAGGCACTCTGATCAGTGGTCAGTGTTTCCACTTCCTGACTTCAGTTGGGAATCATGTAGTGGTGAATATTAGTGGGGACTATTCGACATTTCCACCCAGAATTTGGTATAATTCAAGATTCTCATTCGTTCCATTGATTTCCGTCCGAGGCCTTTTTAATCATACTGTCACACTGTTCATGATTGTATCTTTTGCTCAGTTAGGATTAGGATTGCTTTTCTGAATAATAAATACAATAGAAGCCTGGCACAGCTGCTGCCTTTATAGCAATAGCACAGGGTAGTTTTGCTGTTAGTACATGATCTTACTTGTGACTAGCCTGTTATTTCCTCTCTGACCATTTATACCCAGCTTAAGTCCTGTCCTACCGCCTTGCATCTTATTTAGTGGAGGAACTTTCTCTCCCTCTCTGCCTCTCCCTCTCCCTCTCTCTCTGAACC
Organism: Orientallactaga sibirica; assembly: GCA_036365145.1. NCBI lineage: Eukaryota > Metazoa > Chordata > Mammalia > Rodentia > Dipodidae > Orientallactaga > Orientallactaga sibirica. Next base: position 17,944,037 of record JAEOAD010000018.1, on the reverse strand, counting down.
CCACTTGTCCCCGCTGCTAGTACGAGGGCATAATAAAGATCATGGTGGGTGTTTACACACTGTTTCTACATGGAACACGGGTTCTGGATGTTACACAGGTGTCTTTTTATCCTTGGGGAAGTAGTCCAAGAATCCAGTGGATGCCTAGAGCCATGGGTAATACTCACCCCCCATGTATACCATGTTTTCTTTATAGATTTGTGTAAGCACCCGTGTACACACACACACATACACACACCAAGTCAGTTTAGAGATTAACAACACATAACAATACGGAGAAATTATTTACAACTTATAAATTACTTATTGCTTCAAATTTCCATGTTTTTGTTTTTTGTTTTTTTGAGGTAGGGTCGCACTCTGGCTCAGGCTGACCTGGAATTCACTATGTAGTCTCAGGGTGGCCTCAAATTCATGATAATCCTCCTACCTCAGCTTCCCAAGTTCTGGGATTAAAGGCGTGTGCCACTATGCCCAGCTTCCATCTAACGTTTTAAGACTGGTTGACTGTGGGTAGCTGAGGCTGGGGAAATGGAATGAGGGGGAAACTGGGATGAGGGGGATGCTATAATTTGTCCAGGTAGAGATGGACAGTTCCGGAATGAGCAAAGAGAAAGGGCTCTGTGGAAGGACAGAGTCTTTGTTTTACATGCCATGTCATGATTACCACTATTTGTGAAGCTTTGTTGGATTTTGGAGTTTTACATGCGCCAACAAAACTTGGAATGTATATTGGTTTACATATGTAATTTAATGAGTGCACCTTTTCAAGGTGTGTATAATTTATGAAGCAAAAGCTAATGCAAGCATTATTTACTCTTGAAAATTTGCAAGTATGTGCTGTATTTGTGAAAGCTGACTTCTTGCTTTTGAATTTGTATCCTGTCTTTACATTAGATACCAAAGTCCCATGCCAGCATGCACATAAAAGGCTTCAATTCGTCTATGGTGTCTATGGTGCTTGGAATGCTGTCTTCCACTGTGGTTGGGGCTTAAAATATCCCAAACAGAAGGGGAGCTTCCATGTTGTCCTTATGTTTACAGTAAATCCTGCCACCTTGTGGGGTTTGGGAGTGAGGCTTGTTACCTTGTCACTTCTAGTGCCCTCTGTGGCATGGTTCTGATAAGTGGGAGAAAGGTTCCCGATCTTGCAGCATGCAGACCCGCAGGCTCTTGGAGTTGACATGTCATACATCTGGGTGGATCCCTTTAGTTCAGCTGCTTTTGAATTCTTTTAAAGCTCTGGGGCAGGCAGGTGCTGTCTCTTCCAGGAGATTTTTCTGACCTACTTTACCTATAAAATCTGCTTATTTTCTAGCACGTGGTTGAGCAGCTGCTTCCTTTTCTGAAGAAATAGCTTTCTAGTGAGTCTGCAAAATTGCTTCCTGGGAATCTAGCACAGAAGCCTCACTTGATCTCATGACGAGGGCCTGTTTTTTAAGCATGTTTCCAAAACTTTCGAGGTCCCTTCCGTTTCCTACTGTAAAATAGTCACTGAGGGGCCCAGAGAGAATTGATAGCAGCTCATTTTTAAAATAAGAAACTTAACGTTTTTAACTTTAGCTTCCTGTAAGCTACTCTTCAGTTTTTGTTTTTTTTTTTAATTTTTTTCTTTAATACTGGTGTTTCAACCCAGGGTCTGATGCATACTAGGCAAACTCTCAACCCATGAGCTATAAGTCCCAGCTCACAATTCGTTTTAAGTGATTTCTGAAATTCAACCATTGTTTGAGATTCTTTATTTTCATTTTTTATTTATTTAAAATTTTTTTTTAATTACAGGGTCCTTTTGTATTAAGAATTTGGGATGTCTGGCTTGGTTTATGTGTATAGTTTTTTTTGTTTGTTTGTTTCTTTGTTTTGTTTTTTGTTTTTTTGTTTTTAGAGGTAGGGTCTCATTCTGGCCCAGGCTGACCTGGAATTAACTATGCAATCTCAGGGTGGCCTTGCACTCATGGTGATCCTCCTACCTCTGCCTCCGGAGTGCTGGGATTAAAGGGGTGCACCACCACGTCCGGCTTTTTGTGTATAGGTTTTTGTGTTTGAGGTCTTGGGAAGTTTTTGCCCTTATATTCCAAATCTTTCATAACTCCTTTTTGGTTGACTTTTGAAGTACTCGCCCAATATTGCTCTGGAAGCTTATGTCATCAAGGCTGCTAGCTTCACGGGGATGACCTGCACTGTGTTCCAGAAAATGGCTGCCTCTGACCGCACTGGCCTTTCTGACTATGGAAGGCGGGATCCTGATGGAAACCTCGACAAGCAGCTAAGCTTCAAGTGCAACGTCTCAAATACGTTTTCAAGCCTGGCTCTGAAGGTAGGTTACACTTGTGAGTTATTCAAATCATTCATTCTTGGATTTGAATACATGAAGCCTTTGCTTTGCACAGAATCTCATTAAAAGTTTTTGAAACCTTACTGACAGTGTTTTGGAGGATGGGGTAGTCAAGATGTGGGATGATGTTGTGCTATTATTTTAAAAGAAACTCAGGGGACTTGAGAAATGGCTCAGCAGTTAAGTGCACCTCCTGTGCAAGCATGACGGCCTGTGTGGATCAGCCCAGATGCCCAATTTTGATTTCACAAGCACTTACATAAGTAGCTGGGTATGGCTGTGTATGTCTGTAACCCCAGTCTTGTGGGGAGCAGAGACTGGAGAGTCTCTGGGGCTTGCAGAAAAGGGCAAGCTGCAGAATCAATGAGAGTCTTGTCTCAAGGAAAAACAGGCCAGTGACCAATGCAGGGGCATCCAAACTTTTGACCTTCTCTGGTTTCCAAAGCTGTGTGCATGGGGTGTCTGCCACATTAATACATACACCATAGCACACATACTATGCACATGAGACAGAAAGTGAGAGAAAGATTGAGAAAGCACCTCAGACCAGACCAGGAAGAACCCTATAATGACTTTATAGGTCCTTCACATCTTTGTCTTGGGATTCCCTTTCTCCACCTAGAAGTATCAGAAATTACATACTTGGGCTGGAGACATGGCTTAGCAGTTAAAGCACTTGCCTGTGAAGCCTAAGGCCCCATTTTTGACTTATCCTCCATTCTTACCTTGGTAAGCCAGACACCCAAAGGTGAGGCAAGTGCAAGGTCACACATGCCCAGTAGGTGGCGCAAGCATCTGGAGTTCTATTGTAGTGGCTGAGGCCCTGGTGTGCCAATTCTCTATCTCTCCTCTGTCTGTTTCTTGCTCTCCCTAAAATAAAAAAATTGTCTTCTATAACTTATTATGCAATTGCATGTTCAAACTTTTTCAACTACAATGTTTTCTTTCTTCTAAGTTTAAGACAAAGTATTTTCATGAAACCTAGAATGATTGTGGGTTCCTGGCACTGTTCCCACTGGAGGGTGGATATTTAATCAAACATTTATGGCAAAGTGCAAACATGTGACATACGTTTAAAAATTCAAATATGTAATATATATCTATGTATACATATATTCAAAAAAGTGTGTTTTATTAGATCAAACAAGAGAAAAGCATTTTTTATTGACTTTTAAATTTTGGGTATAGAGGGATCTCACTTAGCCTATCTAAGCAAATAATTGGAGTTAAAACTCAAGTTCTCTAATGGACCCCCATCTTTCCCCTTCACTTCATGTGGGTATGTGCTGGTGTGTTCTCTGTGGCTTTAAGTTGCACAGAACTTCATTTGTGGCTTGTCCCTGAATGTTGTTGCCAGCAGTATTCCAGCCATCTTCATGCCTGCATGATAACTGATGAGATAGGTGTGAGGTGCTGTGCCATATACCAAAGGTACCAGCGAGTGTGAGGTGGATGAATGGGCAGTTAGTGTATCTTGTCATGTTTTACCTTGGTGCTCTTTATAAGGAGATCTAAAACTTGCTAAATTTAGAAATATCACAGCCACCCAAGGTAATCTGCCCAGGGTCAGACTGTCTGGTACTGCATAAGTACTTAATACCATACACTCTGAGGAAAATTGGCAGGATTAATCTGTTACTCTTGGCCCGACTGAGAGAGAATGACACACCAGCCCAGCTCAACTTTCCATGTTGGATCTTTTAATGGTGAAAATACATTTAGAGAGGCAGAGAAACTAGTAACACACAAAAGCCCAACGGGAGAAAGGCATGTGCTTCTGAGGAGCACGTAAAATTGATGAACCCTTCTGGCTTACATGATCACAGTAGGTAGGATGGGAATAAAAAATGACAAAACCCTATATATCATCAATTTCACAATATACCCTCCTGTGAAGAGAGCTTCCAACAGCTAAAGTTGAAAGCTTTAAGTGAACACTCAGAGATTTGCCAATTTCATCGTACTGTGTCCTGTGGCTGGAGAAGCAGAGCACACCGCCTTGTGCTTCCTGCCTCATAGATGCACTCGCTGGAGCTTCATGGAAAACATACCTGGATGACATACAATCAGTTCCACGTTTAATGCCAACAGTGGAAAATGAACTTGAGCTTTACCATGGTGCCGGAACACTTCACATTTTAAAATTTATGCTGGCCAGTCTTTGTTCTTTTTATGCATACTTTTAAAATTCCTGTAATATACTAACTAGGCAACATGAACATTGCAGTGATTGATGCCGTTACCCTTCAAGAGGGACATGTGCTAACATATGAACTCCAACCCATAAAAAATACAAAAGGATATCTGTGGTTCATCACGTGCTCTGTTTGATTTACTATCTGCACATTTTCTTGTTTTTTTTTTTTTTTACATTTCTGCTTCCCTACATGCCTTCACCCTAGCTTGACTTAGACTTTTATCCTGTCCAATGCTGTTTTGACTTATGGGTAATGTCTTGATAAACTTATTTGAAGTTGAAAATTTCCTGTCAAAAATGTGTTGAGGGCTGGAGAGATGGCTTAGCAGTTAAGGCACTTGTCTGCAAAGCCAAAAGTCTCAGGTTCGATTCCTGACATAAGCCAAATGCACAAGGTGGCACTTGCACCTGGAGTTTGTTTGCAGTGACTGAAGGCCCTGGTGTACTCCTCTCTCTCTTTCTCTCTCTCTAATAATAATAATAATAATAATAACAACAACAACAACAACAACAACAACAATAATAAAATAAATAATAAATAAATAATTTTTTTAAAAATGTGTTGAATGTATGTCCAAGCTACCAGACATCATAGCTGAGTGTGGTGGTTTGAATGTGAAATGTCCCCCACAGCTTCATGTGTTTGTGATTAAGCCTCATTCTTGATCTCCAGCTGGATGGTGGAGCCATGCTGGAGGAGACAGGGCACTGGGGGTGGACCTTGAGGTTGATTAGCCTAGCTCCAAGCCCAGTAGTTATGACTACTTCCACCCACATGATGTGAGTCAGCTTCCTGCTGTGCTATGCTTTCCTGCTTGATGAGATCTCCTCAAAACTAAAAGCTAACATAAACCCTTCTGCCCATGAACTGCCTCTTCCCAGCAATGAGAAGGGAACTATAGCATTCCACTGCACAGAGCACTGTAGAGCCTTGGATATTCCTTCCATGATCTCATGGCATACGGGCCTATGGCTTTCTGCTGCCGCCTTGTGCTACAAGGAAGTATGGCACTACATTGCTGCTAGCCCAGGAAATATCCAGAGGCTGAAGGATGTTGCTGCTGAAAGTATTTCTCTGAATGAAAAATTCGCAACTGAAGCCCTCATACCTTAGGGGCCGTGTATATTGGCCAAACCATTGTAAATCCCTGTTTGGCCTCTGTATCTCTGGGCTGTTCCATAAAGGGCTTTTCTGCCCTGAGCTATTGACAGCTGGCAGTATGTTCTGATGCCACCCTGCCAGTTAATACAACATTGAAATGCTTTTTTGCCATTCAGCAGATAGCTTTTTCCCCAGGCCACTGAGCACCTCTTTGGCACCAGGGTCACTCTGTGGGAATCACTGGTAAGACGTTTTTGAAGCTGAGTGGCTGGTGCCTGCAGAGCTGAGGGCCTGGGTGCTTCTCCTCCATTGAGACTGGCAGTGCCTGTTTTATCTCAGGCACTAAGATTGGGAGCATTATCCCCACATCTACCCCCGTGTAACCCCCCTCCCGATGAAGATGCCAAGTCTCTCTGGAGGTGCTGTTCCCTCAGTCTTCTTGCCCACATCACTTCCTTCCTCTTTCCTTTGCCCACTGTCCAGTGACAGCAAACTTTCCTTGCTTCCTCTCGCTGTCATTTTGAGGCCTTGCGCGAATTCTTTTAGAATTCCCTATTTGCTTCTCCAGCTCCTTGGTTGTGTCACCTAGCTGGAATGCCATGTCCAAGAAATCCCTAACATCATCTGTTTAGCACTCTTGTGTCCCAGCCCTGAGCTTCTGATTTTTCCTCCTCGTGTTCCTGCTGCCCATCCCATGTCATCAAGAGCCATACATGGAGAAGCTGCAGGGGCTGAGGCATGTGTGAGCCCTTGTCTGACGCCAGCCGGCTGTCTCGTTTGAGTACCGAGTGTCTGGGTGCCTCTTACTGACAGCATCAGTGCGATGGTTAAATCTCCAGTTGTCAGCTTGACAGCATTTAGAATCACCGTGGAAACAAGTCTCCAGGCATGTGTGTGAGGGAGTTCTAGATTAGGGTAATTGAGATGGGAAGATCCATCCTAGCTTTGTGTGTTGAGTGGGGGGCACGGTGGAGCACCATTCATTCCATGGCTGGGGTCCTGGACAGAATAAAAAGCGGCAAGTGAGCAGTGGCATTCCTTGTTCTTTGTGTCCTGTGTGTGTGTACACTGAGTGTGACCAGTGGCATCAAGCTCCTGTTGCTGTGCTTTTGCCGCCATGATGGACTGTGGCCTTGAACTGTAAGCTGAAATAAACCCTTACTTCCTTAAGTCACTTTTGGTCAGAAGAACAAGAAAGTAACACCACCAACCAAGGTTATTGTTGACAAGTGATTTCTTTTGCTGTCGGTCCCATACTTGAGAATATTTGCAGAGCAGAGCTCTGGCTGTTCCTAGTGAGCAACTGGGGAATGTTAGCAGTCATCTCGTGTTTTGAACTCAATTGTAAAGAGGTAGCCATAAAGAATCAATTCTTTGTAACACTTCACTCTAAGTTACTTTTTCTTGCACATCCCTTTCTTTCATTGCAGACATCTAGGACTTTCACCCATCTGAGTTCCTGTCCATGTTCCATGCTGGTCATTTTGTGTCTTCAGGCCTTCTGCCTTGATTTCTGCCTTTATGAAATGCCCAGTCCATCACTGTCCTTGCCGTCCCTCTCTGACTTTGTAGATAGCTGCCATTTTACATCCTTCAGACTGAATTACTCACTGACTGAAATAGTTACAAGTCTCATAATGGTGAAGTCACAGGATTTGACTGATATCTGTAGCCTGGGCTGTGTTCTCTTCTCCCTACTTTCCACTGGGCAACCCGGGCTCCTGTCCTCCGCCCTTTCTCCAGCTGTGCGAAGTGTCTAAATGTTAGTCCTTGTTCTCAGTGGTGGCTCATGAAATGAGACTAACCCAAAGGGTTATGGAAAAGAATAAATGAAGTAACCGTGCAGACATTCACAATAGTACGTGGCACAGGAAAAATCACTTAGTGAATGTTAGCTCTTGGCACTCCTGTTTTATGGTGGAGGTTGTCGTCTCTCCCTGGAAAGTGTGAGTATTCAGAAGCAAGGACCGTGGCGTCTTTCATTTGTGGCTTTAGGTTCTGTACAAGACCAAGCGTGGAGTCACCAAACATTCAAAAACTGTTGTTAAGTAAAATTAATAGTGAAACCTAATTAACAGAGAAAGTCAGATAAAATTAATTCTAAAGGCATACATCATCCCTGCCATCTATGGCAAGGAGATAAAAGGTAATGACAGCTAATAAATAGTTATAGTGAAGAAAGTAGTAATGTTCACAACCATGTAAGTTGACTGGGAAACATGAACAAGTTGGTATTTCATTTTTTAGAATCCAGTAGTTTTAACTCACCCTGATTTAAATGTTAGTATTCTGTACTTTAAAAAAAAAAATTGGTATTTCTCAAAGTTTTAATGTATTAGTCGCATGGTGAGGAAGTCTATGCTCTTTCCTAAGATGTTTAAATTGTTTAACATCCACATGATGCTTACCTTCCTTTAATGTAATGCCATTGTAAACAGGGAACTTCACATGGATGTAGCAGATGGCAAGAGCCCATGATAACCTTCCTTCTATATGTGTCCGTGCCTTGCTGACATTTATGTTAAAATGAATACTGAACCTGAGAGAGGTCAGAGTCAAGACACAATGATCCGGTTTATCGCTGGTACTTTCTTTTCCACAGCTCTGGGGTACTGACTTCTCCACTGTCAGAGCAGTAATAACCCCCACCCCACTCCCACCACCTTTCATGCCTGTCATGACCACAGGCCCTTCAGTTTGGTCCTGACCATTGTTTGCTGAAGAGGCCATTTTTCGTGTTCTGAAAGTGAGACTCCGGCTATTCAGAACTGAGCAGCATCACCCAGCCACCAGTGAGGAGGCTGCTACATCTCGCCTGCTCTCTTCCCCGGCACACGTAAATCTTACAGAGAGAGCTGGCATCTCTTAATGAATCTTAAGAAGCTTTCCACCTTACTAGCTATCGTGTGTATACATCCATCTCATTGTGGGACTGCATGTGGTGGAGAAATACACATGTGATCAGCTGAATGATAAACCTGCTCTTCCCTGTCTTCAGGTCAAGAGAAGAAAGGTGTAATTATGTGAAATGTAGTAAATAACTGATCTTCAGAGAGCTCTATAACTAGTGATCAACACTTCTTTGAAAGAAATGAAATGTACATGTTTTATGTTCTTACTATAAAAGGCTCAACATTTTTGTCCCAGCTGGAGTTCCCCTTACTGACACCCGAGGGCTCCCTCTCTCCATCCCAGGGAACCTGTAATTTTTTATTTAGTGATATTCTTTATTGTGCTTGGAAAGAGTTTAGAAGCCTTGATGATTTAACAGTCATGAGTTTGTAGCTCTTGCCTTTTAGTAATCTGGGGTTTTGTTTATTATTTTTAGTTGGTTTTACAAGCTTAAAAATAGATATATTTTTGCTTCTATAAAATATGCATGTTTCCTTTTTCCTTTTTTTGTGTGTTGTGTTATGCATATGTGTGCTGATGTCAGATACCCTGAGCACGTGTACAGAGGCCAGAGGAGAACAGCGAGTGTCCTCCTCTATCACTCTTCCACGTTGCCTTGCGGCAGAGTCTGTCACTGAACCCAGAACTGCTCTTTTCAATGAGACTGTCTGACAATCAGTGACCTCTGGTGTCCCTTCCCCGTAGGGCTGGGGCAATATGTGTGCATGGCCACACCCAGCTGTTTACATGGGTACTAGGGAATTGAATTCAGGGTGATCAAGCCCTCATGTTTGTATGGCAAGAGCTTTATTGGACTTTTAATTAATAAATGTTTGTGATTTTCATCTTTATGTGCCTCATTATATACTTAAGAAAAGTTTGTTTTATAGAAATTTACCAGGTAAAAGCTGGGGAAGTGGCTTAGCAGTTAAGGTGCTTGTTTGCGAAGCCTAAGGACCCAGGTTTGATGCACAAGATGGTGCATGCGTCTGGAGTTCTTTGCATTGGCTACAGGCCCTAGTGTGCCCATTCTCATTCATTCTCTCTTTCTCAAGTAAATAAAATATTTTTTAAAACATTACTTAAAAAATAAATTTACCAGCTGGGTGTGGTGGCACACGCCTTTAATCCCAGCACTCGGGAGACAGAGGTAGGAGGATCACCGTGAGTTCTAGGCCACCCTGAGATTGCATAGTTAATTCCAGGTCAGCCTGGGCCAGAGTGAGACTCTACCTTGGAAAACCAAAACATATAAATAAATAAAAAATAAAAATAAAAAATAAATTTACCAGAATAAACTTTTTATGAAGTTTTATTTGTAAGACCAGCAAAAACTTTTTTATGCACTTTTTACACAAAATATTTTTACCAAAATATTTTCATGCGTCACTAATTTCAAGGTAATACTTATACTTCACAAGTACAGATACTTTAAAAAATATTTTTACTTATTTATTTGCAAGCAGAGACACACAGAGAGAGAGTGAGAATGCAAGAATGAGAGAAGAGAGATATGCAGAGATAATTGGTGTGCCAGGGCCTCCAGCCACTGCACACAAGTGTATGTGTCCCTTTGTGCATCTGTCTTTACATGGGTACTGGGGAACTGAACTCGGGTCATTAGGCTCTGCAGGCAAGCACCTTAGTCCCTGAGCCATCTCTTCAGCCCAACAGATTATTTTCTGATATTGGCTCTGCCACAACCTTGCAAACACAGTACTTAAATAATTCTAAAGTCTGTCATTTGCTTTAATAGAGTCACTTTGTTTCTTAGCAAATGTGCCATGCTGACTTGGTTAAATTCACAAGCAGCTATTTTTAGTGAGCACAAGTGCCAGGAAGCAGTAATGTAGAGGTCTAAAAAATGAATGAGATCTTCTGCAGCCAGAAACCTTCTTGTCTAGTCATGGCACAGAGAGGGAGGTGAGTGATGAAGCTACCATCCTTTGCACAGGTGTCACAGAGTGCTTGAGTCCAGCAGAGGGGACAGCCAGCTTGGCAAGCAAGAGGGCCCTGTGGTCAAGACTTGTGTATAGTCTTCCTCCTGGCCACCAGCCTCTCATTCTGACCTATTCTTTCCGTTGCCAATAGAATCATCTTGTGAAAAATCAAATCCAAATTCATGGTCTCGAGTTTGTCAGACAGCAGAATAGTGGCACATCTCAGCTAGAAACTTTGGTCTACATAGCAGGTGAGGTAGTCTATGGAAGATAGATGACTTGGCTGAGGCCAGCCATATGATTGGACATGAATTTAAGCAGATTTTATCAAATTCTATAGCAGATGGAGGATTTGGGGCAGTATTCTCTAGACATCTAAGAACCAAGACGTCATTTAAACTGAAAAAGCAGTCACCTTTATTAAAAGGAAATTCTGTTGGCAATGTGGAGTGTTGATGGCCAAGAGAAAGACTGATAAATACATCAAAGTGAATTTTTTTTTTTTTTTTGAGCAGAGAATCCTTTTAAGCAGCATTCTCTTCCTGTCTTTTTTATGTGTGAGAGAGAATTGGCACACTAGGGCCTTTAGCCACTGCAATTGAACTCCAGATGTGTGTACCACCTTGTGCTCATGTGTGACCTTGCATATGCATCACTTTGTGCATCTGGCTTAAGTGGGTTCTGGGGAGTTGAACACGGGTCCTTAGGCTTTGCAGGTGAGCACCTTGACTGCTAAGCCATCCCTCCAGCCCCAAAGTGAATTTTTTTTTTTAAAACAGTTATTTGCCTCATTGATATATAGGGTACTTTTTTTTTAATTGGATGCTGAAAAATTTAAAACTCCTCACTATGGACATCAGAAAACTGCTTCTTGGTCTCTTGGCTGAAATCAAATGGGAAGGATTCAGACGACATCGGTAACCAGCCAGAATGTTCACTTGTGACCATTTGTTAGGCTTTTTCACATGCGGTTCTTAGTGTGAAAGAGACTGATACATATGCTATGTTTGTATAATTTTCTTCTTTATATTATTTGATTGTGTGAGCCCAGCATAAATCATATAAATGCTACATTGCCTGAATGAACTATTGTCACGTTGGTGGCAGGATACATTTGTCCCTGCTCACTGCATCCCCCATTGTGAAATTGGTGAGTGGCCACTGTGATCCTTCACCTCTTCAATGCTGTCCTCTTCAGTAGCGTGTGTTGTCATTGGAAAATTAATGATGGAGTTTGTATTTCTCTGTATTTTTCACTTCGGATCTATGCTGTCATGCACTGGTCAGACTTTTTTAGCTGAATTGTTTTAACTACTAAATTTTATGTATACACTTTGAGAAAATGTGTTCAGCATATAAGCAGAAAACTTTCATGACTATTAAACATTGTTTTGATTTCTGCATGTCAACATTGTGACCTTTTTTTTTTCCTTTTTACATATGATTTCAGAATACAATCGTGGAGGCTTCTATTCAGTTTCCTTCATCCCTTTTCTCACCAAAGCAAAAGCGAGAAGTCCGACCACTGGATGACGCTGTATATAAGCTTCAGCTGATTGCATTCCGGAATGGAAAGCTGTTTCCAGCCACTGGAAATTCCACCAACTTGGCTGATGATGGGAAGCGCCGTACAGTCGTGACCCCTGTGATCCTCACCAAAATAGGTTTGTGTGTGGAACATAATAGCCTGTCCTCACCATACACACTGATTTATACTTCACTTTTCCTTAAAAAAATGCTTTTTTTTTTTCCTTCTCATTTTAATGAGTTTCTAGCGAAAAAAAGGATCTTACCAACTACTCATTGGATTATAAGTTGACATTTGCTTGTTTATGGAGTTTGTTTGAGAAATACTGTTGTTTCCCATTTTCTCCAGATGGTGTGACCATAGATACCCACCACATCCCTGTTAATGTGACGCTGCGTCGAATCGCGCATGGAGCAGATGCTGTGGCAGCGCAGTGGGACTTTGATTTGCTGAACGGACAAGGAGGCTGGAAGTCAGATGGGTGCCGTATCCTCTACTCGGATGAGAACATCACCACGATTCAATGCCACTCCCTGAGCAACTATGCGGTGCTAATGGTATGGCAGTTGTTAGCTTTATGCATAAATACTAAATATTCTAATTGTTCTCTCTGCATAATTAAGCTCAAATGAAGAATTTACTTTTTAACTTAACATAAATTACTCCCTTTAATTATGTAAGGGTGATTCTGGATTTCAGGGGAAATTGACTTACTGCCAAGTGGAATGGATGGGATTGTTTCATAGAGAGATGCTCTCTGAACCTCTGAAATGAATGGGGTCAGCTAAACTTGGATTTGCTGAAAACCTGGAGAGAATTTGGGCTTCGGCAGCCCAGCTTTATGAATATAGAATTATGCATTTTCCCAGAGGTACAGAGCACACAGTGAACGCAGGTTTCCACTTTGCTATCTACTGTCTCTCCCACCACACATGGGCACTAGAGTCCTTTGGGTTGAGAAGTAACGGTGATAGCATTCAGTTTTGTGCCTGCATGTGACAGCAGGAAATCGTGTTTCTTTACTTTTAATGCCAATCACTGTGATGTTGTGTGCTATTATTTACCATTGCTGTCACCTGCTAATCTTTTGTGAAAAGTAGCTCATTTTATTGATATGCAGAAAAAAAGTTTCACAAATGAGATATTTACTTGAATTTTATTCCTGAGCACATAATTATGCAGTTAACCATACATGTCAGATACTTCAGGGTGTTTTTTTTTTTGTTGTTGTTGTTGTTAGTTATGCTGCAATTATTATGTGATACTGACAGCGTATAGTATATATAGAGTTCAGTAGGAGGAATTACTGAGGTGTTTGAAAAACATTTCTAAAAAAGTGGTTTGAGGTAGGCTGGGAAGGAAGACTTCCATGTTTGTATCTAATTCCAGCTGTGAATTTGGTATCTAGACAATATTTTATCCAAGTACTATACAGATTTGAAACATGATGTATTTTATACTTTGTGAATTTTTCTTTTCTTAAAAAAACAAAATAGCATTTGCCACTCAGAATGATTTTGAAGCACATCCAAGTTATACTAAATTTTCCTTGATACTTCATTTTCTTTGCTTCTCAACTTTCTCTACCTGCCCCTTAGCTGACAAGGCAGGAAAGTAAGCAGGTTAATTAGCAAGGACAAGGGCCAGCCTGTCACAGACGCCATGGAGCATTGCATACAACTCTAAACAGTAACTTGATCTACACTAGAGATCATCTGTTGAGCAGGTCCTGGTGGGTGGAGCCTACATCACTTAGATGAGCTAGATTTAATTAAGGTACTAACACCTTTGTCCTTACAGTTAGTGTTCATAGTTTGTAATTCTCTTCACCAATGGAAGTTGTCTCATGTTTATAAATTTAGAATGTGGTAGTGGTGGCGTTGTTACTGTGGGATTTTTGAGGTAGGGTCTTGCTCTAGCCCAGGCTGACATGGAATTCACTATGTAGTCTCAAGGGGGCCTTGAACTTGTGGTGATCCTCTTACCTCTGCCTCCTGAGTGCTGGAATTAAAGGTGTGCACCACCATGCTGAGCCAGAATGTATTATTTTGTATTTGCATTTTATTTTCTTTTTTAAAAAATAATTAGTTTATTGCAATGAGAAAGAGAGAGAATGAGAATGAATATGGGCACACCAGGAGCTCTTGCCACTGCAAGATGTATACATACAGATGTATGCACCACTTTGTGCATTTGGTTTTACATGGGTACTAGAGAATTAAGCCCAGGCTGGCAGGCTTTGTACGCAAGCACCTTTCACCACTGAACCATCTCCACAGCCCTGTAGTTGCCTTTCATATTAAAACATTAAGTAAAGTATGAGGCAATTTCTCTTTCAGTATAAAAGTATGTTATCATGTAGGTTTCAAGTGTAAAATCGTCTAAAACTATGATTTGTTTGAGGGAAAAAGACAAAAGAGATACCATATATATATAACAGTTAACCATAAAAGTTGAGTAAATTAAAGGAAACACAAAAATGTCATTTTATAAGCTTTACTGTGATATTGCACCATGTGAAAATTTTACTTCTATTTTAATATCAGTTTTAAACACCTATTTTGAACTTCCTTGCTGTTCTTCTCAACTATTTAAATTAGTATAATCCCTTTTTAGAAGGAATAAGCTATTCTTTTATCTTTTAGACTTTTAATCTTTTAAAATGTAATACACAATTCTTAAACGCTAAAATACAGTGCTAAGATGTTTTTCTTTTTTTCCGAGTATCTTGTTTTCTTAAATGTAAGTGTGCCACCTAGAGGTAGCAGGATAAAATACATCTAGAATTGTTGAGGAAGTTATAATAAAGGTAGTATAAGGCTGTGTTTGTGGCTCAGTGGCTGAGCACTTAGGTGACATGTGTGAGGCTTTCGGTTCAGATCTTCCCAGATTACTCCACAGAAAATTAGAGCAATTTTTCAGTAATTAAAATTAGGTTTAAGATAAAGGAAATGTCTTTTTTTTTTTTTTTTTTTTTTTGAGGTCTTGTTCTAGTTCAGGCTGACATGGGATTCACTATGTAGTCTCAGGGTGGCCTTGAGCTCATGGTGATCCTCCTACCTCTGCCTCCCAAATGCCAAGAGATTAAAGGTGTGTGCCTCCATGCCCAGTGGAAGTGTCTTTTTAAAATTAAAGAATACACAATTTTTTTCTTCAAATTTTCATTGAATGATGAGTACAATTCTGTTTTTCTTGAATGTATGTCATTTTATGTAGAAGTCTAAATATTCCTATCTCTTGGCAGAGAGTCCGTATTCCTTTTCCTGATCTGGTTTTAGGGAATTTTGAGTAAGAGTAATAAGAATATATAATAGATTGTTCCTAAGTCCATATTAGTTATAGTGGTCGAATACATTATATCCTGCTATACCAACCAGTTGTGTCCTAAACTCTTGGGAGAGTTCAGCAGAACCTGGGTTTGCAGTGAGCTCAGAACTAGCCAGCTGGGGCAGGTTGTCCCAGGTACTCCTCACAGGAAAGGACTAGAAAGCAGAGTACATGTCAGTAATAACTTTATCTCTGTGCTCATTTCCCCTTTGCTACCCTCTTCTGAGCAACAGGGAGCCAAGAGTCCTTACTTGCTTTCCTGTCTGGTGGTAACTTAAGTGTGTTCATAGAAAGAACAGATGAAAGCAGACTTCAGTTTCATTTAGTTTATAATTGATTGTCACTGCCAACAATATATTTATGTATGTATTTGAGAGGGGGAGGGAGGAAAGGAGAGAGAGAATGGGCACACCAGGGCCTCCAGCCACTGCAAACAAACTCCAGATGCATGTGCCCCCTTGTACATCTAGCTTACGTGGGTCCTGGAGAGTCAAACCGAGGTCCTTTGGCTTTGCAGGCAAATGCCTTAACGGCTAAGCCATCTTCCAGCCCATGTTCAGGTCATTTTAATAGCACATTCATCCTCACTAAATGTTTTAGTTACTTCTATACATTCATGTATACTAAAACCCCAAACTCCCACTCCTTGCCTATCAGTCATAGGGAACGATGATTAATATCTTCTTATGTATGGAAGAGATTTCTGTGTGTGTTGAGTCAAAATGAATATATAGCAAATCTCCCATTGTTATGCAAATCATGTGCACTGCAAGCACACTGTCCTACACCATGCATCTCTCTGTGGATGGAAGCATCCTGAGCAGTGATGCTGATATGACTTAAGGCAGTTGATGATGGCGGCGGGGAGTGGCACAAGTGTGTCAGGTACTCCTGATGTCTTTATGTGCTATACTTTATTTGATCCTCAGAAAAAAATCACGAAGTGTAGTGAGCCATTTCCTCGGCCCCTTCCCATGTTTCTTGATAGCAGTTGCCCCCGTGACCTAAAGAGATAGATAGGTTCTGCTGGTTCATAAGCCTCACATGCTTGGAAGGTACAGTGTGTTACTTCTGATCATTCCATTGATGAGATCTCCCTTTTATCTTTGCATGTAGCAGTAGTTTGTGCCTCTTCATTTGTCATGTGTCTGTCCATTGAATGAAGATACCAAATGGTGTCCACTTTATTATTCACAAGCGTGTGGCTGTTACTTGAGAATTCACGTGCATGTTTTGCATGGGCACCCGTGCTCAGGAGTGAGAGAGGCTGCTGGATGCAGAGCATGCACACGCACAGGTTTGGCATTAACCTCACACCATTGACTTTGGTCACCATCTGTGGTCCTCATGTGCCCGTAGTGTTCACAGTCATGACGTCTCCTGTCACCTCTTGCAAGTCATTGGCATCTCCTGTCTTTGCGATGAGTGTTGTGGTTATTGTGAGATGGGTGCAAGCTCTGGTGACTGAAGGTGTGAGCTCTTTGGAAGCCCCTCATGGGCTTGCCTGTTTTTAATAGGTTTGTTGTAAAGGAATTATTGGCAGGTGCTGTGAGGAGGAGTTCTTTGCTGGATTTATGTTTCATAGGTCCTTTCTCAGTTCATGGCTTTTCCCTTTTCTCTTAATTGTCTTTCTATGAACAGAGTTTGCTAATACCCTTGAAGTCTGATTTCTTAGATTTGAGATTTTTTTTCTTTTGTAGTTAGTGCTTTTATGCCCTGTGTAGGAAATCTTAGTCTGTCCCAAGCATAGGAAAGTCTTGGTTTTCTTCATGGCATCCTGGTTTGTTTTGCCTTTTAATAGGTCAACTGAAACCAACTCTGTGTGTTGTGTGGTTAAGGTAACGAAGTCTTTAAATTATCCTTCTTTCTTCCTGGGGAATATAAAGTCAGCAGAAGTCAGTCTGTTCAGTTTGTGTCATCTGATCTGATGTGTGTGTGTGTGTGTGTGTGTGTGTGTGTGTGTGTGTGTGTGTGTTTGGGTAGGGTCTCACTCTGGTCCAGGCTTACCTGGAATTAATTATATAGACTCAGGGTGGACTTGAACTCACGGTGATCCTCCTACCTCTGCCTCCCAAGTGCTGGGATTAAAGGGCGTGTGCCACCACGCCCAGCACTTGTTTTTGTTTTTGACTGTGTCCCCTGTTCCAATAATTTAGGTAATTATTAAGTAGTCTTGTTATTAGAATTCATGGTTATCATTGCGAATTATTTAAAACTTCCATTGATTTCATATTGGCACCCTGGGGCCTGAAGTATTTCCTGCTTCTTTATCAAGTGAATAGTTTCAAAAGTCTTCCCCTTTGCTAGAAAACTTACTGATTGCATTGAAACTTTTCTTAAACTTGTAGGGTTCAGATTCTTATATTTCTGTGGTAAACCTTATTTTCTTTCCATTTCCTGCTTAGATTGTGTTCACCTCACTACCCAGAACAAGGTTATCATGTGTGGTAGTTTAAATAAGATGGCCCTCAATATATTCCATGTTTTATTAGTTTGTAGTTTGAATCTACAGCCACCTGGCTAAAAGAGGTGTCACTGGGTAGATCTTCACAAGTGTGGTGGTGAGTTTGAAATTCCAATCTAAAGATAAACAAGAGCTGGAGAAGATGGCTTAGCAGTTAAGATGTTTGCCTGCAAAGCCAAAGGACCCTGGTTCAATTCCCCAGGACCCACATAAGCAGATGCACAAGGAGGCAAATGCATCTGGAGTTCATGTGCAGTGGCTTGAGGCCCTGGTGCACCCATTCTCTCTTCTCTCTCTTTCTCTCTCTCTCTCTCTCTCTCTCTCAAATAAATAAATAAATAAGTAAATAAGGGATGACTGCATTCTGCTGCCCAGACCCAGAGAGTTTGATCAAGGTTAAATTTGTAATAAACCAATGTACTTGGCTATAAATATTATACTAAAAATACAAGATCTTAAATTTAAAAATCTCAAATAAGTTAAAATCACAAACACTAAAACTGAGGCTACTATTGCCAACATATTAACAATCTTAAAAAAAATGGCCCAACTGCTTTACATTAAAACAATAAAAAAGATACCTAAAAAAACTATAGTAAAAATACAAATTCTTTTGAAAAGAGATGGCTACAAAACAAAAAATAAACCTCCTTTGCAAGGTAATAATTTATTTTGTCCCTAAATTAAAAATATGACTGTGTGCTACACACCTGGTATTGGTTTAAAAACATAAAAAAATACATAAAATGGGTCAAAATATATGCATACAGTTCCAAAAGCCACTACTAAAATGACATATAGACAGGCATGATGACCCTCATAAATAGGCTAAAAGAGTCTTTAAAGCAATAGACCTTGGTTTACATAAACACCCAAAGATGTGTTAAATATACCAAAACTATACAAAGACTACCGTAGAACACACTGTTGGCCTAAAATAAATGTTTACCCTGGCTACTATGCCCAGCTGGAGGGTCTAAATTAAAACATCCAAAAACTCAGTTACTGGTTATAATTAAACTTAAACTACAAAAATTTAATGTTGCTTAGTGGTGGTTAAGTTTGCATTGTTCTAGTCTCTCCTTGCTATGCCTTATACCAGTTAAAAATGTTTATTTTATGCCTTTATATGTTAAAAATATTTAACTTGTTTGATATTACAGGACTTACAACTAAAAAAAATTCTTAAATCTCAAAAAAAAAAAAAAACACCCTTAAGACTTTAAAACTATCTTAAGCTAATCAAGACTGTGGAGACCTTCAAAATTAAACTAAATACAATTGACAATATATAATAGTCTTAAATCTATTGAGGACCAGGGACAAAATGTGGTAGTTTAAATAGATGGCCCCCAATATATTCAGTGTTTTACTAGCTTGTAGTTTGAATCTACAGCCACCTGGCTGGAAGAGGTGTCACTGGGTAGATCTTAAAGTGTGGTGCTGGGTCTAAAATTCTAATCTAAAAGTATACAAAGTTCCACCTAAAATTCCTAAAGTGTGCTAGGTTAGTGTGGATTTTGACTTTTGGACTTATGGCTTTTCTCTCTCTACTTAAACAAACCAGTTTCCTCTGCCATTATAAAATCTATAAATAAATATAAATAATTATCCCTCCATAATGGTGCCTGGTCTAAAAGTTCATCTCCACAAACCTGAAGCTGTCTGCTCCACCATCAGCCTGGGGCTGTGCTGGTGTGAGGGTCTGGGGCAGGGCTCCTCCGGTCGTACTCATTGCTGGATTGCTAATGGGAACAGAGATGTGCCTCTTCTTCTGAGCAGTATCTGTTAGTGCCATTTTTTGTACAGTGTAGTAGTAATTCTCATTCCAAACTTATTAGTGTCATCATAATAATTTGATTCAGATTTCTGTGCTCTCACTTTGCATCTTTAACTTCTTTGTGTCCTACTTACCTAAGCTTCCCTATTGTCTTAAGTCTTGGGTTGTTCAGTTTAGTACATTGGTCCCTCCCTCACTCCCTCCCCCTTCCTCCTGTACTCCTGTTTCTCTTTCCCTCTCCTTCCCTTCCTCTGTCTCTCTCTTCTTCCTTAACAAGTACCTGTATAAAAGCTTCCATTTATGTTCCGCTTGCACACCCTGAGATGCTAACTGCCTGGCCCTTCACACATTCTCTTGGGCCTGCTTTGAGCAAGGTTCTCTATCCTTTGGGTACAGAATTCTTGGTGTTGGGGCAGAAGTGCTGGCATGTGCTTTTCGTCAGTTATTCCTTGAAATTATTTGAGAACTAAATTTAGCACTTTGAAGTTTTATTAACTGCTATGCCTCTTTCCATAACTGTGTGTTATGCTCTGCCCAGGACTGTGGAAGAAGGTTCCTTTGCATATTCCCCTTGGGCCTATCCCCAAACCCTGTGAGGTAATTGGTGTATCTCCATTTCATGAGAGGGTGAGAGGACAGCACCAAGTCCTGTGGCCTCTCAGTGGCAGATGCTGTTTCCTCAAGAATCTAGAACAGGCTGTGCATGTGTGAAAGGAGTCTACAGTTCAAGCTCTGGATGTTGCAATTTCATCCTTAGTCTTTAATTCTGCACTCGTGTGTCCACCTTTCAGTGACTGAGGAGAAATATAGCTGTTTTTCATAGCATCTGTCTAGTTTTCTTTGCCTCAGCATTTAAAACGTTTTTCTGCTAATACTGTGGTTTTCTCATCGTGAAGGCCATATATGGTAAACCAGTTTTGTGGCACCTCAAAAGGCTTTCTGTTCTTCCCCGTCTGTGTGTTTAGTGCACACTAAGTCCTCTGGGAGCTGTGATTCTGTCCTGCCTGTCTCTCATATCTGGTGCTCAGCACCATGCTGGCCGTGGTGGGCACCCAATTAATAACTGTCAAGTAAATGGATGGATCAGAAGTTGGAGCTGATCCTCCTGTAGTGGAGCGCTTAAGTTGGAATTCAATTTCCTGTGTTCTGTCTCCAGCTTCCATTAACTGATTTTTGTTGTTGTTGTCGTCATTAATGAGTCACCTTTTGTTAGGTGTAGGCTGTGTTAGGGCAGCCTGATGGGATCTTTTTTCAGTTTTAGATTGTCAACTTGTGATCTTGTGATTCTTCCTGGGGCGAGTTTGTTCACTTCCTTCCCTTTCCCTGCTTTCCCTTTTCTATGTCCTTTTTATCTTGTTTTTCCTATTTCAGATATTGTCAAGATCCTCCTAGTTAGAGACACATTGCTGTGAATTCTTTCTTGCATCTAACATCCCTTGTAGCAGCATGGTTCAGTATGGAAAGATAAGGTAGTGAAGAGCCGTGGTACGTCTGTAGCTTAGATCCTCACAACCTGTGGCCAGGGTGAACTAACTTGATCCTCTCTAAGAAGCACAGAATTAAAATGTCTGTTTCCGGTTTAGTGAGAAAATGTCTGCATTGTGTTTGGAAATTGATACTTGGAAGCCATGCTCCTATGGATATAATCTTCGGGGTTCTTTTTTTCTCAGCTCTTAACTTCTCTATGCCTCACTTAAATAGTAAAATAAGTTACAAGCTATAAAATAGGTGCTAATAATGTACCTACCTCATAGAATTGCATTGTGTGGAGGGCGGGATGGTGAGTGACTGTTCAGTGCTCAGTGGCTGACAGTTTTTGGAGCTCTCACAGGGCTCCGCTTTGTTTACACACTGGACTTCTCATGCCGTCAGCAGGTATTATTCAAGATGACTCATGTCTGTCTGCTCTTGGGCTTTGTCTCCTGCAAGGAAAAGGTCCACATCTGTCTTGTATCCTTTAGGTATTTGTCCCACATTTGTCCATTTCTATTTGTGGAAATTATACTTGACCTCTGATGCCTGGAGAGGTCCAATCAGGCTTTGTTGACTTGGAGACCCTATCCTCTGCTGTGCTTCTTTGACTGTGACTTTGAGAGTGATAAATGGCCAAAAGAGTCTTTAGGTGAGAGGATCTAGTTACCCCTACCCACATGCAGGCTACTCTTTCTCTATTACCCTCATCATCACAGATCTATACAGCAGCCCCACTTATAACAACAGTGTGTCATAAGTCGTTAACATAATGTTTAGGAAGGCAAGAGACATTTGTTCTTGAGCAAAACATAAGGTTTCAGGTTCAGGGTATTTGGTCAACAGTATGTTCCAGTCACTCAGAAACCCTAGTGGTTTAATTTCCCTAACAATGCTCCTACCGTAATGTCTTCTTTCTCCCTTCAGGATTTGACAGGCTCGGAACTGTATACCCCAGCAGCCAGTCTCCTGCATCCTGTGGTTTATACAACTGCAGTCATTCTCCTGTTATGTCTCTTGGCTGTCATTGTCAGTTATATATATCATCACAGGTAAGACCACATCTGATAGTTAACTTATATTTACAGCATCACAGTAAGAGCACATGTGATAGTTACATATAGTATCCCAGGTAAGAGGACATCTAATAGCTATAGTTATATATATAATATTTATTTATATATAAAATATATAGATATTTTATATCTATATATATATATATATATATCATCACAGGTAAAACCACATCTGATAGTTAACTTATATTTACAGCATCACAGTAAGAGCACATGTGATAGTTACATATAGTATCCCAGGAAAGAGGACATCTAATAGCTATAGTTTTTTATATATATATATTTATATATATTTATATATAAAAATATATAGATATTTTATATCTATCTATATATATCATCACAGGTAAGACCACATCTGATAGTTCAGTTATATTTACAGCATCACAGTAAGAGCATATCTGATAGTTACAGAGCTGTGAACTTGGATTTGGAGGACTTTATTGCACATTTAGTTTTGATAAGCTAAGTTGGATACTGTCGTATCCTGCCAGAGTAACAGTTCCTATTGTAAACTGTATACTAGCCTTCATTCCATGCCATCACAGGCAGGAATAATTAGCACATGACATGACAAGGTCTTCCTTTCGTCATGTAGCCAGCTATTGGGCCTGTTCCTGTAAGAGAATATGAGAGTTGTACACTGAACCAAGAAAGGCTAAAGGAAAGTGGAGGCCTGTCACCAGTCAGCAGGTGTCTCTCAGTAGTTGACTCTGTCAGTTCTTGTATTTTATGGCTTTTTGTCTGTTGTAATCTGTTCTTTTAGAGATGGCATTTGTAAGAAAGTTTGTGGCATTTAAGCTCAGAGTATGGTTTTCGTTAATTGTGGGGGAAAGACTACGAAACTCTCACTTTTAGGTTGGAAAGAATGAACTAAAAGGATTCACTAAGCAGGAAATTCATTTTACAGAAGGTTTTGAGAGAACATAATTTCATTTAAGTTAGACATATATGACATTTCTTGACATTTAGTTAAGAAACAAAAAGGTGATTTTGATACAGAAAAAAAAAAAAAAAGATTTCAACATTTCATTTCAAAAGGCCAGGAAACAAAATGCATTGGGCATTTAGACCATGTGATCCTAGTCAGTCAGAACAAAGACCCGTTTCTACATCATGAAATTCTGCAGGTAGTCAAACAGGGGCAATCCATCCAGTCATCTCAGCCAGCCTACATAGTGTGTGCCTGGCCTGTGTGCTTCTCTCTATGGAGCATTTGCTTAGCTTTTTGTGGGTGCAGGGGGTTTACAAATAACTTGTCTTTTAATGCATGAAGTTAAATATTAAGAACCAGAATAGAATGAAATGGCTTTTCAGATTGTGTATGCATGTGTGTGATAGTGTGTGTTCAGATAATAGAATGTTTCAATATAAAACATTTAGACCTGACCATTCAGGAGCTGGAATGCGCTCATAGATGGGCATCATATATAGTTCCACTATGCCTTTACCGCACTGACTGTTAATGTGTTCCTCTTTCCTAACAGCCTGATTCGGATCAGCCTCAAGAGCTGGCACATGCTGGTGAACTTGTGCCTGCATGTGTTTCTCACCTGTGTGGTCTTTGTGGGAGGAATTACCCAAACCAGAAATGCCAGCGTCTGTCAAGCAGTAAGTCAAAGTGAAAAACTTCAGAATGGAAAAGAATTCTGATACTAGAAAATAATGTGCTTCATTGGCTGTTTAAGGACAAAAGTGTCCTAAAGCCTTCTCTTCACCTATCCATTAAACAATTACCCAGTGTACTCCAAGTTTTGATTGTCATTTCACAACCAAAACTATCCCTGGCAATTGAGTGTTAGTTGTCATCTCTATTATATTACCTAGCCATTCATTTAAATGTTTATAAAATCTTAAATTTGGCTGAAAGATAAGTGGCATTTTCTGACAGTAATTTTTTTTTTTTTTTTTGGTTTTTTGAGGTAGGGTTTCACTCTGGTCCAGGCTAACCTGGAATTCACTATGTAGTCTCAGGGTGGCCTCGAACTCTCAGCGATCCTCCTACCTCTGCCTCCCGAGTGCTGGGATTAAAGGCGTGAGCCACCACGCCCGGCTTCTGACAGTAATTTTTAAATAATTAATTCATTCATAGCTTGATACAATAGAAATTATGCAAAAATATGAAACCTGTTAGGATTGGTAAATGTCAATACTTATTTAATTTTTATTTTCAAATGAATTATTACATTTGTTCCCTATTCTTATAGCATAAGTGAAAAAATTAAAGCTCATCAACATAAAAATAAGAAATATAATAGTTTTATTTTCATATTTGTGTAATATTTGCCTGGTAACAAGAAATGTAGCATCATAATTAAGTCTGGATTTGTGTCTCAGTTCTGCCATTTAGTGGGTGTGTTTTGGATGGCACTTTTAAATTTCTTTTCTTTTCAAATTATGGCAAAAAGCATACCACATAAACTCTGCAAATGTTTCAATATGTAATATATTCTTCTATAGCCCAGTGCTGTACAGTGGATCTTGGTAGTCCAATGCTGTATGGTGGATCTCTGTAGTACAGTGCCTATGGCAGATCTCTGTAACTTACCTCTGTAACTCTGCGTAACAGCCTTACACATCTGGCCAACAGCTTCTCATTTTCTTGTCCCTTTAGCTGCTAGCAAATCACAGTTCTTCTATTTGTTTCTATAAGATAACTACTGTAGATAACTTATTTAAGGAGAATCATGCAGCTTTTACCCTTTTATGAATGTATAATATCCCCTAGGTTTGTATGTTGTGGAATATGACACAATTTCCTTCTTTTTATGGCTGAATACTATTTTGTGTTAGTTTATGTATTTATTGTGGACAGAGATCATTTCCACCTCCTGGATGTTGTGAGTACTACTACAGTGACCATGGAGTGCAGATTTCACTTTGAAATTCTGATTTCAATACTGAGTGTTTCTGGTCTCAGTTTTCTGATCTTTAAATTAAGAATAATAGTCAGTTGTTAACTGATAAGATCATTTATAATAAAAAATAATTTACATATAAATAATATACCTGACACAAAAGTTTAGTAAAGAATGAATGTAAATTTAATATAGAGATTGCTACCAGTATGCAGAAGTGACTATGTAAAAATGTAATGTACAAGGAAATGCCATTTATATAATATCACAAACTCCCAAGTACCTTGAAATAGTAAAAAGTGGTTAAGATTACAATAGTGAATTAAGGAAGACTTTCATAGAAGAAGGAAATACCAGCCCTAAAAATAGGATGACAATATCTGTGGTGGTTTGAATCAGATATTCCCCATAAATTCATGTGTTCTGAATGCTTGGCCTCCCAGCTGATGGCAGTTTGGGAGATGGAGCCCTGCTGGAGGAGGTATGTTGTTGGGGGCCAACTTAGGGGTGTTATAGCCAGCTCCCCATTGCCAGAGATCTGCTCACTCTCCTGCTGCTGTTTTCCACCTGCTATGGCAGGGGTGATTTCCAGCCTCTGCTCATGACATGCTTTCCCCTGTCGTCATGACGATTCCCCTTGAGACTGTAAGCCAAAATAAAAACACTCCTCCTATCAGCTGCTTTTGGTCAGGTGCTTTCTCCCAACAAGGAGAAGTTAACTACAACAATATGAGATGAGTGGCCTACATTAATGTGTAGATAAGAGAAGTTTTCATGAAATGTGAGGACTTGTAAATTTGTATTAGAGAGCCAAAGAAAGTCCAGACACTGCTGCAAGAGAAGCCAAGTCAGAAGTCACCAGGTCTTATGAGGCAATGGTGATTAAAGCATGGCCTTTGCCATGGAGGTAGATTGAGCAGCACATTAGAAGACAGAGTCCAGGTATGGACCCTTGCAGAACCTGTGTGCAAAGTAGCTTGCCTCCTCCACTGGGCAGAAGAGTCCACTATGAGAACATAGAGCCAGGGAAATCCATTAGGGAGCACTGTGAAGGACCTGTACCTCATGCTGTGTTTACAGTGTCAACTCTGGGTAGATTAAAACTCAGTGTCCAAACAGAAGTGTTTAAAAGTGTTACTAAAAATTCTTATAGACTTTGGGAGAAGAAAGAATTTCTTCAATAAGACAATAAGAGGCATCCATTAGAAAACAGAAACATTTGATCTTAAATAAGTAGTTTTGTTTATTCAGAGTCCTTAAAGGAAAGAGAAGTTACAGATTGGGAGGAACTATCAGAATACTTAGAACTGACAGGGCATTATAATAAAAATATGTTAGTAGTTCCCTACTGAAGTGGTAAGAGATGAAACAGCATATCCTAGAAGAGTAAACACAGTGTCAGAATGATGTGCAGAAGTGTTCAACATCAGAGATGGTCATAAAAGTGCAAATGAAGGGGCTGGAGAGATGGTTTAGTGGTTAAGGCACTTGCCTTTGAAGCCGAAGGACCCATGTTCGACTCTCCAAATCCAATGTTAGCCAGCTATACAAAGGTGAAGCAAGCGCAAAGTTGCATGTGTCCACTAGGTGGTGCAAGTGTCTGGAGTTCAGTTCAGTGGCTGAGGCCCTAGCGTGCCAATTCTCTCTCTCCCCCCACTCTCTAAAATAAAAATTTAAAAAATGCAAATGAAAACAGTAAATTACTATTTTATGCTTTTTCTAATGGCAAAAAAATAGGCCTAATAATGCTAGTATTGGTGAGTTTGTAGATCTATAGGATCCATTGTTGGGGTGTGAGTAGATGTACGCTAGGAAGAGTTAACTTCTATAGTAAATATCCAGCAACCCTAGAACCTATAGTTTCACTTCTGGGTCCAGAGAATGACTGTATGTGTGTATGCGCGCACACATGGCTATGAATAATCATGAAGCAAAATCTAACATAGAAAAACCTGGAAGCAACCCGAATGCCCATCACAGAAACAATGAAGGTGTAGACACTGGTGCCATACACGAGTCAGAGATGATGAATTACAACAGTGCAGAATCGTACCTGTGAGTATTGGAGTGGAGAAAGTTTGGCTCAAAAATTATATTCACACTGACATATTTTCTTACATAAAGATAAAAATAACTAAAGTGATACACTTTCAACAAAAATAGGTAGATACAATGAAACTGTATAAAAAAGAGTAAGCATTTGTACAAGGCAGTGTGTGCACACAGGTCAAGCATGCATTTGGAATTCATTTGCAGTGGCTAAGGGCCTGGCACACCAATTCTCTCTCATAAAAAAAGAGAGGAAGAGTATAGGGTCATAATTACTAAAATAAGGGAGTGTGTGTGCATGTACATATGTACATACAGGCCATACATGACCCAGTGATTAGTTGTGTCATGGCCTAAGGCTTATGATCAATCTAATATTGCATGCCTGAGATCCAATTGAAAATCTGTGTGCTTGTAACATTTGTGGAGAGGATTAGATGACGGGGCTGGTTTTATTAGTAGCAGGCGCACAGTAACTGCTCATTAAATGCTGTCTAGTGGTACCACTGGTATAATTGATGCAGTCACATCTCAGCTGTGCTTGGTGTTTGTGTTATAGGTCATCTATTCACCTGAAAGCATACTTTATTTTAGATCATATGAAAAGTCAGATAATGTGATCTTGCACTGATTTAATCTGGGGACAGAAGACTCTCTTGTTTTCAGTCCTTTCCCCAGTCACATGGCTGTTTCTTGTTTACCTTGAAGCTCTCAGTTTACCATGATTATTCAGAGATCTTGTTCCTCATCTCCTGGTTATAGCACTTGCTAGAACTCCGTGGCACTAACAAAACTTCATAATTTACTCTTTTTTTGTCTCTGGGCTCTATGCTGTCCCTGGACTCTTAAGCGCTCCCTGGATGAGAACTTTGTCAATTTGGTTTATCCAGGGGCCAGTCCTGAAACTGACCCACAGTAGGTGCTCAGCAGTTATTTACTGATGAATAAAGCAAAGCCTGTGTTTGCAGATAGTTGAAATTACTCACCCCGAGCCATGGCAAGGGTAGGCCCTGTTAGGAGGACACAGCAAATACTGGTATGAATGGTCTCAATTTTATCTAAAAGTACTCATCAATTTTCTGAAGTAGTCACATTTCATTTCATTAAAGAATAGGAAGAGGTCATTGTAAAGACAACTGCCTTCATTGTGTTACTGTTGCTAAAATGAAAAGGAGAGGAATTGCCCAGACTCTTCAGAGTTTCTAGAACAAATATCCATTAGTTAAGGAGTTCCAAAGGAAACTAAAGCCAAATCTTCAGACTTTTTCACATGTCCTTTTCTGTTTGCACAACGTCCTGCCCTTCTATGAAGGACATGACTTCATTCTTGTATTTCTAATTCAGACATCCATTGCTTTGCTTTCACATTGTAACACTTCATTCAGTTGATAGTGGCTGAGAGGAGGGTGGCGGGTTATAGAGAGGACTGGCTGAAGAATCTAGTTCTTGGTAGGTAAGCTAATTTTGTGTCTTTCCAAATACCGGGATCTAGTCATAGCCTGGAAGGGGCTCTCATAATTCTTCTATGTAATCATGGGTTGGGCTGGTTAACTTAAATAATCCTTATGTTTTCTCCAGTTTCTAAAACAGCCTGTACATGTACAGTCTTGCATGCAGTTTTGTTAGCTTTCTCTTTCTTATCTCTGGTTCAGCATTCATATATTTTACCAACAAGATGATGGTTCTTGTGTTGGTTCTTTGTCATTGCTGGGACAGAATACCCAAGCAGAAGCAGCTTAGGGAAAGGCAGGGGTTTCATTCAGCTCAGCGTGACAGAGGGTAGAGTCCATCCTGGCAGGCCTTGCTGGGAGGCTGATATCATATCATCACACCTGCACACAGGAAGCTAAGAATAGCATGTGGAAAAGGCTCACCCACGGTGACACATTTCCTCCAGCCAGCTGGTGTTCAAACACATGAGTCTTGGGAGCATTTTATATTCAAACCACCATAGCTCTCATATAGTGTCTGCCCTTCAGTGATTGGTTGAGGCTATTAAAGGGTGCCACCTGCCACTTATTTCCTACTCTGGTTCCTAAATCAGTTCTAAACTCTTTCTGTGACATTTATCTGTTTTGTAATAATAATAATAATAATAATAATAATAATAATAATAATAATTTTTAAAAAGATGCTGGAGGACTAAGGTGGAGTGGGAGAGTAGAAAGGACCGTCGACCCAGGGTTGGATGAGTTTTTCCTGAAGCTCCAGCAAGTAACTCTTTGATGTCATTTTCTGCCTTTGGTTTTCTTAGCTGGGGTGTAAAGGGACTTGACTGGACCTTGTTTAAGTCACCTTGTGGCTCTGTCACTCTATGATTTAATCCATTAAATAGAGTGCCAGCTGCCCTTCTCGGGCGTCGTGTGTGTGTGTGTGTGTGTGTGTGTGTGTGTGTGTTGCAGTGCTGCAAACCAGAGAGCCAGTGGAGTGCCCTCTTCTGTTAAGAGTGCCTGGTGTCATTAGCAGGCAAGAGGAATTGTCCACAACATGCCTTCATACTGCTTTGTAATCAGATTTGTGAAAATATTTTGCACTTTTTTCTTTCTGGTTTTCATCACTCACTTTTTTCATCTTCCTTGTAGGTTGGAATCATTCTTCATTATTCAACCCTTGCTACGGTGTTATGGGTGGGAGTGACTGCTAGAAATATCTATAAACAAGTCACTAAAAAAACTAAGCGCTGCCAGGATCCTGATGAGCCACCCCCGCCCCCAAGACCGATGCTCAGGTACCTCAGACCTTTGTTGTGTTACAAGTGTTTGTTGGTTTGCTTGAGTTGAACCGTTGTCACTAATTCTAATGAAAAATGGATGCAGATGTTATGAAGTGCAAGAAAGGACTTATAAGCCAGACTGCTTGGTTCGGAACACGGGTTAGGCATCCACCCAGTGGTCAGTCCTCATTACTTTGATATCCTCATTGCACCCTGCTCAGGTTTGAAGTCCATTGCAGGGATGAATGCATCATGTGCAGAACACTGAAGTTGGCACTGGCTCTGTGGAATGTTAACTTACTTCTCCATGAGGTCATATGGTACAGAGATTAATCTCTTTAAGAATCCACTTCATTCTTCACAAAAGTCCAAATACATTTGGAGCCGTCCTTCTATATTAGTGATCTTTTTGATTGCTTTGATAAAATACCTGACAAAAGTAACTTAAGGAGGAAGGGTTGTTTTTTGTTGTTTGTTTGCTTTTGTCTTTGAATCCTAAGCTTACATGGGGGCTGGAGCATGAACCAGCTGGACATACTCAGTCCATAGTCACGAAGCAGAGAGAGACAACTGCTGCTGCTCACTGGCTCTGCCCCTTCTATGCAGTGCAGGATGCCAGCTCCTGGGATGGTGTTGACCACACTCAGCATGTGTCTTCTCACCTCAGTCAATTTAATCTAGAAAATCCTTCACAAACATATATAGAAGAAGTTGACCTGCTTTCACAGGTCCAAGCAGAGAGAGAGAAGCCACAAAAAAAAAAAAAAAAAAAAAAAAAAAAAAAAAACACCATACAGCACAGTTCAGGAACTCCAGGTGGAAGTAAGCACTTTACAGATCTTTAGACTGGAATTTCAAATCCACCACCAGATCACCCAGTGACACCTCCTCCAGCCAGGTGGCTGCAGATCCAAACTACAAACTAATAAAACATTGAATATATTGGGGGCCATCTATTCAAACTACCACAACTTTATAATAAAAAGAACTGTAAATGAGTTAGTTATTATGCTGGATGGATGAAAATCTATGAGTGAGGACTGAGTTTGTGGGAACTCTGGTGAGGACTTGGCTGGAGGTTTCTTATCCCCAAGGAGTTTGCAGTGTGCACAAGGAGCACTGTCATGCAGGTGCACTGAAAGACTTGCTAGAGGTGCAGACAAGGGAGTGAACTGGCTATATGCTGCTGAGCCATAACATGAACTTGACTTGTGATCAAGGCAAAGCTGGAGGTTCCCTCCAAACAGTGGAGCAAACCCAAGAAACTGAGATGTGCCTCTTAGCTGGGCCTGGTGTGTATGGTATAGGGGAGCAGGAATTTATGAGAAAGCTGGCCCTGGAGCCTTCAGAGGTGCTTTTAACTAAGGGAGTGGCCTAAAATGGTGTCCTTTTAGAAGGAGTGTATGACATTACTATGGAATGTAAATTAGAATAAATTAGAGGCAGTGGGGAAGATCTTAAATCTCTGAATGAATTGGTAGTAGGAGCTCCAGGAGGGGAAATGGGCTGCAGAGAGGACTGTAGAAACCAAAGCAAATTTGGGAAAGGTTGTGTTGCTCTCAGGGAAGAAGCAGATGGGAAGTAGTGTGGCAGGAAGAGGGTCCTTTCAGCCACTTTCAGCTCTCCTTTCACACGTGACATAGAAGGCACACTTGTAGATTTCTAGGACAGCAGATCTCTCCAGCAATACTTACATCATAGTTAAGGATTTTAGTAGCTAGATATGATGAGGAAAGTAGTATATGAGGAAAAAGTGATAGCATCATCTTTCCTAGTCTATGCTAGGTTGGAAGGAAGGGGTAAATGTGGAATTAGGGTTCTGGTTTGTACCCACATATGTCCAGCCAGAAGAGCAAGCCCTTTTTTTTAAGGGCCAGAGAACTATGTTCTGGCCACCATGCTTTTCTTGGAAGGACTGGTCACTTTCCCACCTTTATTTCTTTTATTTTAAATATTTTGTATATTTGAGAGAGAGACAAAGAGGCAGATATAATAGGTATGCCAGGTCCTGTAGCCACTGCAAACTCCAGACTCATACATCACCTTGTACATCTGGTTTACGCGGGTATTGGGGAATTGATCCTGAGACCTGAGGCTTCACAGGCAAGTGCCTTAACCACTAAGCCATCTCTCCGGCCCTACCTCATTTCTTGCACCAGTATGTTATTGGTTTTCTGCGCTGCTCCAAAGGAAAAGAGGCCAAGCATCTTTACACAGGAAACTGCTACGATCCCAACACCTGCCTTGCTTTCAGTTGATGGGGAAGTCCTGAGACGTGTAGGTTTAGTGGAACATGAACCAGTCACTAGTTCATCACTACATTTTTCGTGTACGCATCTTGACAGAGCAATATCTTAAAGGCTATGTTGTGTGGACTGACATCCTGGTTCACCAGCTGAATTTGAAGGAAGCCACTTCTATCCCCTGAAAACATACAGCTAGCTACAGTGGCTTCAAGTGTTCCTCTGTCAGTCCACAAGGTGGCAGCAGTTGACAACTTTTCTTAGGCCTGGAAACTTCCTAGGCCTTGCTTTTGGAACAGAAATCCAAACCAAAACAGGAAAAAAAAAATGTTTAAAAAACCCAAATCTCAATAAAATAAAATAAAATACAATAAGAAGAACAAAATTTCCAAAAGTTAGTTCTCAATGCATTGCTGGAAAAGAGCCACAATTTTTGCAAGGGTGTTGGGACACTGACATTATGCCTTCAGAACAGAATCATGAGCCATTGTTCCTCTTAGGTTCTACCTGATTGGCGGCGGGATCCCCATCATAGTTTGTGGCATCACAGCGGCAGCGAACATCAGGAACTATGGCAGTCGGCCAAATGCACCCTAGTGAGTATCCCCGTTCTCTGTGCCCCTGACCAGTTGCTTCTCTTTCTAACATGCTAGAGGCGTGACAGAGATTGCAGGCTCCTGAATGGTGTGTGGGGAATCTGTAGCCTCTAACCTGGCTCCTGTGCTCTCTCCTAGTTGCTGGATGGCTTGGGAACCATCCATGGGAGCCTTCTACGGACCTGCCAGCTTCATAACTTTCGTAAACTGTATGTACTTTCTAAGCATATTTATTCAGTTGAAAAGACACCCTGAGCGCAAGTATGAGCTCAAGGAGCCCACGGAAGAGCAACAGAGATTGGCAGCCAATGAAAATGGTGAGATGAATCACCAGGACTCGATGTCTTTGTCTCTGATTTCTACGTCCACGTTGGAGAATGAGCACACTTTCCATTCTCAGCTGTTGGGGGCCAGCCTTACTTTGTTTTTATACGTGGCCCTGTGGATGTTTGGGGCCATGGCCGTTTCTCTGTATTATCCTTTGGACTTGGTTTTTAGCTTCTTTTTTGGAGCCACATGTTTAAGCCTCAGTGCATTCATTGTGGTTCATCACTGCGTCAATAGGGAGGACGTGAGACTTGCGTGGGTCATGACATGCTGTCCAGGACGGAGCTCGTACTCTGTGCAAGTCAATGTCCAGCCCCCCACCTCAACCGGGACAAACGGAGAGGCCCCCAAGTGCACAAATAGCAGTGCAGAGTCTTCTTGCACCAACAAAAGTGCCTCAAGCTTCAAAAACTCTTCCCAGGGCTGCAAGCTGACAAACCTGCAGGCTGCTGCAGCCCAGCGTCATGCCAATGCTTCCCCTGTGAATGCCACTCCCCAGCTAGACAATAGTCTTACAGAACACTCAATGGATAATGATATTAAAATGCATGTGGCTCCCTTAGATGTGCAGTTTCGAACAAACATGCACCCTAGTCGCCATCACAAAAACCGCAGTAAAGGACACCGGGCCAGCAGACTGACAGTCCTGAGAGAATACGCCTATGATGTCCCCACCAGTGTAGAAGGAAGCGTGCAGAATGGCCTCCTAAAAGCCGCCCAGGCAATAATGAAGGACATTCGAGGAGTCGAAGAGCATATTTGGCCTACAGGGAGAGACAGTACAACCTGCCCCAACAGGACAGCAGTGATGCCGGCAGCTCACTTCCCCAAAACAGTCGAAATGTGGAAAAGCCTGTTTCAACTAGTAGCAAAAAAGACACAGGAAGGAAGCCGAATGCAGTTGAACTTGAAAGTCAGCAGAAGTCTTATGGCCTGAACTTGGCCTGTCAGAATGGACCAATGAAAAGCAGTGGGCAGGAAGGAGCCTTGCTAGCTACTGACGTCACTGGTAATGTTAGGACTGGATTGTGGAAACACGAAACTACTGTGTAGCGCTGCTGGGCTGCCTAGACCGAAGTTGATATAAACTGTGATACTCACATTCCTTTAAGCTATGAACATTTAAAAACAAACTGTTTACAGCCACCTTAGGGATTCAAAATAATTTTAAATGCACTTCTAAGTTTTGGAATTTACTTACTTTGTATCTACACATGGTTGCTTTTTTTCAGGAATTAAAAATATCCTTTAAAGTAGTATTTTACTTGTTGAAGCACCAACGGGACATTTTGGGAATCAAAAATGTAATGGTTTCAAATCTGTAATATCTACTTAATATTTCAGGCTTGTATTTAATAAAATAAAGAGGAGTTGGTCGTATCAATCTTTTTTGTTTTTACATTTTACACTGTAAAAAACATTTTGGCTCTAATGAAGTTTATGCAGTGAGTTCTTAGGAAGCGAATCAGGTTAACTACTGTTGGTGACATTTATGTCAGTGATTTTGGAATCTATGTATTTTATAAATACAGTTTTAAATGTTACAGGCTTTAAAAAGGATCTCACAGAATGTTTTAAAAATGGAAATGCCTCCAAAACCTTTTTCTGACTTGCATAATTTTGTCATCACACTCTGGTCCTATTAATACTACCTTTAACGCGTTTGTGGCTCTTCTGGTTTATGTTTGAGTTCAGCTTTCTTATTGGTTATTTTCGGTGTTTGTGGGGGTCCTGCACATGTGCCATCCTTGAAAGCAGATGAGTTGCTATGTAAGGTTCACATTCACACCTTCAAATAAAACCTCCAGGCTTGGCCACTATGCTGCCTTTGCTTTGTACTTGAACTGATAAAGTTCCCTAGGTGTCTGCTAAAATTCTGCCCTTCATATTCCATTCTAGTGGCACACAACTCTGGGCCATGCCTCTGTCAGTTGTCAGCATTCTGCTGCCCTTAGCCATGCAAGTCCTCAGTCTCACCGGGGTTCCCACTTTCCTCTCAAATGGAAGACAGCACTGGTAAAATTACAAGGCTTAGATCTATTTTCAGCAGAAGTCTAAAGGTATTTGAATTGAATCAGATTCAAAAGTACATATTCTAGAAGTGCTAAAAGAGGGAAGCAGCTTACCTTGACAGACCTCAGGTTCTGAGAGAATTAACTGCCTGCTTACTGACAGCAATTCTCCACCACACTGCAGGGCCACCTGCCCTGTGCCATGTCATTCTTCAGTTCTTTAGTGTCCTGTGTGAGAAACAAGTTGCTTTGCATTGCAATAAGAAACATGATGCCTCTAGTTAAGACATTTTTTAAAAGCATTTTAGATTTAGAGACATGCTTATGTTGCAGAAACAAGGCAAACAGCCAGTAGAATTGCTGTTTCTACATTTAATCTACTTCCTGGCCCGGTGTTTTCTGGTGAGTTGATGTATTGTGTGTATGATGGTATTGGAAATTGATAGATCTAAATAGTGCATCATTTAGTGTTCAACCTATGTGTCTGCCCTATTGTTCAGCTCTCCACAGGAAGAGACAGTGTTCTTCTTTTCCCATTTCTCTGTGGAAACTAGGAATTATAAATGTAAACAGCATCTTTTAAGGAACAGAAAGTTAGGAGCCAAGAGTGGAGAAAGTAGAAAAGAAATCAATTGCCCCAAGAAAATGAAGAATTCACTTAAAATTTATTTATGTATTTGTTAGTTTGTTATTTGAAAGAGAGAGAGAGAGAATGGGCACAACAGGGCCTCCAACCACTGCATATGAACTTCAAATGCTTGTGCCACCTTTGTGCATCTGGTTTTACATGCGAACTGGGGAATTGAACCTGGGCCCACCTTAACCACTGAGCCATCTCTGCAGCCCAGATCCACTTTCTTGTTCTTGTGTTTATTTTGTTTTGTTTTGAGATAAGGTCTCTTATAGTCTAGCCTAGCCTCTTAACTCTGTCACCCAGGATGATTTTGAACCCCTTGTCCTCCTTCCTCCACTTCCCAAGTACTAGGAAAGATTGTATTTAAAAAAAGAGAGAGAGAGAGACAGATAGGAAGAGGGAGAGAGAATGGGCACACCAGGGTCTCCAGCCGCTGCAAATAAACTGCAGTCACATGCACCACCTTGTGCATCTGGCTTACATGGGTTCTGGGGAACTGAATATGGGGCCTTCGGCTGTGTAGGCAGGTGCTTGGACCGTTAAGCCATCTCCCTAGCCCAAGTTCCTACTTTTAGTGACAGTTTGGGCATTGCAGAAATAGACACATCTAAGGGAGAGTTTTATTATCACATAGAAAATGATGACTGATGACTTTCTACACCCTTTTGTGTATGAATTAAAATTTGATGTTTGTATATGGAATGCGAATATACATGGTGGTTACACCCACCTTTCTCATTTATTATTTATAGCTTTTTGCTGCCTGAGATATCTGTATTTTTCCTAGAGTCATAAACTTCTAACAGATAATTCAGTTTTCTTATATAGAGATCCACACTTCATTTCTCTTTAAAAGTTGACAATTGTGACTCCTAACTTCCTGAGTTGCTGAACATTTTGGCAGATGATACTGTATCCAGAATAAGGGACTTGTTTCCTGCTGGTAAGGCCACCATACTTAGTGCCACCTTTTATCTTGCTTTTCTGTAGAGCTTGCTACCTACAATTTCATCAGACTTAATTCTCATCCTTGTTGTTAGTTTGATAATAAAGTGAAGTTTTTTATATTCAACTTAGGGGAGCTCGTGTAATTTATTTTATCCCATGAAAGTTACTCTTTTAATCCTACCATATAATGTGTATGATTTCCACATTATACACATTATTTATATAACTTGATGTTAGCTAACCTACTTTGCAAATTAAGAATTAGATACATGGTCTGTGAAAGGGCATTTGTGAGTAGATTTATGTACTAATGTATATTAATATTTCAGGCCACTTATGGGCAATAGCTGATTTCTAACTTTCATAATGTTTTATATATACACATTAATCATATTCATGTTCAACATATTTATATAAATAACTATAAATGGAAATCTATATGTAGATGCTGATTGGGCTCATATGTTTCAAGCATTGAGTTCACCATGCCCAACATGAAGTTGGTTGACAATACAGAAAATAAAGAAAGCTAACTGGGACCACAGGACACAGGAAGTAACCCAAGTCACCAGGGGAAGTGATACAAAGAGGAGCATTCCAAAATATTGTGTTAATTCTGGTTTTTCTTTTCAGTCTTTGTCTAAAAAAAAAAAAGTCTTACTATGTTGCATGAGAACTCAAAATCTTCTCTTGCCTCAACCTCCTGAGTGCTGGGATTATAGGTGTGCACCACCATATCTGCATACCTGGTTTCTTTTAATTTTAATGTAGTCTTTTTACATAAGAATTTTTCATCCATGGATTCTGCCAGCAGCTGAAATATTTTGTTAAGAAGCACCAGTACTGAGCAGAACAACCCTTACGTGACATTTACACATTTACACTTAATGAGGTGTAAGTAGTCTAGTGATGATCACAGCAGAGTGTGTGCACGTGTCATATGCAGATGCTGTCACTGGAGCATCTATGCATTTCTGTCTGAGGGTTCCTGGGAACAGCCCTCCTTGTTACCACCATCCCCCATGGGTACAGAGGAATCAGGTGTTGATTCCAGTTCTAAGAGATGACTTATTTGTAACTACTTATTTTTTTAATTTAAAATATTTTATTTGTTTGAGAGAAAGAGTGAGGCAGATAGAGAATGGGGGAACCAGGGCCTCTAGCCACTGCAAAGAACTCCAGATGCATGTACCACCTTGTGCATCTGGCTTTTGTGAGTCTTGGGGAATCAAACCTGGGTCATCAGTCTTCACAGGCAAGCTCCTTAACTGCTAAGCCAACTTTCCATCCCTGTAACTGCTTATGTTAATATTTCCTAAACTTGAATATTTCCATCACTTTTGCTAATTTTGCCTCATTGTCATTGATATATCAGTGCAGTCATGTGGATCAAATAATAATAAACTGGCTAGATTTATTTATATGGCCAAATAAACTTCTCAAGAAAAAAATAAATGAAATCTGTCAATATTAAAAATTTGACTGCAGTTGTTCCAATTTCATCTTAAGCAAAGATAAAATTGCAACCCGAAGA
This sequence comes from Orientallactaga sibirica, assembly GCA_036365145.1. Lineage (NCBI taxonomy): Eukaryota > Metazoa > Chordata > Mammalia > Rodentia > Dipodidae > Orientallactaga > Orientallactaga sibirica. Next base: position 17,906,012 of record JAEOAD010000018.1, on the reverse strand, counting down.
GCTGGTTTATTAAGTTTTAGTATTATCTGTTGATTCTTTTTCTAACCTTCCTAGGAGCCTCTAGTCTATAGCAGGACTTTTCTAACTAGTGGGGATAGTGGGGTCAAGGACATCAGTACATACCTTCACAGTGTGGCTTTTGTGTGCCCAGCTGCCTCTGAGATGAAGCCCCACATAGGCTTTGGTCAAAGCTTCATTTAAGGACAGGGGAGATGGCTCAGTGGTTAAAGGTGGCACTTGGTTGCAAAGCATGGTGGCCCAAGGTCAGTTCCCCCGTACCTATGTAAATTAATTCCAGTTGTTCAAAGTTGCACATGCATCTGGAGTTTGTTTGTAGCTGCAAGAGACACCCATATTCTCCCCTGCCCATTTCTTTCTTAAATAAAAATATATTTTGAGAAAGCTTCATTTGCTGGGGGTGGTGCATGCCTGTATTTCCAGCCCCTGGGAAACAGAAGAGAATTGTGAGTTCAAAGCCAGTCTGAGACTACAGAGTGAGTTTCAGGACAGCCTGGACTAGAGTGAAACCTTATCTGGAAGAAACCAAATAAAAAACAACTTCATTGAGCCTCCTTTCCCTGAAGATAGCAGAATGAGAGGTAGATAATGAGTGTTCCATTTTTGCTATAAGTAATCAGCCACTATATTCTCATAGAGCTGAATGCTTCTGTTTAATTTCAGATACTCAGTAAACATTTTGTTTCATGAGGTTTGAGACACAGAATGACCTAATTGTGTCCTAATAAAAAGATAGGGGATAGGTTTGTGTGTGTCGCATCCATTATCGCCTGTTGCCATCTAATCCATTATCTGCAGCTGCCATCTGGCTTGAGACGATGTGCAGGATCTTTATCAGAGCATCTCAGGTATCTTCAAAAAGTGCAGAGTATTTTCAAGGCAAATCTTCAGGTTATTCCAACAGTGTAAATAACCCAACTAATCAAGTCTTCAGTTTTGCAATTGTGTTCGCTCTAGACATACAATACTGATGGTTTGCTTTTACAAATAAGATTAGATTGTTCAAACAAGGAAGTAATTTGCAAGACACAGTTGCTTGCAAAGCTAGTAGTCATGAACACCAATTCAGATTGAAGATGTTCAGAAACAGCCACAGCACTAGATGGAGTGCTTTGTTACCTTCTTGACCCTTCCTTTATAAAACTGTGCAAAAATGTCAATTTAGTGATCAACTGTGATTAGTAAAGGTGTTTATTGATTGTTTTTTTTTTTTTTTTTTTTTTTTTTTTTTTTTGGTTTTGCGAGGTAGGATCTCACTCTGGTCCAGGCTGACCTGGAATTCACTATGTAGTCTCAGGGTGGCCTCGAACTCTCGGCGATCCTCCTACCTCTGCCTCCCAAGTGCTGGGATTAAAGGCGTGCGCCACCACGCCCGGCTTATTGATTGTTTTTATCTTTCCCACTGATTCTGGGCAGACTGCTATTTCATAACTACAGTATTCCAGGGTCCTAACACAACAAGTTACCTACTGAAGCAGTAGTGTGGCAGGTATGTGATTCACCTGGAAGGTCACCTCACCCAGGCTCCTGAAATGTGGTTCACTCCTCTATTAGGACCTCAGAGAATGGTCTGTAGCATCTTACAGGGTTTTATGGGTAGGCCTAGAGATCCTAAGCCATTTCTTCCTATTGTCGCTGAAAAGAACACCATTGTAGCTACATTTAACTATAACGGAGGTCTAACTGCCACAAAGATGGATTCCTGCATGTACAACTGGGTGTTACTCCCTCCTAGTCTGCACTATCCTGAAAAATCATTGTTTTGTTTATCCTGCATCTGTGTATATAGTTAGTGTGGTATGATGAGTGTGTATGCATGTGTACATGTGTGTGCAGCTGACCGTACCCTATTGATGCACAGACAAGAAGAATGCTGGGTGTCCTCTATGGCTCATGCACACATTTCCTTGACAAAGTCTCTCACTAAACCCAGAACTATCATTTTCAGTCAGACTGGCTGATCTGTGAGCCCCAGACATTCTTTGGTCTCCACCCCCCAGGCCCACAAGACTGGGGTTACCAGTGTGCATGGCCACACCCAGCTGTTTCTATAGGTACTACAGCTGGACAAATCAGACCCTCATGTTTCCATGACAAGCTCTCTTACTGTTGATCCATCTCTCCAGCCCTAAAAAATCTTACTTTCAATTACTGGTCAATTATGGGTCCAAAAGAGAAATGTGAGGATTTATGTTAGTTTTCAAATTATGTAATTCTACCTCACCAGGGCACCAGCTGAACCCCTAGAATAATTGGGAAATGAGCAAGAGTGCTGCTTTCTCAGGGAACCTGGTATCAGCAGAGGGGTGAAGGAGATAGACACAGAGAACACTCAACCCCTACCAAACCAGAGATCCAGAGACACAGAGACTCCCAAGACCTCGTCACTGAAATAGACCTAAAATGAACCCATCATGGCTTAGGGAAATTTGCGGAAGAGGGGGGCAGAAAGATTGTTACAGCCATAAGTTGAGTCGTTATGCACAGAGACATTGTCTCTCCCCATAACTTATGGCCACACAGTGCAAGACCCACAATCCCCAAGGGGGGAGGGCAGGGAGGAGGCTAACGATGGTACCATCATGGCTCTATGCACATTATATAGATAACTAATAATAAAAATTATGTGATGCTAGCATTATAGTCTCCTTGGGCTGTCATGGCAAAAATAGCACAAGGTGGCACATGCATCTGGAGTTTGTTTGCAGTGGCTGGAGGCCCTGGTGCACCCATGCTCTTTCTCTCCCTGCCTATGTCTCTCTCAAATAAATAAAAATATTTTTTAAAAATAACAGAATGTGGCATTTATTTCTTACAGGCCTGGAGGCTCAAAGTCCAGGATCAGAATGGCAGCATGACTGAGTTCTGATTGCAGGTCCTTTTTCGTCTTGCTAAGTCCTCACATTTCATTTCTGTCATGTCTCTTCATGCAAGAGCACTAGTCACATTTATTAGGGGTCTATGCTGATGACCTGATTATTATCTACATGCTGCAGTTCTGAGTACCCTGCACTAGAGATTAGGGTATCAACATAAGGATTTGGGATTGTAACTCAAACAGTCCACAGCAATCCCTCCAAATCCATGTCCTTTTCATATGCAAAATAGACTCATTCCCTCTTAACAGCCTCAAAAGTCTAAACTTCCATATTAGTTGTAGAGTCTATGACCTCATCTAAATATCCAAGTTAAATGTTGGAAAACTCAAAGTAGAATTTATCTTGAGGTAAAAATTCTCATTGTGAAACAAGCCAAACTAACCCTGTGCTTTCAGCATAGAAAGATGGAATAGACATAGAACAGAAAGTCTCTTTCCAGAGGGGAGATATCAGAATAATGGGAGGGTGAAAGTCTCCAGTAAGTCTAAAACTTAATGAGGCAAATCCCATCAGATCATAAGAACTAATAACATCATCTTGAATTTGATGCTTTGCTCTCCAAGTGAGAGTGTTCCTGCTCATGAGTAAAGCTCCTGACCCACAAGTTACTGCTTCCTGATCCTGTGATCTTAGATCTTACGTTTCAATGGCCTGAAGGTCTTTCTTCTAGAGGGAGGAATTCTTGGGCAAGGAGGTACTGTGATTCTATCAAACTGGAAATGAGGATGGCCACCCAGTTGTTTGGGGCTCCTCTGAATTGATGGGCAAAGGGAGTGCTGTTTGGAATGGTTTATCCAGATTGCTTTGTGGATCTTAGGTTATTATCTCACAGTGGTAAAAGTATGTCTAGAATACATTTAAAGCACCATTTTTTAATTACTATTCCCTGTGATTATGCTTAGTAATGAACAGAGCTCTCCATGTATATTGCTTTTGTATTTGGTTTCTCTTTTGGAATTTATCCATGCTATATACAGCATGAACCAATTCTTTATCCATTAATGTGTTATATTTCATTGGGTGACTATTCAGGTTCACAGAGTTGATCTTCCAGACCAGGCACAATTATGGAGGAAGGGCTTTTTATTGAAGCTTACAGATCCAGGGGAAGATCCATAATAGCAGAAGAAGCTTGCCTGCCTTCACAGGACCAAACACACAGAGAGAAGCCACAAGCAAAAAGCCACACAGCACAGCACAGCACACTTCAGGAACTCCATCTAGGAACACTTTGTATATCTTTAGATTGAAATCCTAAACCCACCACCGCACCTTAAGATCTGACCAATGACAATGCCTCCAGCCAGGTGGCTGCAGATGCAAACAACAAGCTAGTAAAACACTGAATATACTGGGGGCCATCTATTCAAACTACCACATTATGCCCCTGGCTCCCACAAATTTATAACCATCACACATTGTAAATTGTATTCAGTCCAATTTCAAAGGTCCCCACAGTCTTGACCAAATTAAGATAGTCCTGTAAAATCAAACAAGTTAAATACTTTTAACATATAAAGGCACTGAGTAAACATTTTCAACTGGTATAAGGTATAGCAAGGAGAGACTAGAACAATGCAGACTCAACCACCATCAGCAATCATCAAACTTTTGCAATTGAAGTTCAATATAGTCAGAGACTGACAGTCTCCAGGTTTTCCAATTCTCAAACACTCATCAGAGTAGCCCATAAAACTTGGCTTACCACTCCAGAAAGTGTCTTCAGCTTCAAGCACCAAGTCCATGCCTGTTCCTCCAAAACAAAGGTTCCAAAAGACCAACATCCACATGGTCAGATTCATCTCACTCACTGAAATGAACTTCTAGACCAGGCACAGTTATGGAGGAAGGGATTTTTATTGAAGCTTACAGATCCAGGGGAAGTTCCATAATGGCAGAAGAAGCTTGCTTGCCTTCACAGGACCAAACACACAGAGAAGCCACAAACCAAAAGCCACACTGTACAGCACACTACAAGAACTCCAGCTAGGCACACTTTGCGTATCTTTAGATTGAAATCCTAAACCCACCACCGCACCTTAAGATCCGCCCAGTGACACTGCCTCTAGCCAGGTGCTGCAGATGCAAAAAACAAACTAATAAAATACTGAATATATTGGGCCTCTATTCAAACTACCACAGTGACTATCAGAATTCTCATTCTTCTGGATTGGATATCTTCACATTTTTCTGATGGTAAGCATAAAAACTCATTTCTATTTGAAATATACAGAGAACATGGGACATGTACTCAATCAAAATTGTTCCCCCTTCCCCTCCACACACATTCTAGTCACCATCTTTGGTGTATAATTTCATGTAACTTTTCATGTTCTTATTGGCCAGCAGATGTTAGGTAGCTGTTCAGGATCCTCTTAAATAATTGGAGTCTCTGCTTTTTTTTTTTTTTTGAAAAATGTCCTTTTTCCCATATCTCCAGCTGAACTATTTTTCTAAATCTCTCATTTGTCCTTACATACACACACACACACACACACACACACACACACACACACTATTTACATACACACAGAGAGAGAATGGGCACACCAGGGCCTCCAACCACTGTAAACCAACTCCAGGTTTATATACTTCTTTGTGCACCTGGCTTTATGTGGGTACTGAAGAATCAAACCCAGCTCATAAGGGTTTTCCAGGCAAACACCTTAACAACTGTGTCATCTCTCCATCTCTCTCTCTCCATTATACACACACACACACACACACACACACACACATATATATATATGGAATGTGTAGATAGATTTTTTTTTCACCATAGCCCAGACTGACCTGGAATTCACTAGGTAGTCTCCGAGTGGCCTCAAACTCATAACGATCCTCTTACCTCTGCCTCCTGAGTGTTGGAATTAAAGGTGCATGCCACAACAGCTGGCTTCTCATTTGCTTTTAAATCTTTTCATGTTTTCTTTTTTAAAGTTAATTATCAAAAATTGTTACTTGTTGGGCTGAAGAGATGTCTCAGTGGTTAAAGGCACTTGCAGAGCCTGATGGCCTGTGGGTCTTTACTGTTGCTGTTTCCCAGGGCAAGGGAGGGAGGAGTTGGGAGAAAGCAGGGTCCATCCTGGAGCAAAAGGTGAGTGCAACAACAAAGATGATGGGCAATGAACACCCAGAAGACCGCCTGATGGACAGCACTCATTTATTCAAAAGGGGAGTGGGTTTGTAAACACTTGGGGAAGGTTGAGATGGCACATACAGACTATATGCATAGTTTTATGGGCTGTTATCTAGGTGACAGAAGAACTAGTAACATCAAAGCTATGGGGGGAGGAGTTGAGAGAGAAGATAAGGAGAATGGCAGAAGGTTGTGACTTCTGGCTTTGGGGATGAGAAAGTTGGAGCCATAAGGGTCCCTTGGGCAGCTGCAAAGTCAGAGCCTTTTTGGGTCCAGGGGGAGGTCCTCGCCAGTTCTGCCCATTCTGGGGCTATGACAACATAACATAGGGAAGGCTAGTCACCATTTGACAATAGGGCCAGCTGCAACCCTTAATCTGGCCATGTCCAACAGTTCAGGCCAGTCTCCTCACAGTCCCAGCCCATTTTTAGCAATGCCCAATGTGGTAGTTTGAATATATGTCCCCCAATATATTCAGTGTTTTATTATTTTATAGTTTGCATCTGTAATCACCTTGCTAGAGGCAATGTCACTGGGGGCTGGTCTTAAGGTGTGGTGATGGTTTGAGAGTCCATTGTAAAGATATGCAAATGTGCCTAGCAGGAGTTCCTGAAGTGTGCTGTGTGACCTTTTGGCTGTGGTTTTGCTCTGTGTGCTGTGGTGGCTGGTTGGCTTTCTCTCTCTCTGGGCCCTGTGAAGAGCAGGCTTTTTCCTGGGAACTTCCCTGGATCTGTAAGTTTCAATAAATAATCCCTTCCTCCATAACTGTGCCTGGTCTGGAAGTTCATCTTAAAGCGAACCTGAAGCTGTCTGCTACAGTAAAGTGGTACCGAGGAGTGTGAGATGAACCTGACCGTGTGGATATTCGTCTTTTGGAACCTTTGTTTTGGAGGAATGGGCATGGACTTGGTGCTTGCAACTGAAGATGCCTTCTGGAGTGGTAAGCCAAGTTTTATGGACTATTCTGATGAGAGTTTGAGAATGCTAAGTGCAGATAGTACTGAACTTCGAGGCTTGGCTTATGAGGTTTCTAAGGGGAAGGAAAGACTGCAGAGGACTTTGTTGGAAATGGGCTGCTGGCATAAGGGATGGCTACGTTCTGTTATCCAGGCCCAGAAAGTTTGATCAAGGTTAAATTTGTAATGGACTGATGTGCTTGGCTAAAGATATCGGACTGAGATTTTAAGATTTTAAGTTGAAAAACCTCAAGCAAGTTAAAAGCAGAGGCACTGAGACGGTTTTAGGTTACTGGAGCTTCTATTGTCAAAGCATTAGCAATCTTAAGGAAGGTGGAAGGAAGGTGGCCTGACTTGATTTACATTAAAACAATGGAGAGGATGCCTGAGGAAAGACTGTTAAAAATGCAAATTCTTGGAAAGAGCTGACTGGAGAAGGAACCTGCTTTTCAAGGCTATGATTTTTTTGTCCCTGGATTAAGAATATGGCTGTGTCCTGCACACCTGGTATTAGTTTTGGAAATATGAAAAATGCATAGAATGGTCATGAATTGCACACGGTTCCAGGAGCCGCTGCTGAGATGCGGCATGAGGCAGGGCATGAAGACCCTCAGGAATAGGCTGCAAGAGCCTTTGGAAGATGGACTGTGGTTTGCATGGAGACCTGAAGATGTTTTGGATATACCAGGACTGTGCAAAAGGGCTACCATGGAGTGCAGTGTTGGCATGGGATGAAAGTTTTCCCTGGCTACTCTGCCCAGCTGGAGGGGTGGAATTGGAAAACCTGGAGACTGTCAGTCTCTGGTTATATTGAACTTGAACTGCAGAAGTTTGATGACGGCTGATGGTGGTTGAGTTTTCATTGTTCTAGTCTCTCCTTGCTATTTCTTATACAGTTAAAATGTTTACTCTGTGCCTTTACTTGTTGAAAGTATTTAACTTGTTTGATTTTACAGGACTCACTATCTTAAGTTGATCAAGACTGTGAGAACCTTTGAAATTGGACTGAGTACAATTTACAATGTGTGATAGTTATAAATCTATTGGGGGCCAGGAGCTAAATATATTGGGGGCCAGGGGCGGAATGTGGTAGTTTGAATATATGTCCCCCAATATATTCAGTGTTTTATTATTTTATAGTTTGCATCTGTAATCACCTTGCTAGAGGCAATGTCACTGGGGGCTGGTCTTAAGGTGTGGTGATGGTTTGAGAGTCCATTGTAAAGATATGCAAATGTGCCTAGCAGGAGTTCCTGAAGTGTGCTGTGTGACCTTTTGGCTGTGGTTTTGCTCTGTGTGCTGTGGTGGCTGGTTGGTTTTTTCTCTCTCTGCTTGGCCCTGTTGAGAGCAGGCTGTTTCTCCTGCCTTTATGGAACTTCCCCTGGATCTGTAAGCTTCAATAAATAATATCCCTTCCTCCATAACTGTGCCTGGTCTGCAAGTTCATCTCAGCGAACCTGAAGCTGTCTGCAACACCCAATAACTCCTCCTTTGTTTTTTAAAATGGGTCAGTATCATCTTGGGTAAGTTTTTTGTGGCTTAATGTGAGTCCAGTTAGAGCCAGATGGTGTATAAGGACCTGATTGGTCAAGATTTGTCTATATTGTTTGAGCCCTAATTTACACATACAGGGGATTATGCATAAGAGTAGTAGCAGGGTGCCTGACACCAATAGTAGCCAAATGAAAATCTGAGAAAGAAACTGTTTGGGAGATAATATTTGTAATGTGCTCTGTAAGGCATCAAAAAATCCTTTTGCTGCCTTAGCAGGATCACCAAAAGACAAATGACTACGTGAAATAATAGATACTTCTTTTTGAAAACTTTGTAAATCTATGCTGAGATTATTATGATTCCAAATACCCCGAATATGATTTTTAACCTTCTACCATTCAGCTCTGAAGCTGGAGTACCAGGGCTCAGTCATTTTGACTGGCATAATTAAGTAAGGAGGCCGCATGACAATAAAGACTACATTGGAGGAGTAATCTACAGCTATGCTTCCCTTAGAATTGATACAATTGGTGATAATATATACCAGGTACAACTAAGATAGTAAATTCTATTTTGGTGATTGACCCACCCAGGCCCAACTATGAAAAGATAAGGGAGGGGCAGACACATAGGAAACTTAAAATGATTTTCTTTTAGGGTAACTATTTCTTTCCATGATTCTGGTTGAGGCCGCCCTTGGGGACTCAAGATTGGTGGTACCTCTGATTGTTTACTTTCCCGTGGACCCAACTGTAATCATAAGTTATATTTATTTTGGTATTCACCATCTGTGATTAATGGGTGGTTTGTATGCATTAAATAACATCCCTCATGATACCTATTGCTTGAAAAGCAGTAGGTGGCTCTGCTGTGAGATAGGTCCAGTTAATTGGTTTAGTCACTTCTTGCATAATTGGCAGTGGTAAGGGAAGCATTGGAAAATATCTTAGGTAGGGGTTCTTCCCAAAGAGCAGCCCTAGCTAGAGGAGGGTCAGGTACATAAATAAGCCCAATATGCTTGTTGAACCTGTTCTACTTTTAAGGACAGGATAGCAAGTAAGGATATAAACAGTCTCTGGTGATAGAGGCTGTTGTAAATTTTGTACCAGCATGACTCCTTGCTGGCAGAGGGCCTCAATTTGGCTCAAGGTCAGCATGTTTTCTTTCTGGGGACCTGGGATGCTTCCATTTCAGTGTCAAATGAGCCATCTCCTTGGTCGGTGGAATTGAATCAGACATTTTGAGCTGGGACCCAGAGAGGCCTGGGCTGGTTCTGTGAAAATAGAAGCAAACCCTCTCCCCCCTTGTGAGGAGAGGGGTCAGGCCCCTGCCATATTTCATCTAAAGGATCTCACCATTGCACCAGAATAGAGAGGGCAGCTATTTGGTGTGTGCCAATGAAGGAAGATAGGGGATGTTAGGAGTTTTGGTATATTAGATATATAAACCATGTGAGAGAATTAAATACTAATGAGCCAATTTTAACCTTAAGATATAGTTAAAACACTGACAAATAGAGGAACTTAATTAACTTGGTTGGGTACTCTAAATTTAGTCTTTTATAACCATTATCATGACCAGATTAACATCAACAAGTTAAAGTTTTAAGTTTACAACCTGAATACCATGGTAACTGCTACCAGCTAGGGCCCTGCTTTGTTAGTCTGATGTAAGCCCTAGGTTAATAATCATTTTATTATCTCAAAAGATCTGTAATCTGATTAAGTGCTTTGTCTTTAACCTTCTTTTTATGTTTACTCATACCTTCATCTTCATACTTTATTTATACCTTCATTTATATACTTTTACCTTACAATCTGTGTAACTACTCTGTAACAATCTTTTTATCAAACAGTTAACAACATTCAAAGTTTTTTTTTTCCAGTTTAACTTTTTTAGTCAGTTTATCTCATTACTACCAGTAAAACTTTTATTGTTTTTATCATAAGACTTTTAATGAAAGGCCTTTTGAAATAACTTTTTTTAATAAAAGAATAGAACAGACTTGACTTCTGAAACACATTTTTTAAATATGAAAGTAGATTTGAATATTATTAGAACTTTTATAACAAATTTAGTATTGAGCACGTTTCAATTTAAACATAAATCTTGAGACTGTTTTTTGTTAGTAGTCCCAGAGAAGCATAGAGAGGTAAAGTGAACTTAAAACAGTTGTAAATACTTATAAGAAGTCCACATCTATTTATAGCAATTTACCATTTACCCAGATTTTGAGATTTTATATGTTTGCAGTCCCCAGGCTCTGCAAGCCAGGGAAGCTAAGAAAGGGCCTCTCTCTCTCTCTCTTTTAATTTCAGGGAGGGTTTTGAATTTCCCTCAGGCTCTAAGGTAGCTTTTTGATCTTGCCATTTTACAACTCTTTAAGAGTAGGAGAAGGTTGTTTTCTTGTTTTAATCTATTATCTCCTTGTCTACCCTGCTGGGTGGGTGTGGCTGGAAGGCATCAGGCCGCCATGCCTGAGCCCATGTGGCCAGCCAGGCTCCCGGAGCCTGGGTCCTGAACCCAGCGGTGAGCAGGGAGAGAAGCAGGGCATGGGGGGAGGGGCCTTTCTCCCCTGCTGCCTGTGGCATTTGCGGAGCTGAGCAGCTGTGGATCCAGGGCAGAGCGCAGTCCAGCAGTCCCAGACCCTGTCTGCCTGAGGCAGCTTTGGGACGTGGGCCAGTGGCCATGGTGACTGAGATCTGGAGGACTTTTTCCCAGAATAAATTGTCCCCTTTCTGAGAGAGTTTTATGCCCCTAACTTTAAGAAATGTCTTCAATCCACTGATTTGGGATTCCTTTTGCTGGGAACTAGTGTTTCCCATGATAGAGAAAGACCAGAAACGCCAAAACCAGAGGGCAATGTTCCCAGCTATAATAGCACAGGGGATTCCCCAAAAGCCTTGAGCTAGCCTGACCACAATTTTAAGAGACTGGCGACTGCCCGAGAGGCCTTTACTGGTCAATGCATTACTGTTTTGTCTATCATGAGGAGAAATAGATAGAAGGTTGTTGCCAACCATCCGAGCGGGCTGTTGGGATTCGAACAGTGAGCTAGGGGTCTTCAGTCAATACTGGAAGGTAGCCCAGACCAAGTGACCTCAATTGCCCTGTTGCTTTGTTTCAAACCCATGTGATGGTGCAAACCGAAAGTAAAGAAGGAAAAAGAGGATAGCTTCTGATAGATCCGCCTTTCTCTGATGGAGAAAGGGGAAACCTGCCTTCCTTTGTCAAGGAAGGAGGAACCGAACCTTGCCAACCCCCCATGGGGAGGCAGCCACTGGGGACTGTTAGTCCCAGGGGGAGGATATCCCCAAGGGGTCACTCACCTATTAACCACGAATCCAGAAAGTCCTTGTTCAGGTGCCAGCTGTGGGTCTTTACTGTTACCGTTTCCCAGGGTCATTGGCCACCAACGTCCCAGGCAGGGAGGGAGGAGCTGGGGGGAAGTCAGATCCATCCTGGAGCAGCTGGTGAATGTGATGACAAGGATGATGGGCAATGAACACCTGGGAGACCATCTGATGGACAGCACTCATTTATTCAAAAGGGGAGAGGGTTTGTAAACACTTGGGGAAGGTTGAGTTGGCACATACAGACTATATGGCGATCAGATGCATAGTTTAGGGATGTTATCTAGGTGGCAGAAGAACTAGTAACTTCAAAGCTTTTGGGGGGGAGGAGTTGAGAGAGGAGAGAGAAGATAAGGGAAATGGCAGAAGATTGTGACATCAAAGGTTTGGGGGATGAGAGAGATGGTGAAAAGGCTACATGACTTCAGCCACATAAAGGTCCCTTGGGCAGCTAGCCACAAGGTCAGGAACTATGGGGGGCAAAGTCTGACTTATGGAATGGTCAGAGCCTTTTTGGGTCCAGGGGGAGGTCCTCACCAGTTCTGCCCACTCTGGGCAATGACAGGCACACTACAACTTACAATGTAGGGAAGGCCGGTCACCATCGCCAGGCATTCCAGACAATAGGGCCAGCTGCAGCCCCACTGCCCAGGGTCCCTGACCATGTCCAACAGTTCAGGCCAGCCTCCTCACAGTTACAGCCCATTTTTAGCAATGCCCAACAATGGCCTGGGTTTGATTCTCCAATACCCACATAAAACCAGAGGCACAATGTGGTGCATGTATCTGGAATTTGTTTGCAGTGGCAATATGCCCATTCTCTCTTTCTCCTTGCAAAAAAAAAATTTTTTTAATGTTACCTATTATTTTTCTGAGTTATTGCTTTTTAAAAGATTATATATTATTTATTTGAGAGACAGAGAGAGAGAGAGAGAGAGAGAGAGAGAGAATGAACACCATGGCCCCCCACCACTGGAAATGAACTCCAGATGTATGCACCACCTTGTACATGTGGCCTAAGTGGGTACTGAGGAATTGAACCTGGGTCCTTAGGCTTCACAGACAAATGCCTTAACCACTAAGCCATCTCTCTAGCCCCCGAGTTACTGTTTTGGTGTTCATTTTGAGACACAGTCTCCCTGTGTAGCCCAGGCCAACCTCAGATGCAGAATCCTTTTCCTTCAGCCTGCCAAGTGGGACTATGCAATCATACCACCATGCCTAGCTTCATATTATCTTTTATTGGATAGCTACTTAGTTTTAATGATGTATAGAATATAAATTTTGATTTTATGGTTAGTGCTTTGTCTCCTGTTTAAGAAGTCATTACTAACCATTAGGTTATGAATACATACTCTCATATTTTCTTCTACAAGCAGCGTGATCATTTCAGCACTTATATTTAGATCGACAATCCACCTCAAATTAATTTTTATGGCTTGGATGAAGTTAGAAATGAGGTCCTATGTCTCTCATTTGACTACTGTAGCTTTCTAGTAAGTTTTGAAAAGAGGAAGTACAAGATCTCCAACTCATTTCCATATGTATGTATGTATGTATGTATGTATGTATGTATGTATGTATGTATGTATACATATATATATATTGTGGGTGGGGGGAACAGGGTCTTCCAATGTAGGCCTAGCTCGGCTGGCACTCACGATTTAGCCTCT